>CM076684.1:23195497-23795497 GCA_038501925.1 Xenopus petersii | reverse complement strand
AAACTGAGATACCAGGCACTCAAAGACCCCCACTATCACCTTATCTAAATTACTAGAGACTGCCCACATTAACAATGTAGCAGGGAATCAAGTTAAAATGATTGAGCAAAATGACAGTATTCTAGATCACTCATTCTCTTTAGCTAATATCACACCAAAACAACATCAAGCCCAAGCACCTGCTTTAATTGTGGTGGTCCTTATCATCACCAGCAAAACTATCCAGCAAAAGGGTTAATCTGCCATAACTGTGGAAAACTTGATCATTTTGCAAAAGAATGCAGATCAGTTCCAAAAATCAGTTACATGTACCTGATAAAGCATCTCCAGGAAAGAGAGTATGCACAGTGGCACCAGTGGTGGCTAAGATACAGGCAGCACATACTTATTTAGGTACTGAAAAGGATTCTTGTCATGTATATGCAATTGCTAATCCATGGGAGATAATTCTAATAAATGGCAACCATGTAGAAGCTCATATTGATACAGGGGCATCTGTCAGTTAGTTAGTTAGCAGCCAAATCACTTACCAGAACAAGCAAATCTGGATTACAAAATACGGAGCTGGGTTATCACAGGGGGCGGGAGACTCAGCCTAAAGTCCATTTTAGTTGAAGTCCATTTTGGTTGAAGTCCATTTTGGTTGAATCTCTTTGCTGTCCTAGATATTCATCGAACTATGGCTTAATGGCTGCAACACCAATGTTTTCATATATCTGCAATATTATGAGCTAAGAAGAGCTAAGAAGGGCCCAAATGGTTGACCTTAAAGGGGAGTGGACCAAGGAAGTCCAAAATTCATTGCCATTGAAAAATACATTGTTTATTGAAAGTGGGCTAGAGCAGAGGTGGCGGGCCACGGACTGTGCCGAACTGTGCCGCCTGTTATCCCAGCTGCAGACTATAAAAATGAATGAAAAATGCCCTAATTACCTGCAATCCCACCTCCCTGACGTGCCGTTGCCATGTCAATAGCTGTGCGGAACCCAGGAACCTTTCTACTGATTACGACCAGAAAAAAATACTGTTTGGACAGAAAGTGCGTAGACACGACACGCGTCAGACCTTGGACGCTTGTTTGTATAGCAAATGTATTAATAAAATATATACCCTTTTAACCTGAAATTTGAAGTTGGCGGTTTCTGTGGCGGTCCGGAGTGCGCTGCTACAACTACTGGTTTTGATAAGACCATTTTCTCTTGGCAATGGACCTGGGTCAGGACACCGATCCAGTAAGCGATATATTTACTGGGTACCATCTAAGGCTAAGGAACTGCTCCATATTTTAAGTGCAGGGTTAGGGACAGAGTGCACCCGAAACAAGAGGAGTAATTGGTGAGCAACCAGAAAGACTTTGGGGCAAATTCACTAAGATGCGAAGTTGCGCCAGGCGCAACTTCGCCGCACTTAGCCAGGCGTATTTTCGCCAGCGCTCCGCAAATTCACTAAAATCCGAAGTTGCGCACAGGGGTAGCGTTAGTTTGCGAAGTTGCACTAGCGTTAATTCGCCAAGCGAAGCGAATTGCGCTAGCAATGGTTAATTTGCATACGCCCAATTTTCAATGGAGGAATACGTATCTGCACTACAAATGCCTAGAAAACCTTCAAATCAGCAAATAACAATTTTATTTTGCCCTACACATGTGCCCACTGTCTAGGTAAGTTGCCATGAGTCAGGAAATGTAGGGGGGAAGGAGGGGAGCCCCAAAAAAATTTTCGATCTTTTTCAGCCTATCACCCATCATCTAGAAAACACGCCAGCGTTTTTTGGGACTTAGAAAAAAATTTGACTTTTTTGGAAACAATCCCTATCTACTCTATTGCGCTTCGCCAGGTCTGAGGTGGCGAAGGAAGTCTAGCGTAAAAGGTAGTGTTCAGTACACTGCGCAAGTTAGTGAATTTGCGTAGTTACAGTAAATTTGCCTGGCGTAAGTGTGCGAAGTAACACTAGCGAATTTACACCAGCGTTCGTTAGTGAATTTGCGAAGTACCGAAAATGCCAAACGCTAGCGAATTGACGCTAGCGTTCGGCGCTTCAGCGCTTAGTGAATTTGCGCCTTTGTATTTAAGCCTCCCCGGTGCTAGTAATTATTTGATAAATAAGAAAACCCCTTTTATTTATTTGGGTGCTAGAATGTTGTTTTTTTGGTAAACCTGAAACCCTGTTCTTTGATAAGCCTGTAACCCACGCATCTACATCCCCCCGGTCCTCGTGAAAATTGTCTTGCTTGAAACTGGTCCATGTTGCAAAAACATTGGGGACCACTGGGCTAGAGCACAAGATAAATGCACAGTAGGGGTAGAATACCTCCAGGGTTACTGCATCAGGGTAGGTACCCATGACATATGCAAATGAACTGGGTAGAAAGGCCCTGATTGGGGCTGAGAATTCACATAGGGTTACAGAGATCATTAACTCAAGCAGGAAGTCACTAACAGTTAGGGGCCGATTCACGAAATTCGAGTGAAGGGTTCGAATTTCGAAGTTTTTTTGGGCTACTTCGACCATCAAATGGGCTACTTCGACCTTCGACTACGACCTTCGACTTCGAATCGAACGATTCGAACTAAAAATCGTTCGACTATTCGACCATTCGATAGTCGAAGTACTGTCCCTTTAAGAAAAACTTCGACCCCCTACTTCGGCAGCTAAAAGCTACCGAAGTCAATGTTAGCCTATGGGGAAGGTCCCCATAGGCTTGCCTGAGATTTTTTGATCGAAGGATTTTCCTTCGATCGTTGGATTAAAATCCTTCGAATCGTTCGAATCGATCGATCGCAGGATTTGCGCAAAATCGTTCGACTTCGATATTCTAAGTCGAACGATTTTAGTTCCCTGTCGAATATCGAGGGTTAATTAACCCTCGATATTCGACCCTTCGTGAATCGGCCCCTTAATGTACCTGTGGGAAACACTTTCACTTTCAAAGCATTTTATTTCGATTCAGCCGTGTGGTTAATTCTGAGCTTCTGTTAATGGCTCTATTTGTTCAATATCCCAAGAAATGCATTTGTCTTTTTTTTTTTTTTTGTCCCTCTTTGTTATGGACTAAAAGTACAGCATTAAATCTACAGGGTTTATGTATTTAAAGGTCAGTATCCACAGCAGGTCTCCATTCCACATGAAATAGACCTGGTTTGGAAAAAATCATAGATTTTCCTGTGCATTTAGCAACAGGGGATTGTGAATATGGAATCTCACTGCTTGTACAAAGGAGGAGAGGAACTAATCTGGAGGCTTGGATCATGTCTATAACAGTGCTACTGTTCTACAGGTTTGTACGGTGATAGCTATTTCCTTTGTGAGGCTTTATTAGGTTTTTATGGTGATATGCTGTCATGGTCACATGGGACTGGTTTATTTATTAAAGGGATCCTGTCATCGAAAAAAAACATGTTTTTTTTCAGAAAGCATCAGTTAATAGTGCTACTCCAGCAGAATTCTGCACTGAAATCAATTTCTCAAAAGAGCAAACAGATCTTTTTATATTCAATTTTGAAATCTGACATGGGGCTAGATATTTTGTCAATTTCCCAGCTGCCCCTGGTCATGTGAAATGCTTTCTGGCAGGCTGCTGTTTTTCCTTCTCAATGTAACTGAATGTGTCTCAGTAAGACATGGGTTTTTACTATTGAGTACTGTTCTTAGATCTACCAGGCAGCTGTTATCTTGTGTTAGGCAGCTGTTATCTGATTACCTTCCAGTTGTTCTTTTGTTTGGCTGCTGGGGGGGGAAGGCAGGGGGTGATATCACTCCAACTTGCAGTACAGCAGTAAAGAGTGATTGAAGTTTATCAGAGCACAAGGCACATGACTTAGGGCAGCTGGGAAATTGACAATATGTCTAGCCCCATGTCAGATTTCAAAATTGAATATAAAACAATCTGTTTGCTCTTTTGAGAAATGGATTTCAGTGCAGAATTCTGCTGGAGCAGCACTATTAACTGATTCATTTTGAAAAAAGTTTTTTTCCCATGACAGTATCCCTTTAAAAAAATGCACATTCTTTCTTTCAAACTATTTTAAATTGCTTCCATCACATTACAGGGAAAAGAAGGTTGCTACTGTTCCCTTGCCAATTCTACTCCTGGCCCTATGGGCCAGATTCAATCTGTTATCCAGAAAGAGCAGAATTATGAAATGGATGTACTCCATTATGTCCAAATAATTAAAATTTTTAAAAATGATTTCCTTTCTCTGTAATAATAAAACAGTACCTTGTACTTGATCCAAACTAAAATACAGTTAACACTGAATGGCAGCCAATGAGGTTTATTTAACGTTTCCATGATTTTCTGGTAGACTTAAAGAAGAACCAAATCCTTTATATTAAAATCCCCTACCCCCCTACCCTACATAGACCCCCATCCCTACTCCCCCCCAGCCTAGGTGTTACTCTCGGTGAATGCCCCTAACTCTTTACTTAGCCCTCGTTGCAATTTAGTGCATCCAAGTTCACAGGCGCTATCTTCTTCTCTTTGTAATCTTCAGGTCTTCTGCCGGCACTTCAGCATCTTCCGTGACTTTCGGCGAATGTGCAGTTGTTAGAAAAACAGCAGACTGCTCCAACTGCACTTGCACCGATACGGAGCTTCAGGTTTCTGAAGAGAAGAAGATGGCGCCCATGAACTCCAATGCGCTGAATCTGCAATGAGGGGAAAATAAAGAGTAAGGAGCATTTATCGAGGGTAACACCTAGGGGCATGTTTACTAACATTGGAGATAAATATCTGGAGAGATTTCTGGAGATGTTGCCCATGGCAACCAATCAGCAATTAGATTTAAACAGCCACAGCCAAGTTAGAAAACAAAAGCAAAGATCTGATTGGTTGCTATGGGCAACATCTCCAGAAATCTCTCCAGATATTTATCTCCAATGTTAGTAAACATGCCCCCTAGGCTTGAGGGGAGCAGGGAGGGGGTCTATGTAGGGTAGGGGATTTTAATATAAAGGGTTTAGTTCTCCTTTAAGGCCCCCATACACTAGCAGATTAATTTTATGTCGGCAGTTTATTGGGCAGTGTATGGGGCCCTACGACGAGCTTCCCCAATCAAAATCTGGCCGAAAGTCGGCCAGATGTTGTTCGGGTGGGTTTAAAAATCCAGTCGGATCGAGGATCAAATTGGTTCATTGATGCGGCCCTCAATCTGGCCACTCGTATTCTTCTCATTGAGAATTGAGATGCAATTGTTGGACCCTAGGGCCCACAATCGGATCAGCCTGATATCGCAATATTAGGGAAAGATCTGCTTGTTTGGCAACATCACCAAACAAGCAGATCTCCCTAGGTATGGCCAGCTTTAAGGTATGAAGATCCAGATTACAGAAACATCTGTTATCTGAAAACCCCCAGCTCCCAAGCATTCTGAATAAAAGGTCCCAATACCAGTATAAAAGGGAGACTCTACTTTGTGTCATCAGCTTTGCATTGGACTCCCGAACAAGTGCCAGGACATTTGGACCATAGCTTGGTTATCGGGAACCTGAAGGTTTTGGGGCTCCCCAATTTGTGTTGAATAAATACAGAACTGGCTACTCCTTTTACTACAATCATCTTTTACAACTATTTAATTCTATTATTCCAATTTTTATCTATGTATCATCGTCTGGAACACACAGCAAATATTGTACAAAATGTATTGCTACATGTATGTCCAGTTTTAGCTCAGAATATTCCAGCTTTGTTGTTCCGGCTGTTGTAGAACATTTGCAGTTCTTTAACAGCTGGTGCCCTGAAGGTTTCCAGGACTTGCCTGTGGATTTGTTTGTAGAAGGAGTTATTTTAGGGACAGTTTCTACATTATGGAAGTGTGTTACATTTAAGAACATGCTGCAAAATTCGATTTTTAGCGGCCCCTCTATAACACTAAATTATTTCCTATACTGTGCACAAGATGATTTACAGATCAGCTAAAATGATCTGCTGATTAAACAAAACGTGCCATTCCCGGCTCCTCTGCAGCAGAAATTAAATGCCTAACGCATTCAAACGTCACTCCTTTAAAGTCTTTTCTGTAGACTCTCCAAAGTCCTTTATGTACAGTAAACAGCCGGCTTTAATGAGAGGTTGACTCACAGAGAAGGGGGGGAAAGGGGCAGTCCGAAGGGAAAAGTATTCATTTGATTTTGTTTGTGCTGAGTTAGAAATTTATCATAACGTGGTAATGACCACCCCAGGGATAGCACAATAACATAAGGCTGGAAAACGGAGAAGGAAAGGAGTGGGAACTAGAGTGGAAATGTTATTGGCTACCCAATGTGAGCATCTTTCTGTTCCATGCTTGTAATAAGAGGAATAGAGAGAAGCTTCAGACATATATGTTTCTGGAACGATTACCATTTCTTCATCTCATTGCTGTCCACAGATAATTTAAGAAATGATAAAGAATAAGGACCAAACCAAAGGTAGCTTTTTGGGGTGTTAATATGGGATATTACCATGACTCTGGCATTAAGATTGTACCAGAGCAGATATAGAAGGGCAACATGGCTGCAGAAGAACAACATATATTTTTTTAACAAAGTGACCAACATAGTGTCTGATCCATTGGGTCCTATAAGCAAGAGAAGCAATAGAATATCTTTATAATTATAAAGGTCTCCCAAGAGAATCTTTTCACAATCTGTTTCCCAGCTGGGAACTTAATAAAAACAAATACAGTTTATGCGCATTATGAATATATTAGTTGAAGGTGCATGTGCCTATGCATGCCATTTGGATCATCACCGGATAAGCAGAAGAAGAACCGAATAGAGCAAAACATGTAGGGTCTATAAAACAGGGATATAGGTATGATATTAGTGATTCATTGTTGGGAGAGAGAACATCATTAGATACATATTAATGGGTCAATTAGAAAAATAATTACCAACACTAATTGATTTCTTTGGCAGACATAGCAAATCATAATTACCACCACTAATTGATTTCTTTGGCAGACTTATAGCAAGACCATAATTGCCCCAAATAGGACCTCAGTATTTCTGCTGTTAAATCCCTGTGAAACACTGTTACTGACAACTCCCTGATTGGAGATGGTCTTTGCAAGTCAGGACACTGAGACAGGGCCACCTTGGATTTGTTGAATGATGTAAGTCTAAGGACTCTTTAATCACCCCCACCCTTGGAGGGTGTTGGCAATTGTAGTAGAATCCCAGCTGATGGGCCACGGGTTGGGCAAAATGTAAGTGAAAGGAGCCACCAATACCATGGATAGATACAAAGACATTAATTGACACTCGCCCTATATCTAAATATTGGTGCTCTACATAGAATTCCTAACCATTTACTATATAAACGTAAAGGAACATGGCATGCTTACCGTTTGATGCAGGTCAGGAATTCCAATACGGAAGACCATCATACTGAAATTTGAGTCGTCTGGAACCGACATGGATCTTTCTTTGATTCTTCTCGCCGCTACTGAAGATAATGAAATAGGCTTAGAGACACTATTGCTGGTGGCAGAAGTTGGATTGTTTTTCCCTCCAGGGACAGGGTCCTCTCTGGAACCGTCTGAGTCTGATTCTTCCCCAGGGTATCCGGAGATGCTCCTCCTCTCCTCCTCGCTTGACACAGGACTCTGGGGCATTGTCAGGAAGGCAAAACCACAGCAGCATTACAGGGCCAGCTGGAAGGGATGGAGGAATCCTGGTTAGAAAGTTTCTTGATTTCATTCTCCAAAAACATCAATTTCCCCTTTTTAGTTTTAAAACTATACATTTTTCAAAAATAGATGGACACCAAAAACAGAGGAGCATCAAAATATAAATATTAGGCATTAAGGCCTTGGGTCATGATTTCTGGTACTTCTTCCAGGGTTTGGATTGACGTTCTTCAATCGAACTCTAAAAGGGATGTTCACATTTACCTTAACTTTAGGCATGATATAGAGTGCCAAATTCTAAGCAGTTTTTCAATTGGACTTTTTTTTTCTTTTTTATAGTTTTTGAATTATTTGCCTTATTCTTCTGGCTCCTTCCAGCTTTCAAATGGTAGTCACTGACCCTGTCTTAAAAAGAAATGCTCTGTAAGGCTACACATTTGGGGGCAGATTTATCAAGGGTCGAATTCCGAAGTACAAAAAACTTCGGAATTCGACCATCGAATTGAAAAACTTCTAATATTGAATTCAAAGTTTTTTCAGCGAATTTGGAAATCCTACGATCGAATATAAAATCGTTCGAATTGAAGGATTCGAACGATTTTAGCACATGATCGAAGGATTTTTATTCGGTGTGTAAAGACTTAGAAAACATTTGTAAAAGGTCCCCATAGGCTAACATAGCAATTCGGCAGGTTTACTTTGGCAAAGTATTGATGTCGAATTTTTTTTTAAAGAGACAGTACTTCGATTATCGAATGGTCGAACGATTTTTACTTTTAATTGAAGTCGAAGTAAATTCGAAGTCGAAGTAAATTCGAAGTCGTAATATCCTATTCGATGGTCGAAGTATCCAAAAATTACTTCGAAATTCAAACTTTTTGTACTTCGAAAATTCACTCGAACCTTAGTAAATCTGCCCCTTCAGGGCCGGAACTAGGGGTAGGCAGAGTAGGCACGTGCCTAATTTGGACACTAGCAACCAGATTACTGAAATGCAAAAATGGAGAGTTTGTTGAATAAAAACCTAAATAACTTAAAAACCACAAAACGTAAAAAATTAAAACCAATTGCAATGTGTCTCAGAATAGCTCTCTCTACAGCATACTAAAAGTTAATGCAAAAGTGAACAACCCCTTTAAACCCTTAAAGTCTAACGCTATGTGAATTTAATACACTTGCTCTCTGAAGGTGAACAGTTTTCTTTCAGTAACATCAAACATTTGTTAAGATTTTGCTCACAATTAGGTGTCAGATTAGGGGGCCCATTTACTAAGGACTGAAGTTAATTTTTGAATTCAAAAACTTTGAATTTCGTAGTAATTTTTAGGTACTTCGACCATCGATTAGGCCAAAATTCAATTTAAATTGGAAATACTTCACAAATTCGACCATTCGAAAATCGAAACTTCGCCACCTTAAACCTGCCGAATTGCTGTTTAGCCTATGGGGGACCTCCTATAAACTTGTGTTTGGCTAACTTTTGAGTAGTCAAAGTATTTTTTTGTAAAATCGTTCAAATCGTTAGATTCAAACGATTTAATCGGTCGATTTTTACTTCGATCAAAAACGTCAGTTTTCGATCGAAAATATACCTCGACTATCAAAGTATCAAATTCGATGGTCGAATTTCGAAAGTTTTTAACTTCGAAATTCGAACCTTAGTAAATGTGCCCCTTGGTTCATATTCGGCCAAACTTTTTTTGTGGACCAACTGAATTATTACTATTCAAGGAACCAAGTACATTAAGGGAATATTAGATTTATTGAAAGTGCAAGTAAAAAACAAATTGCTGCTGAGATAAAGCTGTTAAACAAATTAAGACCTATTTTGTTAAAGTCATATCTGTGTGCAGCTGCAGCATTTGTAGGGGGAGGGGGTTACAGAGAAAACAAGATTAAAAATGAATGCAATAAAAAATGTGAAAATGATCTACTATGAAATTAAATTGTTCTAAAATTCTAATTACTCATTTTAAACTGTATATAACAATTTTTCCACATGACTTTATCTTCCAGACTATATATTGCGGCAGTGTAGTGTTCACATGGAAACCTCTCTAGCTTTCCAGCATAGCTAATCAGTACTCAGACATCGATATGACTGAACGAGTTGGCCTTGCTTCAAAATTCAAGCAAATCTGCCAGATTGCCTTTAACAAGGATCATTTGCAGGAAATCGCTCAGTTGTATGTTCTCTGTGACCATTTTGATGAATGCCCCTCTCCCAAATCAAAGTATTGCAATTTATCTGCAGGATTTTAGAGCAGGGCAGAAAGGGAATTTACTTTGAGCCCAACAATATCAGAGGAGTAGACTGGCAGTACAAAGATGACCAAAACAGAAAGGACGGAATTGCTTAAATTAAAACTGCTTGTAGTGTGCCCCGGACCCCCAGTGTACCCGTGCAACTCCCTGCAACTCCCGGTACCTGGTGTAGATCAATGCAGCAGGCTATAACTTGTTTATTTACTGAGAACAGTGGCAAAGTAGTAGTTCACAAGCACTTTGATGTTCACAACAATCATAGAATAGCTTCAAACAGCAATATTCCCTCCAGGGGGTACAGGGTACAGCAGACGGGCTAATATTCAATGTATATCAAAGTTACAGCAATAATAGACTTGGGGAACAGTTACCACTCTCACTGTGCACTATCCCTCTGGTTGAGCATGGGTTTCTCAGCCTGGGGTCTTGTATCTTGGCACCGAACTTGGTCCTCACCTCACCCACTGTATTCAGCCTGGGGTCTTGGCACCCTATCTGGTCCTCAACTCACCCACTGTAGTCCCTGCTCTAGTGGTTCAAATACCACAGGGTCCTAATCCCACTATTTCTCCTCGTTGGAGCCACATCTGCTCACTAGCTACCCTGTGCTGACTCTCACTCCTAGAGTGACTATTACTAGTATTCACTATCACTATCTTACACTTAACTAACGTCACCGGCAGGCTGGGACCTGTAGTACCTCTCAGCGAGGCAAAGTCCCAGGACAGACCCAGACCACATGGTGCTAAACCCCTTTATATTGACAAACAGTGCCATCTAGTGGACAATCTCTGAACTAATGTGGACCCAGCAAGGGACATAGCTGCCTATTAACTAAAGGACCCTTAGGTGTCCTATTACCAAGGGGAAACTGCCTGAGATAAATACACCCAAATCTCAGGGTCTCTACAAGAAATATTGTGAACTTTTGTCTTATGAAATATATAACACTTTTAACAAAACACACATACATATATTTATCTGATAGGTCAGTTCTTTCTTCTCTCTTTGGCAAAGAATAAGACCTGTTATATTCAAATTGTTATTTGTAATAATTAGCTGTTTGATGTAATTCTTTCAGATATAAACTGTACAGCGTAATAGAGGCATTGAAAGTACATTGAAATCAACCATTGTTAAATTAAGGCATCCCACCTACAGTATATATTAAAGAAGTCACTAAGCCACTCATCATTACTTTGTACGAACAAAATTGATAGAAAGAACGTCCTCCGTTTCGGATGGTGAAACTTTCTTTGCTGTATTTCTTCTGTATTCTAGGCATGGAAGATTCATGAATCTTAACAATATTTGTCCATGTCCATCAGGCTGACTGTCAATGGTCAGGATAGACAACTGACTTATGCCTTGTATGATTTGGGCCTTCAATGTGGATGGCCAAATAATATTTATCCAATGTTAGAGCTGGTGACAAATGAGTAAATGTTTATGGATCTAAAAGGCAGCAGTAGCCTGTCTTTTCAGATTTTCTGAGTGATAATCTTATAAGTGGGGCAATCTGACCTAGTCTCTGCAGACTAACTCCCAAGGTGCCTAAAGATGGACTGAGATCAGGCACTATGAAAAAAAAGTCAATGCTACCTGGCTGTATATGGGTGTAGGTATGACTGTCAACTGTAAAGATGTCCAACATAGGCAGATCTGGGTTTTAATCTGATTGGCAAAAAGCTTTCTCTGTGACCAGAGTGCACACAACTGTGTGTTCAAAACAACTAAATAAAACATGGTCCAAAGCTGTTTTGACAAACAACAAACATTGTCCACCTTCATACTTTGGTCTTTAACAACTAAAACCTTGTGTTTTAAACTCACATCTAATAGAAACTGAAAAAAAAGAAAATATAGCAATCTGTCATATTTAACAAAAACATCGTTATGCAATGCATCTAGCATTTATAGAAGCCTGTTGATCCGCTATTGTCTTTCACTTCCTGAATCATTCTACCCAATACAATCTATGTTCTTTATGGGAAATATTCTAACCCATTCTGTCCTGCATGTCCAGTCCCATTCTGTTACATCCAGTCTAATCTAAGCTATTTAATCATTCACATTCTTACAGTCTTAACCCAGCACTTTATGGACCATTTTATGGTCTAAAACAGGGGTGTCCAAAAGGTAGATCAGGATCTACCAGTAGACCTTTAGCTGGTGATCAGTAGATCTCAAGACACTGTCCACAAGCAGCTAGTCTAAATCATCCTCCTCTTTTATGCTTTTCATTCAGATATTTATTACGTTAAGGTTACATAACAAATAAATGTTTAAATATAACAATATACATTTCTCATAAATCAATATGTAAGTAATATTTTTCCATTAATATTTTTTACACAGAATGCTAATAATGCTTTTATGGATGTAAATCATAATGGGAAAACATCACTAAAATTAGATCCTGCATTAATTAAGTATGGGAACTCCTGGTCTAAAACAATGTCATTTTTTCTGCACAGTATTCCATACATTCATTCTATTCAACCCAAATTAGTATGCCAGTATCCCTCATGTTTCATGTCTCCTGGAACACAGCACAAATACAATCTATAACAATCTGATGCACAAATTGTGTTCTGTCCCTTCGTAAAGTTCATTGCCTATTTCCCTGAATGTTCCAAATTTAATTGTAGCTGCATCTGCTAAAGATCAGCTCTTGCACATTTAGAGAAATATGCATTCCTTGTCATTTCAGGATGAACAGCAAGTCATTAGTCATGGAGGGAATGAGCATCTACCAGTCTCTCCATATGCTCCTAAATTGGCACATTATATAGACGATTGGATTTGTCTCTAAACCTATTCAGTTCAGCATTAGTTGGAGTGTTTTTTTTTGTTTATTCCCTTAAATTTGCAAGGGTGTTTGCAATGTGTGCCAAATCTATAGAGTAGGGTGAAAAAGAGATGCTTATCTTGGGCTTTAGAGCATAGGTGTTTGTGTCAAGGATGTTCTACCAGCAGCCTTTCTGCTGTTGTTGAAGTTAAACTCCATGGTTGCTTAGGTCAGCTTGGGCAAGCAACATCTCCTATGGAGTTTTAAAGTGCAATTAGTGGGATAGTCTCCAAATTGGTCAGGTCAGATCTAAGAGGCAGATGGTCTTTGAAGATAAAGGCTATTAAAGATAAAGACTTTAGTTACAATTTGCTTGACCATTTCCATGTATAGGTCACATCAGAAGGGCAGCCTTGACTGACTATCCTGTGATCCCTTTGAATACAACTGGTATGTGCCAACAGACAGTTCAGTTTGTCCATGCCTTCTCCAGATGCACATGTTGGACACAATGCAGGGACTCTATCCCTTTCCCACTTTTAGAATAATTCAAATATACAGATAAATGCTACATGGCCAGCCACATATACAGGTATGGGATCCATTATCTAGAAACCTGTTATCCAGAAAGCCAAATTATGGAATGGCCATCTACCATAGACATTTTATCCAAATCATCCAATTTTTAATAATATTTTAGTAATAAAACAGTACCTTCTACTTGATCCAGTCTAAGATATAATCAATACTTATTTGAAGCAGAACCAACCTATTGGGTTTATTTAATATTTACATGATTTTCTAGTAGACTTAAGCTATGAAGTTATGGAAAGATGTTATCTGGAAAACCTCAGTTCCCGAGCATTCTGGACAACAAATCCCATACCTTTAAAACCAAATATCAGGGCTTTGACAACCAGAACCATGGCCAATACTACTTAAATAATCAAATTAATGTGTTATTTGTCTAGCATACAATTTCACACAGAGTAATCTAAAGATCAATGCAATAAAGTCTGACTGTTCCAATAACTTATGTAAACGTGTTAAGCAAGCGTGGAACGATAAATTATAATTCTCACCAAATTACTTCTGTACCACTAGTTACAGATCAGAGGACACTGACTCTATCTATTCTGTCATCCATGCTTTTTCATTAAATTAATTAAAGAGAAATGTTCTATGTAATGCAACTGTCACACTTCTGATCTGTTCCGCTCTAAGCAAAATCTAGAGCCATTTATATATATCATATCCTCAAGTGATCTCACATCGCAAAATATATTCTCCCATTCTCACAAAGTGAGGATCACCTTAACAGGAATGACAGTATAAATGGTGCTTTAAAATGAGGTGTTAATCGAGAGTTTTAGTCTTCTACTGCTCAAAATAAGACAGTGTCCCATTATCACCTAAATATACCCTTACACGGGCGATTTCAGCTGCCAACACGATTTCTTTAGACAAAGGGCCGGATTCATTTCAGTGAGAAAAAGTTATCTCCTGGTTTATCATGTGAAAACTTGTAGATGAGATTTAATTCAAGGAGAAAAATCTCGTCCATGGCCTTTCATGTGATAAAACTTTTTATCACTGAATTGAATCTGGCCCATAGTCAGTTGCTTATTGGCCTGTTCTTGGCATAAAGACTAGCAAGATATCTATCAGGCAGGTTACAATTTATCATGGGTAATGGTCCTCATTGGCCAGTTGTTGAGCTTGGTCTGCATTGTCCACAGATCTGATCATTGTATCAGGGAGTGGCCAAATCACAGATAGATACAATCAGTTTGTGTCCTTGCCAAATACGTAGATCCTTACTGATAGGCCAGTTTTAAAAATATTATATTGGAGACAGTACATTTGTCTCCAGTTCATGTAACTCATAAGAATCAGCACATAGCAATTGTTCGTCTATCACACTGGCAGTAAACTGATTGCTATGGGCTAACAGATAAGGGGAAACTGATATTTTATTACCCAAAACCAGGGTCAGAATGGACCCACTCCCCACAGCCAGCATCTCTTACAGTCCTTCCTGACCTCCCCCCACCCTGTTTCATGAAGGGTGACAGAGGGGGATTTGTGGCTGGGGTGGGGCCCCTGAGGGGGCACCCCCTGGTGGGCCTGACCCCCCAGTCCGACACTGCCAATAACAATAAGATTTTGCTGTGGGGTTCAGAAACTTCTAGTTGAACTGATTGTAGGTCAATGGTTTGGGATGTTTCAGCAATACAGGTTCGTATTATAATCAAGACCATATTTTATATATAGGCACCTGAAGACCCATGACTAGGTTGGTAGTTTTAGGGATATGAGGCCCTTTACTTTTTTACAAGTGATACTATTAAAACTGACAGTTAATGATGAACAGCGGCAGTATCTGCTAGGTATATATTGTTATCCTGCATAGTGATGGCACAATGTAGCCCCTGATAGATTGCTGTATTTGATTTGGAAACCCAAAGTATGTGCATGTTTAAAAGTAATAAACTTAAATGAGAACAAAATAAAAAAAACAGAGAATATTTGCCCTTAACTTAACTCAGCATTGGCTTTATGCTTTAATGTCTGTCTACACATTCCTGATGAACAATATGCAACAGAGAATTTGCGCTATGCTGGCAGGTATTCAAAATTCTATGGAAACCGCATATGCAGAATGAGCATACCTTTCAAATGTTTGTGATTAGTTGGCAGTCTCGTTCAGACGCTGTTTGCAAATTTGCAACACAGAGACCTGGAATTCGGCATGCTATTCAGCAGTCACATCATATCTCTTTGTTGCTGCGTTAAACACAATGTCAACCACCCCATTCAATAGAAATACACGTGGAAAAAAAGAATTAATAGGTAGAAGACATGTACTCTTTATATGCAAATCAAAACCCCCAATCACACAGACTAATGAGACTGTGCTCATTCTACAAGCAGAATATAGACTGAATAAGAAAGCTGGTTATTGGTCCCACAAGCATCATCTGAAGGATTAGGAGTAACCAGGCTCACTTTACTGTTCATTGGTCGATACACCTACCTGTCATTCTCTTTTTTACATTGATACTATTGTAGCACACCTTTGGGTGGGCTTGAAAAGTGTGAGATTATAATGTGACTTGCTGCCAGTGTATCCCGGATACCATTTTACTAACTAACCCCAACTACTCTCTTTGTTGGAGCCAGAAAACTGCTCACTAAATACACTGCCTCTAGCTTTGCTCCTAGATCGACTATTACACAAACTTCTACCACTAGATAAACTTTCCCTAACCAAAGTCTGTCACCGGCTCAGACCTGGCCCTGTACTCACCTCCCCGCATGGTGGGATCCAGGAAAAGAGCCCTGAGCACATGTGTGCTCTCCATTTTAAACTTTTATAAACTACACATCGACTGGGCAAGCAATGAACTAGATCAAATTACAATAAACCCAGGAAAAAGGACAATAGCTGTCTGGGTAATCAAATGACCACTTACTGTAGGTGTCTAAATATAGGGGAAACTGCCTGAGCAAAACACTTAAAGGAGAACTAAACAAAAAAACCCTACTCTTCTACCTTATATAAACCCCCCCTCCCTCCTCCCCCCCAGCTTAGCTGCTACCCCAGGCAAATGCCCCTCCGTGCAGATTCTGTCCAGAGGAGTTCAGGGCAGCCGTCTGCTTCTCTTCGGAATGAGACCGGCGTTGCAGCGCATGTGTAGTTGGCACAATTTTCTATTTCGCGACAACTGCGTATGTGCCGAAACTCACTAAAATTGCAGAAGCACCAGTCTCATTTAGAAGATTACCGAAGTATCTGAAGATGGTGCCCGTGAACTCCGCATGGAGGGATAAGTAAATACTTAGGGGCATTTGCCCAGGGTAGCATCTAGGCTGGGGGGGAGGAGGAAGGGGGGTCTATGTAGGGTAGGGTTTTATGTGGTTTAAAAAACAGATGAATAATTTGCCACACATCTCTGTTTCAAAAAAAATGGTGTAATTTTTTACGTGTTTTTTCTGTGAGTAAAATAACAATGGCAAATCTGACATTCACATTGTATAAAATAACACACACTTGATAAATTTGCCATTTATTTTACACAGCTTTTTACATTGTTTTCTGGTGAATTTCATTTTACACAGCATAATAAATACTGTAGGCCCCTATATAACATTCTATGACACCTTAAGAGTAGAAGTATTCTACTAGTATTCTAACAGACTAGAGATAAAAGGCTTCAACATTGACTGCGTTTTCTCATTTTGCCCTACTTAAAGAACATTGGCATGCTCTAGTCTTCTGTCAGGAATGCTCATTTGTGAGGAGCTCTGCTTCATCAAGATGGAGGCTCCATGGTTGTGCACTGATGTTGTTGCACCGCATTGTGTGGGTGACATCATCACGTTGTGTTTCGGTGCAAAAATTCAAAATAAAAGGACACAGGAGACCCGGGTTCAATGGCTTAATATAGGTCTTTCTTGTTCAAGTTCTTGGGTGCTCCTAAATTGCTGTCTTGCATTGATTCTATGGTTCCTGACCTCCTGCTTTGACTTTGACTTCACTACCCGCTGCCTGATCTTTTGACTACGAACTTTCTTAACCCCTAGGATACAAACTTTTCTGTATACAGCTTCCTCCTTGGTTCCGATTCCAACCTACTATAGCCATTAGGTCTCTTCATCTTCAATCAATATATTGTTGAAATTTCTCTATTCTAAACCTGGCAAGATCTCATTCATTTTTACAGAAGAAAGAAGAACTTCTATGTGAAGTTGTACATTTTTTACACATTAGTCATTTTTCAGAGTTGTTGAAGAGCTTCTAAAATAATAATCGTATTACTGTAAACTTTTACTACTCTACATAAACTTCCATTACTATGACCCCAAATAATACGAAACTTCTCTCTGACTTAAGTGGACCTTTATAAATACGCAGTTTCACACTGATGGGAACTGACAAAGTGTGTCGAAGTGGTGAACGTTACTACTTTGACACATGGATAAAACTCCTTTAATAAAAACACCCTTTTTATATCTTGATGAGACAGCACCTAATATTGTCCATGGAGAACATTGCTGAGATGGAGCAGATAATACATTTTCTAATACATTTTCTAAGTAAAGCATTCTGAAATGTTGTGTAGATGTTCCCTTTATTTAGATCACACTCAGTGCCATAATTGGAGTTTGCAGTAAAAAGCAACCAGTATCTTTGCATTACCATTGCTTTAAATAATGCTCATACAAAGCCTTAGGATGACAATGCACAGTCTTTTCCTGAAATGCATCAAGAAGGAACCTATGAAATATATCAAGGCAGATGTTGAGGGAAGCAATTATTGCCACTGGCTTGGTGCCTTACTAAAATAGGATATCATAAATTGTGTCTTTTTGCAGATTAGCATTTCATGCTATTGGCTGAGTACATCCTAACTGGTGCCCTGGAGCTCAGCTCTCGAAGCAGGAGTAGGTTCTCGGCAATAAAACTCAATTACACAGCTGACCATTAGACACCTTAGCAGGGAAATACCACCACATACACCGCATACACAAGGAAAAGCTGCTTTATGGCATTTGTCAATATTATTCCCTGATACTTGGCATCCTCAACAAGGCTAGAACTAATATCATGTTTATAGAGAATGACAGATGGCACTCATTGTATTACATGGATATTAACTACAAAAAACACAGATGAAATAAAGGTAATACAAAATCAATGTAATTGCAGCTCCAAATTTGCACCTGATCGAGTAACTCGTGATGAGTAAAGTAATAAAAGTTGCAGAATTTAGATAAGGTCTAGGAAACCATAGCGAACCAATAAGCAGGCAGGATTGATTGGTTTCCATTCTGAAAGCAAATTTCTAATTGCTTGCTAATGTGCTCCAGGGATGGGATCTGTTATCTGTAAACCTACAATCCATCAAGATACGAATTACCGGAAGACGATCTCCCAAAGACTCCATTTTAATGAATTAAGTCAAATTAATTCATAAGTTAAGTAATAATAAAACAGTAGCTTGTACTTGATCCCAACCAAGATATAATCAATCCTTACTGGAGGCAAACCAGTCCTATTGGGGTGAAGTAAGGTTTAAATGTTTCTTTGTAGACTTGGTATGGAGATGTAAATTACAGAAAGATCCCCAGGTCCCAAGCATTCTGGATAGCAGGTCCCATACCTGTACTAGACCTAGTGCCACATGTATAAATTCATCTGAGAATCCAATCAGTATTTTGTAGCCCTCTATGTGAAATCAGACGTCTGATTGGTTGCTCCAACCAAGGTATAGGATTTTTGTACAAAATAGAATGAATCCAGCGCACTGCCAATAGCTGTTTTACAAGAAGAACAAGAAGAAAGCTTCTATCCCCTTGGGTATAGATGTACCGCACATCTTAGTCACTATTTAACCAGAAAAGAGAGGAGAGCACTCAAATGCAGATTTACTGCTGTGAATTAGTTGTTGACTGACAAACACAACATGTTTCGGGCCTTCAGTGTCCTTTCGCAAGTGTTCAAGGTATGGGATTTTTGTAATTGGGTGAAACTTGTTTAAATTGCTGTGTACAACTCAGTTTCCTAGTTTTTACCATGATTATTTACACTTATTATGAGTATTTGAAATCCACCCAACTGACCTCTGGGCTCTTCCAGGAAACATATTGTTTTAAGGGGCTTTTACAGGTCTAGGATATAGGATATAATAGTCTTAAAATTAAGCAATGCATTGTATATATATATGTGTGTGTGTGTATAAATATATAATATGCTAAAATTCCTATAAAGTGGTTGATTTAATTATAAATGCAGCTTTGGTTCAATGAGCAAATTTGCCCATACTCTGAAGTATAAACTTGTTTTTTCCGTAACTAGCATGCTATTTCATTTTACTGTCTGTGTTACCTAGGCAGAAAAACAGCATGTGTATAAATACACGTGGAGTGAATAGAATATGCAGCCATTCAGAACCTATCAATGAGATCATTAATAATTAAGGCTTTTCAGCACTGCATTCCCATTTCCTTTTATTTTTATATTACCCTTCTGTGTCTCTTATGACAAGTAAGGTACTGGATTGTGTTTTTTTAAAGGGACAATAAAAACCAGTGGTCAATATGAACCTGTGGTGCTACTTATGTATGAAGGATGTACAGTAGAACAATAAATTAATAGAACAATTAGAGGTCTTTACAATAATAAATACAGAAAAACACAAATAACAGTTTATTAAAGAGCTAAGTCTAAAAGAGACAAGTGGAAGGAGATTCCTGCCCTGCAGAGCTTACAATCTAAGTACTGTATGCAGGGCCGCCATCAGGGGGGTACAGGGTGGACAGTCATCCCGGGCCTGGAGCATTTTCAGGTTTAAGGGGGGCCTGGCCGTGCCACACTTTTCTAATTTTTACTGTTTACCCAATCCAATAGGGCCCATTGGTGGTCAGCAGCTAATAGGGTTGGCTTCGGCTGATCTGATTGGCTGCAGCCCGTGCATACGTATGACATCTGTACGCACGGGTGCGCAACCCTATATAAGCTGTTATCTGCTGTCGGAAGAAAGAAGATAGTTACCGTATATACTCGAGTATAAGCCGTCCCGAGTATAAGCCGAGGTATCTAATTTTACCTCCAAAAACTTGGAAAGCTTATTGACTCGTCTATAAGCTTAGGGTGAGAAATGCAGCAGCTTCTGGTAAGTTTCAATCAAAAAATTGAGGGTTACTGCTCCCATTGGAGGTGCCGGCGTCTCGTTTTTGGATGCCGGCGACCATTCTTGGGCGCCGGCGAATATTCTTGGAGACTATTCTTGGACGCCGGCGACTATTCTTGGACACCGGCGACTATTCTTAGGTGCCGGCGACTATTCTTAGACGCCGGCAACCGTTTTTGTGCTTGACCCGAGTATAAGCCGAGGTAGAGTATGCTTCCTGGAGTTTCATGTCTACCGCCTGAGGAGAGGAAGCCGCCGCTGCTGCCAGAGGAGAAGAACCCGCCGCCCCAGGAGAAGAAGCCGCCACCTGAGGAGGAGAGAGCCAAGGAAGAAGACTTCCCTAAGGAGAAGCAAGGCCCCGGTGAACTTTAATGGTAATGCAATGCAAGCCCCTGGCCACCGATACAAGCCCCTGGCCACCAATGCTAGGCCACTTCATGATTTTTTTAATAACCATTAGCTAATCACTGGCTGCCAATGTAGCCTTTTGGCATCCCCTGACCCTGGCCACCAATGTGTTTTTATAATTTTATTAAGGGCGCCCAGACCAACAATTGTTTTTCTGTAACTTGTAGGAGTTCCCTGGCCACCAATTGTTTTTGTAATGTTTAAAGGGGCCCTGGTCACCAATGTTTCTCTTAATAACTTATAGCGCAGCCCTGATGGTTGGGGGTGGCTGAGGGGTGGCAAGAGGGGGGCCCCAGAAAATTTTGTTATGTGGGGCCCCGCAATTTCTGATGGCAGCCCTGACTGTATGTATAATAGCGAGAGATGGCGCCCATATAACCAATAAGCAATCACCCTAGTCCACCCTCAGCATGCTCATATTTCCTCTCCTCTCTCTAGGTTCTTAGACTGTATCATACTTTTTGTACCCCTGTTTCTCTGGGAAGGGAGTGTGGCTGTGGTATAGCAGGTATAGTAGGGAGAGCTGGTGCCTATAGTAGCAGTGGGATAATAGTCTCTGGGAAGGGACTGTGACTGTGGGATAGCAGGTATTGTAGGGAGAGATGGTGTCTATAGTAACAGTGGGATAATAGTCTCTGGGAAGGGAGTGTGCCTGTGGGATAGCAGGTATAGTAGGGAGAGATGGTGCCTATAGTAACAGTGGATAATAGTCTCTGGGAAGGGAGTGTGACTGTGGGATAGCAGGTATAGTAGGGAGAGATGGTGCCTATAGTAACAGTGGATAATAGTCTCTGGGAAGGGAGTGTGACTGTGGGATAGCAGGTATAGTAGGGAGAGATGGTGCCTATAGTAACAGTGGGATAATAGTCTCTGGGAAGGGAGTGTGACTATGGGATAGCAGGTATAGTAGGGAGAGATGGTGTCTATAGTAACAGTGGGATAATAGTCTCTGGGAAGGGAGTGTGACTGTTGGATAGCAGGTATAGTAGGGAGAGAAAGTGCCTATAGTAACAGTGAGGATAATAGCCTTGTGCCTCAACATCTACCTAAAACTACTGTAAGTACTGTACTTCAAAACAACTAGCTTTATCGTGGATGAACGATAAAGCATAAACCGTAACCACCTCCGCCATAACCAGGTCATCTCAAGAGTGTAACTTTGTCCCAGTTTATGTCCAAAGCCCTCATAATTTTAATTTTTATTTTAGTAGAAGTTTATCCCAGAAAAATCCATGCAGCAGTGGGACAGCTGCTCTACTTTCCCTGCTACCAAAACAACTCGAATTAACAAAGAAAGGACAAAAGTTTCGATAAAAGCCTGCCCTATAAAAAAATAAAAAAACATCACTGGTCGTCATGAAAAATAATTGTTGAAACAAATGGAACGGTTTATCCATAAGAATGAGCAGAGCTGCTGTGTTACCAGAAGAGTTGTGGTGCTGAGCCAATGGAACATTTCGACCAATTTAAGGAACAATGTCAGTATGGCTTGCCATCTGCTAGCGCAAGGACGTTGAGACAGACACGCATCTCTAGGCCTTGGAATGACAAGCATTGATTCTGGCTTCATTAACCACTTTGAATTTGTCTTTTTTAGAGTCTGCACCCACCGCCAATTTAATCTGAACACCGAGCACTGAGCAGTACTGATGCCAAATTGCCAATAAAGCAAAGTCATGACCAGTGACACTTTGCTACAAAGCTGGTGACTAACATAAGGCTTTTCCTACAAGTGGGCATTTTGCCCAGCCACTATCAAACTCGCATAATTGTTGAAAATTTATTGCTTTATCAGTAACAATATCTTGCAAAGTGAAGCAAGATTCTGGGAGATTGAGTTAACCAAAAGTATGCCTATTTTGTGCGAAATTAAATGGGAAAAACACGCCAGCCCTTGGAAGAATTCTAGAGACAAAACTGCCATCTTCCCTCCTGTCTCTCATTATTATCCCTCCCCCAGGTGGTAAAAAAAAACATCTTGCCCAGTTTAAAAAGAATGGGTCAAGCCAGGAATTATTGTGTTTTTCAGATTTTTAACAGTCCTGAAGACTTGCTCTCATTATTATAATTACAAACAGTTATTGCAGTTTTGCGAGCAAACGTCATTCATTGTTATATCTCAGAGTCTTAATAGAGCATTGGTTGTCGGACTATTTTAGTTCAAACCGCCCATTGAAGATTGTACTTCGGTCATGGCCCCCCATACTTTATAACAGCATTACAGATATTGAAAACATTATGTTTTAATTATAGTTCCAAGAACATCCAAGACAGAAAATATATGTTTGCCCCAATTATCAAATATCACCCTAATTGACTTTAAAGCTGGGATCTTAGGTGTATCTAGAAGAGCAAAGAAGCATTCTCTCCAAATTTCACCTTTACTGACCTCCAGCCAGAGCCCAACCAATGCTGCAAAAAACCCCAGGGGGGGTCAGCCCCAAGGTATGAGAACCACTGTCATAAAGACCTTGAGTATTCAGACCAGTAGATTATCATTCACTCCAGATGACTCCATAACTGTTACATATTCCAGTAGTCTTCTAGAAAATCTTGACTGAATTCAAATGATTGGAAAGGACCTGCTAATTAGATTTTTGCTCTGCTTTCTAGAGCAGCTGATGCCACCATACAGAACAAGTCAAGGAGACAAACCTAGAATCTCCAAGAGTCAGTCTGGGCTAGTTGTACACCGGGAAAGAACCTGGTGGGTCTGCTGACCCAGACCCGCTCTTCATGGTTGCATTAGATTAGTGCGCTCCCTGACCTCGCTCCTGCATGTTCACAAAGAGCAGAGAGAAGAGGTATGCACTGACAGGGGTAGGTGATAGGGTGTTGTGATTGGGCCAGGGAGCCCCAGGGGTTGGTCCCCAATGCTGCAGCCCCGGAGGACCTGGACACCCCCAGTCCAACAACGCCATGTCCTTGCTGTTATAAAAGGAACTGATACAGCTACTCATGGTCAACTGTTGATTACCAGATAGACATCCCTTTTATCTCAACCCTAAAACTGCCTTTGCGCCCATTCACAAGACACAAGTGGTCAATAAAGCCAATGCAAGTCATAGTTCATGACCAACCTGGTAACCAGAACTCAGTGCAGTTAAACTCTTATAGAATTGTCTGCAACGACTTTGAGAAAACTCTACAGATCAACAGAACCTAGAGGAGTTTGGAGTGGAAGAGTGACGTTGCATTCCTTCAACCGAGTTTCAGATATATACACCAAGGTATGGAGTTCAAGCAGAAAAGAAAATTAGATATCATCTTTGTGAAACTGTGTCCAATGCTCAATTCTACAGTGGTAGGGTTTGCCAGGTCCTCTAAGCATTCCAAGTATTACAAAAAAATCCACTGGAGAGCAGGTCAAACTTCAGTGTGCCATGTACACCAAGGTACCCTAAAGCTTTTCCAGTTACTTAAAATATTGCAAGACATTTAGCATAGGTGTCTCTTGTACTTTTCTTTTTTATGCCTTGGGGATAACACAGAGATGCCAAGACATCAATCCTTCATATGACCCTGGCAATACTGGGCTTCTCAAAAGACCCTTGAGTTATATTGGAACCACAAAAAATAAATTGAAAGGCTAGATATTAGTACCTAAAAGAAGAATGTTATGCTACAGCAGCTGCCGAGTGCCTGTTCACAAGATTTCTGATGCCTCCAAGGCAATCTAACCATGATGCCTTGCATGTTCAGTGTTGATTTTTTTTTTATATGAAATTCTTCACTGGTGTAATTGGGCAGAATTGCTTCAGTAGCAGATGATTGATCAACATGCCATTATATAATTCAGGTTCCACGCTCAAAGGGCATTATGCAAGGATATGGTATCACGTGCAGCTGCACACAGTTGGAAAGACCTATATGAAATAGAACTGGGAAATAGACAGGGTGGGATAAAATCTAGGGCATACTGCAGAGACACAAATTCAGGAACGGCAGAAAACCAAACTGCATCACAGTCTTATAGAGTAAAGGTGTCAATCCCGTTTTTTTCCCCCTAGATCACAAGCTGCAAGCATGGGAATATTAGAGCTACTGCCTGCTCAGATTTGCCTCTTTCTGTTTAGTCTCTGTCTCTCTGGGTGAGAAGTAATTTCTTCCCTGTCTGACGACAAAAGCTGTTTCTGCTTTAAATGTGCTAATTAAGCCTCACTATGTTATTGGGTTGTGTATCAAGAATTTTTTTTTCCCAGCAAAGATACAGAATAACACACTCACCCCCAATGCCCTGATGCAGCTCATTAAAGAGCCTGCAATGAAAGGACCACGGGGGAATAGGGTTTTGAAAACGTGACCCACTGGTTTAGAAGTACGCAAAAAAGGTACAATTTGTTCATTAATAAGTGGCTCAAACACCAGAACTGCTGGCTGTGCTGGGAAGTATGAACACCATGCCGCAAAGACCCCAGCAATCACACAGGACTTTTTCAGAACAACTGTAGCATCATTTTATAATTTTTCCTTTATAGGGAAGGGCAATCGGACTATTTTATTTATGGGTATAGCCAGTGATGCAAGGTCAGAATTGCCATTCTCAGACCAGGGACTGCTTCATGTGTTTGCTTATAGACTGTAGACTATACCTATACTTTCTCCACAAAATATTGCAGTTATAGTGACTCTTTAAAGTGATACTGTCATGGGAAAACATGTTTTTTTCGAAACACATCAGTTAATAGTGCTGCTCCAGCAGAATTCTGCACTGAAATCCATTTCTCAAAAGAGCAAACAGATTTTTTTATATTAAATTTTGAAATCTAACATGGGGCTAGACAATTTGTCAATTTCCCAGCTGCCCCAAGTCATGTGACTTGTGCTCTGATAAACTTCAATCACTCTTTAATGCTGTACAGCAAGTTGGAGTGATATCACCCCCCTCCCTTTCCCCCCCAGCAGCCAAACAAAAGAGCAATGGGAAGGTAACCAGATAGCAGCTCCCTAACACAAGATAACAGCTGCCTGGTAGATCTAAGAACAACATTCAATAGTAAAAACCCATGTCCCACTGAGACACATTCAGTTTCATTGAGAAGGAAAAACAGCAGCCTGCCAGAAAGCATTTCTCTCCTAAAGTGCAGGCACAAGTCACATGAAATTGACAAAATGTCTAGCCCCATGTCAGATTTCAAAATTGAATATAAAAAAATCTATTTTCTCTTTTGAGAAATGGATTTCAGTGCAGAATTCTGCTGGAGTAGTACTATTAACTGGTGTGTTTTGAAAAAAACATGTTTTCTGATGACAGGATCCCTTTAAATTTTAAGTTAGAAAAAGAGACAGAATAGAAAGGTTATTAATTTTAGTCTACACCAATGATAATGTGGATTTCCATGATGCATTTGCTCTATAACCACCAAGCAGTAATATTCCTTTTATATGCCAATTCGTTTTTTTTTTTTCATGGGTGTGTAGCACACCTGTGGGTAGGCCTGAGAATGGTGTTTAAGTAGTGTGACGGGCTGCCAGTGTATCCCGGATACCCTTGGACTGTTGACAACTCCCTGCTACTCCCACTAGTGTGTGTTGACCCCTTTAAGCACCTTACCCTCAGATGGATCCTGTATGTCTCCTAGTGCACATATCAACAAGGTTGGAAGTAAATAGGATTGCCACTTGTCCGTTTTTGACCCGGACAACCTGGTTTTCAGTTGGGATGTCCAGGTTAAAACTGCTTGCTCGGTTTCTCTAATTTGGAAAACCAGCCAAGATTCCCTAAGATTGACACGGCGATCGGGCAATAACCAAATCATAGCTTCGCCCACCGAGTCATTCGTGTGACATCCCCACCCCACTCATCACTAGAGATGTCGCGAACTGTTCGCCGGCGAACTTGTTCGCGCGAACATCGGGTGTTCGCGCTCGCCGGAAGTTCGCGAACGTCGCGCGACGTTCGCCATTTTGGGTTCGCCATTGTTGGCGCTTTTTTTTGCCCTCTCACCCCAGACCAGCAGGTACATGGCAGCCAATCAGGAAGCTCTCCCTTGGACCACTCCCCTTCCCTATAAAAACCGAAGCCCTGCAGCTTTTTTTCACTCTGCCTGTGTGTGCTGAAGAGATAGTGTAGGGAGAGAGCTGCTGCCTGTTAGTGATTTCAGGGACAGTTGAAAGTTTGCTGGCTAGTAATCGTTTTGATACTGCTCTGTTATTGGAGGGACAGAAGTCTGCAGGGGTTTGAGGGACATTTAAGCTTAGGTAGCTTTGCTGGCTAGTAATCTACCTTCTACTGCAGTGCTCTGTATGTAGCTGCAGTGGGCAGCTGTCCTGCTTCTGATCTCATCTGCTGACTGCTGCAATAACAGTAGTCCTTGTAAGGACTGCTTTTATTTATTTTTTTGTTCCAATACAGAGCAGTATCAAGCAGATTACTAGCCAGCAAACTTACTATCATCTGTCCCTGAAATCACTAACAGCTCTCCCCCTACACTATCTCTTCCAAGCACACACAGGCAGATTTTTCAGATACATTTTTGCCCTTGATCCCCCTCTGGCATGCCACTGTCCAGGTCGTTGCACCCTTTAAACAACTTTAAAATCATTTTTCTGGCCAGAAATGTCTTTTGTAGATGTTAAAGTTCGCCTTCCCATTGAAGTCTATGGGGTTCGCGAACCGTTCGCGAACCGCTCGCAATTTTGCGCAAGTTCGCGAATATGTTCGCGAACTTTTTTTCCGACGTTCGCTACATCCCTACTCATCACTGCCCCATCCCAATGACGTTATTGGTCCACCTCACTGACTGGAGTTCCCAGCGTGGAAAGGTGGCAACCCTAGAAGTGACAGCAGTCCTGTAGGTTGCTTCAAACAAATAACTGGTTTGTTGAACAAATGGCAGTGGATCAGTTACAGCATTTAGGCAGTATAGATCTTCAGATACATTCAAGATACTTAGTGGAAAACCTTCACACTTTAAGATATTGCAAGTAGATCCCTCTTAGGGGGTAGTGCAGTCTGTCTTGGTGATTTTCCCCTGGCACTTTCCCTGCTCCTGAGCTCACCCACTTGTGTCCCTTTCTGGTGGCTTCATTACCACAAGGGTGCTAACACCAGGTCTGGACTGAGAGTCAAAGTAGGCCCTGGCATTTCAGGTACACAGAGGCCCAAACAGCCCCCCGCCAGCCAACTAAATACTGACTTTCTATGGCACCTTATAGCAGCCCCTCTGGCATTTGCCAGAACCCACAGATTGCCAGTCCGGGCCTGGCTAACACCTACTACTTTTCTTGTTGGAGCCAGAAAGCTGTTTGCTAAATACACCACATCTAACTTTCGCTCCTAGAGCGACTATTACAGAACTTCTGACACTAAATAAAACTCACTCTAACCAGGGCCTGTAATCTGCTCAGACCCAGTCCTGTGCCCACCTCCTCGCAAGGTGGGATCCAGGAAGAGAGAGCCCTGAGCATGTGAGCTCTCCATTTTATACTTTGATCCAGATCAGATTATTGATAACATTCAGGAAAAGGGTCTAACAGCCAGGGCTCACTAAGAACCACTTTAGATGTCCAAACTACAGGGGGAAACTGCCTGTGGAGATGCCTTAAACTGGCCATAGACTAGCAGGATATTGGACAAACGACCTGCCACTAACCATTCAGATAAAATAAAGCAGCAAAGAGAACAAACCAGCCGATGTCCTGCCCGTCACAGCAATCGTGCGAAAGTATGCCTGGCTAATTCTAATTGGACGCTCACAGTGATATTGTCAGATCGGCAATACATGCAGAGATATTATTTGTCAGCCGACAGAAATCTTGCGATCGTCCAAACGACCGAGCTCCGTGGGATGAAAACTGTCGGGACCCTCCACCCACGGTCCGAAAATCGTAACAATCAAAGATTCGTACCATCGGATCTTTTCGTCTATGGGCAGTTTAACCCTCAGGGTCTCAACACGCGGAGTTTTGTTATTTAGTAGCGGCAGAAAAAATACCAATTACAGTGTATCGCTATGTGATCCAGGCAGATCATTTACATGATTAAGGAAACACTGCGGAGAATTGTGTAAAGTCTGAGCTAATTTGCTGAGAGACGGTTAAATAGGCCAGATAGTAATGACTTAATAATGAGGCAGCCATGCATATTTAATGGGAATCAAGTTAGAGATTCAGTTTAACACAGTAGTAGTGGTACATGTAGCAGATTGTGTAGAGGTACAAATAGTTGCACACAGCAATACTGATTTACGGGGATGGTTTTAGGGGAAGCCAAAGGAGGGTGTTTTGACATGTTCCTTATGAATAGAGGAGCCCCTGTGAGGAGGTCCAATATCCCACTACAAGATAAAGAACCTCCCTGCATCAGGGTCTCATCTTCTCTAAACTCCAGAAACGCATGGAATTTTTATATTAATAGAGATCAGTAGTAAGAAAAGAGTAAATGTGAAGTTACAGGCTTTTCCTCCAGGCCTAGTAACCCACAATAACCAATGAAGTTTGTTTTACCTGTAAATGGAATGCACTACTTATTATAAGTAATGGGATCCTTGGCATCTGTATTGTTCCAGGTCCTGGCTACGTTAAGGACAGCTCTGTGTATTATCAATATCAACTACACTGCTCATGGTTAGGAAGAGCTGCAAACAGTTAAAGCTGCGGATGAGAAATAGGTCTGTACAATAAATAGGAGAGAAATGGGCTAATTCAAGGACAGACATTAGAATTGCTCACATGCAAGGCTAGGAGATTCACTGGATAGTAAAAGAAACAGCAGAATACCAAAAAAGCATCACACTTTATAATTGCAAAGCCTGTTTATCTGTCTTCCAGGACAATAAGCCAAATATACAAATAATAAATACCCTTACAATTGTAAAAGATGCTTTGAGGTGCTAGAAAGCAAATTGAAAGAAAAATATGCCCTAGTTAGTTTTTAAGTATTTTGCATGAACAGAAGGTACATTATGCAATATACAATATGATACAATACAATACAGATGGGCACACATACTTGGGACTGGGAGTTGCTATACACTTCATACACATCCGTAGAACACCACCACCTCGGGCTCAAGAATAGAGACGCAGATTTGTTGACGTCTAAGTGATTTAGATGAGGCAAAGCAGTTTATTTGAATATGCAGAGGAAATGCAGAGAAAGGCAAACATTTATCAATATGCACAATTAACTTTAATGTTAGGGTATAAAGGAACATTTTAGTGACGGCGAATGTTGCAGTTTTAAAGCCATCCAAATATTTGGCTTCAAAGTACCCCAAAAGAACCCCCATTGGCTGTATAAATTGTGTAGCACTACTATAGATTGTCAAGCATTCCCTGCACAACCTTCTTCAATCTCTTTGCAGGAGTTTCAGCTGAGCAGAGAGGGAAAGAGAGTCGAAAAGTTTGCGCTAATCTTCTTGTGCGAATGTGGTGACTTAATGATCTCAATCTAACTATGTTCTGCCATGATCTTTCTGTGTTTAATGAAGTGCTCCTTATTCATTGTCTATTTTCTGCAGGGGATCTTAGTGTCATGGCTGGGGTTAATGTGCTTATTGCCCATATTCCGTAGTTATTATATTATGATATTGGCAAGTCAAATTAATCTGAACATTTTCTAAAGTGATCATACTGGCATGATAGCTAAAGGGAGCGCCAAAGGGATTGTGGCCTACATTTTGTGCGCCCATTTACCACTCATTCTCTTTGCATGTACTAAATATACCCAGCCAGTAGTGATGGGCGAATTTATTCGCCAGGCGAGAATTAGCGCGATTCACCGCTGGCGAATAAATTTGCAAAACGGGTGCGAAAATTCACTGGTGTCAAAAAACGGACGCCGGCGTCAAAAAACGAGACTCCGGCGCTGTTTCACAAGTTTTTTGCCGTTTCCCGAATTTTGTGGGAAATTCGCTAATATTTCATCGAAACGGCACAAATTCCCCCATCACTACCAGCCAGTGAATGCAGAAATGTTGCGCTGCTCTGTTGCCCTTCATTGTAAGTATTTCATGTATAGGCCTAAAATGCAGAATGTAGGCCACATTGATTTGTGGTGAGATAATTCTGCTTCTCTCACGCTCAGAATATCATCAATCAGTGTCCCAATCAAGCTCTTTCACTGTAGCATCGATTAAATCTTATTGGGTCAGTAGCAGCAGTGGTGTATGGTTTAAAGGATAAGTAAACCTTGAAAATAAGTGAATGTAAAAGTCACGAGTGTGCTATTCTAAGAACTTTTTCAATTTACATTGAATATTTTTTTTCTTTCAATTCCAAGATATTAAGGGATACATGTACTGTAAATATGAATGAATTTTGTTACAACAGCGCTGCCTGCTGGTCAGTTTCCCACAAGTCTGACCACCAAGTAATTAAGAAAGTTGCCAGGAGAAAGAAAGAGTCTGCTCTGATGTTCTTCTGCTTAGGAAAGATTTGAGAAAGGTTTCTAATTTTTATTATCTTGAAATAAAAAGAAAATAAATAACAAAAGTTTTCAGAATAGCACTCTCATCAAATTTACATTCACGTATTTAAATGGTTTACTTATCCTTTAAGAAAAGGAATAGAGAGGGAGAACTTGTCAGCTGTTCCACTGGCCCAGTAGCCAAGAAGAGCATCCAGCAACCAGGAAATCCCAGGTTAAAGTCCCAACAGAGCCTTACAGTGCTACATTAAGAACCCACTAATATGGCTGTAATTGGTCTTTGGGGGAGATCTAATCAGCCCTACAGTTTATGGTGCAAATGATAATTCAGACGTATCCAATTTCCAGCTCTCCATTTGCTATTAAACTACAGGTATGGGACCTGTAATCCAGAATGCTTGGTAATTGGGGGTTTCCAGACAACAGATCTTTCTGTAATTTGGATTATTACACGATAAATCTACTAAAAAATATTTTCAACAATCAATAAATCCAATAGGACTGTTTTGGATCAAGTACAAGGCACTGTTTTGTTATTACAGAGAAAAAGGCAATACAGGTAGTGGATCTGTTATCCAGAAAGCTTGGAACCTGGATAATGGATCTTTCTGTAATTTGGATCTTCATACCTACTGAAAATCATGTAAATATTAAATAAACCCCATAGACTGGTTTTACTTCCAATTATTATTATATTTTATTATATTATTATTTATTATTATTATATCTTATTTGGGATCAAGAACAGGGTACTGTTTATTATTGCATATAACGTATATACTCGCGTATAAGCCGAGGTACTTAAAAAAGCTTATTGACTCGAGTTTAAGCCGAGGGTGAGAAATGCAGCAGCTTCTGGTAAGTTTCAATCAAAAAATTGAGGGTTTCTGCTCCCATTGGAGGTGCCGGCGTCTCGTTTTTGGATGCCGGCGACCATTCTTGAACGCCGGCGAATATTCTTGGAGACTATTCTTAGGCGCCGGCGACTATTCTTAGACGCCGGCAACCGTTTTTGCACTTGACCTGAGTCAGTAGCAGCCGAGGTAGAGTTTTTCAGCATATTTTGGGGTCTGAAAAACTCGGCTTATACTCGAGTACATACGGTACGTATAAATATATAAGGGGATCATATAATAATCTCTCCAATGCTTTATTTACTAGTAGGTCTTTCCAGCTGAAAAGAGTTTCCGTCTAAATATTCAGAAGGGGTTTTTTACAGTGAGAGCTCTGAAGATGTGGAATTCTCTCCCTGAATCAGTGGTACAGGCTGATACATTAGATAGCTTTAAGAAGGGGTTGGATGGTGTTTAGCAAGTGAGGGAATACAGGGTTATGGAAGATAGCTCATAGTACAAGTTGATCCAGAGACTGGTCCGATTGCCATTTTGGAGTGAGAAAGGTATTTTTGCCCCCTCTGAGGCAAATTGGAGAGGCTTCAGGTGGGTTCTTTTGCCTTCCTCTGGATCAACTGGCAGTTAGAAAGGTTTAAAAAAAAGTCAAACGGTTGAACTTGATGGACTTGTGTCTTTTTTCAACCTAACTTACTATTTTACTATGTTTCAGAGAAAAGGGAAATCATTTCTAAAAATTTGGATAAAATGGAATCTTTGTTGCTTAGAATTACTTTTCATTCTTTATTAAAGACATTTTTTGGTGTCCCCATTTAAGAGTGCAGTGTTATCATTGGTCACATTTCAAATTTGGATTTGACATACAGGTATGGAATGCAGATGCAGAATGCTCGGGACATGGGGTTTTCTGGATAATGAATTTGTTTGTAATTTGGCTCTTCATACCTTAAGTCTGCTAGAAAACCATTTCAACTTTAAATAAACCCAATAGGCTGTTTTTGCTTCCAATAAGGATTCATTATTTCTTATTATTACAGAGAAAATGAAATAATTTTTAAACATTTGGATAAATTGGAGTCTATGGGAGACAGCATCCACGGATTTCCTGCACGGGTGTCCCTATTCCACGCAGTCCTATCGCCCCCCAAACTACCTTCACGTGCGCAAATTTTTTCGGCTTGATTTGCTGTAGCCGTGCTACAAATTTTTTTTGATGCCGATAGACTTTAATGGGCATCGGCGACATTTCGCCAGCTGCAAATTTTTGGTGAAACGAAACTGGTCAAATTCGCCCATGCCTAGTCCCCAGTGCTCCTTAGAAAGCTTCTGGGCGGCATACCGCCCCTAAAAGTTTGCCACCCTAGGTCCAGGCCTTCGTGCCCTAGCCACAAATCTTGGCCTGTAAAATTACCTTTTCGTAATTCAGAGCTTTCTGGATAACAGGTTTCGGTTAACACATGCCATACCTGTAACATTTAAAAATCAGATGTTTTTGTATAAAATGAATTCTATGAGAGACTGCCTTCCCATAATTCAAAGCTTTTTGGATCACTGGTTTCCAGATCCAATACCAGTATTAATCCCTGCATCCCACAGACAGCCAAAGAGTACCAGGGCCTGCTTGGACATACAGGTCAAACAAGTAATGGGGTTCCATTTGGATAGGGCATATTTACAGTATATTTTTTCTGAGCTGCTAGCCTTGCTACATTGTCCAGGACCATAACCCATAATTGGAACTACACCAGGCTGGGAAAGTAACTAGAGGCATAACAGATCCCTTTAATGTCCTGTCTCTGTCTTAAACACTTACAAATACTTGGAATAATTTATGCTTCTCGCTCTTCTCCCTCCCATACCAAGCTGGCTCTGAACTGCTGAGAATCAAAAGAAATGTAATCTTGAATTATGCAGACAAGGAGGCACAGGGAACGCAGGGAACATGAAGCCAACTCCGAAACTGCGGGGGACTAAGAAGATAACTGAATACATTGGAAATTGAGTCCTCTATTGCTATTTCTGATGTAATAGACATTACAGGAAGCCCATTCATATGGAAATAGGAGTGGGGAGCAGCTACATGCACAAGAACAATTCCAGGAGCTCACATTCTCAAAGGTCAGATACAAGCAAGGCCTTGTTTTTTTTTTATAGGAGAAAATGAAAACAATTTCAGGCAAACCATGTAAATAAGGCAGACAGGAGGCATCAGATGCACAACAGAGCAAGGAGAAGAGGATCACTGTTGAAAGGTAAAATACGATCTGTTTATTTCAGTGTTCAGTGTCAGGGGGAGAGTGTGTGTCAATGAAGAATTGATATTCTAAATATTTTTCAGTTTATAAAAACATGCATTGCATTAATCCCATTAGGGGCCGGTTTTAAATAAGTATGGCGGATTAGAGATGGGCAAATCTGTCGCGCTTCCGTTTACCAAATAAAAAAATTGTGGAAAAAAAAGCGTATTAAAGTCAATGGGTGTCAAAATAATTTTGATGTGCGACAATTTTTATACGCGTTTATACGACTGTTTTGTCCAAATGCATTAAAGTCAATTTATTTTGCTGCAGTGGATATTTCACCAGTAAATTTTCAACGCAGTTTCACAGAAACATTCACAGGCGGCGAGACGCGGAAATTTGCCGAAAAAACATGTCTGACGAATTTATTCGCCCATCACTATGGAGGATCAATAAGAAAAGTGCTTCACTGATGATACAAGGTAAGAACCTAATCTCATTGGCATTTCTGTAGGGTTTGCCCTCAACCAGGAAAAGTTACCTGCACTCCAACCCAGCAACCATTAAACTTACCATCTTTCCATAAGAGAGAGCAGCTCTCATGTTTCTTGCCCATCGAATCCATGGCAGGGGGCAGTTACATAGATTCTGGAGGGAAGCAGGGCACCTAGACACTATGGTAATACAATGGCATTATTAAAGAAAAGGGGGAGTCTATGCTGGCAGTCCATAAAAAGGAGCAGGTGGTGATGGGTGAATTTCTCTAGTTTTGCTTCGCCGGAAAATTTGCGAATTTAAAACAAATTTATTGGGCGCCTTTAATTGTCGCCAGCGTCAGAATTGTCACCGGTGATAATTCGCAAATTTTTACTGCAATTTCGCAAATTTATTTGCCAGTGGAGAAATGCAGAAATTCTCTGCGAATTCACTCCTGGCAAATAAATTCACCCATCACTAGCAGCAGGGTGATAGGGACGTGCCCCAATTCCAAAGGCACCATAATATGATTAGACAAAATATATGTCCCTAAACCCATCATTCGTTAAAAATATAACGTTTTATTCAATTTTACATCATATCAGATTAAAATTAGTACATATGGGGTCAGTATGTAATCATTTTAATCTGATATGATGTAAAATTGAATAAAAATTTCTATTTTTAACTAATGAGGGGTTTTGGGACATATATTTTGTCTAATCGTACTAGGGAGTCAGGACCTGTACCTAGCACTGGATTTCCAAACTAACTGCAGCTATACCAGTGACACAAGTGAGTACTGCTCATAACACCCTAGTCATAGTTAATGACCCCTAAAGTTTTGCAAGTCATAGTTAATTACCCCTAACGTGTTACTTATTGGAGTTAGGAACAAGGCAGGCTCTCGCACACCCAATAGATAACAACAATATGCCTGGTGCATAATGGTAGAGGTTCGGCAAGCCCCACAGCAGAGAACAGCAAAGGAATTCCAACGGCACACAGGACTGTAAGAAATCTTCAAAATTTATTTCAAAGCGGAGTGCGATGCAACGTTTCGGGGAGGAAAACCTCTTTATTGGAGTCCCACGACCATATAGAGGAACAAAGCCTTTCCAGAGTAGGACTGGGCCAGCAGGACATGAGGAAAAACACCCGTTTCCCCACTGAAAACTGTGGGTTCTCACTGAGGTCCCCCTGAGCTCCCTGCAAAAGGACGGCAATGAAAAGGTACAAGTGGTGGGGGGAGGAGGCAGAGTGTTGTGGCCTTTGGATAAGTCAAAACTGGGTAGGGGCCCCTAAGGGGGTGCAGGAATTGGTGGAGCTTTACCCCCCAGTCCAACCCTAAGTCATTTATCCACATTACTTTGCGATGACTCCTGATCTCCTCATGCAGCACTAAGCTACTGTAATAACTAATGACATCCCTAAGTATTCATGGAAGGATATATTATTTAACAGGTTATTCATGGCTCTTGCGTATTATATTATGTGTCACTATAGACCCACTGAAAACCCTTTGACATGTTTAATTAAAGTATATAGGAAAGAATTACTTTTTCTTTCTTTATTAAAATGCATTTTTGGAGTCCCCATTTTAGAGTGCAGTGTTATCACTGGTCACATTTTAAATTTGGATTTGATATACAGATCTGGGCAGGGCCGCCGTTAGAAATCACGGGGCTCCGTACAACAACATTTTCGGGGCCCCCTGGGTGAAAAGACCACACAAAAGACCACACAGACATCAGTGTTAATAAAGGTAACCCCCCCACACACAAAAGTTATAAAAAGCTATTGGGGAACAGGGCCCGCTATAAGTTAAAGTTAAACAAAATGGCATTGGTGCCAGGGCCCCCTTACAAGTTAAAAAAAAATTGGGGCCCCAAAGAATATTTTTTTAAAAAAACATTGGCACCTGGGCCCCCCTTACAAGTTAAAAAAAATTGGGGCCCAAAGAATATTTTTGGAAAAAAAAAATTGGCGCCAGGGCCCCCCTTACAAGTTAAAAAAAATTAGGGCACCAAAGAATATTTTTTAAAAAAACACTGGTGGCAGGGGCCTATAGAGTATTAAAATAATACATTGGTGGCCAGGGGATTAAAAAAAAATAAAGAAACACACATTTGTGTTCAGAGGAATTGAACTCGTGGCTTCAGGAATTCAACGTCGCCTCCTTTCGTGACTTTGGGTCTTTCGCCGCTTCAGGACATAAGTTTCGTCTGTTGACTTCGGGTCTTTTCACCACTACGGGACTTCGGCTATTTTCGTGGTTTCAGGTCTTTTCGCCACATTTCGGCTGTCAGGACTTTGGAAGGAGGCGGCACGGCTTTGGCGCTGTCAAGGGGGGCCCGACTCTTTTGAAAAGTTCAGCACTAATGGGCCCCCCTTCAGGACACTTGTAGCCCCTAATGGTGGCCCTGGGTATGGGATGCAGAATGCTCCAGGTATGGGGTTTTCTGGATAATGGATCTTTCTTTAATTTGACCTTTTATACCTTAAGTCTGCTAGAAAATTATTTCAACTTTAAAGGAACAGTAACACCAAAAAAGTGTTTTAAAGTACTGAAAATAACATGTACTGTTGCCCTGCACTGGTAAAACTGAGTTAAATAGTGGATAACAGATAACACCATTATGTTCTACGGAGCTTATCTGCTGTGTAACCTGAACCTTTTCTCCTTTGAATGGCTGCCCCATTGCTACACAGCAGCTTATTTATATAAACAATAGTAGTGTTGCTGAAGCAAACACAGCAGTTTTATCAGTGCAGGGCAACACTACATGATATTTGTATAATTTGTATATATACTTTAAAACATTCTAATTTTTTGTTGTTACTGTTCCTTTAAATAAACCCAATAGGCTGGTTTTGCTTCCAATAAGGATTAATTATATCTTAGTTTGATCAAGTACAAGCTACTGTTCTATTATTACAGAGAAAAAGAAAACATTTTTAAACATTTGGAATATTTGGATAAAATGGAGACAGCCTTTCTGTAATTCAGAGCTTTCTGGATAACAGGTTTCCTAAAAACAGATCCCATAACTGCATTTATATGTTTTAGAACTAAATGAGTTATAGAATTATCTTTCACATTAGAGAAATATTATAAGGACAAATTTGCTGATGTAATTATTAAAACTGATCTGCAGTGACATTTATCGAAACCTTTATCCCTGAATGTGTTATTTGTATGCCAATTGCTAGTGTGCCATTAAGCACAGTATAATAAAGCAAATGGAACTGAATAGCAAAATGATCAAACGTTTGGCCTTTAGATAATGATCTGAACAATATGGAAAGTGTAAAACGCCACTGTTTTCCTTTGTGCTCCGTAACTCATTTCAATTGCTGGTTAATCATTAATTATTAATGCTGCTGTGTTTTTCATAAGTGTTGATTTAACTGTAACAGTGCTATATTTACTGTCATGTAATAATAAGGATATCACAGCGGCCCCTTGGGGAAAAATGTTAATAAAAGCACAAAGAGGCCCCATTCACAGTTACCATTGGTCTCCAAGGGGTTGTAAAATCAGGCTATTCGTTTATGGTTTGTGTTCGAAGCTGCAAATGGTTTCATATTTTTTTCTACCTTTCCTTAATTATAGCCTCCAGTACCCCCCAAATTTGCACCATAATGAAGTAAAATGGAATAAATGAAGCCCAATTTGTTAATGATCATTTTATAATGGTAATACGGGAATCAGGAATATCCAACCTGTAGCCCTCCAGTAGCAGTTGAACTGTAACATTTATCTTTTTTTTTTTAAAGGGCTGATACTGGGTGATTTAGTTTAACAACAAATGGAGAGTCACAGGTAAGACGTTTATAAATTCCTGCAAAGTCAGGACCCCCACATCTCTAAAGCTGAGTCAGCAACCGGGACAAGTAGTCTTGAGCTCTTAGGTAAAAATATTAGATTAGGTGCCCTACCTTAAAGGGAACCTGTCATGAGAAAACATGTTTTTTTCAAAACGCATCAGTTAATAGTGCTACTCCAGCAGAATTCTGCATTGAAATCCATATTTCAAAAGAACAGATTTTTTATATTCAATTTTGAAATCTGACACGGAGCTAGACATGTTGTCAGTTTCCCAGCTGCCCCCAGTCATGTGACTTGTGCCTGCACTTCAGGATGGAACTACTTTCTGGTAGGCTGTTATTTCTCCTACTTACTGTAACTGAATCAGTCTCAGTGGGACTTAGCTTTTACTATTGAGTGTTGTTTTTAGATGTTATTTTGTGTTAGGGAGCTGCTATCTGGTTACCTTCCCAATGTTCTTTTGTTAGGCTGCTGGGGGGAGGGAAGGGTGATATCACTCCCACTTGCAGTACAGCAGTAAAGAGTGATTGAAGTTTATCAGAGCACAAGTCACATGATTGGGGGCAGCTGGGAAACTGATAATATGTCTAGCATCATGTCAGATTTCAAAATTAAATATAAAAAAATCTGTTTGCTCTTTTGAAAAATGAAAATTTCAGTGCAGAATTCTGCTGGAGCAGCACTATTAACTGATGCGTTTTTAAAAATAACATGTTTTCCCATGACGTTATCCCTTTAAGCCTCCCTAGCCCAGAACTCACTCCCCCTTGCCTATGTCTATTCACTCCCCACCAACAGCACCCCAAGCAAGTGGTTTGGTCAAAACCTGATTTGTCCCACAACTTTGGGCAAAGATCCAATCATTTGGTGACCTTGCTAGCAAGACCATCTGGCAAGTGGAATTCTGGCCATGTACCTGCTGTTACTCAATGGGGCTGGGGGTGTATCAGTTCAAAGTGATACGTATTGTTTGTTGCATCACAATAAATTCAATTTCTGCCATAAGATTGCCACTGTTGGACATTTTTAGGAGGAATGGATACATGATGCACATGAATTTGTCCCAAAACGTCTATTTAACTTTGTTAAAGCCCTGTTGCAAGCAATGAACCAGTGGCCAACACCAACCTATACAATGTTTGCAGTCATTATTCTAATTGTGCTAGACATTAAATACTAACTGATCATGGTGTGTTGTAGGTAGGTGTAAAAAGACCTCCGTAGTATGTTTCATACATTGTAAAGTCCTTTTTGAGAATTTCAAGACAAACGTTCTCCTGTTGCTGCAGTCCATAGGTGTCACTAAATTGTGTTTGATCCAATAACAAGATCATTTTAGGGGCCATAGAATATTTGGAAAGATTTTGCACACATACACTGCAATATGCAACCTCAGCGACCTGCCTATGCAGCTGGCTCCCCAGGAGCCCCAGTTGTCTCTGTTGATACATCTCTGGTTCTTTATTTGCTTCAAAGACACACAGCAACCTTGTATTGTTAAAATGTATCATTTTGATGTGATTGTTGAACTGTGTTTGAACTGTTTTTCAAAGCTGAGGACGAATTTCATACCAAAACAATGAAATGAATTGTAATTCAACCTATTTGTCAGGTGATACAACCACAGAAGTGGTGGTCCACCCCCAGGAAAAATATCTTTTTCATTTGGGGCATGGTTTTTTTCAAAGAATTTTTTTCGGACAATTTAGTTTGGATTTTCCCAGGATTGGACAATTTTGGATTCCTACAGGATATGGGACAATTTTTCCTGGGGGTGGAGTTTTGGGGTATTTAAACCTAATACACTTCTGTGGTTGTATCACCTGACGAAGGGGGAACTGCCCCCGAAACGTTGTGTTGACTAATAAACACGTAAGGGGCTAGTCCCCTACTTGAATTCGCCCTGTGTGCCGGCACCGGTTTCTTTGTTCTTCCATAATTACCCCAATGTTCTTCAGCAGAATGATTTATTCCCCAATCCTATATCTGTAACTGTGTGATTTGGCCTTAAAAGGTGCATTAAACAAAACAAAGTTCAACACCCACTACTGGTTTTCAAAGGCTACATTTAATACATATTTCAATCTGTAGAACTTCACTCAAATTTATATTCTAGTGGGGTTAAAAAAATTAGTATGGAGATATTGTGTAGCCTCAAGCTATATAGCAAATGACAGTAATTTGCAAGCGTGGGAAGGATGATGAGGAGGGCTACACACATACAGTAGCTGTGAGTCTGTAGGGGAGAGACAGCTCATGAATACAGGATTTTTGTGTCATCACAATACTAGACACTGGTCAAGCCCTATGATGTCATCACTGGGTAAATACTTCACTATTATAAAGAAGGGTTTGGAGTTTTGGTAACTGTGTACATAAGCAGCCAGGGCTCCAAGTGCTTATTAGGCCAACTAGATTTGGAGATATGAGGTTTTTGCTCCTGCAGTAACAGAAAGTCTAGCCAGCAAGAGCAACAACCTTACTTAGTTAGCTTGTGGGTTGATCCCGTAATATGTGCTCAATTAAGGTCTAGGTGCAAATACAGGAGTGTTAACTGTGGCCCTAGAGTCCCATGCATAAGCTATTTGTTCTTATTAAGATCAACATTGGGCTTTGGGGCAATGCACAAGGTACAACAAACATGAGTTTAATAATAACTTATGCTTGTGTGTTCCGATTATGCCATATCACCCCATCCAGCAGACAGAAGGTTACCCATAGGGCCGGATTTATATAGTGAGCGCCGACTGCCTAGGCCAACTGCCGTTTGTCACCCCTGTCCCCTCCCCTTTAATTGTGCAAATTTTCATAATTGGGACCGGAGCAATGGGGATTGGGTCACTGGAAATTTAAACAAATTATTGCATCTCCTCCACATCCCCAGTTTTTTGAACCAATGTGGGTGTGGTTGGGCAGCATGCCGCCCCAAAAAATCCTGCCACTCTAGGCCCAAGCCTTGGTGGCCTTTCCACTAATTTAGGCCTGGTTACCCATCTCCTACCTGTTCAGCACATGGGCATTAGTGGGTGTAGGTAAGAAAGGGGACGGGTGAGATTGGGCCTAGTACAGTATGCAAATGGTGTAGGACCTCACACACCGTACAAAGATGGCTGGTGCACACAGGGGGAGGTTTCTGGATAATAGATCCCATACTTGTATGATATTATTTAACATGCTGCCCCGGAAAATAGTGTGTATCAATAATGGGAACATTTCGCGGAGGAAGCTGGACAGCAATGATTTATACCATTTCAATGACTCTCTAAGAATATAAATGGGCCGTGCCCACAGCACAGATCTAGATGTCCCTTCTTTTAAAGCTTCAGAGGGGAGACAAATGATTGCCTTTTCTTAAGTATAAAAAAAAGTCACTAAAAAAGATTGACTTTGAACAAGTTTCCATGGGGACAACTGGTAATCAAAGGAATATAACTTACCTTTTACCAGTCTTTCATCAGAACTCACATATACTGTAGGTTATAAGTAAAATAATACCAGTATGGAGAGGCGGGTACCTTTTGTTTCTATAGTAATAGATCTCACAGCCAGACTTGCATTGAAAGAATTTAAAGAAAGGCAATAGACGTTGTATGAAAAATGATTCACACATACCGTTCTCCTGTTGCTCCACTCTTCATAAAGAAGCAGATGAATGACAAGAGAATATGCTTCTGTAGGGACCATTGGAAAAGCCTGTGTTTCCCAAGCAGCTCAGACAGAATCTCAATGACGTAATGATGGAGGTATAAGTGAGTATAACCCATTGAGGTTAATAGGACAAAAGGGATAAGGTGGTATAAAAACTATGGCTATCAACAATGATTTTTATGCATTTGCAAGCCAGAGTTTCAAATAATGCCCTACTGAGGGGCAGTGGGGATTTACTTCCAATAAATGCACCTATCCCTTCTATATAGGGAAATAATTAATGGAATTATTAAACCAGGGCTGCAGGGATTTCACAGCCTCTTATAGTTATATATAAGAAGTGCCATAAATGGAAGGAACAAAGCCATTGTTAACTGCACAACTATAACATCAGCAGTGTTTGTAATCCAATTTATTGTGTCCTATCAGTAACTGAAAGCCTTATCTCTATCTATATCATGCCAGTTAAATATCTTGCTGGCAGGGAGCCTCATATTATCTGTGTTTCTGTAGTCAAACTACAAACTGGTCAGGTCATCCTCCTTGTGAATATCAGAGTGTGATGCGCAGAAGAGGAAATGATCGAGCTACACTCTAGTTTATTTTCTCTTTTGGAGGATATTGAGGATTACAATAGTACAGGAGTACAATAGTTCATGGCAGACACTTCTGCTGGCAATTGGATTCTCTTTAGATACAGTAGTTATTATCACTGGGTTCCTGGTGGTTCTGTCTCCTTACAATGCTCGCTGGCAACAGAATACGGGTGCAAGTTGACCATCATCAGGTCTGATAGAACTACACTCTCCTCTGTAGATAGAACGCTGCTGTGAATATTCACATAACTTTTGATGGACATTGGTGTTATCATTATAGCAGCCCTGTCCAAAGTCACATATTAGGATGACAGCCATGCATTTTGCCCTGCCCTCCTACTCGACAGAAGCTTAAATGCTGTAGCAGGAAAATTGCAAAACTCCCAGATTCTGCCTTGACATCCCATCAACAAGGCAGAAAAAATAGTTGTTTTAACCATGGGATGATGGAGTGATGGGGTTAGTGCACCAGGACTCCGGAACGTCAGTTCTCTATCTGGCAATTCTCCATGTACTTGGCACCAAGGTGAGTCTTCAGAAGCTGAGATCCAACAGGACTGCAGGACAGTCTGGCAAAACCTACCACTGAGCTGACATTAAAGCCCAAGGTTGGGCAGGATAGCTGAAATTAGTCAAACTGTCCTTCCAGATTTGGGTTTATATAGTTTAAGGCAATTGGGAACAGAGGAGGCAAGACACGGTGCCAAGTATTCTTTATACAAATTATCCATATACCTTGAGGCTGTGTCAAGTATATCTTTAATAATATTAAAGGAAAACTATACCTCCAAAATGAACACTTAAGCAACAGATAGTTCATATCATATTAAGTGGCATATTAAAGAATCTCACCAAACTGGAATATATATTTAAGTAAATATTGCCCTTTTACATCTCTTGCCTTGAGCCACCATTTCGTGATGGTCTGTGTGCTGTCTCAGAGATCACCTGACCAGAAATACTTCAACTCTAACTGTAACAGGAAGAAGTGAGGAAGAAAAAAGGCAGAACTCTGTCTGTTAATTGGCTCATGTGACCTAACATGTATGGTTTGTTTGGTTTGTTTGTGAGTACAGTGAATCCTACGATCCCAGGGGGCGGCCCTTATTTTTTAAAATGGCAATTTTCTATTTATGATTACCCAATGGAACATACTACTAGAAAAGTATATTATTATGACAATGGTTTATTTACATGAAGCAGGATTTTACATATGAGCTGTTTTATGCAATATCTTTTTATAGAGACCTGCATTGTTTGGGGGGTATAGTTTTCCTTTAAGCATTAACTATATTAATTGATTGACACACAATTGAGATTAGAAGGGGATAATTAGAATAACTGGATTTGTAAGTAGATTTGTTACATAATTAGAAATACTCTTTAGTGTAAAATAATTACCTACCACTACCCTACCTTACAAACTGTCATAAATGCTCCCTGTAATAAAAAAAATAGCCAAATAGCAGGAAGGTATACTGTATACACCAGGGGGCCAATCATATCCCATAAAATAAATAAATGACATAAACCTTTGGTGAAAAATGCCAGCCTCTCCATTTAGGAAAAAACATGTGCCAGGAAAGATGTATTTCTAATATAAATACCCCGTGGGCAAAAATGAGTGCTGTGTATGACCTGCAACCCTTACATTTCTCAATAACATAATTAATTCTCAGTTCCATGCTGCCGGGTAATCGTTGTCTTTTTTGGCAGAACATGGCACAATATAATATGTGGCCTAGTAATCCAGTGGGCTCTCTATTAATGTTCATTGTGAATGCCTTTATCTTGATACATCTTCATGGGCATTAAAGCATTTAAGTCAAGTCATTTGAGCCTTGCCTATCGGAATTCATACTCCCACCACTCCCATCCCCTTTCTGCCATTAGCTCTCATTTCTGGACTAACTTCTTTTTTATATTATATTAAAATGGAACTTGTTTTTTTAAAACAGTGTTTCTTTTCCTGTTTTATTCACTCACATCAACGACTGCCATGGCAACCAGCGTACAATTTGTGGATAGCAGCATTCATCTTAAATTCCCTTGGAGACAAATTTACAGAAAATGATATCCTCAGAAAGAAAGTGATGAATTTAAAAACAGTGGTGTTTGTCCTCCTAGCAGGAGATGAGGCTCATTTAGAACAAAGGCTTCTTTCCTTTTGACTGATGACCATCCACCTCTGAAGTTGCCATGTGACTCTCAGTTCCAAAATATTCTTCACAGTTTTAAGTCAAACTGGCCTCTAAAACTGGCCATAGACGTGCAGATTTACCTTCATACTAGACAAACGATCTTTTAGTGCCATCTCCCGACCTGCCACTAACCATTCAGATCAAATAAAGTATTAAAGGAACAGATCAGACGATGTTCTGCCCCTGACAGCAATCGTACGAAAGTTAAGTCGGACAAAAGCTGGTGACAGTCTCCCACTGATATCGTCAGATCGGCAATACATGCAGAGATATTATTGGTAGCCGATAGAAATTTTCTAACTAGTCCGATCGTCTGAGCGACCGAAAAATCTCGGGACTCTTCGCACGCGGCCCGAAAATCAGATGAAACGGAGATTCGTATGATCAAATCTTTGCACCTAAGGCCAGCTTAAGAGTAACAGAGGATCTCATGAAGATCCAGGCTCTAGTGGGCCCAAACAAGGACAACTTCTATCAGGTCTTTCCTATTTTTTACAACATTGCGCACTGTTTACGCGTGATGGGCGAATGTGTCCCGTTTCGCTTCGTCAAAAAATTTTAAGGAACTTTTAAATCTCACTTAATTTTTATCTTTCTTGTAGTTTTTGAACCATTTACCTTTTTCTTTTGACTCTTTCCAGCTTTCAAATAGGCAGGGGGTCACTGACCCCATCTAAAAACAAATGCTCTGTAAAGCTACAAATGTATTGTTATTGCTTGTTTTTTTGATTGCTCATCTTTCTATTCAGACCCTCGCTTATTCCTATTCCAGTCTTTCATTCAAATCAGTGCATGGTTACTAGGGTAATTTGGACACTGGCAACCAGAGGAAATAGCTGAAAATAGCAAACTGGAGATCTGCTAAATAAAAAGCAAAATAACTCAAACCCAGTAAAACAAAAAATTAAAACCAATTGCAAATTGTCTTAGAATATCACTCTCTAAATCATACGAAAAGTTAATTCAAAGGTGAATAACCCCTTCAATTCTTCATTGTAATCCAATTATGGGAAAAAATCCATAGTATATTTTTTATTAAAAAGGGAGGTGCATGGTGACTTTATTCTTACTCTTATTTTAGCCTCTGGAAACAGCAGGATTTGTTTAATGAGGCATAATAAGCTATATTATAACACTGTCTATGTAGAACATACAGTATACTAAGAAGAAATGCTCCCTTGTGCCCCTATGAATCCATTTGGTCCAGTTTCTTTGCCCTGCCTATGGCTCCTATACATATGCAGAAAGGGTGTAGACAAACATGGTTTATGGAACTCTTCCATTCTCCATATGTATCCCATAGGACATCCTTTCTCCAAGTGTTCGCTTCCTCTAACAGCCAATACTGTACCTTATATAGGATAATTTTCCTGATATGGCATCTACCCAGTCAGCAGCAAAGCCTTGAAATTGTGGTGTAAACAACAATGTGGCTCATTTATCAACACTGGGCAAATTTGCCCATGGGCAGTAACCTATAGCAACCAATCAGTGATTAAATATCAAATGAAAAAGGTTGGCACAAAATGGATCACTCTCCACGATGTAGTTAAAAAATGTATTTATTTAGAACAGCAACATCCCAAATGCCTTACGCGTTTCCTGCCTTTTGGGCACTTAATCATAGGCTAATAATCAGTGATTACTTTTTTAAAGCCAGCTGCAAATAAAACAATTTGAATTTTTGCCATGGGTTACTGCCCATGGGCAAATTTGCCCAGAGTTGATAAATGACCCCAATTGTGAGGTTGATTTACAAAAACAACCACATCTCCCAACACCCACCAACAACCGAATTCTACGTACTGTACACATCGCTCAGGCATGCGGGTGCTACTGTATTACTCAGTCATTCACATTTTCTATTGTGTTCAAAGTACATCATCTTCAATAAAAGGATTTCTCCATCAGTATCTGGTGACATATCACTCACCACGGCACAAACACGAGCAGAGAAATAAAAGGAAAGAAAATATTTCCCTAGTGTGTAGAATCTATAAACGCGTATTGATAAAAAATTACTGACAAAGCCGACATGGAATCCCTTCTCCTGCATCTTCTCTTGAGTAATAGAAATGTTACTGACTAATATGGGGACTGGGAAATATGAATGCAAATATACTCAATAAGTAAACAAAATGCACATTTAGAACAGAAAGAAAAGGAATATTTATGCTATATTTGAAGAGACAATAGGGATCCTGGCAGCATCCCTTACCCCTCTGTTTACCATCATCATGCTATACTGTATATATATATATATATATATATATATATATATATATATATATATATATATATATAAAAATAACTAACTATATAGCAGCAAGTAAGTTGTGGGTAAAAACTTAGACCCTTTATAAAATGTATAATGAAGCAATAGAATTCTTAATTGCAAGTTAAGTGTAGGACTGGCCATACCGGGGATGATTTTGACGTAGTTGGCCAGCTTAAATATATTGCAATATATGGACAAACAATCCCTGTTTTGTTTAAAGGGTAAGGCATTTTAGTAGCTTAAGGCACAAACTGTTTCAATGTCCTTTAATATACTGATAATGGGTTGAGTGCAGAGGAGTCTTGTATTTGTCTATGTGAATTTTATGGACATCATATATATATATTTATTTAAAATCAGTAGCTCCTTTTAAATAAAAACTTTGAACGATGCCTTAGCCAATCAGTTCTGGAAAGTCTACCTGCCATGCGGTGCAGGTTCACTTTGACTTGGTTGACTACTTGTTATGGGGCAGGCAGCAGGAGTAATTTGGGAGCATATCTACCTCCTGCCTTCCTGCAATGTTTTCGTATCCAAACAAGGTACAGTAGCTACAATAGCGGGGACAATTGAATGTAACCCGCAATGGTGCTGTCACTTAATCATAGAAAGTGAGTCTGCAAAAGGTTGGTAGATAGGGATTATAAAGTTAAAATGGAAAGCTTTTGAAGTGCTTTTCTTTAAAGACATTATTGACTCAAAAAAAAAAAACCACCATCATTCTTGTACAGTGAAACCGTAAAGAATAATGATAGTATTGATTTAAGTCAAAATATTTCCAACCCAAAAAGGGGCACAGGGGAGCTGTAGAGCAGTAGAGAATGGACTGATTCCAAATTCGGAAGCAATGCCATTCTTCTGCACTGAAGTTTCATGTACTGTTGATGCATGAAGCCGTGCCACCTCTCTCACTAATGTACAGAATGAAAAAGCTGAATTCCAATTTATATTTGGACAGCCAGCTGTATAATTTAGCAGGGGAGGATTATGGCCATGCCTGGTACCATCTAAGGCAAGGGTCTGGCATGTATAAGAAAACGGGACCATGCTGAGTCATTCTTCAAATGTACTTTATTCACACATGTTTTTAGCAGAAGGAATAACCATGGTCCCTGTTTCCTTCTGCAATTACATAATTACACAGTTTATTTGGGTTAAAAAAAAATAAATGTCCATCAAGTTCAACCCTTCCAAATAATACCCAGCGCACATATATTCACAAACATTTACCGACCTATCTGTACACTCGCATGCATAAACTATATATTTACAGATACCTATACTAAGCAACTAAGTAGGGCATGGGTAGTGGGAAAAAAGAGGGGATGCCTGTGTTTTAGGGGGTTATTTACTAAACTCTGAATGAAAAAAACGCAAAAATCACGAAAAATTTGTGATTTTTCTTTATAAAATCAGACTTTTAAAAAATCACGAATTTTTTAGAATTTTTTAAACTCTGAGGATGGAAAAGTCAGAATCAGAATCCGGCATCTCAGACCTGTCGAGGTTGCATATAAGTCAACGGGAGAAGTCCTAGGGGCCCATTCATTAAGTTCGAGTGAAGGAATAGAAGAAAAAATACTTCGAATTTCGAAGTGTTTTTTTGGCTACTTCGACCATCGAATGGGCTACTTCGACCTTCAACTACGACTTTGAATCGAAGGATTCGAACTAAAAATCGTTCTACTATTCGACCATTCGATAGTCGAAGTACTGTCGCTTTAAGAAAAAACTTTGACCCCCTAGTTCGCCACCTAAAAGCTACCGAACTTAATGTTAGCCTATGGGGAAGGTCCCCATAGGCTTGGCTAACTTTTTTTGGACGAAGGATAATCCTTCGATCGTTGAATTAAAATCCTTTGAATCGTTCGATTCGAAGGATTTAATCGTTCCATCGAACGATTATTCCTTTGATCGTTCGATCGAAGTATTTGCGCAAAATCCTTCGACTTCGATATTCGAAGTCAAAGGCTTTTCATTCCCCAGTCGAATATCGAGGGTTAATTAACCCTCGATATTCGACCCTTGATGAATTTGCCCCCTAATGATTTTTTGATGTGTGCTGGGTTTCGTGCAATACCCTGAAGTTTTCTGAGTTTTCAGGAAAAAATCTGAGAAAAATCTGAAATATCGTTAAAATCAGATAAAAAAAATCATTTTTTTTCCCACAAAGCAAATTTTCGGGGAAATGTAATAATAAATAAGCGTAAAAAACCCAATCGGATTTGATCGGAGTTTGTAGCTGAATATATTGAAATGAATTCGGACTCGGATTTGATCAGAGTTTGTAGCTGGAAATATTGAAATATATTCGGGCTTTGATAAATAACCCCCTAAGTGTATTGCATATACTTTCAGTTTCTTACTCATATAATAATATTACTGGGTAAATTCAAATGTGCTGTTGACTTCATGGAATGGACCACTGGTGCGGAAGTACACAGGAAAGATTATTTTCCTTATCTTTTCTGAGGCTGGCAATCTGTCGACTGGAATTGCAGAACTGTGTAATCTTCTACTTATTTTCTCTCAAGTAGACAGAGAAGGACGAGTGTGTAGCTTGCCATGTGCACAGTCATTCCTGCTCTGCTTATTGCCATTTGTACAAGATAAACATGAATGTTTTACAGACTATAAAATCCATGGTGCCCCTTAAAGGTAAATCACAGCCACATTGCAGTCAGTTTTTTTAACAATTATCCAAACACATAGCAAAGCATGTGGCAGATTACCGGTATATTAGAGTGGGGTCCCCAACCTTTCTTACCCGTAAGCCACATTCAAATGTAAACAGAGTTGGGGAGCAACACAAGCATCCAGGGGGTCAAAAAAAAGGGCTGTGATTGGCTATTTGGTTCTTATGTGGGTTGGGAGCTTACAGTATACTCTGTTTGGCAGTACACTTGGTTTATAAGCAAACAAAATTTGCCTCCAAGCCAGGAATTAAAAATAAGCACCTTCTTTGAGGCCACTGGGGAAACAGCCAAGGGATTGGTGAGAACATGCTGCACATAAGCTTCTGGTTGGAAATCGCTGTATTAAAGAGTGCGAGAATACCTCATGTTCCAGTGGTGCGGCAGGTAAGTGCGCAGCTTCCTCTTCCTTCGACGCGATAGGCATTCACCTATCAGTTATTGGCCAAGAGGTGTAATGACCACTTCCTGCCACACTTCCATAAAGTGTTTGGAAAGGGGTGGATCTTCCGCTTTGGCTGCTGGTGTCCTATCCTACTGTTTGTGCTTATTGAGCCTGGGTATACCTAGGCCCAGTAAAGCCACCGCCCTAAAACCTGTACCTTTAGAGATTAAGTTGGGGACCAGGAAATAGAGTCCTGCAGCGGGTCGGGTACCCGCGGGTACCCGCGGGTTACCCGCAAAAACCTGCGGTACCTGGCGGGTTGTGCTGAGAAGTTCCAGGTGCGGGTATACCCGCGGGGCGGTGATTCTGAGGGTGTGCAGGTCCTGGGTCGGGCCGCGGATCTTCTCATTAACGATATTTGCACCTTTTTCTGGTCACGCCGTATCCCGATGACGTCACTTCCGGTTTACAATGAATGTACTTCCTGTTTTACTTCTTTTTTCCTTATCATATCGACTTCTGATGATGTCACTTCCGGGTTCTAATGACAGCACTTCCTGATTCTTGATGGTCAGCGGGTCGCGGGTCCGGGTTGCGGATAAGGTACTTGCGGGTCGGGTCGGGTAGCGGGTCCAAGCGGGCAAGAATGCGGGTTGCGGGTCCGGGTTGCGGGTGCGGGTTGCGGGTACGGGTCCCAAAAAATGGACCCGCGCAGGACTCTACCAGGAAACCCAGTTAATCTTAAATTAGGTTATATCTGTTATCAACTCTCTAGGAGAGACAGATTATAAAGCAAGAGCAGCTTTGTGCTCCATCGAGGATCTGCAGCAGGGAGTAGCTACCATTCTGTTATTTTAACACAAGAAACCTCCTGGCGTCCAATCATTTCCGTATTTTTGCTATACTGTAGCTGGGAGTGTTGTAGTCACACTACACCTTCATGGGAATCTTCCACTTAGTGAAGGCCCTGATCCTGATGCGTGACTCGCAATGTGACCCATGCTCATCATTAGCTGGACACTTAACTCCTTGTGGTCTGGATAGCCCAGATTAGGGTTATGCAAATATTTAAAGGGGCTGCAGGCAATAACTGCCCAACGTAGGTCTATTTTCCATAGTCCCTGGTGAGTTTTCTAGTTTGTCTTGTCTGTTTCTGACCTTCCCTGTCCCTGACTATTCCTAGTATTCTACCTGTCTTTACCTTTGTCCATTTACTGACCTTTGTCTTGGATCCTGTTCTGTACTGCACTGCCTGATCTTTACCGACTCGGCCTGTCCCGTGACCACCCTCCTTGTTTTTCCTGTAAACGTTTGGTTCCCTTGCCTGCCCAGAACTCTCTCTGTGGTCCTTCTCACTATAAGACCTGGCAGCATCTGAGTAGTGGAGGGCTCTTCCCAAAGCGAAAGGTGGTTGTTATAGGCAGAACTGTGAGCCAAGGCCAGGACCTTGGGGTTTATTCTGGGTTTGGGATACCATTCACCATTTGTGTTATCAACAAGGATCCGTTACCCCATCTGCCTCATCAACTAGATGCCCCAACCATGCCCTGCCCAACCCCCCATCTGCCTCACCCCACTCCCTGCCCCAACCCCTAATGAATCCTCATTGGTCTAAGCAGTAAGCTAATACCTCACCCCATGAACAAAGCTACTAACATAATACTGTCCTGCCCTGGAACCTTCTCTTTAACCTGTCAGGCTAAAGTTGCACTAAATTGACTGTATGGTCATCCCTCCATTGATCCCAACCATTAATAAAAATGCAGAGAATGAATGTTCTGGGCACTAAATAAATGAATAAAAATATAGCAAAAATAGGCTACGCCTAATGATTATGACAGCAGTTTAGCACCTGTTAAATCATTAATATTTCTACGTTTTCATATACAGTATATTATTTGACCAAGTTTCTGAGCAGCTGTTCAGTGAGCTCTAAATGAGAAGCGGCGGCAATAACTGCACAATTAGTATTTAACACAGCTGAGGCTGCATCCGCATATTTACCCTTATTGTTTTCCTCCTGATTTTAGGGAATACAAGACATTTGCCTTGAGCCCTGAACGTCACAGGGACCCCTATGGGAAAATCTGTAGCTATAAGCACAAAAGCCATATTCAGGGATGTTCAGCCTACACTGTTGCAGCTATTGTTGGGAGGCAAGTGCAGTCATGTTACAATCAAGTTAAATGATAGTGTCATTACCTTTAAAGCAAAGGCTACTCTCATTACTTAACAATCCCCCCGTTTTATATAACTCCATTAAATTCTTTATCTGTTCTTAAAATAGTTCTGTGTTTTCTCTCACCTTAAAGCAGCAGGTCCCAATTGGTGCCAAAACTACTAGAATCACTGGGGCTTGAACCCCAGTAGACCCCTGGGTCTATAATCAAATCATCCCAATTTAGCACAGCACAATCCATATGTATCCAACTAACTATAGCAACTAACTTTTAATATTCTAACTCTCAGAACGAACTGCTGATTGACGGTTGCTGCGGGTAACTGCACTGATGCCGTTTAGCACCTATTTTAGTAAATTAGCCATTTCTTCCACTCTTGTAGCTCAGGCAGCAATGGAATAATATATATATATATAGTAATAGTATAGTAAATGAGCTGTTTAGATAAAGTGTTATTGATCTTGCTTTAAGTCTTCGAGACAAGTGTCCTGAACCTGAGCTCAAAGGTTTTACAGTTATTTATTTTAATTGTATTAAATTATTATTTAGTTCTGAAAATGTATTACTGGGTTGGCTTTCCTAAGAAACTATTATTAAACTAGCAACAATCTTAAACAACAATGAAGGAATATCCTGGCTGGCCAAGAGTCTTGCAAGGTATCTTTGAGAGGGTGTGGTAAGCTGATCAAGGTCAGAATGGTATGTTCTATAGCAAGAATATTTTCCTACATTTGCACATAGCCTGTATAGAGGTATTTACCTGAACTAGAAATAATAAGCATAAAGCAGCTCTTTACTTTTAAAGTAGGGATGCACCAAATCCAGGATTCGGTTCAGGTTTCAACCCCGCCTTTTTCAGCAGGATTCGGATTTGGCCGAATCCTTGTGCCTGGCCGAACCAAATCCAAAACCTAATTTGCATATGTAAATTAGGGGTGGTAGGGCAATCACATGACTTTTCGTCACAAAAAAGGATTTTTTCCACTTTTTCCTTTCCTGCCCCTAATTTGCATTCGCAAATTAGGATTCAGATTTGGTTCGGTATTCGGCCGATTCTTTCACCAAGGATTCGGGGATTCGGCCGAATCCCAAATAGTGAATTCGGTGCATCCCTATTTTAAAGGCTCGGGAACCATCTACCTTTTGAAACCCTCAGATACCAATATTTCAAATTGAATCTGAAAAATCAGCTAGTAAGAACGTCAGGATTTTGGGTTTATGAGACACATCATATGACAATATCTCCATAGAACCCCTCTGGTACTGGCTTCTTTCTTCATTAGTGTTTGGCATCATCGTCTGATTAAAAACATTCCTTGTTGCCATATGGGCAGACGACAAAAAGCCTTCAAACTAGGAATAAACCCATTTATAAATCAACATAGTAATCAGAGTAACCATGCTTGATTCATATTGAATGCCCAGCCATAAAACGCCACTGCAATATCCTCCTCCATAAATTTGTCAGTCTGAAGAGTGCACCAGATATTAAATGACAAGTGTCAGGCTATTGCTGCTGCCCATTTAAGCTGACAGCTAAGGGAGGACATGGCATTGGAGAGACAAACAGCTCCCGTAAGATCCAATCAGTGTGTCAGAAAAGGAGTTTATTACCTGTAGCTGACAGATTGGAATTGGAGCATTATCCGTGAGCAAAGTTGGACACTGATAACCAGCTCTGCTACTATGAAAGATTAAGGTGCCACCTGCTGTGAAGTACAACCTCCAGCAGCCTCAGATAACCAGCTGCCGAAGATTAAAAAGATAACGTCTCCTAAGTTATGTTATTATTGGTTTTATGTTGTGCCATAATATATCATATCACTCATGTCACTTGTTTTAATGTAATCACCTTATTGATGTTCTCCAATGGTCGATTAAAGCTCCTTTCAAGTAGTGATGGACGAATTTATTCGCCAGGCGAAATTTGCGGTAAATTTGCCAGTTTCGCCGCATGCAACGGTTTTGCCGCCAGCGGCAAAGTTTTTTCAACGGTTCAGACACTGCACCCATTTAGATGCCCGTGACAATAAAGGGACCCCCATTGGCTTTAATGGGTGATGGCGTCAACTTTGACTGTTATTTTGACGCTGTCGACAATTTGCCGGCATCAAAAATGGGCGCTGGCAAATTGTCACCGGCGTCAAAATCGCTGTTTCGCCAGTTCGCGGGGAATTCGGGGCAAATTCGCCCATCACTACTTTCAAGGGGTCTCTACTAGCGCTCACGTCTGTTGGTTCCATCAGTAGACTTTACTGACACAGGGTGGGCCACTTTGTCCCTAGAAACAATAAAGCCAGTTCTGGAGGCAGGTAAATTGATCCACTTGTTTTGACTACCTAGTATCACACCAAAAACAAGATAGATGGGAATGTGGCTTGGACAGATAGATATTAGGCACCAGGCTCTCAAGGTGATGTAAAATCAATTGACAGTAGCAGTACAGGGGTTTTTGTAAATAGGAGCATAGCAACTAACGCAGCATTCTACAGTAGTGATAGGGAATCTGTCCCTCTCACTTCATTGGAAAATTTGCGAAACTCTGCAAAAATTTGCGAAACGGCGAAAAATTTGCAAAACACATTGTCAATGGGCATCAAAATAATTTTGGTGCAAAATTTTTCTATGTGCAACTCTGTGAAACTCCAAATGCTTTAAAGTCAATGGGTGTCCGAATAATTTTAACAATTTTTATGCGTGCGGCAATTTTGACATATGACGTGGCAATTCTGAGACAATTTTCGCTGTGAATTTTCCATGGCTTATTTTTGCCACCGTTTCGTGAAAATAAGCGGCAAAACGTGGAAATTCTACCCGAATCCATGCCTGCCAAATCAATTTGCCCATCACTGATCCAGAGTGATTGCATCTGCTGAAAAATTTGCTATTTGCTTTGTTATTTTGCCCTTGATTCATAAGTGTGGGTGCAAAATTTCCACTGCTTCATGAATCTGGTCCTGTGCCATTTATAATTCCATTTGCACCTGATTCAGGAGTCGAAAGCAGGCAAGTTTAAAGGCATTATATGCAGAAGAAACCCTGGAATTACCTCCTGTCGGAGGTAAGTGTTCACGGCTCCCCTTTGCCAGAATGGGTTTCACCTTGTACCATGCACTCGTCTCCAAACTGGCACAATCAGCATATTGGCACATGGCACAAGTATAGACAAGCAAAAGTGGGCGAGATTTGCCTGGCACAATTCTGCACCCATATTTGTGTATTACTCTGTCTCCTGCAGTCAATAAATAGCAACTGTAACTCATTAGCATAATCATATTTTTTACAAATAAGGCATCGGAGGGGCATGCATTGTGCAGACTACTATTTGCACTTCAGATGCATTTTCCAAACGAGGTGAGTGCATGTCACAGCATTGCCATGGCTACATCATCCTTAGTACAAATGAAAAAGTGAGATCTGACTGGGCTTGGAAAGATTGTGTTGCATGGCACAGCATTCATCCAAATCACAACTGCAAATCATTTCTTGCCAAGTTTCACAAGCATGAGCAAAACGAATGGTATTTACTGGGGAAAAAAGCAAAAGAACCTGTATTTTTCATTTAACATCTCTATAAAAGAAGAATAGTGAGGTGTTGTCTAGTTCTCAAGCAATGTATCTTCTATAATATATACAGAATTGATTTTGATATTATCCAGTTTTATGCAGTACCAATAAAATACACATCATTATACAATAAAGATGGATTGAGTTTAGTACCGTGATCAGATTTAGATGCATCCCAGATGTTCTTTTTGCCTTATTTTGATTAGTGGCACTGGCATAACTAAATAAATTTGTACTGAGGTCCCATGTCTGCACTGGTCTCCCCTCATGCCAGTAATTCAGACATATCCAAAAAGTATGGATTCAGGAGCTTATAAAAGCTCATAATAATAAGCCCTATGTACCTATGTACTGTATGTATTAAAAAATAATAAGATCTATTTACAGAGAAAATGTTAGTATTCACATCAGTCCCTGTTCCAGTTGAGCATACAATTTGGTTTCTCATAATTAGTAGAGACCTGGATTGAATGTTTTGGGAGTGTGAGAGGACACTAGAGACCTCTTTGGTGATAAATCACACAAACACACATACACAAACTCCAAGCAGATAAAGCACTGTTCAGCATCAAATCCATGACCCCAACAATGTTGCTTGCCATTAAGCCGCCGTGCTAAATTATATCAGCTGTAACCCAGCCATTGCTTGGGCATAGTGGGATTATACCATTGGGAAGAAGGAATAGAAATTGGATAGGACATGCAAGATGGAAATAGTGTTGGGGTGGGAGGTAGTTCCCCAACCAGTGGCTTTTGAGCAACATGTTCCTCATCCCCTTGCATGTTGCTCCCAGTGGACTCAAAGCAGGTTCTTATTTTTCAATTCCAGGTTTGGAGGCAAGTTTTCGTTGCATTAAAACCAGGCATAACAAAGCCTCTTGTAGGTTCAGTCCACATGAGACTACCAAATAACCCATTACAGTCCTTATTTGGCACCCCAGGGACTTTTTTCTTGCTTGTGTTGCTCCCCAACTCCTTTTACATTTGAATGTTGCTCATGGGTAAAAAATGTTGGGGATCCCTGATATACACAATCAAGGAGAATTATTTTGGAAAGAAAAACACATGAAAAGTAAAGGCGAGGGAAGGATATATGAGAGGAGTAGAGGTACATTGGTGCTATGAATCCAGTGGAGTAGTACTAAGTGGGTGGATACATTTATGGGAAAAGCTCATAACTGCAGAGTGAAAAATAGAAGGGAAGGCAATAAACCATTATGCAGCCAACTTTATTTTAAGTACTGTTAAGTGACTTAAAAAATAAATCCATGATGGAGAGGGACCTGGGGGTATTTGCAGATAACAAACTGCTGTACAAGCAATGCCAGTCAGCAGCAGGAAGAGACAGGACAGTATTGTCCTGAATTAAAAGGATCATAGATTTATAGGAGGAGAGAGCAAGTCTTCCCTTTTACTCCTGTATAGATAAATGGTAGGGCCTGATTCTCTCCTTGAATGGGTTGTACTAGATAGATACTTAAAGGGGAAGGAAACCTAGTTGGCGCAAAAACCCTCCCACCCTCCCTCCTCCCCCTGGCCTACCCGTCCCGCTGGGCAAATGCCCCTAACTTGTTACTTACCTTTCTGCGCAGGTCAAGTCCAGGGAGTTCACAGACGACATCTTCTTCCACGCGATCTACTGCGCATGCGCCAAAAGTCACGAAGTACTTTTGGCGCATGCGCATTAGATCGTACCGGCGAAATGCTCCTACTGCGCATGCGCCAAAACACTGTTCAAAGCAGGAAGAAGATCGCGTGGAAGAAGATGTCGTCTGTGAACTCCCTGGACTGGACCTGTGCAGAAAGGTAAGTAACAAGTTAGGGGCATTTGCCCAGCGGGACGGGTAGGCCAGGGGGGAGGAGGGAGGGTGGGCAACGCACGGGAGGGGATGAGGGTTTTTGCGCCAACTAGGTTTCTTTCCCCTTTAAGATCACTGGTTCCCAACTTGAAGGGCTGATCCCCCACCCCAGAAGAAATGGTAGCAGTGACAGCAGCAGGGGGCTCAGCCTGAAAGCCAGTTACAGGGAATATTGTGCAGAATAGCCATTAGCTCTCCTAGATTTGCCTGAAATCTAAGTCGGAGGTCAGCTAGGGTAAGATTTAGGGTAAATATCTGTTTGCTGGCCTAGAAATTATTTAAACAATAACAAACTGTGGTTAAATAACTGATACACCAGTAATATGCCCTCATTCAAGCCTTCAAGTGGCTTGGATGCCTTTTTAGCACCAGATTGAAGCAGGAACTTTTGATTCCTGTTTTGGAGCCAGTGATAGATATTTGTCCTTTTGGGAAAACTGGAGACAGCTTTAGATCTTTTTCCACCTTCCACAGGGTCAGTCTTAAACAAGGAATACTTTATTGGGGAAAAGGGCGGATCCAAATGAACTTTTCGTCACCAGTATCAGCATTTTGATCTATAATTCACTATAATTGCAACAACAACAAGATGGTTCTGGGAAGTTTGGTTAAACAAGATTTGGGGGGGGGCTGCGGATTGCTCATGCCTACGCTTTATTACACCTAAAAAGAGTGATTTCCATCTGCCAGTGAGTCATGAATTAACATAATCATTGGTGTTGGAGCTAAAAATGATCTCTACTAAATGAAACTCGGATCCTTTTATCCCAATGTGTTTTGATCTTGTGCTTTTAATCAATGCGACAACTACGCTGGTCGATTGCTAGAAACATCTGCTGCTGCTGCCAGTGTTCCTCACTGCTGGGAAACGCAAACTGCTTCCTTGACAGACAAATGAGCATATTGTCCATTTATCTCTCAAAGGGAAAAAACTATTGTTGTGGATTTCCAAGAAATATCAGATTTTTTTAATGTTTTTTATTGTTTTATATAGGGACCTATAGGCTTAATATACTCCTATAGCTTTAAATCCCTACCCTTCCTTCTTTTCCCTAGTTGATGGGCAAAGGCCCATGTATCTAGTTCATATTTATATAACCAGTGTTATTGGTCAAGAGGTGTAATGACCACTTCCTACCACACTTCCATATAGTGTTTGGAAAGGGGTGGATCTTCCTCTTTGGCTGCTGGTGTCCTTACTAGTGATGGGCGAATTTGTCCCGTTTTGCCACGAATTTTGCAAATTTCCTGTGAAATTCGTGAAACTGACAAAGAATTTGCGAAACGTGATTTTGATCGACAATCCGCCAGCACCCATTAAAGTCAATGCCCATCAGTTAATTGTCGCTGGTGTCCAAATTGTCACCGTCGTGAATTTTCACTGCGCCTTTCAAATTTATTTGCCGGTGGCAGAACGTGGAAATCCGCTGTGAATTTGAGCCTGGCAAATAAATTTGCCCATCACTAGTTCTTACCTACTGGATGTTCCCATTGAGCATGGGTACACCAAGGCCCAGTAAAGCCATTGCCCTAAAGCAAGGGGTCTCCAACCTTTTTCACCCGTGAGCAACATTCAGATGTAAAAAGAGTTGGCGAGCAACACAAGCATGAAAAATGTTCCTGGGTGGTGCCAAATAAGGGCTGTGATTGACTATTGGTAGCCGCTATGGACTGGCAGCCTGCGAGAGCCTTTGTTTGGCAGTACACTTGGTTTTTATACAACCAAAATTTGCCTCCAAGCCTGGAATTCAAAAATAAGCACCTGCTCTGAGGCCACTGAGAGCAACATCCAATGGGTTTCATGTTGCTCACGAGCTACTGGTTGGGGATCACTGCCCTAAAGGGACAGCACCTTTAGTGATTAAGTTGGGCACAGGAAAGCCTGTGAACAAGGTTTAGCTATATTTAGGTTATATCTGTTATAGACTCTCTAGGAGAGTAAGATAGAGAGCTCAGACAGCAAGAGCAGCTTTGTGCTCCATCAAGGATCTATAGCAGGGAGTAGCTTCCCAAGGCTCCTAGATTGCCTTTAGTGAAGGGACAAATTCATTTTTTGTACCACTTATCTTGGCTTCTACTTGCACCCACCCAACCCCTCCTGCCTATTGCATCAATGTCAACCCTCTTCCAGCAGCAGCAGCAAACTTTATGCCCCACTCCCCACCATTAGCAGCAATTTCAACAATTATGGATCCGCACACACCAGTTTTCTGCAGTGGGGAAACCCCCTTTCTTTTATTTATATTCACCACCAATATCAACGTTTCGGGGGGTACAACCTCCCTTCGTCAGGAAGGGAGATTGTACCCCCCGAAACGTTGATATTGGTGGTGAATATAAATAAAAGAAAGGGGGTTTCCCCACTGCAGAAAACTGGTGTGTGCGGATCCATAATTGTTGAAATTGCTGCTATTGGAGGGCCTCGTCAGGCCGGCGGATAACCAGCACCACTAGAGCAGAGAAAGTGAGTAAATTTCCGGGTGTGCGGTGCAACCATTTTAATACCACTTCCCACCATGTCAGCAGCAACCTTCATACACATCAGTCCCACCCGTGGACCACTCCTGCTCTCCATTTCCAAAACAAGCATCATAGAAAAACAGGGTAGGTGGGAGCTCAGGTCAGTCACCATAGAGTATTTATTTATTTATTTTTGATCGGGTCCCCCAGCAATTGTGCCCTAGGCAGCTGCCTACTCTATCTACCCAAGCATTTGGCCCTACACTTGGCCTCCAAAGTGGCCCTCTCCATGGCCGCACAAGCAGCTCACTGGCAATGGATGCAAACAGGGTTGCCATCTTTGGAAGGGGGCCGATGACATCATGTGAGTGGGGTGGTGATGACACTGAATGGATCGGGTGGAGATTAGGCTGGTTGAATGTGGAGACTGGGAGATAGACATGTAGGGTTGCCACCTGGCTGGTATTTTACCGGCCTGGTCATTAAAGATGATGCTTGATGCCAATGTTATTAATAGGGAAACAATATAGGAAGGCCAGTATATTTTTCAATAAAAGGTGGCAACCCTATGGACATGTGAGGGTGAGAATTGGATCATTAGGGATTAGGGGCATAACTGTACAGGGGGGAGGGAATAATAGGGAATTACAAATTTTCTGGCAAGTATTTATATTTTTTTTATATAGTGCTACCTGAGAATGAAGCACCCTACAGCAGAACAATAAATTATTATATCAAACAGGGGGTCATTATAAAAATAAATACAAATAAGTAAAAAAAAAAAACAATAAACACAATGTACAGTTACAATAAAGATTAAGAGCTTAGTCTCATGGAGACAACAGAATGGAGGTCCCTGCCACATTGAGTTTACAATCTAATTGGGAAAGTAGCATTGCTGATAAATTTTTTATGACAGCCCAGGCCTAAGTCAGTGGGTTGCAAGGCTTCATGTACAATTCACAGTTTGTGAAGCCTCAAGCAAATAGAATTCTGGAGAATACTGGTCATTGGCACAAAGAAACTAGAAATGAACCAAATGCAACATCATTTTAGGCCCCCAATGCCAATTCCTGTGAAACAGAATCAGTTTTTTGCCCTTATTAATATTACACATTAGTCAGGATCACCCTGATCTAATAATAGCCCCCCACCCCCCGAAACAATGCATTTAATTGCCTGATTGTAGATATGTGTAAATATCACAGACTTCAGCTTTGCTTCAACGTTCTTAAAACCTGCGTAGCAGCTCCCATGCACTTGTGCCAATGCATTGCACTGATATTGTACCTTCACCCACCTTCAGTACTGGACTCTATGATTTAAGGAAAATAAATCATTGATAAATGCTCTGCGTGAATGGAATATCTAATTTTGAAAGAATAAAGCATTTCTCACATTATTCTGATACTGGCACAGCCTCTGCTTAATACTCTTATGTAAATGGGGAGAGAGAAAACCCAAAGCACTGCTGAATTAATAAATGCGCAGAAAACCTGAGTGTGAGTTTTCACGGTGAAATTATTAGCCTCACTGTATTAACATAATATCAAAGGCTTGAGGGCAAACAACATCACATACAGAGATTCTGGCATGGTTCTTATATATAAGCCTGACACACATCATAATTCCCAGATATATTAGCATAACCAAGGCAGGAATCATAGACCCTTTTTTGGCAAATTCGAGTGAAGTAATTCTCTTTTTAAAGAAGCAGAGCTTTGTCCTTTCTATCGTATTTGTATTTTATACTCCTCCATATTGGTTTAAAAGTGTCAGGAAAAAACACTAGAATTGCAACCACATCTCTAATGCTGCCCATAAATCAAACCCCCATGATAATTAGTAATAAGTGCTAAATCAGTTCTTTTTTTCAGTGTATACAATAAAGGAGTCTGAGTTCCCAGGCTCACTTCATTGCTGCACTGTTGGTTAAGTTCAATCTAGTCAGTGGCTGACTCAGGATATGATCCATAAAGCTTTAATAAAAATTAATACAAACTAGGCTCCAGGGCCTGCTGGCGTACACCCCCGGGTTCTAAGAGAGCTTAGTACAGATTCGCTTTCATCCAGTATGGTACCTATGAATTGGAGAAAAGCTGATGTCATTCCAATATTTAAAAAGGGACTACAATCTAAGCCTGGCAATTATAGGCCCGTAAATTTGACATCTGTGGTGGGCAAATTATTTGAAGGCCTTTTAAGGGATCCCATTCAAAATGTTGTCCTAGTGAATGGCATTATGAGCAATCAGCATGGCTTTATGAAGGATAGGTCATGTCAGACAAATTTGATTGCATTTTATGAAGAGGTAAGTAAGATGCTGGACAGTGGGGGGGCAGTAGATGTGATCTATTTGGATTTTGCCAAAGCGTTTGATACTGTGCCCCACGAACAACTGCTTTCTAAACTAAGGTCTGTTGGGCTTAATGAAGTCGTTTGCACATGGATAGGAAACTGGCTACAGGATCGGGAACAGAGGGTGGTTGTTAATGGTACATTCTCTACTTGGAGTAAGGTTCTTAGTGGGGTCCCTTAGGGCTCGGTATTGGGTCCGCTTTTAATTAACCTGTTTATGTATTTTATGTATCAGTGTTTGCAGATGACACAAAACTATCCAGCCCAATGAATTCCATCCAGGATGCAGTATCCGTGCAACAGGATCCTGACAAACTGGCAATCTAGGCAGCTAAGTGGCAAATGAGATTCAATGTTGATAAATGTAAAGTCATGCACCTGGGATGTAAAAAAATCCAAGTCACTAATACCCTTAATGGGACTGCACTAGGCAAATCCATTATGGAAAAGGACCTTGGAGTCCTTGTAGATGATAAACTTGGCTGTAGCAAGCAATGCCAGTCAGCAGCATCAAGGGCAAATAAGGTCTTGAGCTGTATTAAATTCTTCCACTGTATAGAGCACTTGTAAGGCTCCATCTAGAATATGCTGTACAGTTTTGGTCTCCATCACTCAAACAGGACATTATTGTATTAGAGAGGGTACAGAGAAGAACGCTGCATCACGGAGATGTGAGGGTTTCCAAAAAATGAAAAGTCAGATGTAAAAAGTAAAAAATCTTTATTAGGACATGGAGACCTAACGCGTTTCGTGCCTGTGTGGGCACTTACTCATAGGCAGGGTACAGAGAAGGGCAACTAAGCTGGTGAAAGGTATGGAAAATCTTAGCTATGAGGAAAGACTGGCCAAATTGGGGATGTTCACACTGGAGAAGAGGCGCTTAAGGGGTGATATGATAACTATGTATAAATATATAAGGGGATTATATAATAATCTCTCTAATGCTTTATTTACCAGTAGGTCTTTCCAGCTGACACAAGGTCACCCATTCCATTTAGAACAAAAGAGGTTCTGCCTAAATATTCAGAAGGGGTTTTTTACAGTGAGAGCTGTGAAGATGTGGAATTCTCTCCCTGAATCAGTGGTACAGGCTGATACATTAGATAGCTTTAAGAAGGGGTTGGATGGCTTTTTAGCAAGTGAGGGAATACAGGGTTATGGGAAATAGCTCATAGTCCAAGTTGATCCAGGGACTGGTCCGATTGCCAATTTGGAGTCAGGAAGGAATTTTTTCCCCTCTGAGGCAAATTGGTGAGGCTTCAGGGTGTTTTGCCTTCGCCTGGATCAACTGGCAGTTAGGCTGGTTAAAATAGAGTTAAAAGGTTGAACTTGATGGAATTGTGTATTTTTTCAACCTAACTTACTATGGTACTATGTAACTATGCACCTGTTGCATGGCTACTTAATACTTAATAATAATATTATTATATTATGCATAATAATAAATCAGGTCTCACTCTTTACTTTAACTTTTAGTATGTTATAGAATGGCCAATTCTAAGCAACTTTTAAACTGGCCTTCATTTTTATTCTTTATAATTTTTTAATTGTTTGCCTTCTTCTTCTGACTCTTTCCGGTTTCCAAATGGGGGTCACTGACCCCATCTAAAAACAAATGCTCTGTACAGCTACAAATGAATTGTTGTTGCTACTTTTTATTACGCATCTTTCTATTCAGGCCTCTCCTATTCATATTCCAGTCTCTCATTCGAATCAATGCATGGTTGTTAGGGGAATTTGGAGAGCTGCTCATTAAAAATCTAAATAGCTCTAAAATAAATAAAAAATTAAAAATCAAAACCAATTGCAAATTATCTCAGGATAACACTCTCTACAACATACTAAAGTTAATTTAAAAGTGAACAACCCCTTTAAGCACACTTTCTGGACCTACCAGAGTGATCTTCAAACAATACTAACTTCTGTATGGTTTGTTTTAGTAGAATCTAGTATGTGTTCTCTCTCACTCCATACCCACTGCACCCAATACAAACACAACACATCAATATAAACATTCAGAAGTGCAGCCAGTCACTCTCATTAGTGCTACTGATGAAAAAAAATGTTAAAGATTATATTGTATTTCTCGTAATGACCTCAAAGACTTTCATTGTGCTGGGAACATTTTGGGACTTAAGCAGCCACAATTACACTTCATGTAAGCTTTTAACTGATCAGATATAACACTTCAGACAATTTTAAAAATGTCTTAAATGCATAATATAGTGGGAAATATTGTATAATGTTATGTTATTGCATGGCCAAAGACTCTTTCCAGGCGCCATTGTCTATATGAACACTATAAAAACCACCCACCCTACTATCCCACAGCCACCGTCCCTTGCTAGAGGCTATTATCCCCACTGTTACTATAGGCAGTAACAATGCCATCTCTGACTACTATACCTGCTATCCCACAGTCTCACTCCCTTACCAGAGACTATTATCCCCTCTGCTACTACAGGAACCATCTCTCCCTACTATACCTGCTATCCCACAGTCACACTCCCTTCCCAGAGACTATTATCCCACTGTTACTATATGCACCATCTCTCCCTACTATACCTGCTATCCCACAGTCACACTCCCTTCCCAGAGACTATTATCCCACTGTTACTAAAGGCACCATCTCTCCCTACTATAACTGCTATCCCACAGTCACACTCCCTTCCCATAGACTATTATCCACTGTTACTATAGGCACCATCTCGCCCTACTATCCCACAGCCACACTCCCTTCCCAGAGACTATTATCCCACTGTTACTATAGGCACCATCTCTCCCTACTATACCTGCTATCCCACAGCCACACTCCCTTCCCAGAGACTATTATCCCATTGTTACTATAGGCACCATGTCTCCCTACTATACCTGCTATCCCACAGTCACAGTCCCTTCCCAGAGACTATTATCCCACTGTTACTATAGACACCATCTCTCCCTACTATACCTGCTATCCCACAGTCACACTCCCTTCTCAGAGACTATTATCCCACTGTTACTATAGGAACCATCTCTCCCTACTATACCTGCTATCCAACAGTCACACTCCCTTCCCAGAGACTATTATCCCACTGTTACTATAGGCACCATCTCTCCCTACTATACCTGCTATCCCACAGTCACACTCCCTTCCCAGAGACTATTATCCCACTGTTACTATAGGCACCATATCTCCCTACTATACCTGCTATCCCACAGTCACACTCCCTTCCCAGAGACTATTAACCCACTGTTACTATAGGCAACATATTTCCCTACTATACCTGCTATCCCAGTCACAGTCCCTTCCCAGAGACTATTATCCCACTGTTACTATAGGCACCATCTCTCCCTACTATACCTGCTATCCCACAGTCACACTCCCTTCCCAGAGACTATTAACCCACTGTTACTATAGGCAACATATTTCCCTACTATACCTGCTATCCCAGTCACAGTCCCTTCCCAGAGACTATTATCCCACTGTTACTATAGGCACCATCTCTCCCTACTATACCTGCTATCCCACAGCCACACTCCCTTCCCAGAGACTATTATCCCATTGTTACTATAGGCACCATCTCTCCCTACTATACCTGCTATCCCACAGTCACAGTCCCTTCCCAGAGACTATTATCCCACTGTTACTATGGGCACCATCTCTCCCTACTATACCTGCTATCCCACAGTCACACTCCCTTCCCAGAGACTATTATCCCACTGTTACTATAGGAACCATCTCTCCCTACTATACCTGCTATCCAACAGTCACACTCCCTTCCCAGAGACTATTATCCCACTGTTACTATAGGCACCATCTCTCCCTACTATACCTGCTATCCCACAGTCAGACTCCCTTCCCAGAGACTATTATCCCACTGTTACTATAGGCATACTTTTTCCCCATACCCGCTATCCCACAGCTACAGCCCAGACACTGCATCTTATTCTGGCTACAAGACATGTTCTTTTGCCAGATATTACAGTACACATTGAGTTTCATCTTTGTTCAAAAACAAGCTTATCTATCGGAGGCACAGTTGCCTCATTATTGGCAGTCCTTGCTTTTCATCATATTAATTTGAAGCATGAATGTTTAATACACAGCTTAATGCCAGCAATATGAAAGAAAGAAAACTAGGATCAGATATTTACATTAATTAATTAAATTGTACTGTAATAATGCAACTACCCTTAGTGAACTCATTAACTTATATGCCTTTAAATGTCTGTCTGCCTGCTGGCACCATCCACCTCTATTTGTCCAGTCTGATCTCTTTTGCTTGGCTTCATCAAAAATGATCAGGCTGACTCACAAGTTTCCTCCTGGATAGGGCAGTGTCAGTAAATAAGCTGACCCATGTACCTTCTAAATTAACCCCAATGGAGCCCATTCCTTCCATTATCGTCACAATCCATGCTGTCCTTCAGGCATATTGTTTCCATGTCATTATCCCAAGACCCCTATCTTTCAACCAGATTGTCAAGCCTATGAACCCAATCAGGCTACACACACTTTTGAGGGCAAGGCATCTGTTTCCTATATTTGTTTTTGCACTTCTATTAATTGTTCCTGCACGATGAAGCTCTTCATACAAGCAATGCTATATATATAATCTCACAGGTAAGTAAAAACACTCACCAAACATCCTCGGTGTGTTTGTTTCAGGAAAATCTATACATATTGTGTCCTTCTCTGTCTGAAGTTGGGTAAAGGGAGGATTAAAATCACTTTGTATTAGCTGTTTTTGGTCCTTTACTGTTGATTTTTCCAACCATTACTAAATCTACCCTGCAGTGTAAAGCCTTCTGAAAACAGAAGCAATATACATGCCTCATGCTATACACATAGCACTGCCTTCATACAAAAAATGAGGTTTTTTTAACTCTCACATAAGGTATTGCAGAAATATGCAAATCACTCCTTTATGTCGCATATTTCCAAACTTGCAGACAGGCTTTCTGCAAGTTTGGATATATGGCTCTGAACTAAGGCTGTATCTGTGCTATAAAACCAGCGGTTATGGATGTATAGTTGGCCACAGGGACATAAAGGAGTGATTTGCATGTCTCTGCCCATTATGCCTTAAAATCAAATGTTTGGTATGAAAGCGTGTGTATGTGCATAGCATAAGGCATGAGTAGTGAAATTATGCCACCTGCAAATAAATTCACAAATCTCCCACGAAAATTAGCCTGCGTCAAAATATTTTGGATGAGCGTCTGAAAAGTCGCTCGCGTCAAAATCATACGCGTCTACACTATTCTGACACCCATTGCCTTTAAGCCAGCGTCAAAAATTTTCGGACACGCGTCCAAATTTGGATACGGGCGTCAATTTTCGATTTTCGCGATTTTCAGGATTTTTTCATGAATTTTTTGACATTTCGCAAATTTCGCGGGACATTTGAAAATTTTTCACTGAAGTGAAACAGGAGAAATTGTCCCATCACTGGGCATGAACATAACTTCTGTTTTCAGAAGACTTTACACAGCATATCTTGCATGTGAAGGGCTTTTTGGCTCCTTTTAGCCAATCTCTCCCTAACCAGGTTGGTTTCACTGCTTGATTATATCCTCAACGTGCTTTTTGTATTGACTGTAAATATAAAAAAAACAGTGTAACATCAGAATTTAATAAACAGCCCTGTAGCATCAGCTTATATTACAGACAAACCTCATTTTCTGCTGGATAATTAGTGACGACCCCTAAGCTTAGCTTCTCAACAACTGCTCAGAGCCCACTGAGCATGTGAGTATCACAGACACTTTCCAAGATGGTGACCCCCTGTGACAAGTTTGAAGTCCTGGATCATTGCTGCTATTGACAAGCTGAAACTTTAAGCTGGTGCAATAAGTTCAGTAAATAAAATATGGTATTTTCTACTCACATTCATTTTGAGGGTTTAGTTCTCTTTTAAGAGAAATGTAGGATCCTCTGGGGAAAAGGCCTAAGACAGCTTGGCTAGGTGTCTAGGAGCAACCCCGAAGGAAGAGTCCCAATGGTATACAAGATGAGAAGGAAATATGTTCCATTTTTGGGTCTCTTCAGGATGTGTATTTAGAGCTTTGAACAAAACGCCCAGACAAAGCTCAAGCTATAAAGTTTATAAGTGAATGAGGTGAGAGACAGAGATATGCATAGGGTTCTGTTGTGGGTACAGTAGCACTGAATAGAGAGAGCAAGTAAGCTGTACAGCACATAGCATATCAAAAGTGATTGTAGGTCTAGATTAGTGATGAGCAAAATTATTCACCAAGTTTTGTTGCAAAAATGACACCCATAGACTCCACTGTGAGAAAAAAAATGTTGTGCATCAAAAAAGCACGTCAAAAATGTTTTGACGTCCGTAAACTTTAATGCATTTCGGCAAATTTTAACCGTTTCATGAATTTACAACGAAAGGGCAGATTCGTCCTTCACTAGTCTAAAGCCCTGGTGGTTATCAAAGTAGGAAGGTAGAGGTAGTGTAAAGCCCCCTAAAAAAAAGTTTAGATGAGCCAAGGGGAGCTTACTGTCTTATCCAGAAGACCTGTTAAGTTTCATGATGGCAGTAAACCAACTTCACCATTGTCTAAAGGGCATTATATTGTGTGTATTTCACCAGTAGTGATGGGTGAATTTGCGCCATTTCGCTTCGCCGAAAAATTTGCGAATTTCGTGCGAATTTCACGAAACGGCAAAAAATTCGCGAAACGGCGTTTTTTCGACGTTTTTTTGACGCCGGTGCCCGTTTTTGACGCCGGCGCCAGTTTTTGATGCCGGCGTCCATTTTTCGAAAAAACATTTTTTGACGCCGGCAAATTTTTGACGCAAATTTTCGCGGGAGTTTCGCGAATCGCGCAAATTCGCGCCTGCCGAATAAATTCGCCCATCACTATTCACCAGTATTAAGCTGGTGAAATCAGAACTCCAGGGAAAATTGTTTTTTCTGCAGCAAGTAGTGCTGCTTAATTCTGTACCTGGAGTGGAGTGGATGGAAGAGAGCAGGGTGGGCTTCCATCCCTTCCTCTATGTAAAACCACTCCCAGGAGACAAGAGTCTCAAGTATGCCCATAGAGGATTCTGGGACTTGTGGTCCGCTGAAAGCCGGTGAGGGCCAAACTCAAATGTGAGTAAAGAGAACTCCAGTGAGGGTGTAAAACTGGACTGTCTGTTATGTGATTTCCCCATGTGAAGCCAGTGGGCTGAAGATTTGTTTTGTTGTTTTGAAAATAAAAGCCAGCAAAGCGGCAATTTAAACTCTACAAGGTGGTCAGTCTCCATTTATGTGCTGAAATCTGTGCCGGGGCCTGGGGTTTCACTACCGGAAACACACACTGTATATCATTCAACATTTCTTGCTATTCTTGTTCTCTGCCCTCCCCCATTTTTCTAACCATTTATCTAGATGTGAACATTAAAGACACAATAAGCACTGACATGATCTCAAATCAAACTCCACGCAACTGACCTCCCCAACATTCATCACAGAGAAAATTAGTTTGTTATGCTCCTGTTATGACTGCACCTTACCAACCACCCCTGGACCTCTTCTTCCCTCCTGTCTCTTTGAAATCTTGACATTCTTACTTTATTTATTCAACCTCTCACATACCACTCAATCAAGTTCTTTTGCCTCCCAACACAGTCATGTTAAAGACATCCAACCATGACCCTTCATTTCTTTTAAATTACCGACTTATATCCCCCTATTCTTTGCTTGAGCGCTGCTTTAGAATTACTGTCTGACCTATCATCCTCTACTTCATTTTGCTACTTTCTGGTATCAACCCTCATCATCTACTTACACTGACCTTGCAGTGAGCCAGTCAAATACCTTTCATTTATTCTAAATGTATTTTTGAACTCCAGCAAAATACCCATTCAAGAAAATCTTACAATTTAATGTTAAAATCAGAAAGGGCTGTTTCTACTCCCTTTTGAAGGAAAACTGATAATAGATCTACGGTTGCTTTGACCTTGTAATCTAACAGGCTCACTATCTAGGTGTTATTTTTGACACTTTCTTATGTTTTATCCACTTTATTCTCAATCTGTCATTTTTACCATGTGAAACACAATACAGAATGACCTTGTCCCCCAGGAGTTGTCCTCAAGGAACTTGTATGTTGCTTTATAAATTATTCACATCTCATTATTGCTACCTCAATTTAACTAGCCCTTTCTTGTCTCCACTCCAATTTATACTAAATTATGTCATTACACTGCTTCTAATCTTGTATTGCTCCCTCTGCCAGACCATCCAATGCTTTCAATAGCTTTTGCAATCAAATTTAATATAGCGTGTTATCACTAAACTACCAAGTCCTTCACAGTATTGCTACAGCGTAAATATACTTGGCTCTAAGCTCATTCAGCCCTAAGTGGTAGCTGGGAGTATTTTAACCGTGAATGAAAGCAGAAAGTTGTGAATCACTATATGAGTTACTGTCATGATTGCACTTTTCCACCTGTTATGCCACAGCCCATTCCCAGAGACTATTATCCACTGTTACTATAGGCACCATCTCTCCCTACTATACCTGCTATCCCACAGTCACACTCCCTTCCCAGAGACTATTATCCACTGTTACTATAGGCACCATCTCTCCCTACTATACCTATAATGTCACAGTCCCTTCCCAGAGACTATTATCCCACTGATACTATAGGCACCATCTCTCCCTACTATACCTGCTATCCCACAGTCACACTCCCTTCCCAGAGACTATTATCCCACTGTTACTATAGGTACCATCTCTCCCTACTATACCTGCTATCCCACAGTCACACCCCCTTCCCAGAGACTATTATCCCACTGTTACTATAGGCACCATCTCTCCCTACTATACCTGCTATCCCACAGTCACACTCCCTTCCCAGAGACTATTATCCCACTGTTACTATAGGCACCATCTCTCCCTACTATACCTGCTATCCCACAGTCACAGTCCCTTCCCAGAGACTATTATCCCACTGTTACTATAGACACCATCTCTCCCCACTATACCTGCTATCCCACAGTCACACTCCCTTCCCAGAGACTATTATCCACTGTTACTATAGAGTGAGGACGTGTATTTGGGAGCTCTGAGGAGCGTGGAGAATGGCTGGAGTGAGCCCAGGCCCTCCCAGGGTTGGTCGGGCTCCCCGGCAAACTGAGGCCCAGGCTTTGGGGCCTAGCCCGTGGGCAGATTCTGCAAGGCCAAGGTTGAGGTCTTCCTCTGCAGGAGCCTCAAGATCCAAAAAAGGAAGCAACAATGAAGATGATGTACAGTTGGAAAACTTTATTTCAGAAGCAAAGAAAATGAGGCAAAAAAATGCTCAAACAGCACGGGATTTACAGGTGGAAGCTCGTCGTGGTATCCCACAAGGAGAAACTCCTGTGTCTGAAGTGGAAAACCCTGGTCTCTCTACTGATACTGAGGTAAGGGGGGATCAGGAAAAAACCCTTCAGCAAAAGGAAAGAATTGAAAGGAATGTGCAGGCAGATAATCAATGTGTAGTGGCAGAGAAACAACAGTGTGTGTTACAACCTGTGAAAGCTGAGCTCCCATTGCTGAAGCAGGAGGAAAAGTTGTCTTTAAAATCTGACACCAAACTGCCGGCTCCTGATTCAGCTGGAAAGAAGAACAGCTTTGCCCGTGGGGATTTGCTACAAACTGCGGAGGTAGAATGTGGTAAGTCCCTTGTGGGTGAAGTAAAGTTTAAGCATGTGGGAGACAAACTGCAGCAAACAGATCACCTTGCAGCCATTGCTAGTGAGGGCATGCCAGTAACCAAGATGGCCCCCACTGGGAAGGAACAAGGAGCTAGCAGTGATGTCAGTGATGCATTTAAAGAGAAAGCGCACCTTGGAAAAATTAAACACACAGATACTGCTACTGGGAAAGGCAAGGATGTTAAGTCATCTGAAATTACTGCAGAGAGAGTTGCAGAAGCTCTTAAAGAGCTTGATACACTGCAGAACAAGAAAAAGAGCCTGCACATATCACTGAAATATCATACAAATCTGATTGCTAGCTCAGTTGGAGAACGCAAAATTTCAAATAAAGAAAAAAGAGACGCATTATACACTGAGTTAACAGAAGTCGAGTCCCGTATAGAGGATCTGTATAAAGAAGTGGAGCCTTGGAAAGAGATTTATCAAAACAGACAAAGGTTTGAAAATATGAAATTGGCACCTGGACGAGCAAAGAAAAGAACTGTTTTACAAAAAGCAAAAAGTCAGCCTAATCATTCCAGTACTACCAGCAGCCCAGTCTCCTCTGAAAGTGAGGCTGATTTTGTAAAGCCATTACCACCAAGATCGAAGAAAAGGATTAACTGGCAGAACTTGGCCTTTAATGAGCGCGACGTGAAGGAACAAGAGAAGAAAAAGACTGAGCAAAAGCATTTTAAAGTCCAACAATGGAAAGAACAGGAACCAGCAGCATTTGAGATAACATCGGATCAGGACTTTCCAGATCTTCCAAAACCAGTGGGCAAAGTTTCAGCAGAGAATCCAGCGACGAACATCACAAGTCCAAAAGGCCAAGTTGCAGCAGTGCCATCAAGCAAAATGGAAGTAGTGCTGCCTGGTTCTATTGATACTGCTAATGAGAGTGAACGGGTGAATGTGCTGAATGTGGGTGAGAATTGTGAGAGGGTGGATGTGGTGAGAGAAGTGGAAGGGGCAGGTGGAGATGTGATGGAAGTGCAAGAGGGGGAAAGAGAGAATGAGCGGAGTGATCAGTCAAATCTCAACTCAAGCAGGGATTTGGGGGTGGAAGTGAGTGAGCAAGTTCAGAAGCAGCAGGAAGTGCAGGAGTCAGTAGAGGTGTTGTCCATCCATGTGGGTGGGGGTGAGGAAACAGGGGAGGCTTCAACAAATTTTTGGGAGAGGAGACTTTTCCCTGTGCCAGATATTTCCTCTGATAATGAGCCTTTTAGAAGGAAAAACTGGGTGAAGATTAAGTGGGATGGAGAAAAGGAAAATGTGCCCCCCAGGAGGTTTCTTGTTAGGTCCGTCCTTTTAGATAGCATGGGATTCTCCTTGAGTGACCTCTCTTCAGTGATATCCCAATCAGAAGTAGATTTCGACATCACCTTTAAATTACCTGAGGCCCTAGATCACTTTTGGAGAATTTATAACATACAAAAAAGAGCAGGACACAAGAATTGGGAGGATTTAGTTGTTATACCCATGACTAAGCCTGAGACAAAAAACATAACCATTGTGATGAAAAATGATGCAGTCCCACCAGAAGACATCTTGGTTTGGCTACGTCGCCATTGTACAGTATTAACCCCTTTGGTTAAAGAGTATGACATTGATGATGTCTGGGCAGGTGTTTGGAGGACACAGGTGAAGTTGCATGTGTCTGGTAATGTGCCTGATCACCTGCCCAATTCTTTCTTTATTGGAAAAGAGCGCGGTGTCTGTTTTTATGTAGGGCAACCATGCCGCTGCTACAAATGTGGTGCAAGAGATCATCTGGCAAGGGCCTGTGCTGTCCTAAGGTGTGCCTTATGTAATGCAACAGGACATGAAGCAGAATCCTGTGATCAAATAAGGTGTAACCTCTGTTTTAGGATGGGTCATACACATAGGAAGTGTCCTGAAGCCTATCATAACATGGTCCGTCTCTTTCCAGGCTTGGATAAAGAGATGAGAAGGGAGATGTCACCACCAGAGGCGGAAAATAGTCAGGAGCCCAATGCAGAGGTTTCAGCTTCACAGGATGAAATAGTAACAAAAAGACAAAGGCCCAAACCAAGAAATACTAAAAAGAAGGAAAGGAAGCCAGAGAAGGCAAAAGAACTGGAGACTAGGAGTGAAGCCAAAGGAAAGGAGGCCAGGCCTAGGCATGTTGATAAAGATGGTTGGCTTACTGCCAAAAACAAAAAGAAAAAAAAACAAGCTCACTCACTTGACCCAGGGGAAGGTGGGTCAGGAGCCTTCTCAGTCAGCACTGGGAATAAATACTCAGTGCTGGATGAGGACCCAGATGCCTGGGGAAATAGGGCAGAAAGGGAGGAGCAGGAGGAGTTTGACAGGATACAGAAGGAGGAGGAGCAGGAGAATATGGAGGTGCAGTTAGCATCCCAAAAGAGGAGTAGGGAAGCTGAAGACCTGCCGGTTAGGAGGAAGCCTGTGGGGGCAGGTACAAATTCTGTGAGATCAGGTACAGATGCTTTGGGAAAATCTGAGGTTGTGAGTGGTGATGGAGGGGGGTCTGATTTTCCCAGTGTTCAAGTTAAGCGCTATAGGGAAACTGCTTCTCCAGTTAAGAAAGGAAAGACCAATCTAGAAAACATTCATGATGGTACAGTCTCCAATTAAATTTTTAACATCAAATGTCTGTAGCATTAAGAGTCAGCAGACTAGATTTTTGGCCTTTGAGAGCCTGGCCAGATCTGGTGCTGAGGTTATTTTCCTTCAGGAGACCCGACTTGCTACTAAGGCAGATCTTAGGAGGGCAAAAGCTGACTGGCGGTATGGTCCGTCTTTCTGGTCAATAGCAGAGGAGCCTTATGGGGGTATTGCTGTGCTATTTCGTAATAACCTCAATGTTAAAGTACATCGTTTCCTTGAAATCCAAGTAGGACGTTGTCTTCTCCTAGATGTAACAGTGGGTGGGAGACGTATTCGCCTTATTAATATCTATGGCCCACAGTCTGTGGCAGCTAGGCGGGCTCTACTGTCTGAGATAAGACCCTTCCTGCATACATCGCTCCCAGTTGTCTTGGCTGGTGACTTTAACCAGGTGCTTAGGCCTGAGGATCGAACAGGGAATCCTAGAAGATCTGAAGGATACTATTTAAATCAGATAATACAACAGGCAGGCCTGGTTGATGTTGCCACTCAGGGCAATCGAAAGGCAGCTCATACCTACAGATGTGCAGGGAGAGGTAGTCGTCTGGACATGGCCTTTGTTGGGGCAGGAGAGGAGTTTGCTGATGTAAAAGAGGTTGGAGTGGAGTATTCTGACCATCTGGTTCTCTCCTTTGTGTGGGGAGCCTCCTCTGTTCCAGCAAAGGGTAAAGGTCTTTGGCGACTCAGTGAGGATTCCCTAGAGGGTGAGTCAATGGTACAATCCTTTGAGGCGCTTCTTCAGCATGAGCTCAACAGAGTTGATTTTTATGACTCTGTGTCTCTTTGGTGGGAGGATGCCAAATGCTCCTTTAGGACTTTCTTCCAGAGACTATCTGTACGCAGGGAGGGTAACAAGTATAAAAAGTACCTAACTCTCGTAAGTAAGCTGGAATCTTGCATTTCGGAAGGGGAGGATGGGTCAAAAATTTCCCAGCTAAAAGCCCAAATAAGAGAATGCCAGTATAGCCGCTACAAATCTCTCTTGCAGGAGAGGGATTTTGGGAGCTTTCACTCTCCGGATCCCTTTCTTAACTGCAAGGAGAATGTTGGGCGTAAAATCATTTCTGGCCTGACCGATCCCAATGGTAATTTGCAGGTTTCAAGGGAGGGAATCATTGGGATTGTGAAGGACTACTATGCTGATCTCTTTAAGGCTAAGGCTTTGGATAGGGAAAATATTTCAGCTTTCCTGGAGGCAACCCCAGGGCCTGATGTGACCCAATTGGATTTTGGGCCTTTAGTGGCTGAGATCAGAGAGGATGAAGTCAAAGCTGCTATTGATGGTTTAGCTAAAAAGAAATCTCCAGGTACAGATGGTTTAACAGCCGAATTTTATAAAAAGTTCAAAGATCAGCTGGCTCCAATTCTCGTGGAGGTCTTTAGAGACAGCCTGGAAGGAGGTATCTTACCCCCCTCTATGAGAGAATCCTCCTTGATCTTGCTATCTAAAGGGAAGGATCCAAAGCGAGTTGAGAACTGGAGGCCTATTGCCCTTCTTAATACTGATAGGAAGCTTCTCGCAAGGATACTTTTTGCTAGATTGCTTTTGTTTTCAGGCACTTTGTTGTCATCTGTCCAATTCTGCACGGTGAAAGGGCGGAGCATTTTTGGGGCAGTCCTTACTATTAGAGAGGCCCAAGAATTATGCAAAGCTCAGAACATCGGGTGCTACTTTCTTTCTTTGGACCAGGCTAAGGCCTTTGATCGAGTGGATCATCAGTACCTGTGGGCAACTTTAGCAAAGTATGGCATCCCGGGACAATTTATTAAGTGGCTTTCTGTTTTGTACCAAGGGGCTGTAAGCTTCCCACTAATCAATGGATGGCGTGGTGAAAACTTTGAGGTTGGGGCCGGGGTGAGACAGGGGTGTCCTTTGAGCCCTCTTCTGTATGTGTTTGCGATCGATCCCTTTCTTAGGAGATTGCAGATGAGTGGTTTGAAGGGTCTCCCTGTGGCTTGTGGCCAGCGCCTTAGATCAGTAGCCTATGCAGATGATGTGACAGTGATGATCTCATGTCCAGGAGATGTGGGAAAGCTGAGTGAGACCATCAGAAACTACTCAGAGGCCTCTGGGTCTCTTGTCAACATGGATAAGTCGAAAGCTTTTTGGTCGCTGGACAAGGAGCCTGATTTTCTACTTCAGGAATTCCCAACTGCCCCAGACCAGATTAGAATCTTAGGGATTAAATTTGGGAGGGGAGATCTCAGTAGGCAAAACTGGGAAGAGAAAATGGATGCTGGAAATGCAAAGGTACAGCGATGGAAGCACTGGAGGCTGTCCTATAGGGAAAGGGTGAAGCTCGTGAAGACTTACTTGGTCCCTATCTTTTTGTTTGTTTCCTGTGTGTATCCATTACCAGAAGCTCTCTATGCTCGGATCCACAGTCTGTTCTTCCAGTTGATCTGGGGGAATAGGCTGAATCCCGTTAAAAGGGGCATTACTTACTTACAGAGGAAGATGGGTGGTCTGGACATGCTGTGTCCAGTGGCTTTCTTTGGCTCAATTTTCCTGAAATTTAATTTTGGGAACCTGGGCCAAAGAACTGATTCCCTGTGGGAGTGTTGTGTCAGGCGCTGGGCATTGCCTCTGGTGGGAGGCTGGGTACATGGCGGTAACGTGAAGGAAGTCCGGGTGCGTGGTTTTCTTCCATCACATCTGGAGCTGGGGCTGAAGTTGCTGAGGAAATGGGATGTTACTTTGGAAGAGCTCAGGTCGGCCTCTAGAAGGCAGATTTATTGGAGAGTCCTTGAGTCCTATTTTGCTGCTCCTCTAGCCTTGAAGAATTGTACAGGTGATGTTCAGTCCCAGAGCCTTCGGTGGCTTAATGACAAAAGAATCCCCCCAAAATATTTTGATATCAGCTGGCTTGCCCTTCAGGGAAGGCTTTTTGTCAGGGGTAATCTACGGTATCTAAACCTTACTAGCAGGGAGTGTCCATGGGGATGTCCTACAGAGGAGACACAGGAGCACTTTTTGGTTAATTGTCCTGTGACTAAGGTTGTGTGTCAGAAGCTATCAGAAACCCTGAAGGTGTCATACATTGGGCAATTGTCTTACACTGCTGCTGCTTATGGCATTTTTCCTGTTCATCATCCTCTGGACCAAGGTACGATGTACATGATAATAACTGTGATGAGGTATTACTTATGGCACTATCGTTGTGGGCAATCCCTTGACCGGAGGGCTGTTTCTATTGACCAGATAGTGAAGTCTATAGTTGATGAGTTGGGTTTCCTGAAGGGGAGAGAAGTAAGAGCAAGCTCTCAGAATTCCACAAAATGGAGAGGTGTAAGGCTGTGACTGTCCTCCTGTATTATGTATGCTTGAACCTTTTGAGATGTATATGCTTTGAGTCTCATACAAATTTCTTTTTGTTTAGAACTCAGAATAAAATGTTAAGCAGTTGTACCCACCAACCTCAGAAGCAGAGATTATGCTTATGTTTTTCTGATGGAAAAAAGCAAAAAGACTGCAATCAAGCCAAATGCATTCAACTTTGTTTAAACATGAAGACTAATTATATGTATGTGGGGAGGAGCTGTGTTATGGGTGGCCTGTTGAAGGACTTAAAGGTCACACGGTGTGAGCCTATTTGGTGGTGGTTTTGGGAGGATTTATGGACAGAGGAAAAACTTTTAAAATGGATTGGGTTTGATGTTGGCATGCTACCAAATAATGGACTCAATGTTCTTTTATCTGATGATGGATAATATGTAAGTTTTTGCTATGTATTATGGCTTGATTCTTTTTGTAAATTGCTAAGTTTTTACAAATAAAAAATACCCTTCCCAGAGACTATTATCCCACTGTTACTATAGGCACCATCTCTCCCTACTATACCTGCTATCCCACAGTCACACTCCCTTCCCAGAGACTATTATCCCACTGTTACTATAGGCCCCATATTTTCTTACTATACCTGCTATCCCACAGCCACACTCCCTTCCCAGAGTCTATGATCCCACTGTTACTATAGGCACTGGAGGTGGACAAAGCCGGCCAGGCACCGTAGGCAACTAGGCCACCTGAGAGCCCATGACTACATGCCCTGAGTGGGTACGAAAACCGTAGGGCGGATGGAGATGCAAATATACACTTTTAACTTTGTATAAATAAAATCTATATTTTTAACTATTTTCCTTGGTCCTGTGGATCCGTTTGAGTGCCGGTCGGCCCTGCTCTTTCCAAACGAGGCCACCTCGCCCCCTTTCACATGATGGCACTCCTTCACGTGGAGACGTCACATGCCTGCCTGCTCAGTTGAACAGTGACATCACATGGGGGGACACAGAGCACAAATTCTATTTTGAATATGGGGAAGAGGCAAATAGGTGGAAGAGGTATGTGTCTGGCTCCCTCTCTATACCTACAGCTACTAAAAGCTACTGCACATGTGAAATGTACATTTTTGGTACATTGTTAAGCTTTCCATTCAACCGCTAAGCTGCAAACAGCTTCTCTTGTGTAGAACTACATTTAACGTAAGACGCTGGACAGTCTCCTCTGCTTTTCAAATATATTTTTTGAACAAATTGTCTATTTACAAAGTGATTTTTTTTCTATAAAATTGAGGTTGTGCAGTTGGGATTGTCAGTGCAACAAGCTTTTGCACCAGAGAATAAGGCTTCATGCTTCTTACTGTAGAAGTCGCAGATGGTCTAAAAAAAAAATGAAATCACACCCTCATTTACAAATCAACCTTCCTCCACTTACTCAGGCTTTAGTTTTAGAGTTAATTAATAGGAAAACTGAAAATTCTTGTGGTTTCTAAGAAACCAGCTGACGGGGGGGGGATATATAATGTGTACATGTCACAATTCAGATGTTCAAAAGGAAGATAAAGGAGGCTGGGCTGCTTTTGTACATCCGAAATCTTTGCTACGATTTGACACAGATTTCAGTTCGGGGATGTGTTACAGCTCTCAGATGAAATGAATTTTTAATAGCAGGATGTTTAAATTAGAAACTTGGTTATGGTGCAATAACAGCTCTACTCCACTGCCGCTGTAACATTCACAGAATGGCTCGGCTAAGTGAGAAATTGGTTTCATTTTAATATCAGTGTGAGCAGACCCAAAGGTAAAGAGGCTGTGTCTAAAGAACCAGCAAGAGACTGAAGCAACATCAAAGGGTACGGTGCCAACAGTATGTATCTGAGGGTGCCAGACATTACTAAATTACTAAAGTATGGGCATTAAGCCAGAATGGGATCTGTGAGCAGCTAGTGGACATGGCCAGAGTTATTCTGCCAGTTTAACTCATGCAGGACTGGAGCATTTTTATCAACTTCTGTCCAGCAGAGTTGCCAGGATATTTAGCCAACTGGCAAGTTTAATGTAAGATTACAATACCCAGCATGCAATGGGACTGACTTGTGTAGTAGTTTGGAGTTCCCAGATTTTGGGCTCTGTACCCCAGTCTCCCATCCCATTCTCTCATTTTCCTGTGACTTTCCTCAATTTTAGACAATTTTGGAGCAAAAATCTGTTGGCCACCAAAATGTCTAGAGGTTGACCTGTTTTACCAATATATTGAAATTGTATATGTTTTAATTCCTTATGGGGCTCCTATACCTCCTGGGCCCCTATGTAGTTACACCCCTGGTAACAGGCGAATCTGTCCCATTTTGCTTCATGGCAAAATCTGCAAAACAGTGAAATCTTGAAAAAGGCGTATTTTCACATATATTCATTTATTTTTTAGACTTTTTTCACTGCACATTTTGTGCTATTTTTGGCCTACTTTTGAAGTGCCTCTTGGCTAGTTTTGGGCTGGTTTGGAAAATTAGACCTGGCAACCCGGCTGTCCAGGAATAGTTCAGCTAGCAAATGTAGCAAAGCCTGGGAGTCCCTAAGTCTGCCAGCCACCACATCCATAATTTAGAATATCTAGTCACTATATCATTAATAATTATATTCCCCTGAAGCTGATCCTAATTCACTAATTGACTAGTTGATTACTCCCGCCAACCTGATACCAAAGTGAAGCTCTGAAATTTCCAGAGGAGAGTGGAGGGCACAAGGTAATCTTACCAGCATTGCACTTTCCACAGCTCTTTCTACACAAGCCCGATTGTTTTTTTTAAACTGATTATCAATTACTTAGTCAATCAGGATTCTTACAGGATAGTGGAACTAGAGCAATTTTCTGCGCTGCCAGCATGAAGGTAGGCATGAAAGCAGCATCATTGTCATGCAAGCATTGTGACACCTGACAGATGTGGAGGTAGGAGGTCCCTGCCCCACAGAGCTACAAAGTTGTAGGAACACTTCTAGACACAAATTTGAGGATGATAAATGCAGGGTAATGTGACAGTCCTCATTAGCAGTGACTGAAATAAAGCAGTGTTGTGCCATACTAGTTAGCTAGGATTGTAAAGCAGAGCAACTCTATTCTTTTTACTGTCTTCTGTAGGCCCTATATCACTGTGGCAAAGTGATTAATTAGGCATTAATGTATCAAGTGTGTTTCCCTTCCCTACATATTCCGCATAATCTCTCTCCCACCCCTCTACTTTATTGGCATCTCACGGTCTGTGGTTTTACTGGTCAGATTTCTACTATGTCCTCATTACCAGGCTGCCCATTCCCTGGTGGCTTTCAACAAATAAAAGGTATACTAGCGAAAACGATTGTACTTGGCCCCATCTTGATCCATTGACACTTTGCTGGTTCAGCAAAGGAATAATCATTATTTTTTTTTTTTTTTTTTAGGAATCTACTATATTTTTCATTTTTTAATGATCACATTATGCACAGATATGTACATTCCTTCAACCTTTTGGATACCGTGCCACTTTGGTTGCTGTTTTTACACTTACATCAGGGCTGTATGTAAGCTATGTATATGTCTTTATTGATATAGCATTGATGGATTTACCCAGCACTCTAAAGAGATTATTTTTCATACATATTGGTTCCTTCTCCAGTGGAATCTAAGGTCTCTATCCCATTCACAAAACACTGTACAGTGAATTCAATTTGGTGTCAATAAACCGGACTATGTTTTTTGGTTTGTGGGAGCAACCCAAATGAATCCCTCCAGACATGGGTAGAAAAAACAAACTCATTGAAGATAGTACCTAACTCAAAACCCAGCACTACAAGGAACTTGTCCTATCCACTGAGCCACCATTTTTGTGCCATCATGTCCTTCTATCTTCAAATTGCCCTAATATACCTACTATGTCCTTTGCTTACTATTGCTGAATTTGAAGTTGAACTTGAAGTTGGGTTCCATTGGATTCAGTAATACACAGTTGTCCCCCTCATTACTGCCAAAAAATGGATGCAATTTTTAGCTTTTCAAGATGTCAATGACACTTCTTGAACTTCTCTTTAATTGCGCTCAGCACCAGTGCATCTGGCCTGCCGCCTCTTCTATGCTGCGTGCAATTGTGCCTATTGAGGATGAATGCAACTTTCCGATTCATCCAAACACCCAAATGCATTGGTATTTGACGCATTGGATGCAAATGCAGTGAATGAAACACTGCCCCACGTGGCTTATAAAAATGCTGCATTTTAAGTTAAAAAAGCCACAATAACAGAAAATGGTGATTTGCATCCATAAATGTATTTTCCACAGTGCACTTGCAGTTGTAAACGAGCCCTTATGCGTATATCTGGGTGCAAAAGGTACTTATGAATATTAAATGGACACGTTCATCTGCTGTTTAAATAAACTATAGCGAATGTGGGCCACTCACAATATTCTGTATATTAGAAGTGTATAATTGACTATTAGTCAATCAAAGCTTGTCTAGTAATTCTGTGGTTCCATTCGTATTTCGTACCCACTAGCCACACAATTTTTAGGCTGTATTTTGTAAGAGGCATATAAAAAATCAAAGGGTGGTTGGCCAGCAACTATAATACTAATAAGCAACCCACCATAGACAGACCGTACTTCTTAGTTCCTGGCTTCTCTGTGAAACCATAATAGACCGTTTGTCAGACAGTTGTCTTGATAAAGTATGTTAGATCCTTGCCTACTTCCAGCTCCAGTGCAAGAAATAGCATCTTAATGATCTCCCTCTATCTAACAATCTGAATTTCACTCCAGAAACTCTAAATTTGAAGAACAAAAACCTGCAACTCATTTCTCCCGAAGCATTGGTTGCTCTTCTGAGCATCAGAGAGTTTGTGTAGAGATAACCAAAGCGTTTGTCATTTTTCGTTACTGCGCAAATTCACTAACGAACGCTGGCGTAGTTTCGCTAGTGTTACTTCGCACCCTTACGCCAGGCGAATTTTCGCTCGCGACGTAACTACGCGAATTCACTAACTTGCGCAGTGTACTGAACGCTACCTTTTACACTAGACTTCCTTTGCCACCTCAGACCTGGCGAAGTAGATAGGGATTGTTTCAAAAAAAGTCAAATTTTTTTCTAAGTCCCAAAAAATGCTGGCGTGTTTTCTACATGATGGGTGATAGGCTGAAAAAGATCGAAAATATTTTTGGGGCTCCCCTCCTTCCCCCCTACATTTCCTGACTCATGGCAACTTACCTAGACAGTGGGCACATGTGTAGGGCAAAATAAAAATTTTATTTGCTGATTTGAAAGTTTTCTAGGCATTTGTAGTGCTAATACGTGTTCCTCCATTGAAATTTGAATTTGGCGCCGTATGCAAATGAACCATCGCTAGCGAAACTTTGCTTCGCTTGGCGAATTAATGCTAGCGCAACTTCGAAAACTTACGCTACCCCTGTGCGCAACTTCGGATTTTAGTGAATTTGCGGAACACTGGCGAAAATACGCCTGGCGAAGTTGCGCCTGGCGCAACTTCGAATCTTAGTGAATTTGCCCCAAAGGCTCTCCCTCTCTGTACAACTGATTTCCTATCTTGCTTTCAGTTTCCAGCACCCAAGAGTTATCTGCCTAAGATGAATATTTTACAGTGTCTGGGGGTGACCAGAAGATCATACAAATGTCAAGTACTAAAAGCTTAACGATTCTTTCATAGTTGTAACACATTAACCCTCTTTAAAATTTTGGCAGACTGTTTTTGGGGGTAGGGGAAATATACTTTGTTTTATCCAAATAATCCAAATTTTTAAAAACAATTTCCCTTTTCTCTGTAACAATAAAACAGTAGCTTTTACTCGATCTAATCTAAGATATAATGAATCTTTATTGGAAGCAAAACGAGCCTATTGGGTGTATTCAATGTTTAAATGATTCCTAGTAGACTTAGGTATGAAGATCTAAATTAAAGAAAGATCCGTTGTTTAGAAACCCAAGCAAGTTCCAAGCATTCTGGATAACAGGTCCCATACCTGTATGCTGCAATATAAAACAGGTCTTCTGAAATATATTTCCAGTACATGTAGAGGGTAAAAAAATGGCATATCAAGCCAAAATAAGTGTAATATTTTAGTATTAGTCATCCCTTTATGCTAACTAATTCTAGTTATGATTATCGTTGTTTCATCATGTCGTTTCATCATGGTTTTGTGCCAACAATATCATTTAGAGGACCAGAACAATGGCCCTGCACCTGTATTAAAAGTTGCTGTGTTCTTTGGCCGTATCCTTTCCATGTTACCTGTGGGTTTTGAATGCTCCTGTGCTCCATTTATGAAAAACGATTATGCTGGTCCATAAACACATTTCCCCACTTACTTTCTATAGTCAGTATATTTATATCCTAGACAAATGCCGCAATCAGCAGCGGTGTATTACATCAAAGGGATAGAGTGAGTCTCTTTGATTAAATCTTGTACCCTACTCATTATTCCTCCTCTATGGCTGGAGATGTTTATTACTAGAGGAGAGATGAAAGTAAGAAGCAATATTATATATATATGGGGGAGACCACATTGCAAATAAAAACACGCATATCCCAACATAGATCTACAATTAGGAAGGGCAATGTGAAGTTGCCAGTTTCTAAACATGTGGAGAAAGGACATAAGGATACAGATTTGAAATATATGGTTCTGGAATGTGTACCCTTCCCTAAACGGGGGGGTGATAGAGAGTTAATGTTGAGGAAAAGAGAGGTATGGTGGATACATCAATTAAATTCGTCCCTAATGGACTTAATAAAGACTATGACCTATATGTATTTCTATGATGGGATAAATATTGACCACATTTCTGTGTTTTATTCTTTGTTCTGTTTCTTTTTAGCTGGATTTGGATATGCAGTGGACTAACGCTGAGTCGTTATATACCTGCATGGATAACATTAAGCAATTCAGGGGTTAATGTGTGAGGATCATTAATGATGTCATGTGCTATGTATAACTTCCTGTGTTACCTTGTATAAATAGGTGTAAACCAATGCTTGTTAATTGAATGATGCCCTTGGCTTGAGAAAGGGGTTTGTATACCCCGAAACGTCGCCCATTGGGCTTTGGTATGTCTTTCTACAATATATCTTCTTTTTTGCATACAAAATTTGGAGTGCTGTGTCAGTTTTTATTTTTTCTATGATACTGGCTACTTTGGCAGTGCCTTTTTGACAATTGCACCCAGAAACCAAGAGGGTTGTGCGGCAATATCTTCCTTTTTATATATATATATATATATATATATATATATATATATATATATATATACACTGTATATGTGTATATATATATATATATATATATATATATATATATATATATATATATATATATATATATGGATAAAGTTACATAGCGATGATACTGATCATGTTGTGTGTCAAGTATGGATCAAAATCAACTGTGACAAAATAAAGTGCAATAAATATAGTGCATCAGACAATAAAAGTGAACATTAATCCTCCTTAAAAATTCTAAAACCATCGTAACCATGGGTTGCAATGTTTTTTTTGCATATTGGCTCTACCATGATGATCAGGTAAATTATAGCTATAATTGAGAGCAACTTACCCTTTAAATTGAAATTAAATAAATACAGTGTTTAAAATTAGACTGTGGTTGACAAAGGAATGGAGTCTGTTTAAACTATTTATAAATTGTCTAGATTTGAACCGTCCATTTGATTTGCGGAGACATGTGGAGTTTTCCATATTGATGTAGTTGAGATTGGTTTTATCTATGGTTTTAGAATTTTTAAGGAGGATTAATGTTCACTTTTATTGTCTGATGCACTATATTTATTGCACTCTGTCACTTTAGCATACTGAAGTGACAATATTTTGTCACAGTTGATTTTGATCCACACTTGACAGACAACCTGTATCATCGCTATGTAACTTTATCCATAGCAACCATGGATTCCATCAAATGGACACATTCATTTTAAAGGCACTTGTTGTTCTATGTAAAACATGCTCTGACGAAGTTTATCAGCATGAGGTCGACTAATTGTGCACTTTTTACACCTGATGTATAACTCATTAATGATGCACGCTGTGAAGGGAGGGTCTGATGTGGGGTATTTAGGTTCACTTGGTAATTGAAACATTCAAATCCTGATGACGGTCCCTTGAGGTACCGAAACACGTAGATGTTTATATGATTCAGTAAAGGACTTCTAACAACCTTTATGCCGTGAGTGCTTCCTTTTATTTTTGGACTTTATATTGAATTGGCTCAGCACCTGGCGAAATGATCGAATGGCGGAGGTGAGTGCCGGCAACCAATGGCTGCACATACCCAGCCTGGTGCCTTTTAAAGGAGAAAGTTGTTTCAAACTTGGGGGTGCCAAATGTTAGGCACACCCAAGTGAATCTATTTACTTAACTGAAACCCCAGGCCGGTGCTCCTATCAGCAGAAAACTGCACCGGCCCGGGATAATTCCAGCGAGCACCACGGAGTGCTTCTCTTCCGGCTTCTTCTTTCTTCTCGCCGCTGCGCATGCTCATTAGAGTGAAAAGCCGAACTTTAACTAAAAAGAAGAAGAAGCTGAAAGAGGATCGCTCTGTGGTGCTCGCTGGAATAAATACATTCCATTAGGGGTGCCTAACCAAGTGTGAGATTTTTTTATTTCTCCTAAATGCCTGTTTTAAGGAGCAGTTATTAAAACTAGTGTTGGGCATATTTATTCTCCAGGCGCGAATTTGTGGCAAATTCCTGTGATTCGCCGCCGGCGAATGAATTCGCAAAACCGTTGTCCGTTTTTTGGTGCCGGCACATTTTCACCAGCGAATGTGCGCCGGCGACCAAAAAAATGGATGCCGGGTCAAAAACGGACACCAGCGTCAATAACGAGACACCGGCGCCGTTTTGCAGATTTTTTGCATTTCGCAAAACGGCCCAAATTCGCCCGTCACTAATTGTGGACTGTTCTTTAGGGGGCAGAATTATCAAAGGTCAAAGTGAAAATTCGAATTTAATTTTTTTTTTAAAATTCAAATTTCGAACTAATTTTCGTGTACCTCATTTAGGGAATAGTCCAAATTTGATTTGAATTTGAAAAAAATTTGAAAATTCGAATATCGAAATTTAGAATGGCCTGTCTCTTTAAAAATTCGACTTCGCCCATCTAAAATCTGCTGAATTGCTGTTTTAGCCTATGGGGGACCTACTAGAACCTATTAGGAGTCAATTGGTGGAAAAACTTTGAATCAAATTCTGCTGTTACTTCAATTCCTACGATTCGAATTAGATCGAAAACTGAACTATTCCCCCGGAAAAACAAGCTTTTGATATTTTGATAAATTTCTATTGTTCTTTTTTGATTCGAATTTTGAACTCCCATTACTTTGACTCTTGATAAATATGCCCCTAGGTGTTAGGCTCCGACTGGTCCTGGAAATGAGGCAATAAATGAGGAATAGGATGAAGTCTGAACAGAATGATACATTACAAAAAATAAAGAAGTGAAGAAGAATTTTTTCAAAATTAGGGGGAAAACGTCAAACATGCTAAAAATGGAAACAATTCTACATTTTAGACATGCTGCCCTTGAAATTCTATTCACTGTTTTTCTCTGGGATTCTGCAAGGGACATCAAACTCACTAACCTACAACCTGTAATTTTAGGCTCCATGATTTGGTAAGTTTACACTTGGTACAGTATATTTTGTTGATGGAACTTGGATCTGCAAAGTATTAGCAGATCATTTCACCACACAACATTGACTACCATGGGTCACTTCTCATGACTAAATGGCCTGAGGCCTCTTTAATAAAGGTTGAATTTTAAAGGTTTTTTAAACCATGACTAAACTCACTTTCTCTAAAACCATGAATGTCATGAAATGTATTAAAAAAAATCAGAATGGGAAAAGTTGCAGAAAAGTCACAAAAACTGTCACTTTGTTTTGTATTGTTACACAAAAGCCAACGTCAAAAACTTCTAAAACCCCAATTCAAAGAAAGATCTTCCAGTTGTAAAAGGGACATCTGCCATTGACTTTTACATGATTTTAACAGGTTTCAGCTGGAGTTTTTGTATTCAGAACTGTCGCAGTTTTGTCGCATAATAAATTCCAAAAAGTAACATTTTTTATTCACGACTTTTTTTGGATCTTTGACATCAAAAAGCTTGAACCTTGAAGTTGCAGCTTTATAAATTGGGCCCCCTAAAGCAGGGCCGCCATCAGGGGGAGACAGGGTGGAGAGTTGGAGGGGGCCTGGCCATGCCGCACTTATTTGATTAGCCGGGCCCCCTGGCTTTCTGAGAGCTGCCGACTTCGGGAAGGCAGGGCTGGAGCACAGGGAGGTATCTTCTGACCATTCCTTTCCCTTATTGGTCACAGAGTTAGCTGAGGTTTGAACTTCCCCTCCAACTCATCCAATCACCTTGCAGCTTTTTCTGTGACCAATTAGGGAAGAAAATGCTGTCACTGGAAGAAGATGCAGCTACCTGTGCTCCCCTCCTCCCTTCTGTAGTTGGCAGCTCACTTATAGCAGGTGATGAAGGTAATGAAGGAAGTACAGCATGGCACCAATTTTTTTTAAACTTCTGGGGGGGCAAGTTGAAATTGTGGGAAAATGTGTCATTGTCGTTGAAAACTTGCACTTGAGGTCATCGGTGATCCTTTAAATCTCATCGGTGATCCTTTAAATTTTGCCTGTGTTCCCAAGTGTACATACAGTATAACTACTTTATGCATCTGCCTTATTTCCAATATAGACACACACACTGCAACTGTGTCTGTATAATCCCATACAGCAGGCTTGACCTGGCTCCCAGTATATACCCACAATTTTCTTAGATCTGTTTGTATGACATTATTATTTTATAATAATTTAGCCTCTAAATGTGAAATTGCAGAAAAGTTGACCTTCATTATGGAAAATGTTGGACATCACTGACATACGATAACAGCGCTTCTTATGTATTGTCATAACTAATATTCAGTACATTTTGTATATACATTTTTTCATTTTAGATAATATGAGTATATGTCGTACTATGGGAAAACAGAAGGGAAAGGGGTGACATTAACAAGGCAAGCAAAGCATAAGAATACTGCTAAGCCTTTCATTACTAAAACAATGTGCATGATCACTTCATTGTTTGGTGAACATACGTTTGTAATTACTACATGTTTCTCTTCATTGTCTCCGTACATAATGATTGCTTGCAGTCTTTGTAATGATTTTTTTCTTTTAAATAATAACATTCACAGTAATGGCCTGTGTCCTGTAACTGATACTAGCTAGTCAACATGCCTTTGTTTTTTTGTACCAGTCTTAAATGAGACATTCACATAGAGATTGAATAGATATGTATTCCGAGTACCAACTATACATAGTGATGGGCGAATTTATTGGGCAGGCGTGAATTCTCTGCGAATTCCCGCGATTCGCAGCTGGCGAATAAATTCGCAAAACTGCCATGAAAATTCTTTTTTTTTGGACGCCATCGAAGTTGGCGTAAAAAATAGAAAACAAAACCAGAAAAAATTGAGGCGTTTTTGACACCGGCGTCGTTTCGCCAATTTTTCGTTGTTTTGCGGGAAATTCGCAGATTTTCCGGGAAAGCGAAACGTCCCAAATTCGCCCATCACTTACTATACATCTATTTTTTCTATCACACAAGATTTGCCATGGACTCCCTTTCAATTTGTCTATTTTGCCTTATCACCTCCTTCACTTATTGCTATCTATTGTACATGAATTAAACAACTCTAAAGCTGGCCATAGATGTTGATATTTTTGAAAGATCGATCCTCATCGTGAGACCACGATCTTCTCGGAACGATCGTACGAATTGACCATCAACAAAAAAGACCAATTTGCCAGGAAAACAAAGGGGAGCTGCCTGCTTGTCCCTGCAAACATAGATAGATTGCACTGGAACCGACAAAGATTTTTTGACCTGGCCGATAAATTTCCTGACAAACGTCGGCCGAAAAATCGTAAGATGTACGATCGTTCGAATCCCACTAACCGCACGATAATTTCGAAGGATTGGTCGGACTTCCCTTCCCATAGAAGAAGCGTCTATGGGGAGCTTAAGGGGTCTATTTGTGAAGTCTGAATTTTTTTATGGTTGAGGAAGAAAATAAAAAGAATTTTTTTTTTAGATTTATTATGCTCCAAAGATGCCAAAATCCGAATATGAAAATACTCCAGCTAAAACCTGTCAAATTTGGTAAAAGTCAATGACAGATTTTACATTTTGAAGATTTTTCTTGCCTTCATGATCTCCGATAGCTTCACACTGGTTTTTGTTTGATAAACTGAAAAAGTTGTGTTTTTCAGACGTCAAATCGAAAAAGTGATATGATTCGAGCATCAAATCAAAAAAGTCGCAGGATTCAATTTGACGCATTATTTTGTTGAAACTTTTTCCCACACTGATTTTAAGATTTTTTTTGTAAATTGGATAAATACGTGGCTGGGAGATAGGTTGACTTTATTTTAATAATGGGAAAAACACCCAAAAACATAACATGTGTTAGCTAGAGCAGTTGCTGGCCCAACCAGAAACCATACTTGGGTTAGAACTATGTCGAACCGGGATACCAGGGGCCCACCAGAAAATCTTAGACCGTGGGCCCACTTTACAAACTATTATCCCTGCTCTCATCACTCAACCTCTTTATTCTCCTAGTCTTATATGTATTTACTATACTCTATTCTAATATTAAGCCCCTTAAAGAAATAGGGAAGGACCATGAAATAGGCCAAATGTTTAGAAGCAAGAGGGCCCAATGACACCTGATATCCCAGTGGGCCAGTCCGACACTGGGTAAGAACATCTCAGGAAGAAGGTGTGAGGTTGGGCCAATGGATAGTGGCTAGCAGGTAAGGAGCCTATATGCTGTATAATCCGGGTAATGCATGTAATTGGTATGATGAAAGGCAGCAATCATGTTGCAATGAAGAAAATAATGTAGGGCCCTATAGGGATACAGAGTTAATCTTTTCACCATTTCCTTGGGTTATTGGGTAGAATCCCTGTTACAGAATAACCTTTAAAGTGATAGGCTGAGAGATTTGATGACACTGCTCTGACACACTCCTATATAGTGTGAGCAGGGAGTGGCCACTTACTCTTTTGCCTCTGGATGCTGATCCAGCTGGATGTGCTCAGGGGGACTGAGTGCAATAGGCCCAGAAGAAGTCATGTGTCCAAGTCGGGGACCAGGTAACCCCGTGAATGAGGAACAGATATACTAGGGCAGACTTGTCATAGTCTCTCTAGAAGAGAAAGGCAGAGAGGATAGAGAGAAAGAGCAGCTGAAGCTCCAACAAGGATTTGCAGTAAGGGAGTAGCTTCCCAGAGGCTCTGTGTGTTGCCTCCAGTCAGGGACCTCAGTGAAGAGGGACTGTAGGGTAGAAGCTGCTTCCTGACAACTTCCAGGAGGGAAAGGTTGTACTGCAATTGCCTGTGTACTCTTTGTGTGAGCCTGCCTTGTTCTGTGTGAACTCTCAATATGCTGTTTTCCTCAACTCCTGCGTGAGTATGAAACCTGTGGTCATTTGCCTTTTTTGGCATAATAAACCGTTCCTGATTGTTAAGAACCTCCTGGCGCCCAAGTTATTTTTGTGTGCACAGTAGCCTGGGGGGATGTAGTTGCACTACACCATAGAGGGAACACTTCCACTTAGCGAAGGCCCTGCCCTGGGTGTAAGTCGCATGTAACCCATGCTCTAGTGTTCTAGCTGGTGAATTAACCCCGAGTGGCCCAAATAGGTGTTACAATAAGATTTAATAAAAAAACAAGAGCAGAGAGTAAGAGCAAGTCCTTATACCAGGCCAGGGGTCGGAGGCAAGTAGCTAGCAATGATGGATCCGTGATACAGGAAGACGGTCTGGATAGGCGGCAAACAAGGAATGTCTGGTAAACAGGTTGAGGTCTGGGCCAGGCTGAAGACCGCAGGAAAGTCCAGTAACAAGCTGAAGTCAGTATCAGGAAATCACAACCAGAAACAGGCAGAGTACTGGAACAAGGGCACTGGAAGGACTTGGGAACTCAAGAAGAAGTAAATTTGTGCAGGGGTAACATGGGATGGGGGATTAGAAAAAAAGATCCAATGTTGCAAAGCTGGTGAATAGTAAGGTAAACTTACCAATACTGACGGGGGTTCAGGCGCTCAAGCCCCAGACCTTCAGCTTGGGGAGATAGTATCAGATATGTAGAATTCAATGGTAAGCTGGGACAAGACTGGACTTCACTCCAAAATAGATGCAAATAAAAGTTTTATTACGTAAAAAGGAACATCTCAGAGGGCGACCCTCTGAGATGTTCCTTTTTGCGTAATAAAACTTTTATTTGCATGTTTATTTTACCTGTATATAAAATATGCATGTTGTACCAGTCTGCAGACGTAATTTCTCTGTTGTATCCAACTCTATACTCAGGTGGAAGCTCTGGCTATGTTAAGATAATAGGTGAAACCTTCCAAGCATTTGAATTGTCAGAGTACATGCCAGGCATACTGTAGGCTTGGGTCAATCATATGTCTATTTTACAGCACAAAACAGGAATATCCAGTGTTCCAGATTTGGAAAAAATTGTGGCCTGGCTCCACCACATGTTCCTGTCGTCACACAAAATTCCTTAAAGTTATAAGCCAAAAAACGGTGAAGGAAGCCTCAGGAAGCAGGTCTTTGCGGCAATTAAATTTATTATAATGTGTCACTGTAGTGGCATGTAGTGGCACATTATCATAAATTTAATTGCAGCAAAGACCTGCTTCATGAGGCTTCCTTCACTGTTTTTGTCTTCTATTATAAAGCACCACACATCTTCTTTATTAGTCATGCTGATACCATTATTTTTAGCTTTGGAGACCCTTAACTGCCAGCATACAATGTAGAGCATTATTAGTCCCATTGATACCACCAGACTCATTCTGAGATCATGTTACTCCATACAAGTGCTTTGCCCTTCTCTACAGCATGAACTGGATAAGTCAACACTGGGTTCTAAAGCTCATCAACTGAAGCAACAGCTAGTGTAAGGCGTCAACCCTAACCCACACGTGTGAGTAATTCTAATTTAAGCTCATAGCATTTTGAAGCCTTATGCAGGGAGTAATGATGATTACTATAATTTATTTATAGCATGGCAAAGCTTTCCATAGCACAGAGGGGGGGAAAGAAGGGAGCAATCAGCACAGTGCGACACTGAAAACAGAACTGCCGTAGGTGGACATCAGTAGTAGCTATTACCAGGCAGAGAATGGTGCAACCACTGCAATTTATAGTCACTGTGAACATGCCTTTTCAATGAGTGGGGAAAGTTTGTTTCATTAAAGTATTTCTGGGATATTTTGTCAGCTTTAGACTCCATTCACAAAGAAAATGTTTCGCAGGAAATTTGTGAATTTTTCGGCAAAACGCCCCAAATTCGCCCATCAATATGTGCCATTACACAGTGCCAGGCAGGTGCTGAGAAGGCTAATAAAATGTTACAGCAGTATATGAATGTATAACAGACACAAACATAATTCTGCCAATGTATAAAATCACTCAGATCTTGAGAAGGGGGCACAGTTTTATGTGGAAAGGGGGCTTCACAAACTGAAAGAGAAATGTTTATTTATTGTAAAGGCTTTGAATTTTTAGAATGGAAGGGCTGTTTGGGTTGTTATGATGGCGTGTTTCCCAGCTACTAAAAACACAAAGCTTAAAGGAGAAACAAATCCTTAATAAAAAAAAAACCCTACGCCCCTACCCTACATAGACCCCCCTCCCCCCCCAGCCTAGCTGCCCCCCTGGGCAAATGCCCCTAACTCTTTACTTACCCCTCCATGCAGATTCTGTCAAGTGGAGTTCACGTCATCTTTAGCTTATTTGGTAATCTTCGGAATGAGACCTTCGAGGTTCATCAATTCTCCTGAGTTACGGGGCATGCACAGTTATCGCAAATCAGAAGATTGCTCCAACTGCGCATGCGCCGATTCACCCGTCTCATTCCAAAGATTACCGAAGAGAAGAAGATGGTGCCTGTGAACTCCACTGGACAGGATCTGCACAGAGGGGTAAGTTAGGGGCATTTGCTGGGGGGGCAGCTAGGCTGGGGGGTCTATGTAGGGTAGAGGGGTAGGGTTTTTTTATTAAGGGTTTGTTTCTCCTTTAAAAGGGGGAATGTAATATGCTTCATTATTGCAAAAAAACGCTGCAAAGACACTTTCAAATGTTAGCGACCATGTTTGTCATTTGCCATTTTTGACTGATTAAGACCTCAACGACTTTGTAAAATTTGCGACCAAACTGCTTTTGGGAATGTTTGCAGTGTATGTAATAAAATTTCGCAATCGTAAACCGTTTTGTTTTTTTTCGAGAAAATATTTAACGAAACTCCAGAGCAGCAGTTAAAGGTTAGCAATGCACAATTAAGATCCGCAATGCAATAAAAGCCTAATGAAGAATATTACATTGCAACATGCATTATTTGCAAAGTTTTGCTTTTTGCAAATTTTATTACATTTCCCCCAAAGTGTCCTAACAAGTATCCCTTTGTGCCTTAAAGCAGTGACTTCCAATTAGCATGGCTGCCTCCTTTCCCACCAGTGGAGGCTGGAACAGTGGCTGGTAGGGTATCTACCCTTCTTGCTTTGGAAGGCCAAGCAGCAGGTATGTCATTATACATACATATCTTAGTATTCCCATAATCAAAAGGAAATATTATATTTTAAATAAATAAAATAGATTTGTGTGGACTCTAATACTGGGTTCTTATTTGTATAAATGTCTTGGGCCCATAAATTAATCTACCTGTGCCTTAGGCAGCAATAGGAAAAGAATTCACTGGGCCTCCTAATTTTTATACAAAGTATTATGTGTAACTAATGTGGCTGCAAAGAGTAATACGTTCACAGCTATAAAATAACCAGTGTTGATTACCCGACACTGGGAATTTAAACACATTTTTGTGATTTTGATTCTTCTCAGTCTAAAGCCCTTTTTATCCAAACTCAGGAGCAGAAAGAATAAACTGTCTCTGCCGCACGTAGTAGGCATTTTATATTGATATTCTGTAGCCATTCCCCCATTTTTGCCCGCAGCAAATTACTGAAACCTATTCTAGGTCAGTGATGCTCAGTTCCACATTACAGAGCTGTCAGCAAACCAGGATTTTATTGCCTGACTGTTTCTGTAATAACATTTTAATTTTACAGTTTATCATCAAATTCAACTTTCTCAATATTAATTTAAATGTTTAAATGGGGAGCAATGTGTGGGGTCATTTATTAACTTCTCGCAAGGCAGATTGATTCGCAAAGTGAATATGTTTGCCCTGTGCATGGTTATATTAATAAAGCTGAATAAGTGTGGTTCAAACAGAATTGCAATTTTTTGTTCACAATGTGAATGTCTATAAGAGCTTTATAAATATGTCAAAAATCGCAAATTGCGAATATTTATGTGCACACTCTGTGACTGAATTACGCCACAACTTTGGAGGCAGAGAAAATATTCGCAAAACAGTTTTGCAAAGTGCGAATTTAAGTTGCTGTCAATGCTATTTTCACGCACAACAACCTCACACATTGGGTGCGCTCGAGCAAACTCCCGTCTCATTTGCGAAAATTTATTCACAATGCGAATTCGCAAAAAACTCAAAGACGGGCAGAGCAGTGCAATATATTATCGGTCAGGAAAAAACATGGTCAGCTTTCTTGTGAATTTGGAAAGGTGTCCCAGCATTTGTAGCAAGATTAACATGAAATTTAAAAAAATATATTATATATATAGCTGCCTTGAGTGTTCTAAATGGCTCTGAGTGCAGGAAATATGGCATAGAATTACTGGTTTCTTACTAGTTTTGTTTTGCATCTCCTTGTGCAAGAATAAACTGGTAAATCAGGTAAAAGATAAAATCATCACTAAATCATTAAAGTGTTACCTTTTGCATATTTTTGTGTATGTAACGAAGAAATTGTAATTAAAAAGAATCCATGATTGAAATATACCAATTCTGTTCATGTTAAGCATAGTTTTTTTCAATTGGGGTTGGCCCATTAATTTATAATTCACCCAAAATGAAAAACTTGTGTAAAAGACTTTAGGTCTAGGCTGAAATGATCCCAATCTGTGTATTAGAAATGGAGCAGGAGCAAGACAAATGATCAATACTTGTATTTTATCTCCTGCAGATAATAATGATTTGTGTCCTGTGTAGCTGAATCACAAAAAACAATGCTCTAATTTAACCAAAATCCTAATCCAAATATTTGTTTTATCTCAGGTTTTTGTTTTTCCCTTGTGTGCTCTCTGCCTTTAAAGGGATACTGTCATGGAACATTTGTGTTTTCCAAAACACATCATTTAATAGTGCTGCTCCAGCAGAATTCTGCACTGAAATCCATTTCTCAAAAGAGCAAACAGATTTTTTTATATTCAATTTTGAAATCTGACATGGGGCTAGATATTTTGTCAGTTTCCCGGCTGCCCCTGATCATATGACTTGTACCTGCACTTTATAATGGAATTACTTTTTGGCAGGCTGTTATTTCTCCTACTTAGGGCTATTCCACACGGGGAGATAGCGGCGCGTTTGCGGTCGCGGCGACAAAGCGCCGCGACAGTCGCCGCGACCGGCGCAGGCGACAGTTTTGTATGGGCGCCTATGTAAAAACGCCTGTGCTAACCACACGAGGCGATGCGCTTTTCAACAGTCGCCTGAAAAAGCCTGGCGAGGCATTTTCAGGCGACTGTTGAAAAGCGCATCGCCTCGTGTGGTTAGCACAGGCGTTTTTACATAGGCGCCCATACAAAACTGTCGCCTGCGCCGGTCGCGGCGACTGTCGCGGCGCTTTGTCGCCGCGACCGCAAACGCGTCGCTATCTCCCCGTGTGGAATAGCCCTTAATGTAACTGAATTAGTCTCAGTGGGACTTGGCTTTTACTATTTAGTTAGTGCTGTTCTTAGATCTTCCAGGGAGCTGTTATCTTGTGTTAGGGAGCTGCTATCTCGTTGCCTTCACATTGTTCTGTTGTTAGGCTGTTGGGGGGGAAAGGGAGGGGGGTGATATCACTCCAACTTGCAGTACAGCAGTAAAGAGTGATTGAAGTTTATCAGAGCACAAGTCACATGACTGGAGGCAGCTGGGAAACTGGAGGCAGCTGGGAAACTGACAATATGTCTAGCCAGATTTCAAAATTGAATATAACAAAATCTGTTTGCTCTTTTGAAAAATGGATTTCAGTGCAGAATTCTGCGGGAGCAGCACTATTAACTGATGTGTTTTTTAAAAAAAACATGTTTTCCCATTACAGTATCCCTTTAAAGTGGTAGATTTCAGGCATTTTAAAGGTCCAGATTAATGCTGGGCGAGTAAATTCACCAGACACTAATTTACGGCGACTTTCCACGTTTTTCCACACGCAATTTAATCTGCAAAACTGCTGTGATAATTCACCAGAGAAAAATCTGGTGCGTCAAAAAAAAAATTGCGTTTTGCTAAGATTCGCCCATCACTTGTCCAGATGTGGGCAAGGGTCTCCCTAAGCTCTTAACAAGGTTGTATAGGAAAACAGTCATGTACAGTATGTTTCAAAAATACTAAGGACCAAAAATAAGGTTAAATCCCAAATCTTACCGTAAATGACCTTCAAGCTGGGCTTTTAGGTGCATGTAGTAAAGCAAATAAACTCTCTTAGGTTAGTGACACACGGGGATATTTGTCGCCCCAGCAATTTTTAAAAAGCAAGTTTTGGCGACAAGTCGATCATCTTTTTGCACGCAAAAACTTCAGGCAAATTCAGCTTCCGAGCGATTTGCAACCCATGGTGCACCTCAGTGCTTTCTCCACCCACAAAGGCTGGACATCCTTCAACAAGATCAATGAGCTCAACTGTGTCAAAGAAATTTCTGCTGCATATTGTTGCAAAAGTATTGTACGTAGTTTCGTATGCGAATAATAAGTGAGCATGTGGTCGCTGGAACAAAGAATGTGAAATTTTCTCCCTAGAAATTACGTCCATATGTTCTTGCATACTTATTACATGCTGCGCACACAAGAATTTGCATACCATCGTGGCTACTCTTATCTCCTACTCCTATCTCCTTGTGTGGTTTGCTACTGCAAAACTTCTGAATAGCCATGCTATTTCTGATCGCTCCAAAAAGAGTCTCTGTGCGTTTTGGGACTACAAACTATTTCATTATGTGTGTAGTAGCTGACAAATTACATTTTGTTCTATGGTAAGACAAAATGAATGACATGTCACTGAAACTCGCTATTAAAAACTCGGGTGACAAACCTCCCCGTGTGTCACTACCCTTACCCTGACCTTCAGGTTGAACCTTCTGTCAATGTTCCAAGCCTCTACAATGGGACCAATGTGATCCACTGCTATAGAGATTCCTTCATTTATGGTCACACATCAAGTGTCATCAGTAGCGATGGGCGAATTTGTACCGTTTCGCTGAAAAAGTGAAGTGCAAATTTTGATGCCTGCGTCAATTCTGATACTTGCATCAATTTTGACACCGGCGTTATAGTCAATGGGCATTCGAATAATGTTGAGGCACAACTTTTCTGACACTGGTTCAGAATTGTTTTGACGCCTGCAAATTTTCCTGTACGAATTTTGGCTGCAGTTTCATAAATTTATTCACCGGCAGCAAAACGCGGAAATTCGTCTGGCGAATTTATTTGCCCATCATTAGCCATCCGACTTTACCAACTCAGTGCTTCAGAATTACATTATACTATTGTGGAAAGAATTATATTCTGAAAGTCTCAGTCATGTGATTTGCAACAAACTCACTTTCACCACAATTTTTGATAAACGAGCCTCTCAGATGCACCTTAACAGGAACATACAATAACAAAAGTGACTCAGATGGGGCTTAATGAGATTATAACAGACTACAGGTGTTGGGGTATCCACTAAATTAACAGTATGAAACCAGAGAAAACGCAAGGGACTCTTCCCCACACTACATGTGTCTGAGACGGTCTGCAAACAATATAGATGATTATATGTCAAAATAAGATAAAACGCGATTTTTATTCACCACCATGCCATATTAAACAAGTGATATTAAAAACATTTAAAAAAATAAGCAGTGCTGCATATAAAACTGAAGGGATCCCCTTCTATGAGGACAAAAAACCCAAAAGCTGATTATATCAAACGGCTAAGGGGAAAATTCGCATGCTGTTATATATGGTAATAAATGATCCGTTGGTAATAGGAGAAATGATGGAGGAGCTCTGGAACGAGAATGTGGATTTACACTTGTAAACACCTTGGCTCGATTAGGTTCAGTTAGGTGAATCCATCTTGTTCCTTATAAGGAAAAAGTTTCAAGCTTTGGAACTTTTTCCTTATTAGGAACAAGATGGATTCACCTAACTGAACCTAATCGAGCCAAGGTGTTTACAAGTGTACCGTATATACCCGACTATAATTTATTTAATTTAATTTAATAACTTATTTTTTTAAATGTTTTTAATTTCACTTGTTTAATATGGCATGGTGGTGAATAAAAATCGCTTTTTATCTTATTTGGCATATAATCATCTATATTGTTTGCAGACCGTCTCAGACACATGTAGTGTGGGGAAGAGTCCCTTGCATTTTCTCTGGTTTCATATTGTTAACAGGAACATACCAGACATTCATCTCTTAAAAACTTCAAAGAGGATTCTAAGAGGCAAGAATATGCATTTTTATAAGGATATACTGGTGTTCAGATATACACATATGTTCAGAGGTTTCAGTACATTCTTCTTTATACTGTAACTCATGTTCAAACCACAACAACTGCAAATGATTTACAGACTTCAAGGTCACCAGGTAGCAAGTCATGTACATTTTTCTCTCAAATCCCAGCATCGCTCACTAAGGTGAAAGGCTTTTAATCATATTTTGCCAGTTTCTAGTGTTTCTCATCTTCCTGATACAGTTGGAGCTTCTCAGTTAAAACACCTGTTGTGATCACCAATCAGAACAAATAGCTTAATCAGATGCTCAGTTGCTTTTATTTGGCAGACCCATGAGCAGAATAAATGGGCACTTTCTAACTCAGTCGGCCCTGAGATCTTAACACAATCAGCCTGCAATCAGTGCAGCACAACAAGTGTCCAAGAAAGGAGGAACGGCATCTTAAAGGACCCACTTCTAAATTACAGTCAGATGAAAAAGTTTGGGAACCCCTCTCAGCATGCATAATAATTTGCTCCACTTTCAACAAAAAAAGATAACACTGGTATGTTTCCCATGAACATCTGAGTACTGGGGTGTTTTCTGTACAAAGATTTTTAGTGAAGCAGTATTTAGTTTTATGAAATTAAATCAAATGTGAAAAACTGGCTGTGCTAATAGTGATTACTGGCAACACCAAATTGGTTGTATTAGCTCATTAAGCCTTGAATTTCATAGGCAGGTGTGTCCAATCATGAGAAAAGGTATTTAAGGTGGCCAATTGCAAGTTGTGCTTCTGTTTGACTCTCCTCTGAAGAGTGACAGCATGGGATCCTCAAAGCAACTCTCAAATGATCTGAAAACAAAGATTGTTCAGTATCATGGTTTAGGGGAAGGCTACAAAAAGCTATCTCAGAGGTTAAAACTGTCAGTTTCAACTGTAAGTAAATGGAAGGCCACGGGCACAGATGCTGTAAAACCCAGGTTGGGCAGGCCCAGGCCCGGATTTGTGGAAAGGCCACCTAGGCCTGGGCCTAGGGTGGCAGGATTTTAGGGGGCGGTATGCTGCCCAACCACACCCACATAGGTTCAAAACACTGGGGATGCACTGGTGATAAAATAATTTTTTAAATTTCCCGTGCGCCAATCCCCATTTCTCCTGTCCCCCTGGAGGGGACAGGGGCGACAAACGGTAGTGGGCCTAGGGGCGCCCACTATGTAAATCCGGCCCTGGGCAGGCCAAGAAAAATACAGGAGCAGCATATGCGGAGGATTATGAGAATGGTTACAGACAACCCAAACATCACCTCCAAAGACCCTCAAGAACATCTTGCTGCAGATGGCGTATCTACACATCGTTCTACAATTCAGCGCAATTTGCACAAAGAACATCTGTATGGCAGGGTGATGAGAAAGAAGCCCTTTCTGCACTCACGCCCAAACAGAGTCGCTTGTTTTCTGCAAAAGCTCAAGACAAGGCAAGCCCCCGTTATTTTGGAACAAAGTGCGCTGGACTGATGAGACAAAAATGAGTTATTTGCATGGCAGAAGAAGAACACAGCATTCCAAGAAAAACAAGTCGAGGGTCAACAAATTCTTCAGGTTAATGTTCAAGCATCAGTCACAAATTTGAAGTTACACAGGGGTTGGATATTCCAACTAGACAATGACCCTAAACACACTTGAGAATCTACAAAGGCATTTATACAGAGGGAGAAGTACAATATTCTGGATTGACCATCACAGTCCTCCGTCTTGAATATCATCAAAAAGCAAGCTATAAAATGTAACTGAACTGGAGAGATTTTTTATGGACAAATGGTCAAAAATACCCCCATCAAGAATCTAGACACTCATTAAAGGCTATAGGAGGCGTCTAGAGGCTGTTACATTTGCAAAAGGAGGCTCAGCTAAGTATTGATGTAATATCAAATTTATGCACCTGTCTAATTTTGTTATGATGCATATTGCATATTTTATGTTAATCCAATAAATTTTATGTCACTGCTGAAATACTAGTGTTTCCATAAGGCATGTTATATATTAAAAGGAAATTGCTACTTTAAAAGCCAATGATAAACAAAACTCCAAAGAATTAAAAGGGGTTCCTAAACAGTTTCATATGCTATAATATACAGGTATGGAACTTGTTATCCAGAATGCTTGGGACCTGGGGTTTTCTGGATAATGGATCTTTCTGTAATTTGGATCTTCATACCTTAAGTCTACTAAAATTGATTATATTTAGAAAACTTCTTATTTCAGTATGCTAAAGCTTATTTTAATCTTCATATTATTATTTTAATTTCCGGGATAGTTCCCCTTTAATTAAACCCGATAGTCTTCTTTGTCATCCAATAGGGATTAATTATATCTTAGTCAGTTAGGATGAAGTACATGCTACTGTTTTATTACAGAGAAAAATGAAATCATTTCTAAAATTTTTAATTATTCAGATAAAACAGAGTCTGTAGGAAATGGACTTCCTGTAATTCGGGGATATATTCATTAACCAATTTATGTCCTTACATATTTATGAGTTCCTCCTCTAGGGTTGGATATTCCCTGCTGCCATGCATTGAGCAACATATATAAACCCTCTGCCAGAATATACTGTACAAACACTGTGTACATTTTTGTATTGGCAATTTGTTTTTCCAGCAAGATATTATATTTTTAGCAAAAGTAGCACATTTAGATGCAGCATTGATAATTTGGGCACAGACCTTGACACCCTTTCCATTATCAAGTGTGATAGTCTAGCACAAAAAGAGCTGAAATAGCATTTTCTTTAAAATTATTTTTATTGCTTTCTAGCAATAAAAGATTATAGTTAAATGCAATGTACAGTGATTTGAGGTTTGCTTTCCCTTTAATAAAATCTCTCCATGTTAATCATTGTCAGTCATTTTCTCCCACAAGCTGTCAAGCCTGTTTTTTTTTTTTTTGGGGTCCCCTCAGGTGAAAATATAGGTAGTCATTTTTCCTGTCTATGTGAGTATTCACTGCAAAGCATCATTACTCATTGAGCCTGACAATTTCATAAAGTGATATACAGTTGCTGTAGGAAGAACTCTGCACTGAGTAACATAGGCACCTGCATATTTACACATAACCTGTGAAATCTCTTTTCATGATAGCACAATGCACTGCAAGTAAAGCATCCACAAGTCTTCCCATGTTGCAGAAATTTCTTTTAGGGGTCCCAAGATGTGGGGGTTCTTTCTTGTACAAAAAGTATCTCAAAGAACAGCAGATAAAGACAGTGAAAGTGTAGGTAAACAAAAGCTAGCCTCTGGCATGGGACTGTGGGATAGCAAGTATATTAGGGAGAGATGGTGTCTATAGTAACATTGGGGATAATAGTCTCTGGGAAGGGAGTGTGACTGTGGGATAGCAGGTATAGTAGGGAGAGATGGTGCCTATAGTAACAGTGGGATAATAGTCTCTGGGAAGGGAGTGTGACTGTGGGATAGCAGGTATAGTAGGGAGAGATGGTGCCTATAGTAACAGTGGGGATAATAGTCTATGGGAAGGGAGTGTGGCTGTGGGATAGCAGGTATAGTAGGGAGAGATGGTGCCTATAGTAACAGTGGGATAATAGTCTCTGGGAAGGGAGTGTGACTGTGGGATAGCAGGTATAGTAGGGAGAGATGGTGCCTATAGTAACAGTGGGGATAATAGTCTATGGGAAGGGAGTGTGGCTGTGGGATAGCAGGTATAGTAGGGAAAGATAGTGCCTATAGTAACAGTGGATAATAGTCTCTGGGAAGGGAGTGTGACTGTGGGATAGCAGGTACAGTAGGGAGAGATGGTGCCTATAGTAACAGTGGGGATAATAGTCTATGGGAAGGGAGTGTGGCTGTGGGATAGCAGGTATAGTAGGGAGAGATGGTGCCTATAATAACAGTGGGGATAATAGTCTCTGGGAAGGGAGTGTGACTTTGGGATAACAGGTATAGTAGGGAGAGATGGTGCCTATAGTAACAGTGGATAATAGTCTCTGGGAAGGGAGTGTGACTGTGGGATAGCAGGTACAGTAGGAAGAGACGGTGCCTATAGTAACAGTGGGATAATAGTCTCTGGGAAGGGACTGTGGGACAGCAGGTATAGTAGGGAGAGATGGTGCCTATAGTAACAGTGGGATAATAGTCTCTAGAAAGGGAATGTGACTGTGGGATAGCATATATAGTAGGGAGAGATGGTGCCTATAGTAACAGTGTATATAATAGTCTCTGGGAAGGGAGTGTGACTGTGGGATAGCAGGTACAGTAGGGAGAGATGGTGCCTGTAGTAACAGTGGGGATAATAGTCTCTGGGAAGGGAGTGTGGCTGTGGGATAGCAGGTATAGTAGGGAGAGATGGTGCCTATAGTAACAGTGGGATAATAGTCTCTGGGAAGGGAGTGTGACTGTGGGATAGCAGGTATAGTAGGGAGAGATAGTGCCTATAGTAACAGTGGATAATAGTCTCTGGGAAGGGAGTGTGACTGTGGGATAGCAGGTACAGTAGGGAGAGATGGTGCCTATAGTAACAGTGGGGATAATAGTCTCTGGGAAGGGAGTGTGGCTGTGGGATAGCAGGTATAGTAGGGAGAGATGGTGCCTATAGTAACAGTGGGAATAATAGTCTCTAGGAAGGGAGTGTGACTGTGGGATAGCAGGTACAGTAGGAAGAGACGGTGCCTATAGTAACAGTGGGATAATAGTCTCTGGGAAGGGAGTGTGACTGTGGGACAGCAGGTATAGTAGGGAGAGATGGTGCCTATAGTAACAGTGGGATAATAGTCTCTAGAATGGGACTGTGACTGTGGGATAGCATGTATAGTAGGGAGAGATGGTGCCTATAGTAACAGTGGGGAAAATAGTCTCTGGGAAAGGACTGTGGCTGTGGGATAGCAGGTATAGTAGGGAGAGATGGTGCCTAAAGTAACAGTAGGATAACAGTCTCTGGGAAGGGACTGTGGTTGTGGGATAACGGGTATAGTAGGGTGAGATGGTACCTATAGTAGCAGTGGGATAATTGCCTCTGGGCAGGGGTTGTGGAATAGCAGGTATAGTAGGGAGAGCTGGTGCCTACAGTAGCAGTGGGAGGGACTTTACCTGGGAGATATCCGGTATAATAGTCAGAGATGGTGTCTATAATATAGTGAATAAAGTACCCCCTCTTGTAAAATATAAGGATATTATAAGTTACTGAGGAGTTTCATGACCATATAAAAACATGAGGTGTTTATATAAAATATATCTGGAACGGTCTAATTCCTAAGACGGACGAATGGCTAGTGTCAGAGGGTCGATATGTGTTACCGCCGCCCTCTATGACGCCGCCCTCTATAATGCTATAGGGCCCAAGGCAGGATGGACTATAAGGGCTAATGGTCAACTGTGGACAATGGTCACTCATATAACTTATACTAGGCCATACAAATAAATGATCTCCACTCTGTTACTTAGAAGAGTGTCAGCATAGTGTCAGCATGTCTCTTATGCCCTTTTGCAGAAGTGTTGCTCAATAGCTGTCTGTACCACAATGGCTATGTTTAGCCAACAGATGTTTACGAGGCTGTGGACAGTTGGAACCAGAAATCTCTTATGTTGCAAAACTGCACATCTTACAGGAATGTATAAATGTATATGTCAGCAAGTCTCCTCGCCGGACCATGTATGGTATTTCCTTGTACCCCTTGTCACAATTACTGTAAATGCCTTCTGAAAGCTATATAACACTTGGTCTTTGGTGAGTCCTTGGGTGACATTCTGTGTGTTACTCCAACAGCTTACCCAGACAAAACTGTTATGTTGTATTATGTATGAATAAATTGCCTGACTATTACTAAAGGTTTTCCTTTACTGAGTTTTGTCTTACACAAGGTCAAAATGGTACTACTAGAAATACCATCAGAGGCCGAAAGGCCAAGTGTTTTTATACAGGTCATGGAACTCCGAGGTAACTTCTAATATCCTCATATTTTGCAACTGGGGGTACTTTATTTATTATAATACACAAGTTTCAGTGAGTCATGTGACAGAAATGACATCAGAACTCACCGTTTATAACTGATGACATCAGAACTCACCGTTTATATGGATATAATTTACAGGATATTCATGGCTTTTGTCTATTATAGGCAAATATGAACCACCTGATAATAACCAAAGGCTAAATAATTCTCTTATTTTTTAGCAAGCATATCTGTTTGCATGTGTGTATAAGCAGATAAATAGATATAATTTGAATAAAATACATCATTTTTAAATAATTAATGTGTAGGGAAAAAAATAATTTGCCCCTCGTGAAAACATTATGAGCTTTCCATCAAGTTATAGAACCAAGATCTAAAATTGAATTTATAATAAAATGGTCTATGATGGATATTTTTTTCCAACATATTCTTAGGTTATAGTAATGCATCATTAAACATTAATTGTAATATTAAAATTTCCTTTTTATAGAATTTGAAAAGGCCCTATGGATTAATTAAATGCTATGATTTTATAGACAGTGCAGTTATTAGTTGTGGTGGGATTTTTGTCAAAAAAAAAAACATGCTGGGGCTGTTTTATTAATACAAAAACTATTGTTCAACCTATGGCCTTTCAGATGTTATTAAAGTCTAAGCTCCCTGACAGTTTGCGATTGTGGTGGGTGCTGAGAGTTGTACTGCAACAACAGCAAACGGACTACAGCTTGGTCATCATGAATATAATGTGTTACTGTCGCAATTTTGTTTTGCTTTATCAACTGTTTGTAATGCAGGGTATCCCAAACTCAAAACTTACTCCAAAGGTTCCAGTTTCATCCCACTCGTCTGCCTTTAGCAGCCACCTCCACTACTCAGATGCTGCCAGGTCTTATTGTGGGAGAACCAATGAGAGAGTTCTGAGCAAGCAAGGGTACCAAGCATGGTGTTGTAGAATGGGAAACAAGGTCAAACTTAGTCAAAAGCCAGAGCCGGGTCAGTTACAATCAGTCAATATGTTACAGAAACAGGAGACGTAGAAATGGTCGGGGTAACAGGCCGGGTCAAACACACCAAAATCACAGTACAATATCAGAATCCAAAATAGTAGTCAAAACAGGCAATAGTCAGGACAGGCAGCAGACAGGACGAGAATCAGGGACAGGCAGGATCAGTAACAACTAGAATACACAGAAGAAAGCACCCAGGAACTTGTATAGACCTTTACGTTGGGCAATGATTTTCCCATAAACGGAAATTTCTCACCGGCCGGTGAAGGCACATTTGGCATTTTACGGATAAAGCTGGAAACTAGCCGAACTAAACTGCGCCAAACAGGACGGATGCGGCAAGTGTCCCTGTTGAGGGTGCAACTGGTGTCCCCGTCGTTCTCTTACTAGACCACCAGGGTGAGTTGTTACATTACCCCCCTCTAGAGGGGTCCCTTAGGATAATCAGCAAACCTGTCATGGAACTGACGTTTGAGATGGTCAGCATGGACATCAGAAGCTGGTACCCAAGACCTCTCCTCAGAACCATAACCTTTCCAGTGTACAAGATACTGTACAGTGATCTTATTAAGACCTCTATAATCAATACATGGCCTGAGACCACCATCTTTCTTTTGTACAAAAAAGATTAAATGGCAGTGGATGACGTTAAAGGAGAGTTCCTTAGAATGATCCCCTACAGACATGAGAAGCCTTATGGACACCAACCCATTCCCCAGGGTACTCCCATCGATAGCTAATAACTGAAGTTGTGGAACCAAAGGTTTAATGGGTATACCATGTTTCTGAACATGCAGTCCTTATCCCAATTTATACCGGGACTAAAATTTCAAAAGAAACAACTTGTTAGGGAGTAGAAATGGCATAACCCAAGCAGGACCCCCCAGATGAGTAGACCCCAACTGCATGGGCTCCTCAAAGGGTTTAGGGGCAAAAGGCAAAGGGTTCAGAGCCTGGTTGGGGAAAGTACTAGAGGAGGGAACCGAGGAAATTTCCTCTTGGCGTCTCTCTCTATGCCTTCTGTCTATCTAGATGGCCAGATGCACAAGGGAGTGCAAGAAGGATGGGGTAAGAAAATTTTCAAGACTATCTTTGAAAGCTGCAGCCAAACCTACCCCTGTTGTACCAGCCTGTCTCTACAGACCAACAGCAGAACTCTGTGCAATAATCCTGAACCCGCCGCTTGCCTTGCCTGAGATTACGTATAGTAGCATCGGCAGAAGCGGCATGGTCTGGATCATCGTACATAATAGCCATTGCCTTAAATAAGGCATTCAAAGAGAGACGGGCTGGATCATTAGGGGATAAACTGAATTGCCAGAGCTGGGGATCCCCTTGCAATAAAGATATAACAACATTTACCCTTGACTCCTCTGTGGGGAAGGAGTAGGGCACAAAACTGAAGTGGAGCTTACAAGCCTCCCAAAAAGCAAAGAACCTGCTTCGGTCTCCGCTGAACTTTTCAGGAAACAGAATTTTGGGCTCCACCATAGCGTTTATGAATGATGAAGTGCATGGGTGCAACAGATTGCTGCTGGATGTTGTCCAATCTTTGCAGACATTGGACAATCTGGTCCTGTTCCCCAAGGCACTGAAGTAGGTTCGCCAGAATTGTTTCCGTAGTCGTAGAGGAAGCGGTTGTACCCTCAGCGTCCATGTTCTGGCCCAACATGAGGATATGTGTTTGACCCGGCCTGTGACCCCGACCATTCCTACGTCTCCTGTTTCTGTACCGTATTGACTGATTGTTACCGACTCGGCCCACCAAGACCACCATGGTTGAGTTGTTGCACTGTTCCTCAATATTTATATTCAGAACTGACCTTAAAGGAAATACCTGACCAAACAAGCATCAGAACAAAAGGGGAGGGGGGATTACAGAACAGAAAGAAGCCAAAAGGAAGAGCATAAGAAAGAGGAGAGGTAAAGGGAGGAAACAGTGAGACAATGGTTCAAATATCCAAAACAAATGATCAATTATTATAAAATATGGAGAATATGACTAATGGGCATGAGAAAGAAAATTAGCTAAATAGGAGGAAGAGGAGGAAAAATGAAGAAAATAAGAATAAAGACCATGAATGTCAGAAATAATTGTAGGGGGAAACTGAAAAGAAGATTGTATTTGGATTCAGAATATTTGGGGCATCCTTAAAAAAAAGTCAAGAGTCATCAACATTAAAATTATGACTATGACTGGGTCAGACAGATCTCCAAGATACAATAAAAAAAAAAAGGCAGCTGCTTTCTCAGTGGAGACATTTAAAGGGGTGGTTTACCTTAAGGTTAACTTTTAGTATGTTATAGAATTCTAAGCAACTTTTCATTTGGCATTTATTATTGATTTTTTTTATAGTTTTCAAAATGATCTGCCTTCTTCTTCTGACACTTTCTAATTTTCAAATGGGGGTCACTGACCCCATCTAAAAACTAATACGCTGTAAAGCTACTAATTTATTATTGCTACTTTTTATTACTCATCTTTCTATTCAGGCCTCTCCTATTCATATGAGTCTCTTAATCAATTCAATGCATGGTTTCTAATGTAATTTGGAGCATAGCAACCAGACTGCTGAAATTGCAAACTGGAGAGCTGCTGAATAAAAAGCTAAATAAAATAAAAAACCACATATAATAAAAAATGAAAACCAATTTCAAATTGTCTCAGAATATCACTCTCTACATCATATTAAAGTTAACTCAAAGGTGAACACTCCATGTGTAATGAGGCCAGTAATGTCATGCTCACTCTTTTGTAGGGATGGGCGAATTTTTTAGCCTTGTTTCGCCTCGGAAATGACGGCCATAGACTTGTATGGCGTCGTGCGTCAAAAAAAAGACACATTTTTTGACGCTCATAGACTTTAATGGGCGTCGGCGACATTTCGCTGGCGGCTAATTTTTTGCCAAACGGAATGGGTCAAATTCGCCCATCCCTACGTCTTTTGTAACACATACATATGTAGTTTAACATGGTAATATTGGTTAACAGCAATTCTAACAAACTTTGTCAATCCTTTAAGGCATATCTCCATTGGCCTTTTCCCAATTCTAGGCAAATAATAGAGTTGAAAGAGTTATAGAGATCCAGGCAAGTTACGAACATGAAAGAAAAATGTATCAGCTGCCCAAGGCTGGCACTTTCATCCCAGCTCTGCAGCTTTTCCTTTGTTGTTGTTACATTTATAATATTTTGGCAAGAAATAAGAAAAAAAAATAGCTACTCTCCCTGGAGCCTCCTGCTGAGCTTCCTTTTTTGATTTAGCCACTTTGCGTGTGCTGTGGTGGGTTGCTAGGCAACCATGTGCGTAGAGGTTGTTTTCTAAGCTTCTTGATCATCCAAAATGGCAGCACTTTTCCCTCCATTTTTAATTTTGGTTGAATGACTCTCAATATGGATGTATTTCTTCTCCTGTACACTACAAACAACTGACACCAGGATAAAGAAAAAATAATGTAATCCCTGTGGAAAAAATAAAAGGACATTAGGCAATGAAACTGTGAAGTAGTGTAGTAGGAGCGTAGTAGTATTTCTCATTTTCATTAAAGTGGGTGTCCACCTTTAAATTAATTTTTAATATGATGTAGAGAGTGATGTTCTTAGACAATTTGCAATTTGTGGTTTTTCAGTTATTTAGCTTTTTATTCAGCTGCTCTCCAGTTTGCAGTTTCAGCAAATTACCCTAGCAACCATACACTGATTTGAATAAGAGCCTGGAATATGAATTGGAGAGACCTGATTAGAAAGATGAGTAATAAGAGCATTTGGTTTTTTTAACTGGGGTCCCTCATTTGAAAGCTGGAAAGAGTCGGAAGAAAAATAATTCAAAAACGTATGAAAATTTAGAAAATGAATAATAAAATAATAAATAAATAATAAAATAATTAAATAATGAGAGTGCTTCAACAGGGGTTTTTCTCCCTCTTTTCCCTTTTTTCCGTTGTTCCTGCAGCCGTGTGCGGTATTTAGTTAAGCAATGGCATTTACCGTACTTACGTATATATATATATATATATATATATATTACCTAGCATGCAACATGTGTGAAACGTTTGTCTCTATTAAACTATACTTCATTCAATTTATTTCGCTTACGTTATGCACTTTTATATCATATCTGGTGAATATTATTTTGACTTCAATCCTTTAAGAAAGTTTTAGTATTAACTTTCAATATTGTGTTTCCATTTGAGAAGAGAATGTAGCTATTTTAGCACATAGTAACTTTAATTAGTTGCCTTAGAAATTTCAATGGCAACATACTATTGAGAAAGAGATACAATTTGGAAACATTGATTTATATTTAATGTAGGTTTAGGTTTTGTGGCTTCATAGAGTTAGATATGCCACATTTTCATTTTCAGTCAGTTTGGAACATTTTGTGAAAATTGTATTTTATAATTAATGTTTTAAGAAGGTGTACGCTAAGGAGTTAAAGAAATCTAGGGAGAATTAGATATAGTGTCATCTAACATGTCATTCCCGGTTTAGTAACTTAAAAAGCCGTTATGTTACTTTGTTGATTATGCCTATGACTACGTATCGGTGAGATACGAAACGCGTCAGGACTGCATGTTTTAACCGACTGAAATAAAAAGCTGTTTATACCCACGAGTGGCTCCAGGAGTGCTTGCAGTTTTCTTCACAAATAAATAATGAAGACCAATTGAAAAGTTGCTTAGGCCATTCTACAACATACTAAAAGTCATGGTCGGACTGGGCGGACAGGACATGGGAAAAAACCTGGTGGGCCCTGCAGGCCCAGATGCGTGATTTGCAGGCTCCTTCCTGCCGCGACCATCTGAAAACCATACACACCTGCACACAAACGCACACGCTCAATGGAGGGGTGGCCGGCTCGGTGCACACGCGCTCGGCACTAAGGTAGTAGCCCTGGTGGGCCTTGCACAGCTCAATATGACACTGATTGTAGACCCCCAAATTGGATGGACGTGTATGAAATTGGGTGAAGAGTTTAGTAGATCCGGGTTGTATTTGAACAGACAGGAACATGACATTGTCATAATGAAATCAACTGCTATAAACAGTTGGGCACAAACTGCCAAACTGATACAGGTATCTTCTTTAATAAATGTGACATTTTCCTGACTGTCAGAAAACCACTGATAAACAATGAAATTATCAGACTTCTGGATTCCCCAGTTCAAGGTTATAAATAAATCTGCCCCGTGGTGCTCAGCAGAATTCAGTATGAAACCATAAAGCCGTGAGAGGTCAACTCAAGGCAATAGAGATAGTGTTATTTATTTTACTCAGATTTTCATATGAAAATGAGGTTTTTAGGTTTGGTTCAGTATTTGGCCAAATCCTTCATGGAAAAAGATTTCATGGAGAATCTATAAATGGGTTTTGTGCAGCTCTAATACATTAATGGACACTCTGAAGGTGATAAAAAATATCTCTGTTAGACTTTAGTGCCAGTGCTGGATTTATATCTGACAATGCCCAAGGCATGTCTTCTTTACCCACACCTCTCCACAGGTGCCAATGCAGAAAACACAGCACATTTCTCCCTTTTACACCATGTCATTTTCTGTTGTGTTAATAGCTATTCCGTTTCTTCATCCATGAATGAGTTTTTTATACATAGTAAAGCTTTGCTCTTTTTATTCCTCCCACCAGGCTAAATGTGGCATTTAAAGTAGGGGACAAATATGAATAGTTCCAAGGTGTAATTAAATCCTGCTCATATCAATTAATTCACTTTTCCATTTTTAATCAGATTGAAAGCTAGAATCAACCTGTAACCAATCAGAACCTATTAAAATGTTTGCAAAGTAGAGTAATTGAAGCCTAACAAGAAATATCGCTAGCAATGCAATATTTTATAAACAGGTATGGGACCTATCATCCAGAATGCTTGGGACTTTTCTGGATATGGGATATTTAATTTTCCAATCATTAAGTATACTAAAAAATGATTTAAAAATTAAATATGTCCAATAGAATTGTTTTGCTTCCAATAAGGATTAATTATGTCATAAGGCTAAAAGCTGTCGATAGACCGATCCAGCAGCTTTTTGGCGGGTGTGTAGTGCCATCTGACGGCTTTCCCAATCGATATCTGCCTGAAAGTCAGCCAGATTTCGATCGGGCAGGTTAAAAAATCCTGTTGGATCTGAGTGTTTATGTTGGATGCATTATGAGCCATAGGGCCCACGATCGGATCAGCCTGATATCGGGGAGAGATCCACTTGTTTGGCGACATCGCCAATGAGCAGATCTCTACGTCTATGGCCACTTTAAGTTGGGTACTGTCATTATTACAAAGAAAAGGGAAATATTTTTTAAAAATATCAATTATTTATTTATTTGGTCAACGGTAGATGGCCTTCAAATAATTTGAAGCTTTCTGGATCACGGGTTTCTGGATAACTGATCCTATAACTTTAACTGTACCAGCCCAGTCCTATAACAGTAATGACCCACCACAGCTGTCCATAATTTAAAATGTAGCAGTCAGTGGCCAACCTGATTAACGACAGCAATAGATGAGCAATATAGTCTTCCTATCCAGCGAAGCCATTACCTTCAATTAAATGTGTATGCCTAGATAAAAGGGGTAATGACTTGCAAACAATCTCTTTTCATGTAGTTCTTCAAGGAAAAGGTGTGAAGTGAAGAACGCAAGCAGCCGCAATGAAGATTCATGAATAATGGAGAGGGGAGGAGTATATTAGATCCCTCGCATGATTGTCAGGACAGCTGTGCTATTTGCTTCCTATCAGCGGAGCAACTATAACATCTGCCAAAAATCAAAACTCCCATTTCTAGACACAGAGCCATGTGACTTCTCCATAAATAGATAATGTTAGGAAGTAAAATATCAAGCAAGCGGATATCATGTCATCACTTCAGTAAAACTCAGCTGGCTGTGACTAATGTATCGATGGTTGGCTCTGCCTCCATTTTCTATGGGAACAGCAATATAACAAGCTATGGGCAATATAACATGCTATGTACATTAACACATGACAAATATGTGCCTCTTCACACCTTTTTATGCATGTTTCGTATGTCTGTTTATCTTCTCAAACAATAAATCTCACACGCCGCTTGCTAATATTTAACATATGAATCCATGCTAGAGTGATTATTCGCAGGGTAGGTTGCACCAAGTCAAAAATTCTAGACACATGAGCCTAGCTACTTTGTGCATAATTATTTCATCCCTTTAAGGACCCATCTTGTATGATTCATTACCCATCTGATATTTATAGTGAAATTTGTTTAGCAGTGCATAATATATTTAGATTAAGTGCTAATAAGCTGTGCAGAATTCTTCTGATAATGCTACAGCCTTTGCAATGTTCTGGCCTCCGTAACCATTTCAGCCCATTGCAAATTTCCTACATTGACCTCTGACACCCATCCTCTTGAGATCCTCCATCATTTCATCAAGCCCTCATCCCTTCTGGGTCGCTGTTTAGCATCTTCTCAACCCCCAACAGCTACATTCAATTTCAATTGGATGGAGAGATAGATGATAGAATATAGATAGATAGATAGATAGATAGATAGTGATAGATCAGTAGATAGATACATAAATAACTAGATCAGTAGATAGATGATAGAAAGATGACGATGGACAGTAGATAGAGCACACTGTTATTTTAGCAGACGTGGACTATGTAACAAAAAGATAGATAGATAATGGATAGATGATAGATAGATGATAATAGATAGATAGTGATAGATCAGTAGATAGATACATAAATAACTAGATCAGTAGATAGATGATAGAAAGATGATGATAGACAGTTGATAGAGCACACTGGTATTTTACCAGACGTGGACTATGTAACAGAAAAAAGCATTTAGATTTGTGAAGATTAGTACATCAGCTCAGCTTGCTCTTTCCTTCTATGAGTATTCTGTTGTAGGCAACAGGGGATTCTATTACAAATTCCACTGATGCCGACTTCTTTTTTTTAACAGAATGACAAGCTCAGCCACGTGCAGCATCGTAACGTTATAATGTTTTTTATTCACCACATTCCGCTCACACAAGAGCAGACGCAGAGAAAATATTACAGTCAAAAGTCTAGATGTTGACCTGTTTTACCAATATCTATTGAAATTGTATATTAATTAGGGTCTAATGTTCCTGTGGCCCCCTGCAGCCACAGGGTCTGTAGTTACGCCCCTGTTGGTTGCATTGATACTTCTTCTCTCTAGGAGAGGTAAACAGACTTGGCATCATGTTTATTTGACTTTGCAGATCAAACTTAAGTAACAAAATAGTCTATTCCAAAGCACAGGGCACTGCTTCACTCAGCCGGCATCAAATGAAAAAAGTTTTGCATTTGCCCAAACAAAGGGAATGGAATCAGGAATAAAAATAGACGAATGAAAGAAAGTCAATCCTAAGCAACTTCATAAGATATTGCAATACATTAACTGAATATTTTCAGATAGTTTTAAAGTTATTTGTAAATATAACAGCTATTGAAAGCAGAGTGTGTCCGTCCCTTGATAAAGGAGAATTCAACCCTAAAGTAAAAAAAACTCTACCCCTACCCTACATAGACCCTCCTCCCCCTGGCCTAGCTGCTACCCCGGGCAAATGCCCCTAACCCTCGGTGCAGATTCTGTCCAGCGGAGTTTAGGGCAACCTTCGGTAATCTTCAGGAAGTAAGTGCCGTATCGTCACATGCGCAGTTGGCGCAATTTTCTGTTTCACTACTGTACATGCAGCGAAAGTCGCGGAAATTGTCGAAGCACAGCTCTCATTCTGAAGATTTCCGAAGAGCTGGAAGATGGCTGCCGCGAACTTCACTGGACAGAATTTTGCACCGAGGGGTAAGTAAAGAGTTAGGAGAAGGAAATGCAAACTTCAGGCCGGGTCAAACCAACAGTATTGCACTACAAAAGCAGGATCCAAGAGAATGGTCAGTAAATGGGCAAAGGTCAGGACAGAAAGCAAACTAGGGATGGTCTAGAACAGTCAGGAACAGACAAGACAGACTAGAAATCGCACCCCGAAACAATTGAAAATAGACATACGTTTGGACATGAACAATTGGCCAGTGGCCCTTTAAATATTTGAATTTTGGGCGGAATGTGATGACGTCAGACACATCCTTCGTGTCAGAGGCTTGGAAGCAGTGCGATGCGTGCATCTATTGCGCATCAGAAGAGGAAATGGCGGGGGCCGCACCACTAGACCACCAGGTATTCTCACAGCTGCTGAATAAAAGGCTAAATTACTCAATAACCACAAATAATAAAAAAATTAAAGCAAACTGTCTCAGAATACTACTCTCTACACCATACTAAAAGTTAATTCAAAGATGAGCTTCCCCTTTAATACCCGTCCTACTGGATCTCACTACTAAAACAATGAAACAGAAGACAAACTCCTGAAGGATCATGTAAGTCATGTGGAAACTATAATATCAGCAATAGAACCAGGTGGGCACAAAAGGACAGATTCTAATAGCAAATACATTGATGAATAAAATTCAAATCATTGGATATAGTTACTCAGAATTACATTTCTTTTATGAGGCTACCTTTGTTCTTTTAGTTTTACATCCCCTTTAATTTGTATTCAAGCCTGCAGCAAGCTGACATGCTACTATAATGTGGGTGGGCGGCAGATATAGAAAAGAAGCTTTATATTTGCTTGGCTCGTAGGTAAACACCTAGCCTGTTGCACATATACCCTAAACTCCCACTAATAATTCGTTTTATTGCAAGATACAAAAAATATATGGGTTGGTTTCACCTCTACTGTAATATTCTCAATCTGCAACTGAACAATGCATTTCTGCTCTCTTGCTCTCTCTCTTTCAGTAATACAAGACGTTAAATGGTTATCTGCTGAAATGATTCATCTTCTCTAAATAATGCACAGACGCTTCTTCACTGTGATTCTTGTTTTACCGACAAACACATCTGCTCGGCCTGTGCCTCTCATGCCTTATCTTGGCAAAGCCAATGGTTCCATCCATCGGATGGAAGTTATAAAAATCTGTTTTCGAGTGGCTCTCACCACACTGGCCTTCTGTATTCCCATGCACTACTGAGAGCTCGGGAACTGGGGACAGGCAAGTTGCAAGGGCATGTTCCATGCATTGGTGGTTTTAATGGATGCATGCAGACAGTTTATTCATGATTTATATATACTGTATGTTATTTCAATAAACAAATACTATTGGATTCAGTTACAGTACAGACAAAGCACCAGGAAATATGTGAATAGCACGGGAAATAGGAATAGTATTGGCAGCAGCAAATTGGCCTCAGTATTTGCAAGACCTATAGCAGCTGACCCTTGAGACAACTGTAACCAGTGGCACCTCTAGATCTGCTGTCGTCTAAGGCTGCCCCCCTGCGTTTATGTTTTTTGTGTGCACTGAGACAAGGGTGGGGGATAAGGGACACAAGTGTATAAGCCTGGATTTGTGGGAAGGCTCCTATACTCTGGTGAACCATGGGTGGACCTTTGAATTTGATGGAAATTGCTAATATAATAAACAAATGGGGACTGGACTAGAGAGTCCATAGTGCTGTTCACTTGTTTCCAATATTAGGAGTATGGGGCGAATAAAGGATCCAAGCGAGGCAGAGAGGTGCAATCAGTCGAGCCTGAGGTGCAGAAAATAATAAAACAACCATAACCCTGATTTGGCTTAAATTGACAAATACCAACTAGAGGGGTAGAGCATGGGTTACACTGGACCCTCTTTCACCATGATGGGCTTTTACTAAGTGGAAAGAGCACGTGATTGTGTTGTTAAACTACACCTCTATACTGCCAAAAGTGTAAAAGAATAGAAAAAGGATGCCAGAGGTTCTTTTCAAAACAATAACACAGGCTTTATTCAATTATAAGCACCACACGGGGTAGATCAATAAATGTCAGGTACAATCAAAGATGTAGCAGATACAGCATAAATGGCACCACTGAAGGAATAGCAGGGGGAGTTGAAGTATACACCTTCCAGGTTGTCAGTACCTCAAGTGGACCAGATCCCTTACAGTAGATGTGGAACAGGGATAGTACAATTACTTAATTCCTGTGATCCCTTCACTACAGGCAAAGCAGAGCCTGGGGGAGAGCTACTCCCTTCTATCCCCCTTGTTGGCACTTGAAACTGTTCTTACTAACTGAAGCTCACTTACTCACTCTAGAGAGTGTTATAACAATGGCTATTATGGACACTAGCTAAACCTTGTTCACGGGGTACCTGTACCTCGACTTCTCTAAAGGGGTTGTCCCTTAAGGGCCTAACACTGGGACCTTGTTGACTCCAGGCTCAATGGATCATCCACCCAGATCAACTGCTGCAGGCCTAAGAGGAAGGAACTATGTTACAGTGATGCAGGATCTGGTCATCAACGTAGGGCCAATGAATTGGGTATGCAAAATAAGGTACAAATATGTTACACGGGTTTAACCCAGCAATAGGCAAATGAGGCACTGGTAGGGAATGAAGCCATAAGTGCCATTACACTTATGGGTCCCTACACAACCTTGTTAGTATACAGAGATTAAGGGGGTTATTTATCAAAGGTCGAGTTGTGTTTTTCCTGAAAAATTCTAGTTTTTCGTGTAGTTTCAGTTTGAATTTTTCAGGATAAAAAAATAGAATTTTTGAAGATTTATCATGCCCCAAAGCTGCAAAAAGCTTGAATACAAATACTGTATACTCCAGCTAAAACCTATCTAGAGGGCAGATTTACTAAAGGGCAAAGTGGCTAAAGCTAGCGACTTTTTGCCAGAAATCACATCATAAATTTTCAATAGGCACAAACGAATGCTGGCGCATCTTCGCTATGAAATGCTCGCACTGCCGAAGTACGCAACTTCGCATATTAGAGAATTAGAGTAGTGGTAGCGAATTTGCGTCTGGCGATGTGTGTGAAGCGGTCGCTGGCTACAATTCACCCTTTAGTGAATCTGCCCCAAGGTCATGTAGAAGTCAATGGTAGAGGTCCCTTGAACCATTCGAAAATGTTTTTAGCCGTCATGATTTTCTTGTTTATTTTGCTCGAAATCTCAATTTGTGTATTCACATTTTTCCCCCCAATTGCATTCAATTCTAAATATGTACATTTAAGTGTTTTCATAAATAAGCAAACATTCGAGTTGTGAGTTTATTCGAGGTAGAAAAAAAACTCACAAACCTCGCAAACTCCACCTTTTATAAACAAACCCCTAAGCATGCTTTCTACAATATTAAAAGCTGAAATTTTGGTTAACAACACATAGAAATTCAGCTTTTAAAGTTCCAGTGTAGCTTTTTTGCTTTCCATCATTGGCTTCATCACAGAAACGGCACCAGCTCTGGCACCGAGATTGGACTTTAACATGGTCTACCAGTGTAAATGTTGATGAATAATTTTGAATCATTATTCAATGAGCAATTTCAGTTTCTGCATTCTGTTCTATTACTTACAACCTGTATGTATTTTTAGAACACATACTGGGTTATATTTAACATCTCAAGGTTCTTTTAAAGAATTGCATTTCCAGCAGGCACTGGAGGACTCGAATGAATGGAACAAATAATCTGTCTGTGCTGCATCAAGAGTCGGACCACAAGAGCAAGAGTGAATAGGAGCATGTCTGTCAGTGAGAGGGCAGCCCGCAAGCAATCAAAGCATCTAGAAGACTTATGGGTTTTATATGAAGGTCAATGAGAAGTTGAAATGTGTACGGAAGATGGGTTTGGGCTGCTTTGCAGTGATTTATGATATATGGGGGGGGGGGAAAAGCAGTTTAAAATGTATCCTCTTGCCCTTGACCTAATATTTTACATTTGTACAAAGCAGAAGAGCCAAGAGGAGAGTCCAATGGAAGACTAAGTACACGCATCTCAAGGTGATCCCTAATCAAACTAACCCATTTAGAGATTTCTGAGCTTCCTAGAGTTGAGTGGCAAAGGAAGAGAAACCATGGCAACAGTAACTAGGAAATTAATTTTTTTATACTTAATTCAGAATAGTGTATGTTATTTCTTTCATCACTATTTTGACTTATTGACTGTTAGACACCATGCCCTCCTGTTCATCACACTGCCCCTAACCTAGTCAAGTGTCACATGATCAGGATTATGAGATCCTCACCAATGGTCACCAGATCCACACACCCCCATACAAGGGAAGCTAGCAGTCTGCTAGGAGGATATAGAAAGGTGTCTGCTTTTGTGGGAACCAGGGCCATACTAATAGGGAGAAGCCCACCCCCCCCAAGGTTGCTGGGATAAGCAGGGGAACAGAGGGCCAGGGGATTTTGACTTATGCTTAGTTAAATATATATATCTGCTGGTGAAGTACAGATGGCTCAGGGGAAATAGATTATATAAATACATTTTGAGGTCTGTTACAACTGCATTATAGTCAATCATGTTCAACCTATTGCAGTTTAAGGTTACAAAAAGTTTAAGAAGTAGCAGGAGATTTTAAGAAGCCACCTCAAAGTTCTGTGACCCTAAAAAGAACACAGGCTGACCGTTTATACATTGCAACTCCCAAATGCCAAATTGAATTTCAGCCACATTTATGAATTTCATGGCTTCAGTGTCTCACAATGTTTTCTGAATAATCAAGCCAAGCCAAACCATTTTAAAGTGGACCTGTCACCCAGACAAAAAAATCTGTATAATAAAAGTCAAATTAAACAAGAAATCCAATTTCTATTTTTTATTAAAGCATTCATAGCTGTTGTAAGCTCATTTAAAAATCTCAGCTGTCAATCAAATATTGCAGGCATCTCCTCTATGCCTTAGGCAAAAAGGAACAGGGAATAATGGAATTCTTGGGGGCCAATTTGGGGGCCAATTTTCCTAATGCTCGAGCCTTGAAACTCAAGCATTTGGGTACAAAATCATGCACGAGTTCTTAAACTCAAGTGTGCTTTCCGCATCCAAACACCTCGGCTTGCTGCTGATCGTTGTTTTTTCAGACAAAAAAATAAAAAGCTTGGCAGGTTTTTAAAAAAAAAAAAAAATCCACTTGGGGGAAAGAAATGATCGCCAGCAAGTCAAGATTTTTAATTTATTTGTCAGAGAAAACAACGATCAGCAGCAAGCCAAGGTATTTGGATGTGGAAACTAAGTTTAAGAACTCGCACATGATTTTAGTACCCAAATGTTCAAGCTTCGAGGCTCGAGCACTAGTAAAAATGGAAACCATGCTTCAGTTTAGGAACACGTGTGATGTTAATACGGAATGCTCAAGTCTAGAGGTTCGAGCATTAGTAAATCACCCCCCTCAGTCTTAAGCACTCTGAAAGAGGAGCTGAGACCTGTGCCCATTATTTAAATGCACCAGCCAGTGTGCAAAGTGCATAATATGGTTGATTGTTGCACACTACGTGGTGCAAGGTAAAATACATTAGTAAATCTTTACTATTCTTGATTATTGATCCAACTAACTTTTCACTTTCATTGATATGATGCACAAGCAAGATATCATAGAGCAGTAATAAGGAAACATAATTATAAGGCTATTTTAGCACTGTTATAAAACAGAGAAATACAACCTAATAGTACTTCCAAGTACTGAATCAAACTCAATTTCTTCTCATAAATCTCTGCAAATGACATGTGTGGTCCCATATCAGCAAATATTTCAATCCAAACAAACCTTTAATGGTCTATTTGCATTTCCTAGACAGCAGTTCCCCTTTAACATGCGTGAGCTGCCCGAACAGGCTTTATTGTTTGCGGTTCCTACTGAGGGGTAATATGATTTGGTTATTAGCAGCGAATGATTTATTCATAAAGCAGCAGCATATCCAGCTGGGGTGTGATAATGACTAACCAAATGACATGGATACAGAGCATTACCGCTGGCAGCACAGGAAAGTATTCCTATTCTGACATTTTGATATCATCTCTCTGCACTAGGCAAGGGAATTCTTCTCAAAATCCTGTCGAGAGTTAGGTATCTGCAGGTCAGGGGGTATGAGATGAATAGATGGGTAGTAGGGTGTTGGTGCAGGTTGGGTCTACTCAACTTGAGCCTGGTCCTGGTCTTTAAGCAACTAAATATTGCCTCCAAGAATGGAATTCAAAAATAACCCACTTTGACGCCACAGAGAGCAACATCCACTGTTTGGGGATCACTGCTGTAGAGTATTCCATTTATGACACCATTTGACTTGCCATAAACTAGGAATGGCTGACCATACAACCTATGGACTGCTAAGTCTGTTATTTCCTTGTAACAAAACAGAGGGACAGAGTGAGACTGGAATGTCCGAGGCCCACCACGACTTACTTCAAGGGCCTGGCTCCCACTCCCACTGTAAGCCCCACAAAATAAGTTTTTGCCTCCCTTTCCACCTATGATCAAGGAGTGAGCTTGGATCCAGGGTAAGGAGAGGAAAGGAGACAGTACAGGTGCAGGAGCAGTCCTCGATACAGACAATAGAGCAGTCCTGGGTCAGAGGCACCCATAAAGGCTGAGGTCCACCGGGTTTTTTCATCCCACTGGCCCAGTCTGACACCATAGAGGGACTATGGAAAATGATATAGAAGATATCTCAGCAGGAGACAATAAGGCCAAAACTGCATTCTTAGCCAGCAAGAACTTAAATCATATTAATAATAAAAATAATAATAATAAAAATAAAAGAGAAAGGAAATCTTTAAAAGGCTTACATATCTTGCCGAGCTACCAGATACCTTTTAATAGTTTATTATCGTGTTGAAGAAATAAAGTCTCCTGGTTAAACGCTTTTCATTCTTCCCAACCATCAGATTCTGCATGAACTCCCAGTAAGTTCCAAGCGCTGCAAGATTTAATGCCACTTTAAAGATGAAACATGCTGCATATTCAGAAACTGGAGCTGATTAATATTGAAAGACAGGTGAGCCAAATAGAGCGAACATATCAAAGTGATAGCTCAGCAAACCTTCCGACAAGCTGCCCAAGCTAAAACTCCTGATAAAGGATAATGTCATGTCTGTGGGGGGGGGGGGGTTTGCGGTGGGCACATTAAGGGAACTTGCTGAATGTTGCTTCATTTTAGACAATGTAGCATTAATGAGCATCTGTAATTGGCTATTGTTTTAAAGTGCATTACAAAATATCTGGCTGAATGGGTCATTTGGTAAACCTGATTTGTTAAATTCTCTCTTTGAGAGAGAGAGAGAGAGAGAGAGAGAGAGAGAGAGAGAGAGAGAGAGAGAGAGAGATAGGATCTATTATCCAGAATGCTTGGGACCTGGGGATTTCTGGATAATGCTAAATAAATCCCATACGTTATTGCAACCAACACAGTATGTGCCCTAGTTAAAATAAAATACAAAAAGTAGTGTCTTCTTATTACAGAGATAAGGGGAAAATGTAAATGTATTATTGGCATAATGGACAGGTGGCTTTCCCGTGATTCAGAGTTCTCTGATTAAAAGGTTTCCAAGGGTCCTTAATTATACTGCTCCGTACTATACACTATATGGCCAAAAGTGTCTATAGTCAACAGTATCAGGACACTCTGCCTATAATGACAAATGTTCAGATGAAACACTGTTGAGTTCCAAACTGCCTCTGGAAGCAATGGTAGCATTATTTGTAGGTAGCATGGGATTTTTACAGGTTAAACGAGAAGCAACCCAAAAGTTAAAAAAACACTTGGGGGAGGAGGGAGGGGGTCTATGTAGGGTAGGGGGGTAGGTTTTTTTTTAACTTTTGGGTTTGTTTCACCTTTAAAACAGCACATAAACCTAACATGACCAACTGCAATGGCTAGCGACTGCAGTTATGTAAAAGTCACTGAAATCGGATGTGAAAGTGGGTTTGACAGATGCCCATAAGTTTGGTGTAGGTGAAATAATGCTCTGGGTTTGTTTTCCAGGTTTTCAGCTAGAAATCCTGCTCCCATTAAAAGAAAACCATACGGCAGCAGTTTACAATATTTTTGGAAATTCCATGATTCCTACATTGTGACAACAGTATGGGGGAGGCTCTTTCCCATATAAGCACAATAATGCCCCTCATGTACAATGCAACGTCTGTACAAAATAATGGGAGAGCTTTGGCCTGAACCCCCATGGTATGAATTAGAATGCCAGGGTCTAATCACCTGACTTCTGTGCCCAATCTCACTAAAGCTTTTGTAGCTAAATGAAAACATATTCTACCCACAACAGTCCAACATCAGAGGGAAGCCTTCCTAGAAGGCAGGAGGCTGTTATGGCAACAAAGGGAGGACCACATTTATATTAATTCCCTTGGTTTGAGAATGAGATGTTGGACAGATGTGTGTCTGGATACCTTGAACCAAATCATGTAGCTTGCCCATATTACTGGTGTTGTTCCATCTATTGCTGTGTCTTCCCATATGCCTTATATCAGGGGTGTCCAAACTTTTGGCTCGCCGGGCCACATTGGAAAAAGAAAAATTGTCTGGGGCCACAAATGAAATACACAAACACGTTTGATTTGTAAAAGTAATGGAAATACACAGAAAACAACTACAATACCAGTTGGATAACCAGATGGAGCTATACACTGGAATATGGGACACCTGGATATTAAATAGACTTATTATTATATTATTATTACTAACTGGCCAATGGGCAGAGTCCCTCCTCCTCCTATATCCTTTGCAACATGACGTTTCCTCCGGAACCAAGCTGGGCCGCATTCATATGCATCCTGGGCCGCATGTGGCCCTCGGGCCACAGTTTGGACACCCCTGCCTTATATTATGTACTATGCGGCCAGTTGTATTACTCAATATATTATTTGTTTGTTTCCTCTTTTCATATGAAGTCTAGGGTATTTTGTTATATTTTATGAACTGTGGTTATTTAGGAAATGATGTTAAATTGATATAGGTGTAATTCCTGGATAACTTTGGTGATCATTTTATTTCTTGCATCTGTATTGGTGTGAGATAGTGGGCAGGCCAGCCACTTAATCCTGTTTTACAGTATTGCAAATAAACAACGGCTCATAATAATTCTAAAGAACCTTGCAAATCCTCTTCTTTATCTATGTGCAGGCATTTTATCCAGCGTATCCATAGCTTTTAATGCCACATGAAAAGGTGCAGAAAAAAAAAAACAATCGTCTTTCTTTCCCTGGTGAATTTCATCCACAGAAGTGAAAAATAAATATGTGCCAATAGATGGAAAATCATGCATGTTTTTTTAGATGCTCTTCTAACATATTAATGGGGGAATGTGATAAAAGTTGCAAACAGCAAAACAATTTGCACCAATAAGAATAAAAATCCACATCTCACAATGTAATATTGTTCCTTAAACTGTTATTGCATTGCGAATTTTAATTGCGCTCTCTTAAGAAGTGCTTGATGGTGTCATAATCTTTTGCAGCAAACATAACGACTTTTTCAGTAAGAAGTGGTCATAACGATATGTGGTTAGGGTGTGCAATGACCAAGACTGGAATTTGGTGCCATGTTGAAAACAGTCCCAGTTAAACTTCTCTATCTTTGTGCAGATCATCCGGTAACCGCTACAAGGCCATTTGAATACTGCCCTGTTTTGATCTCCAAATATTGTTGCATTGGGTATATACAGTGCTACGCAATATGTTGGCGCTATATAAATACATGATAATAATAACAGCAGGAGCAAAATCCTTTAATATCTAGTCAATATATGAAATAAATTACCAAAGGGTCTTCCCGCGACTCCCTACAGGATATAAGCACTGCAATAAGAACAGTAGTTGTTGATGTGAAGAACAAGACTCAGTAGAGCAAAATGGGGATGCCGCCATGAACTCAGCCTTACAGTTGTTACAGCTCCCACCATTGAATACTATGATTAAGCATCTGAGGGACATGAAACACGCAAGGCTTGAGATGATTGTTTAAATAAACATTTTTCTACTTTTTAACCAACAGCTTTTGGTCTGATCTACATGTGGCTTCCTAGTGTGCCCTAAACCTTTCATTCTTCTTGCACTGCTCCCACCATTGCCAATAAGAGACTGTCAAGGGGGACTGGGAGTTATAGGATTATAAAGTGATCAACCATGATAAAGGCTACTAGGATTAAGGAGAAGTCGTTTTTGGATTTCACAAATAGGTCATTGTTGGAGTAGTTTTGGTGGATTTTTTTGGACAAAAAGCAGATTGTAGGAATGAGATTTTTAAGGATAAGATGTGATCAGAGACAATATAGGTCTGTCTGTTATGTACTATGGGCTCAAGTAGTTAAGAGATAAATGGAAGCAAAGAAATCAGAATGTGTTTACCAAAAATGGTGAGATAAGGAAACCATATTTTATATGAGTTTTAATTGGGAGGGACAGATTACAGTTGAGGACCAAAGATTGAATAGATGGTTTATGTCTTTAATTAAACAGGGGCTGGGACTGCAGGGAAGTTTGGAAAGAGACAGGATTGAGAGGACAGGCAGTAAAATGTGAGGAAACCAGGGGAAAAGGAGCACAAAAGAGACTGATGAGTGCCAAGGGAGGAAGATGGATGGGTTGATAGATATATATTTTTATAATGTCAGTTTTGCTTTTGAAGTGCTCAGCAATATCTTGATTTTGAAGTACATGGAGGGGATGTGGAAGGGTAAAGTCATGAATTTAAGGTAGAGAAAAGTTATGCATGGTTTTTTTGAGAGTCGATTAATGATTGTAGTAAAGTAGATTTGTTTGCCTAAGCACAAGCTGATATTATAGAAGAGCAGTGCGGATATGAAGCTGCAAAAATCTGTCTATGAGGCAGTAGCACCCAAGAGAACATAGGCAACTTTGGAAAGCTCTGGTATGAGCTATATACTAAGGCTGGAGATGTTTGGGTCTTGTGCATCATGACTTGGCAGGAGCAAACTCATTAAAGTCTTCAGTGAGTATATTATAATAATTAGAGGGATCAGGCATAGCTATAAACCAAAGGAAGGCATAAGTGAAAAAACTTTAGCGACAGCAAGGACATTAGGATTGTTAATGGGTTTGTTAAAATTACCAGGAAAGAACATTTATAGTGCCACAAACTTGGAGGGGTCTCTTGCTCCCAAAATATATCTATGGGGACCAATTACAAGGTGCATTATACAGGCCACAGTATCTCAACGAGCCTGCATTATTGAGATAACAGTGCCCATTTAGACATGAAGGGAAAATTATGACAATTGAATTCATTCATTCATTAAAATTAAATAATAAAATTAAAATAATTGCTTTTGTGTGAAAAATAAATGAAATACATTTAAGTAAGCCAGTAATATATTTATAATAATAATATATATTTATAATAATTATACATTTGTTAACATCACAATCTTTGTCCTTTACTCCCCAAACACTTAATCATGGACATTTAATATCAATTTTGCACAGGGGGGACCACAAGTGTCATGTCACAGTATCCAAACCAAAATAAATAAGCAAATGTAATTCTCAGCATCTTTCCAACTGATCTTGAAAGTTGTTTGTAAATTGCTTCTGAAATCAGTACTGTATATGTCTGTGCTAGTCCCTGCACTGCTGGTTGTAACTACATGTACCACTGAAACAAGAATAATAGATATAAGAAATGTGAAATAGTAGGTGGCATCCAAAATCAGATCCTTTACAAGTAGCCATGTGCAATGAAGTGCCACTTGCCCAAACCCAACGGGGGTTAAATATGCAGTCGAGTGTTGAAATCATCATTCCGGACCAGATAAAAGTCATTAAGAAGTAGCTATTTGTACAAGTGATATAATATGTAAGTCTCACTTAATAAATGATACATAAGCCAACTCAGTATAAAGCTGCCGGAGTCAGCAGAAAATATTTGTTTGCATATGATTTCCATTAAATCCTCATGAAATTAGTCAAGAATTTGCTTATAACCCACTAATCAGAATAATGCACTTATTTCCAATCAGACTCAATCATTCCTGAACAGCGGGCCTTTCTTGCAGACAGTATCAACCTCTCTGGGTTACATTTCCTTCTGCTCAATTTCATATGGAGACTGTGAGTGGCAGAATATTAGCTGATTATTATTTTTCTGATAAATAAATGAAGCTGTGCTCTGGAACGGGCACAGTATATTCATACATACGTATAATTGTATACATACAGATATCCTGTGGGGAGTGAGCAAGGAAGTGGGAATGACAGGATTATGACAGGGCTAGGAAGTAGGGAACCGGAGGAGGGCGTTAGGGATTATGGGTATTATTGTAGTTTTCCTGGGTTGCTGTGGGATGGTTGTTAGGGTTGCCACCTTTTCTTACCTTGGAATCCAGAAAGAGGGTGGCACCAGTGACATCAGAGTTGGGGCAATGGTGCAATGGAGCGAGCAGGCCAATGACATGAAGGGGCACTGCTGTGAAGTGGCGGGCCAGTGATGCGAAGGAGAGGGCCAATGACGTGGTGGCCTGTGATTGCCCCAGGAAGCAGGGGACAGGCCTGCCAGGTTTTCAGACTTTGAAAACCGGGCAGGTATTTTCAAATCGGACAGTAGTGATGGGCGAATCTGTTCCGTTTGAAAACGCAATGAAGTCAATGGGCGTCAAAATAAATTAGACGCGCAACAATTTTTGGCGCAAGAAACAGTTTTTATATGCACGTTTATTTAGTCCAAATGCATTAAAGGCAATGGGTGTTGGAATAATTTTGATGCGTGGAAATTCGCCTGGCGAATTTATTCGCTCGTCAAGTTCAAAACCGGACAGGTGGCAACACTAATGGTTGGATACATGAGGGGTTTAAAGGAGGAAGGAAATGGTGGGGGTGTTCACTTTTTCTGCTTTTCTCTAAAAGCAGCTTATGTACAGTGAAATAGTAATGAGTATCCCCTGTAGCCAACACAGTTCCCCCTTGCACTATTCTGCCTTTCTAAACACACAGTCCCATATTTACTATACCCCCAATGTCAACAGCTACAACTCCTCCGGACCCCATCTTTCCTTAGTACACATATTATCTCAGAGCATCTTGCCTTACTGTATTGCCGGCTGTTATGTTATACAGAGGGTTATTTGAGAACCCAGCCCCCCCCCCCATATGGTAAATACACAAAAACAATTGCCTTTCTATTGCATAGTGGAAGGATCTGCTTTAATGGATTCAAAGGCATTCGTTGTAGGCAAGTTCTGACCTCCCCAGCAGAGAGAGCACGGTACCGACCCATCTCCCTGATGCACCTGGCGCTCACCTAATTGTCTGTGCTGATGGCCTGTCACATCAGTCTGGACTGAAGAGCTGCACATTTGTTCAAGTAAAACTATAATGCTAAATACAACCAGCCAAGCAATGGACTTATAAGCACAACCGTACTGTAGATACAGACCCATTACATATTCCGGGCATGTATGTGGTCATCCAAAATTCATAGATTCCGCTGTGCAAGCAGCAAGGCATGTCCGCCAATCGCACTACTCTTCATTTTATGTAACATCACACTGTGGATATTACGGGAGGATTGTGTGAATCTATACATGGGAATGTCTAACTCTGGATTTCCAAGTCTGAACAGGATCATATATTCCAAAAAAGGACAAAGGCAACAGTCCCATAGAACACAATTTAAATAGGAAATGATGCATTTATATTCTTATTCACACATGTTGGCAACTAAAGTTCATAGGGCAAGGGATAGTTCAATAAACGCCACATGTATGGCCCATGCTTTGGTCACAAGTACTGACCGTGCCACTAGCTAGAACTTCAACCATTAGGACTCATACTCTATCCAAAAGAAAGTAGTAAAACCTAGTTCAGTAATTCCACATTAAATGACAAGTGATGTCCAAGGTTGCTCAAATGGTAGATAAGCACCGGTGAGAAGTCAAAGGCAGGGTCAGACTGGTTTGCTATAGTACAAGGACATATCCTGGTGGGCCCAGGCTGGTGAGCCCCATTCTGGGAAAATGTTCCTGTAGCCCTTATTCCCATCTTATATATATATATATATATATTTATTTATATATATATATATATATATATATATATATATATATATATATATATATATATATATACGTATATATATATATATATATTCCTTGTGCTCCTGAACCTCTTCCACCAATGAGCACTATGTAAATGCAAGAGGAAGGAATGGAGGGATCATAGGCCATACCCCAGGTGGGATTGACGTCATAACTAATATAGACAGCTACAATCTTAACCTTTAAGTATGTTATAGAATGACCAATTCTAAGCAACTTTTAAATTGGTCTTCATTGTTTATTTCTTATCGTTTTTGTGTTATTTGCCTTCTTCTTCTGACTCTTTCCAGCTTTCAAATGGGGGTCACTGACCCCATCTAAAAGCAAATGCTCTGTAAGGCTACAAATGTATTGTTATTGCTAAATGTTATTACTTAACTTTCTATTCAGGCCTCTCCTATTCTTATTCCAGTCTATTATTCAAATCAATGCATGGGTGATAAGGTAATTTGGACCCTAGCAACCAGATCACTGAAACTGCAAACAGGAGAGCTACTGAATAAAAAGCTAAATGACTCAAAAACCACAAATTATAGAAGATACATTTTCTCAGAATATCCCTCTCTACATCATACTAAAAGTTAACTCAAAAGTGAACAACCCCTGTAAGCATATACCATTTGTCACTGATTTTAACGCTAGATCTGGGATAAAAAAAATTGGGTCACTCAAAAGGATGTGCAAAGGACAAACTCTCCCACAAATATTAAAGATGGAAAAACGAAGGACTGTGTTTAACGAAGAGCTATATTTGTCCAGAGAGTCATGTGTCCTTCCTCTGCTGCATCATGTGTGGGGGAGGCTAATTTATTGAAATTAAGCTTATTACAATAATTAGAATGACGTGAGCTGTTCTGGTCCAGTTGTTTAGTGAGATGTTACTAGTTTACACAGCATTATGCGCCTTATTTTCCCACTCCTGTTCTTATGACTGATTTTTTATTATTCCAATTCCTCTCTTGCTGCTGGGTTGAGCGGTGAATACTTTTCTTCTACTAGAATGACTGTGCTACATATCCAGTACAGTTTAAGAGGCTGGATATAAGGACATACAAGTCTTATTGACTGGCATGGAATCTGTTTAGGGCAGTGATCCCCAACAAGTGGTTCCTGAGCAACATGTTGCTCACCAACCCTTTGGATGTTGCTCCCAGTGGCCTCAAAGCATATTATTATTTTTGAATTTGTGTCATGGAGTCAAGTTTTGATGTACTTACAAATAGGGAATCACGGTCCAGGGTTCAGCTTTTTTCAGCAGGATTCGGATTCAGCCGAATCCTTCTGCCTGTCCGAACCGAATTCTAATTTGCAAATGCAAATTAGGGACGGGTAGGAAAATTACGTGACTTTTTGTCACAAAGCAAGGAAGTAAACATTTCTCCCATTCTCACCCCTAATTTGCACATGCAAATTAGGATTCGGATTCGGTTCGGTATTTGGACGAATCTTTCGCAAAGGATTCGGGGTTTGACCGAAACCAAAATAGATAGATTTGGTCCATCCCTTCATCCAAACAGAGCCTCCTGTAGGCTGCCAGTCCACATAAAGGCTACTAGATAGCCAACCACTGCCTCTTTTAACATTTGAATATGGCTCACGGTAAAAAAAAGGTTGGGGACCTACTGGTTTAGTGCATCCAAAAATACAAGTCCAAGGTCTAAGAAACTGAACCTTATGGCATCCGATCTGTTCTGATGAAATAACAGAATGAGTGCAGCTTCATTACCAAAACACTGAATACTCAAAGAGGGTCCAACTATTTTTTTTTCAATTCAATGCACAGTGCACCTGCAACATGTTGAAACACACCAATGAGCACCTACTCAGTAAGCTATACAGTCCTGGCTATTGTCCATTTGATTCAGTTGTATGACCTACTCTCTAGTCTTGTAGTGCATTGCACAACCCCCATTGCCTCTGCCCAATAACGTATAGTCCACTGAGCACCAATCTTACATTTCACAGCCTCCAAATACTATATCACTGATTTACATTGCACAAGTCTAAGGTGAACGAGCTAGGATACGTGCATCCACAAGCACAGACAATTTTGCATTTATACAAATAATTTAGTAAATGCTCCTATTTAATCACCTGCTGCACATCATTGCACACCCATTGCACTGCACAGCCCAACCAGTACTCCTGCCCTATATTTCCACCCAGCAAAGCTTCTCCCAGTGCAATGACTTCAAGCTTGGCAAGAAGAATTTCAAATTTAAAATGGTCTTTTGTTTCCTAGAAGACATTTATAGGAGTAATTTTTATATTTCTCTTTTTGACATTTGTAGCCAGCCAATGTCCTTTCCTATCTTGAACTTTGCTGTTGAACTCATTACAGCAAAGCATCTAGAGAAGGCAGAGCTTGTACTTCGTTCCATAATGATGTTATATAAGAAATCTGGGATAGTACACAGGAGACAATGCCATAACCTAGTTTAGTACTCATCTACCTCTGTATCTTATTAGGCTCCTGTTCGACTCCTAGTAGCTGAACGATTCATTCACCTCTCTGTGTCTCCATTACAATGAAGGATGATAGCAATAATGGGATGATAATGAGGGCATGCCCCGGAATCTGCATATTTAGCACTACTTGAGCCATCGTGTTAGTATTGCCAGATGCTAACAAACGCAAGCTCTGCAACGTTTCTAAGGCTTCCATACGGCCACCCTGTAGGTCACAAGTGCTCATTTCAGTGACTTATTGTTTTAATAACCCATGACGGCCTTATCCGATCGCAGCAGGATCTTATTCTGCTCATGGATCATGATTCAGCTAAGTGTCCTCCAAACAAGATCTGTTTAGATGTTGTGCTGGGACTGGACACCACATACATTTGCCCCTTGGTGCCAGGGATCAGTGGGTATAAGATCATCCTAATACCTACAGGGCTAGTGCCGCACTGTTTAATATTAAAGATCAAGGATAGGAACCCTTTGTCACTTTGCCAATGAAGTAATATACTGCATTGGAAATGAGATACCAGTCATTTCTAGTGAGTACATTGAAAAAATGGCTTTATTTGAAACAGAGGTTCTGTTTTGTATTTGCTGTCATCTATGTCTTTAATATATTGTGTAACCAAAGCCCCACTTTGTCTGTTGTGGTCACTGGAGCCTTACAAAATGTATATTATGACCTACTCCAGAATGCTCTTGCAAACATGCATTACATTGGTATTTTAGAAATGATACTGAATCTTCAATAGAACAATACAAATGACTATTAAAATAACTAGATAACCCCATCTAATTTCATGAATTTTCTCCAACCTCTCTCATGGCCATGAAGGAGCTGATTCTCTACTGCATTTTATCACATGATAGTGGTGGGACGGGCAAGAAAAGAAATCCTTTTTATGCTGGCTGGAGGCAGGGATGACATGGTGAGCTTTAATAATGTTAGGGGCCACATTACAAAACGATAGACATTCTGGGCAGTTATGGATTCATATTGTATCTGACAACAAGGAGACAACTCATGTAAGCTGATTATTCATACCTGCCTCAGAACAGATATACAGGTATGAAACCTGTTATCCAGAATGCTTGGGACCTGGGGTTTTCTGGATAACGGATCTTTCTGTAATTTGGGTCTTCATGCCTTAAGTCTACTAGAAATTAATTTAAACATTAAATAAACCCAAAAGACTGGTTTTGCTTCCAATAAGGATCAATTATATCTTAGTTGGGGTCAAGTGTTTTATTATTACAGAGAAAAGGAAATCATTTGTAAAAATTTGGATTATTTGGATAAAATCGAGTCTATGGGAGACAGCCATTCCGTAATTCGGAGCTTTCTGGATATCGGGTTTCCGGATAAGGGATCCTATACCTGTATACAACATTAGGTATATGCAACATCACTTTTACATTATATGGCCAAAAGTACCCAATCATATGTTCTCAGTTGAAGCATTAACTGTTAAGTTCCAAACTGTCTCAAGAGTATGGATTTTTAGGGTTGAGCATCCATAGTCTAACATTAACACACTCAATGCCAACCAAAGGATTCTGGAGCACATTTTCTAAATAGATGATTCAAGCTTCACCATCTTGCAGCCAGGTAGACAACTCTATATAGTGATTGCATGGAGAACTCTACGTGTACCTGCCTGCTTGATTGCATAATGCTGAAAGTAAAGTTTGGTGGATGCATAATGTTTTGGCTAACATGACTGGCAGAATTGAAAGCAAACCGTAAGAATACAATATATTATGATATTCTTTACAATTCCTTGATTCCTACTATGGCAACAGTTTGGGGAAGGCTCCTTCCTGTTTTGATAAAATAATGCCCCCAAGCACAAAATGAAATCGTCTAGTGAGATGGGAGAGGAAGAGCTTGCCTAGGAATTATTACTGGAAGATATGAAACTCGTAAGGAGGCATACCATGGGGTCTGTATATATTTTTTAACACTATGTATTAAATAAACATTTTGTGTTTTTTGCGAAAAAGTTTTGAGATGCAGGAGATTTGGTTTTTCATGCAGCCTAATGGTTCTGGGGGTTGTATTTTTGCTCTCATTGTTTCTTTTATTGAGTGATGTATAATGCCTGTTTATAGAAACTTTGGCCTACACAGAGCTCTGAATTTAAGCCAGCTGAACCATGGGATTGATTGTAACCTGACTGCAAGCCAGGCCCAATTGTCCTACCAGGACAGTCATCAAGGGGGATAGGTGGATAAGTTGTCATTTTTGATGACCTAAAAAAAACTACTTTTTCTATGATTTGTTGTGAGAAGAAGAGTAATAGATAAGCATTTTAGCTGCATAATATATTGATGGTATAGTATAGATATACAATGTAAATTGTGGATATTTACAAGCCACAATAATATGCACTTTATTGTAGGTTTAATAAAGCACAATAATTCACACTTTATAGTAGGGTCCGGTAGACCATCAGTCACACCAAAGAATATGGAATCTGAAAAATGCTGTTTTGTCTTCTGATTTTCGCCATTTATTCTTTGTTGTAAAATATATATATATACTGTATATTGCAGTATGTTTTATTACAGTATGTGCTTTTTTGTCTGTGTGTGTGTAATATGTATTGTATGGTCTGGAGCAGGTAAGGAAACATTGTAATTTTGTCTCATTATGTATGCTTTGTATGCAGAAGAAATGACAATAAATTGGACTTGACTTGATTTGTTATATTAGAGAGGGCTCCTTATTGGACTTCAGAGGCAAATTTGCATTCAGTTAGTAGCCCTGCAGTCCACATTGTTCAACCTCTCTTTATACAATTGTGACTAAATGGAAGCAAATCCTACGCAAACATTTTCAAGATCTAATGGAAAACCTTCCCAGAAGTGTAGAGTCTGTTATAGCAGCCAATGAGACATCAAATTGATCCCCTTGATCTGGGAATGAGATTTTAAACTAGGAGGTGTGTATGAACACAAATGGCCATATAGTTTATTTCTGTAACAGCATAGATATAATCTGTAATATTTGCTTATATTCATTCTTCACTTTCAGATCACTATATTGATTTATTTTCTGAGTAGACTTTCCACACTGAACCAGTCTCCTTTTTGAAATATTCCTTGCTGGAATTGTCTAAAGCTTTGGCTTCAAAGGTTGCAAGTGACTCAACGAGAGGAGCTTTTCCGTAATTACATTTACAACACTGTTGTTTCAGAGATTTTCTCCTTGTGAGCTATTTATTAGCAGAGCCAGCTGAGAAGGTTGAAGAGTGTCCAGCTGGAGGCTATCAGAACAGCAAGAAGCAGATTCCTGCCAGGGGAGATTAGCACCTACAACAGAGATGCATTCAGTGCAATCCAGAGCAGGGAGCTGTGCAACCCAAGGGAGGCAATGGAGCGGCTATACAAAAGAAATGTGAGAGCAGAGGCATAATTATAGAGGAAACAGACCCTGCAGCTGCAGGGGGGCCCAGGAAATACAGGGGGCCCATGAGCCTCTAATTAATGAGCAATGTCAATGTATATTGTTAAAACAGGTCAACATCTGGGTATGATGTGGGCCCTAAAATGAATTTGCTGTGGGGCCCAGAGCCTGCCTGAAGAATAGCATTGATTCTCAGGAAAGCCTCTCAGAGCCATCTGTAACTAAGGTACCAACTGGTTGGTATCTTACTGGACCAGCCAATACAAATGGTTATTGACAAGGAATAGCATATGTAGGACAGATGGCAATTTTTTTCCCAAAAGGTGTCAACCCTTGCATCGACCCACAGCAACCAGTAGAGCAGCATAAAATTTCAGTCGAGTGCAGAAACTGGTTTTATCCAGGCCTATTTAAAAATACTGGTCAACACTTGTCCACACAGCAACGTGGTGCAGCAGGAGTCGACCCCTGTATAATCATAACATCCAATCTTTATTAGCTCATATTATTATCAGTTAATAGGAATGACCATGAAGAACAGAACAAAGTGTCCAGTACCTGGGCAGCAACCCAACCAGCGATTAACTTTGTACTTTTTTTTCTGCAGGAATTGTAATGAAAGCAACAATTTGATTTTTAGGAAGTGAGCCCAAAGTGAATTGAACAGAATGTGCATTTAAAGAGACAGTAAATGTTAACCATGATTGTACTTACATACAGGCCAATTCAATTTCGCTGGGTTTCCTTTTTACAACTTCTGTTAATGATAAAGTATAGTACTTATATGAACAGCAGTATCTTGCTAAACCCAGGATCATGTAAAAAGTACCCCAAGGTAATCCATTTAGGAATATTTATATTGTCTTGTGTTGACTGGATGCACAGTGTCAGTGTGTTGCATGAATTAGTGTATCAATACATATTCAATTAAAACAGAGGTTAGCTAATGAAGTGCAACTTAGAAACCTTGACTCTAAATCGTGAACTTCAGCCAAATGTCCCAAATGAACTCTTTATTAGTTCAGCTAACCGAGGCATGCTGGGCAGTATGGTTTTGCAACCTACAGGTAGGGGATAATAGATCCCATATATGTATAGTTAAATGCCTTAAAATAAGAGTAACAGCACGACTTGGTTCCAATATCGGCCCTGGCACAACAGCAGGAGCTGCAAGACAGGACTAGTGCATCCATCAAGAAAAGTAGGCCATTGCCTAGGAGGGTGGAAAGGATGCACTATGCTAATCAGTTGATTATATAACATGAATAATAGAGGCCATGCAGTAGCCCTTGAAAAAATATGCATGTGGGTGATGAGAATATTTCATATATCATTTTTACATTTTAGGTTGACAGATCATCAGAACAAGTAAACCTCCAACTTTTAAAAATGGTTGTGGAAATCACTGTTCAAGCATGAGCTTTTCTCTACTGTGCTTTTGGCCACCTGAGTGCTTGGAGTCTTGGTCGACGACAGCTACAACTGGGGGGCAGTCTGTAATGTTAGGGCCACCATCATGTAGAGAGAGGAGTGTGTTCTGTTAGGGTTTCAGACCCAGTAGAGGGCCACTGTCAGATGGCACTTTCCAGATTTGCAGGTTTTGTAAACAGGGGAGCTTCTCAGGATTGGGCAGGCGTTTTATGGATTGTGAGGGGGGTAAGTTTAGGAATAACTAGGGTAGATTAGACCAGTTATTTTTTAATTGGATCCATTCTACTTAGTTAGCAGGTTCATCCTGCAATATGGTCAGTACAAGCTAATATCCCAGCCCTCCTATGGGGGGGAGAATCCTCCCAACTCATAATATGAGACCTTATTCTTTACTAAAAAAACATTTACTGAGCTAACATTTAGTGGGCAGATGTATCAAGGGTCGAATTTCGAGGGGTTAAATCCCTCGAAATTCGACTGGGGAATAGAATCGAAAAGGCAATTCGGGCGTATTTATGCGCCGGCGAATAGTCGAATGGGCAAATATTCGCCAGGCAAATAGGCACTTGAATATTCGATCAAAGGATTTTCATTTGATCGAATGTCTTTTTATTCGATCAAAAACTTGGAAAACAAGCCTATGGGACTTTCCCACAGGCTTTTAAAGCAATTCGGTAGGTTTTAGGTGGCGAAGTAGGCAGTCGAAGTATTTTTAAAAGAGACAGTACTTCGACTATCGAATGGGCGAATAGTCGCAGCATTTTTGCGCTTGATCCAGTACTTCGACTATCGAATGGGCGAATAGTGGCAGCGTTTTTGCGCTCGATCTATTAGAATCATTCTACTCAGGCGAATTTACGCCAATTGGATAGTCGAGGAGCACAAAAAAACTACTCGAAATTCAAGCTTTTTTCCCTCTATTCATTCACCCGAGCTTGGTGAATGGGCCCCTAACTGTATAAAGCAACATATGGGGCCCACGGCAACTGTCCTCTCTAGCCCAGCCTAAAAAACTGTTCTCAGGGACTATTATATGGTGTCATTTAAAAATTCACGGCATGTGGCTGCTAGCAGTGTCAATGAAGGGTGCATACGAGTTTCTTGGTTTAGTAGAGTAGATTTATTTACGCACTGACTTACATATAGATTAGCACCTGAGGATCAAATATAGCATTAACATGCCAGACACACAAGGTCAGTAAGATTGGTGACTTGAATAGGAAAGAAGGTTTAAGGCACAAGCAGAAGTTGATATGTATTAGTGTAGTCTCCTTTCTGTTGTGCAGTACCTTCACTGTATATTACCTAGGTCTATAACTTACTCTATTTGATAAAGTGAATTACCCCAGACCTATGAGTAGTTATTATGAACATATGCCTAATATAGCCATGATACATTGTTTGCTTAATCTTAAAAGCATTAGGGTTAATTCCTGCTGGAATTCGATTTGTGAGATGCTGCTCTTCATAGCCTGAATGTTGTTTTATCTTTATCCACCTTGCACTGCTCTGTTCTCTAATAATCCAGTCTCTTACACTTCAAAGGGCTGAAATGTGCTGAACAAGGGGGGAAACACATACACACTTCATAAGAAGCCCAAAGGGACTTGAAACACCATCAAAAAGGACAGGGGAGGAGCATTTTACAAAGGAGTTTAAATTAAGGCAAAAAGACTTCTACAAAAGCAACACTCCCCCTTTACTCGCTGATCTTTATTGACTGAATTTTAAAGCTTCTTTTATTTCTTATTTATACTGGCATCAACCCTTGCTGTATATGTGTCTCATGAATTCACCCCTATAGCCCAAAAATATACAGCAGAAAATCATTAGTACATGTCTTGCCTTCAATCAGCTGGAAACACTGAGCTGAAGAAGACATGCAGAACAGTTATCCGGGTATGGGGAAGGAGAAGTCATGTTAGGCTTCTTGGCTCTGCTCATGGAGAAATGGATGATGATGGGAGCCTGAGGCAAGGAAGCCCTTAATGAGGAAGGAGCTGTAGGAGTAGGACAATACCTCAATTTCAATGGAAGTTGGGGATGAGTAACCCCATGAAAAAGGTAACAGCTAGTGGTAAAATAGATTCCATGTTCAGTTCTATTTGTTGTAAAAACCAATACTATGCCTGTTTCAACTATGGACAATTATTCATTTGTTAAATAACCACATCACTGAGAGATCAGGTGAGATTGTAGATGTTTCGTTTCACCCACTTGGAAAGGAAGAACCATTGACATTTGCCAAATGTATCCCAGAAATGACTGTTCTTTCAAAAAAATTTCAAAGTGCCATAAAACTGTGTCCTCTTCATAAAAGCATGCCAGCCAAACCACTGAATAAGAGGGCATGGCCTCCGTTTTATCATTCGAAAATCTCAAAAAAAGATACAATGTTCAATGCTTTATTAACTTAGATGTTATGCTTTTCGGGAAGTAGCTGCTCTGTATGTTCTGTGTTTCGGAGTTATCTCAGTGCTGATATACAGTATATCATAGTAGAGATATTCTAGACGGGAATGGTGTATTGGGACATTCATTTAAAACTATGGAAGGTTTCTTGTCTGTCATGTTAAAAGTCTTTTCATAACTCAAAGGCTCACAGCACAATATATTCTGCTTAGCTGGTAAGTCCATACAACTAATGTGTTGCACACCACAAGTTTGAATCAAAGCAAGCTCCTGCATAACCTCAAACGAAATGCTTCTAACAATATACCAGTAACAATTAGCAGTACAAGGACAAAGAAAGTGTCAGTTGGTAGGAATTTTAAGCTAGATAGAGAGAAAAATGCAGGCTATATCACAAAAGCCTTACTGTAAATGGCCTCTGTTGCCAAAGCCATGCATCAATACAAGAAAACACTTAGCCTCCCACTATACGTTGACTGCATTATAGTCCATGGACATCATGGCTGCTTTGCATTGAATGCTGAGCCTCATCCATAAGTATTGACGCAGAAGCAGTAAGCTAGCATGGCACATTGTGGCAGTTTTTATGGGTACTAAGTTCAACCTGTTTTTTCCACCTTGAGCCACAAGTTTGACTTTTATTAATGCAACTCCTTGAGTTTATTCACATAGATGGGATGAGTATATGATGCTTTGCGTAAAAATCGAATCAAAGAACATAACAGTGCTCTCTAGGGCTCAAATATCATGGCAAAACTGACAGTATGAACAGACACACTGGACCATGGGTGAAAAAATTGTCTCAAAAAAAAAAAAGTTGTTGCCCATAGACTTCAATGCCTTTTGGTGAATGTTCGCTGTTTCGATAATTTTTGGAGAAGGGAAACGCGTCAGATTTGCCTATCACTATTTATAAGGTAGTACACTCACAGATAGCCTGGCAACTCAGCAAGAGAAGTTAGCAGTTAATGTCAGCCGAGAATATGAGCACCTTTAACAAGATTTAATATTTAGAATGTAATCTTTTATAACAAGCTGTGATCAAGGAGGCTCAGATTTTGCTGGGGTTGTCTTGCTCTTCAACACGGAAGCCCCCAAATACCGAGCATCTCTAATTGAAATTGTTTCACCAATTGGCAAAGATTAAATGAACAACTCTCAATTTTCCCTGAGAGCTAGAGTTTAGATTCCATGTATTTACCCCAAAGAGACATTGAAATATAAGGTATAAATTATTGAGTGCAGAAATCATTATCTTATTGATTGATATTAACATGGACTTGTTTAATATTATTTAAGGGATCGGGTTCCAGTGACACTTCATATGGCTTGTAGCCTTAAGCCTCTTATGATGTTGCCTCCATTTTTCCTAACTTTTTTTCTGCAGGTTCGTCTGCTGTAGCTGTCCTCCTCTTTACTCAGGGCATAGTACATACACAATATTCCACAATCCTGTCAAGTCCAGGATTAAACAATCATTGGCAATACATAAAACTAAAGATGCTACCTAAGGGAGGACATGTAATTTAATGTTGGAGCTGTTGGTAAAGAGGAGGAGGAGCATCAACCCTACTGGAGGAACCTGGAGGTCTTACTGGCCCAGGGAAGAGGTACAGTAACACTGTACCATGATATTATGACCCAGTAAATAATGCTCAAATAGAAATATTTTCCCTCAAGATATCAACTCATGCAGGCTGGAAATTTTCACTTGTCAACTTGGCTTTGACTGGCTTATAAACTGCCCAAGTATGAAACATAATTTTTCCTGTCTACTTAACACTGACTGATCCTGCACCCTCACCATCCCCCCAAACTGGTAGCCTTCCCAGTTAGCAAACAAAATCCAGTGTATTTCCATTTGTGTAAGTGGCCTTTACCTGACCTTTTCGTGTATTATGTTGTACATTTGTGCGTTACAATTCAATGTGAACCGTGAAATACGCTTGACTTTTAGCTCTACACTAGTTTCTGTGTGAAATGGGACAATTAACACCAAAAGGACAAGTTCACATCCTTAAGACATTGGCCATGAGTATGCCAAAGCTAGTATCATGAAACACTTTTATCTGCTTTTGTAATCTTACTTTCCATGTCATGCTGAATGTTATTATCCTTAAAATTCTATTAATAATATATCAGTCCTCCAGTAACTGCCATCCATGCTACATTCATATACAGTCAACTATAAATCATTACAGATATTAATATGCCGACATCCCTTATACTTGATCAAGGGAAGAACATGTTTTTTTTTTTTTTTACTTATTTTTATTAAGATTTTTTCATTTCATTGCATACAAAAAAAGAAAAAAAAAGACATTCCACCCACACCCCACCCTCCCACACAGAAAATAATAAAATAAAAAAAAAAAAAAAAAAAAAAGAGAAAGAAAGAAAGAAAGAAAAAGAGAAAAGGGGGAGCCGGAAGGAGTAACCTATCTGCTACATTCTAAAGTGTAGTCGTACTGTTTGTTCCCTTATTTAGTAGCCAAAGTGACCAAATTCCCAAAAATTTATCAATACATCCCCTGGAATAGTATGCTGCTTTATATTTGGGCATTGCTTTATTTACCAATTCTTTCCAGGCATCCAGTGTGGGAGCCTCATGTCTATTCCACTGGATAATAATTAACTTCTTTGCATAATAAAATAGTATCTGAATTAGCGTTCTCTTTTCTTTTAAATCTATCACATTGTTTACACACCCCAGAAGTGCTATAAGTGGGTCCTGATGTATAGTACAAGCGACCAAATTGGATACAAATTCGAAAATCTGTCTCCAATAGATCACCAATTTAGGACAGTTCCACACCATATGTATCCATGTACCGGGATGGCCACATTTCCTTGTACATAGACCATTTCTAGATGGTGATATACTGTGCAATCGTTTTGGTGTTAGATACGATCTATGTATAAATTTAACCTGGATTAATTTATCTCTTGTCGCTATACAAGGGGTTAAAAGATTTTTCATAATCATTTCCCATTTATCCAGGTCCAGTTCACCTACATCCTGTACCCATTTAAAATAGGACTTGAGCGTTATCATGTCTTCCCTAATTTGGAGAGTATCATATATCATAGCCAATGGTTTTTTACTTCTTGTTTTTGCAAATTACTCTCCATTGTTGTGGTCTGTATTAAGACCTTCTGGATATTAAATTGTGCGTGGGCGGCATGCCTTATTTGCATGCACCGAAACATAGTTAAATGTTTAGATACATATTTTGCCCGTAACTGCTCAATCTTTAATAGCTGGCCATCCTGGAATATATCTTTTACATACTTTATTCCTGCTTGCACCCATATGTGGGAGTCAAGTAGGCCTAACAAATGTGGAAAACAATTATTTCTCCAAAGTGGAGCATGCGGTGATACTAACACTTGTCCATTTGGAGATAGACGCCTTTGGGCTACCCTCCACGCTCTGATTGTTGTTAGCATAGAGCGGGAGATTCCTTGATGTAACTCGCCTCCCCTATATACTAGCAATCTTAATGCCTCCCTTGAGCCCAGGATGTTAGCCTCCAAAGTAACCACAGCATTATATTGATCTGATTCGAACCACCAGCGCACTGTAACTATTACAGCAGCTAGAAAGTATTGATATAAGTTTGGGAGAGCAAGACCCCCTGCTGTAGTTGATCTTTGCAAGACCTTCTTATTAATCCTCGGGGTTTTCTTGGCCCATATAAAAGACAAGATCATCGAGTCTATAGACTTAAAGAAAGTTTTTGGTAGCCAAACAGGAGAATTCCTAAATACATAAAGAAATTTTGGCAAGAATTTCATTTTGACCAAAGTTATTCTTCCATATAACGACAAGGGGAGTGTTGCCCATTGTTTAAATTTGATCTCCATATCTATAACAATTGGGTCAATATTTAGCATTCGATATTGATTCCAGTCATGAGTAACTTGTATCCCCAGGTATGTAAATTTATTGACCCATTGTAAAGGTGAAAGCTCCGTTAATAGATTTTTAGCCTGTTGATCCAGTGCAAATAAAGTCGATTTATTCCAATTAATTTGTAGACCCGAGAATTTGCCATACAACGTAATTGTTTGTAAAAGAGAGTCTAAAGACTGAGCTGGATTGTCAAGATACACTAGCATGTCATCTGCAAACAATGAAAGTTTTTCCGTTAAATTCCCTCTTCGGAAGCCTCCAATCTCTCGTGTATTGCGAATTATTTCTGCTAAAGGTTCTATCGCTAAACAGAATAGAAGAGGAGAAAGAGGGCAGCCCTGTCTTGTACCCCTCTTTAATTGAAACCTCGCAGAAAGCATATTGTTTGCTCTGATTTGGGCAGTCGGACAATGATACAGCGCTTTAATCCAGCTAAGATATCTGGGTCCAATTCCAAATTTGATCAATGTCTGCCACAGAAAGGCACACTCAACTGAATCAAAGGCCTTCTCTGCATCAAGCACGGCTATTGCTCGAGTCCCACTATTGTCATGCTGGATTTGTAGGTGAGTATAGAGCCTCCTAATGTTAATATCTGTAGCCCTGTTCGATATAAACCCAGATTGATCAGTGTGTATCAAATCTTTCATGTATGGCTTAAGCCTATTTGCCAAAATCTTAGCCAAAATTTTTGCATCAGAATTAATTAGAGAAATTGGGCGAAAAGAGGAGCATTGCAACTGGTCCTTACCTTTCTTTGGAAGAACTATAATATAAGCTTGCGACATAGATTCAGGGACATACCCTCTCTCCGTTATTTTATTAAATAATTCTGTTAGGGGCTTGCCTATTAATTTTATATGATGCTTATAAAATTCGGCCGGGAGGCCATCTGGACCCGGAGATTTGTTTGCTGGTAACAATTTAACTGCATCTTCCACCTCTTCAATTGTTATCAATGAGTCTAGATTCTCCTGTGTACCTTTAGAAAGATATGACAATGGGACAGACTCTAAATATTTTATTATATCTTCATCTGTTCTATCGATTTTAGAATTGTAAAGATCCTGGTAGAACTGTTTAAAGGTGTCTATAATCAATCTAGGTTGTGTAATCTCCTCCCCCTTCTTATCTGTAATGACCGGTATGGTCGCTACCCCAGTATCTTCCCTTACTAGCGAGGCTAACATCTTCCCTGACTTGTCTCCCATTTCAAATATTCTATTGGCCTCCCTCTGTATATTACTATGTGTTTGTTCCAGTAATGCCAGTTTATACAGACGTGTAGATTGTAACCATGTATTCCTATTTTCTTCTGTGGGGCAATTTAAGTAAATTCGCTCTTTCTCTAAAGCTTCCTTTTCTAAAACATTTAGATTATTAGCAGAAACTTTTTTGGCGTGTGCAACGCCTGAGATATACATCCCCCTTGCTGTTGCTTTAAAAGCTTCCCACACCACATACACGTCTGCTGTTCCCGGATTATTCTGCCAGTAATAATTTAGAGTCGGGAGGACTACTGCTTCAACTCTTGGGTTGCCTAGCCAATAGGGAGACAGTCTCCAAATCCTGTCTACAGCATCGGGGTATAACTGTAATGTTAACATTAAAGGTGAGTGGTCTGATATTCCTCTAGATAGATAATCCACCTTTTGAATCATAGGAAGAACCTCAGAGGAGACAAAACTCATATCAATGCGGGAATGAGATTTATAAGTTGCTGAATAGCACGAAAACTCTACCTTGTTAGGATTTTTCCATCTCCATGCTTCAGTAAGTGAATTATTAAGAGCCCAGTTTACCAAGGGAAGTTTACTATAATGTGCGCCTGAGGTTGTATCTACCTGAGGTGACAACACTGCATTAAAATCTCCGAATAATAAAAGAGGTGAAGGCTTTAATTCCAACAAAATATTAGTTATATCTTGCAAGATCTGTGAATCTGCCGCGGGAGGAAGATATACAGATGCCATGGTACAAAGTATGCCATTGACTTTGGCCTGGCAAATAACAAATCTCCCATACAAATCATATTTAATACATTCCATTTGGAAACTTATTTTTTTATGCACCAGTATTGCAACCCCTCTAGAGTAGGAAGAATACTTTGCCTGATAGATCTCCCCCACCCATGGTTTTTTCAATGCCAATGACTTTTGCCCTACCAAATGGGTTTCTTGCATGATTAGGATATCAGGCTTATATGTCTTCACATAGTTAAATACTAGTGAACGCTTCACTTTAGAGCCTAGCCCCCTCACATTCCAGCTTATAATATTAAGCGCTACCATTTATAAATTTCCCAGAACACAGATACTGCTTCCCCCAAAAATAGAGAAAGAGTGAAGAAAGAGAGAAAGAGAAAAAAAAAAAAAAAAAAAGGGGTGACCCCCCCACACACAAGGGAGAGTTGGTTGCATCGGTTTGCCCGGGTAACAACCTTGCATATACGATACCATCCATCCACTAAACCCGGTGTGGACCAACGCTCCCCTCCCCCCCTTTCCCACCCTGACTCCATCCATCTGTATCCATTCTCTATAAGAACATGTTTTTGGTTTTCTTTTTACTTTTTCTATTTTCCCAAAGAGTTTATATCCTCATAATGATCAAAATGAGCAATGTCTTACTTACAGTCCTCATATCTTGCCTGGTCATTTCTATGGTGCTTGTTACAGTAAATTAGTGCAATGTGATGAGATGTTTAACGGATTGGAAGAGTGAAAAAGATAACACAATGGGAAGAAATCAACGAAAGAAACAGCAGTAAAGATATGGAATGTAATTGAAGCTAGAAACCACATATCAACTGTGGTTGGTGTGGCTAATTTGAAAGTATTAGATATTAATGTTCATCAGAAACTACGTTAAACTAACACCTCTCCGACAACAAGAAACATTAAGGAATCGAACACCAGGTCATGTAAGTGAATAAGTGAATAGGCAACCCTGACACCTCTTCACTGTTTGATTAGGATTCTTCACCAGGGTTCATTAACACACACAAGAGTGGGATTATTGTGGGATCAGCTTCTGTTGGACACCCCTTACATTACATAAAGTTTCCTGTAAGGAACCCAACATTTATTTACCAGCACTCAAGCTGTGATATGAACTCTTGACTTGAGGCATCCTTGCTGAGACATCATACTGTCTTAATAAGCATTTTAATCCATGTAATTCACTAAGCTATATGGTTAAGCACTACTGCCATCACCCTGAGAGAGGACAGAGGGTTACAAGCTACCCGGCATGGTATCAAAACGAGAGTTGTTATAGTTTGACTGCAACCCTTCTGCATTAAATCAGTGAGATGAATCCTATAGCTGTAAAGTCCAGACAACAGCAACTGACTTTGCAAGAGATAAGTGTAAGCATCTAATTCCCTAAAATTAAATGGATAAAGATCTACCAGACCGAAATAAAAAAAATTCACAATATAAAATCCTCTCAAATTTAATTAAACCCTTATAAGTTTTACCTACAAAAAAAATCCAGGGGAGAAAAGTCATCAGCAAATAGGAAGAAATGTAACAGAACAAGAGCCCTATGGGTTATTAACTGAATTTGCACATTCCAGCACTACAGACCCAGACAGCTCATTCAAGCAACATTAACTCAATAGACAAATGTCACCTTAAATACCCCAAGCCTGTGCTGTCTTCTGATGCACACAATGGCATATACGCTAAATAAAGAGCAAATTACCTTTCGCAGTATCGGGATAAATGTGAGATAGCCATGAGTGAACTTCACGGCTTTTGGTACCCGCACGCCCAAGGGTTCAGTCTGCTTTCACAGTTTGAAATCTCACACTGGAGTGATGAGAACCGTGGAACTCAGCATAGGTATATTATGGATCCGATCCACAGGATAATGAGAGAGATGTGTGTCTCTCTGTCTGGCACATCCACAGAACTTAGCACACTCCTGATCTGCACTAAGCAAGAGAGAGAGGATGAGAGAGAGAATATCTCCTTTTCTCTCTCTCTCTCATCCTCTCTCTCTCTCATGCTCTCGCACACATTGACTCAGATCGCTCAGCTCTATCCCCTCCTAGCAAGACTATACTGTACTGGATTATCAGTGTGTCCCAGGAGTTCAATTGTTCTCAACACTTCTAAAATGGTAATCCACCAGCTAAGGCACCACATCAATAAATACACAATATAACTCAACGAGAGCATGGTGCTAGCAGAAATAATAATGAAGGATTTAGGGTTCTGATGTCTTGCCATATAGAATGTATTAAACCCTCCCTCGGACCAGGGTTGCCCACACTGCATTCTGTGGCAATTACCACGGCTCAGTAAGTCCCTGCCAAGTCAGTGCATTAGGATAATGATATGGCAGATTTTAAGGCTGTGGGTACTATGCCCAATAACCACACCACATCTTAGAACTTGAGTTGGTGTCTTACCTGCTGATTTGCTGGCAGGGTGCAGACAGCAGAGAATGACCCAGAACTGCAGGGACAGTCACGGTGTTTCCTTGCTTGCAGCTGGCATGTCCACATGCACCCTTGATTCTACTGCTCCTTCCTGGCAAGGCTAGAGGCTACTTTTCTAATGCAACCTCTGATTATCTCTCCTCCAGCCACAGGCAGCTCCCTGCAACTCAGTCCCTTGTATCTTCTCACTGTGATTCACTGTAACCCCCACTCCGGCTGCTCCCAGTAGGATGTGACAGTGCTATACACCGTATTCCTCCCACTCACAGGGTCTGGCAGTCTCTTGGGTTTCTATTCAAAGCCTCAGTCTTCTCCTTTCATAAAAAAAACCCTGCAGTTTCCTATCCACGCTGATAGGTGTATTCCTCTGGTCACCAGTCTAAAAACCATACATCCAGTTATTGTTTTTAACAAAAGAAACCATTTTATCCTTTCTTCAGTTTCTTCTTATGACAACGCTTTGGCATCTCCCAGGTTCGCCCTCCTCCTCCAGTTCAGACCTGCCTTGTCCACATAGTGCAGCTGTCCATGGTGCTGATATTGGCCTCCTGCAGCCTGGGATCCTCACATGTGCTTGCTCTGTAGAGGCAGCTTTCCGGGTCTGCTCCGTGCTCTATCCCTTGGCTGCCGTTCTGCTCTTTCCATGCCTTTGTTTAGTGATTCTCCCATACAGGATTAGGCACAGCTCTCTCTAGTGTTCATTTGTTTCAGCAATGGAATTTTATCTGCTGTTTAGGAATGCACTGATCATTGTCAGACACTGATGTGTATGTTGGAATGTACAGATGTGCCCAAGCACAGAAATATTATTATATTATGTGATATATGACATATTTATCAATATAATAATATATCACAATTATATAGAGCACATTAATATATATCTTTATCTATAAAATTAAATAAACAATAAACAGAGATGTTCTGCAGCGCTTTATTGATATTACATCAGTCACTGACACCTACTGACATAACTGGCTGTGGGAATCCTGCAATTAGTGATGAGCAAATCTGTCCCATTTCATTTCACTGAAAAATTAGAGAAACTGCGGAAAAAATTGCAAAACAGCAGAATTTCAGATTCAAGTCAATGGGCGTTTTTAAGAGCAACAAATTTTTCTCGCTCCAAATGCATTAAGATCAGATTATTTCTTATGGCTACTTTTTTGTCCTAATACATTAAAGTCAATGGGTGTTTTTGTCTTATGGTGACTTTTTTGTCCTAATGCATTAAAGTGAATTGGTATTTTTTCTTATGGCGACTTTTTTTGTCCTAATTAAAGTCAATGAGCATTTTTTCTTATGGCCCGCGAATCCATGGCTAGTGAAGAAAGTCGCTCATCACTAATTGCAATAGCCCCAGGACTCCTTTGCGTCAATAGGTATTTTCATTAGTGCAATAATTCAGAAGTGTAAGGAACCTTTTGGATGTATGTGCCAAATAGTGTCAATACAGTTACAGCCTTGTGTGCATCTGAGTTCAGATACACAAGCACTTACCGGTACATAGATAGATATAAAGAGAAAGAGACAGAATAGAGCTCAATTACGCCCGATTCTGCAAGTTTCCCTGCAGTCATTTGGGCAAATACCATTCATTAAAGGTACTTGCGCCAATGGGCAATATTTGCACTTCAGTAGAGTTGTGCTCAGTTTTGACTTTTGACACAAGGGAACCCTGGAGCTACCACCAGGCAGTAGCTCCAGGGCTCCCACAGCTCCCTGCACCAATCGTTTGTTTCCAATAATCCATGGCAACCAATCAGACATTTTCTATCCTATTTCTAGTGGCATTATATCTTTGTAAACTAATTGTTGTGGGTTACAACATTTTTACCAATTACCCTGCTATGTGTACTTTGACAACTATGCTTAGCACCAGGACAAACTTGAAAGGCACCTTAGGAATCGCTGTCTGGAATCCTACCCCCTCCCAGTACTGCCCAGTGGCCCCCCACCAATCCGCCCAAGGCCATGTGCCTTTTCTACCTACCACTAGTCCTGGCATTGCCTGTGCTGTATGGGGTTTGTACCTCCTGATAGAAACACAGGATCAAACTGGCATGATTAGCATTTAATAACATTGATGTGATTTAATGCACAGATGTCTAGGAATATGGCTACGCTCAAGAATCTGATATGTGGCTATTCGGCTAATGTTACATTTACATTTAAGTCTTTTGCATGTATTTGGTACATGGCGCAAGGACACCATTCAATTGCAATGTAATAGGTTTCCTACTTGCTTCTGCATACATATTTTATTCTTGTGTTACAAACAGTTGGGGGTCACTACATCTATTGGATCCAGTGGCATAATTAAAATTCCTGGAAATCACAGCAAATAAAATGTAGCACCCAAAGAAACTTCAGGAAGATGCTCTCCTTTGTAAATATATATAAAAATCGCTAGTCATTCTTGCCACTGTTGGCCTGCTTAGCAGTCTGGGCACACTCAATATTCATTTCAGCTTCCCCATCCAGTGCATTGTGGGTTTTCTTCAAGCTAAAGGCTTGTGAGAGTTTAATTGGGGATATTCATACAGGCACCTCTTGCACAATCTGTTTTTTCACATACTCAGACCCAACCTGAAACCGATTTATCTGAAAAACTGTTCCCCACAAGTCACTAAAAAATTTTAAGTTACATCATCAAGGACCAGAAGTGACACAATCGTAAATCAAAAGGCAATGTCAACCAAGGCAAAGGATATGAGGCAGAGGAGCCTACTTTAGGGACCCCTAGACCTTCTCCTGACCAAACATACAACACCCAACCCATATCTATATAGGTTATTCCACACCAGCATCTCGCAAAATACCAGGGGCCCAGGCCCCCGGCAAGACTTTACCTGTAGTATTTCTGCACTGAATGGAGTCAGTTAAGTTGAAGTTCATCCCAGTACAGCTGTTTCCACCTCTGCCTGATCTGTCACTTAAGATCTTCTGTAACTGTAATCTGACTTTGTAATGGCATTTTAAATTCCTCCCATTGCCATAAATGCCTAAAAAATCATACAAATATGAAACAGTCTTTGCTCTGGTTTCTATAGTTACCCGAAGCTCTTGTTGGGTTTTTCAGAATTCTGAATCAATTTAGCTGATCACAAAAAAAAATATGTCTACCTTGCCTCAACGTGCCTTTATTATTGAAAAGAAGAATAGGGAATATTGACTAGATTGACCCTTGCACTCAGGGCCAGTGTTACAGAGTCCTAATTAAGCAGGTCTTGAGTTAAAAATGGAAATTATGAAAATCTGGCATGTTTAAGCTTTAACCCACCAGCAGTTAAACTACAACTCTCATCATAGTCTTGAGCCAGCACAGAACAGCTGGAGGGCAAAGATTAGATGTAGTAGATGCGTATATACTGAATGAAATCATTTAACAGTTGTGATACAATATATTAGGCCATGTTCTAACAGGTGCAAACTTTGCTTCAGTTCTAGTAAAGCATTGCAACCTATTGACAGGAAGCATGGGTTTCCTGAAAGCAAATATCTGATTGGTTGATATGGGTTACTGGACCCGGAGTGAACTATCAACCTGGTATTACATATTTATTAAGCTGTGTAAAAAGAAATGGTGACAAAATTCGCACATTGCCAGGCGTCAAGTTTTGTACTGATTTTCAGTGACCACGTACGTCAGCATACAAATCTGGTGTTACTGTAAGCAGCTGTTTAAAAGGGCTATTTCTTAGCAACTTTTCTACTGGTCATCATTATTTATTTTTTATAGTTCTTTAATTATATGCCTTCTTCCTCTGACTCTTTCCAGCTTTCAAATGGGGGTCACTGACCCCCATCTCAAGACATAAATGCTCTGTAAGGCTACAAATGTATTGTTATTGTTACTTTTTATTACTCATCTTTCTATTCAGGCCTCTCCTATTCATATTCCAGTCTCTTATTCAAAACAATACATGGTTGCTAGGGTAATTTGTCCCTAGCAACCAGATTGCTGAAATTGCAAGCTGGAGAGCTGCTTAATAAAAAACTAAGTAACTCAAAGACCACAAATAAAAATGAAAACCTATTGCAAATTGTCTCAGAATATCACTCTCTACATCATACTAAAAGGTGAACAACACCTTTCACAATTCTATAAGAAAAAGTGGCGATCATTCATTGTGACTAGTGATGGGCGAATTTCTCCCGTTTCACCGGAAAATTAACAAATTTCCAGAGAAACGGCAAAAAATTCGCAGAAAAAATTATGAGATTCAAAGGTTTTCACGAAAAAATTGTGAAATTCTAATGTTTTCACGAAAAAATCGTGGAATTCAAACGTTTTCACAAAATATTATCATGAAATTAGAACATTCTCACGACAAAAATCATGAAAATTGGAAATTTTCGCGAAAAATCTTGAAAACTGGAAACTGACAGCGGTGAATTTTCACCACAAAAAAATCAGGAAAAAATTATGAAATTCGAACATTTTCACGAAAAAATTGCGAAATTCGAATGTTTTCACAAATAAATCGTGGAATTCGAATGTTTTCACAAAAAAATCGTGAAATTCGAACATTCTCATGAAATAATTGCTACAATAGGACATTTTCGCAAAAAAATCATGAAAACCGCAAATTTGTGCCAGGCTAATTTATTTGCAGATCACTAATAGTGACTTTTCGTTTCTTAGAGCGGCTTCAGTTGGAACTTACTTACTTGCTTTTTACAGTGAGAGCTGTGAAGATGTGGAATTCTCTCCCTGAATCAGTCGTACAGATAGATTTAAAGGAGAACGAAAGCCCGAGGGCGCAAAACCCCTCCCCCCCTCCCCTCCGTTGCCCCCCGCAGGTCCTGTCCATGGAGTTCGCAGTCGCCATCTTCTTCCACTCGCGTCTTCTTCCTGCTCTGACCGGCGTTTTCTGGCGCATGCGCAGTAGGAACAGTTACCGGTACGGCTCTACTGCGCATGCGCCGAATGTCACGAAGTTTTCCGATTTCACTTCGTGACATTCGGCGCATGCGCAGTAGAGCCGTATCGGTAACTGTTCCTACTGCGCATGCGCCAGAAAACGCCGGTCAGAGCAGGAAGAAGACGCGAGTGGAAGAAGATGGCGACTGCGAACTCCATGGACAGGACCTGCGCAGAGGGGTGAGTAACAAGTTAGGGGCATTTGCCCAGGGGGAGGGGTAGGCCAGGGGGAAGGAGGGAGGGGGGGCAACGGAGGGGAGGGGGGGAGGGGTTTTGCGCCCTGGGGCTTTCATTCTCCTTTAAGAAGGGGTGGTTCACCTTTAGAGTAACTTTTATTATGTTATAGAACAGCCAGTTCTAAGCAACTTTTGAATTGGTTTTCATTGTTTATTTTTTATAGTTTTATAGTTATTTGCCTTTTTCTTCTGACTCTGTAAGGCTACTAATGTATTGTCATTGTTACTTTTTATTACTGATCCTTCTATTCAGGCCTCTCCTATTCATATTCCAGTTACTTATTCAAATCAATGCATGGTTGCCAGATGCAAATTGAAGAGCTGCTGAATAAAAAGCTAAATAACTCAAAAACCTTCAATAATAAAAAATGAAAACCAATTGCAAATTGTCTCAGAATATCATTCTTAACATCATACTAAAAGTTTACTCAAAGGTGAACAGCCCCTTTAAAGGAGAAGGAAACCCCCTGGGCGCAAAAACCCTCCCCTGTGTTTCTCCCCCTCCCTCCTCCCCCTGGCCTACCTGTCCCGCTGGGCAAATGCCCCTAACTTGTTCCTTACCCCTCTGCGCAGGTCCAGTCCACGGAGTTCACAGACGCCATCTTCTTCCACAGGATCTTCTTCCTGCTTTGACCGGCGTTTTTGGCGCATGCGCAGTAGGAGCATTTCACTGGTACGGATCTACTGCGCATGCGCCAAAAGTCACAAAGTTTTCCGATTTCGTGACTTTTGGCGCATGCGCAGTAGATCCTTACCGGCGAAATGCTCCTACTGCACATGCGCCGGTCAAAGCAGGAAGAAGATCGCGTGTAAGAAGATGGCGTCTGTGAACTCTATGGACTGGACCTGCGCAGAGGGGTAAGTAACAAGTTAGGGGCATTTGCCCAGTGGGACAGGTAGGCCAGGGAGGAGGAGGGAGGGGAAGCAACATAGTGGAGGGGGGGTTTTTGCGCCCAGGGGGGTTTCCTTCTCCTTTAAGAAGGGGTTGGATAGCTTTTTAGCAAGGGAGGGAATACAGGGTTATGGAAGATTCGCCACGAATTTTGAGAATTTCCTGCGAAATTTGTGAAACTGGCTAAAGTCAATGGGCGTCCGCGTTGGAAACGCCACCGGCATCGAAAAAACTTTGACACCGGTGTCTAAACCATTAGCAAGCGAATTTTTGCGGCAAATTCGCAAATTTATTCACCGGCAGCTTGCACCTGGCGAATAAATTCGCCCATCACTACTCATAGTACAAGTTGATCCACGGACTAGTCCGAATTTTGGAGTCAGGAAGGTATTCTTTTTTCTCTCTCTTGGGTAATTGGAGAGGCTTCAAAAGGTTTTTTTTGCCTTCCTCTGGATCCACTAGCAGTTAGACAGGTTATATACTGTATACGTTCTTAAAATGTTGAACTAGATAGACGTGTGTTTTTTTACTCTAACTCACTGTGTTATCACTGCCTGCACCTATGGCTCATGATGATGACCAATTAAGTATGTGTTGCATGTGTTAGCCAGCAGTCAGGTAGTTAAACTGGCTGGAAATAAATGGTTAAAATCAGGGGACACAACATAACTGAAGAACTCAAGGAAACATTATAACCAAAGGGTGACAAAATGCAAGTCAATGAAGGAATTCAAGCACATGGCATATATATATATATATATATATATATATATATATATATATATATATATATATATATATATATATATATATATATATATATATATATATATATATATATATATATATATATATATATCATGTCTGAATGGAATTTAAAACACACACTTTTTAAAAAAAATGTGTTACTTATCCTTGTCTGCTGGAAACGGCCATTGGCACTTCCATATTCACACATTCACCAGATACACAACCAAAGGTTGAAGGCCACATACAGTATCTTAGCAATGCAGACCCTAAGCTTTGTATTGCACTCGTGCTCCACAGGATCAATTCCATAGAAGAGCAATATTGTTAAAAAAACACAAATCTTGCATCATGCTCACATTAGTACTAATGTAAAGTTAAAAGCATGGACTGAATTGCCTTATCATCTTGTATCATCAGCACCAAGAAGAAAAATAACATTTGCTTTCCCCCCTAATTCTTTCCACTTCAGTAAACTGTGCAGTGTAAATACAGACTTCTGAAGAAATTGGGCCATAAAAGCATCTGATATTGTTCTCTTCCACATCATCATCATCCATATCATAACCTCTTACCCTCTATCACAGGGTCTTCAAGATAACAAGTCAGTGTCAAGTGCAAACATAATCACATTATAAACCATCCCCGGGAGTATACAGGGAGATATATACAAGAACATAACTCCCACTACAGTAACTGTGAATCACTTCAAGTATCAAACAGCCCACGATTCTGACCTGAAACCCATTCTCAAAGACTCTCTGTGTCTGTCACTTGGAGATAGTGGAGAAAATGATGTTTCTCTGAAGTTCTATAAAACAGATGGATAAATTAAAACCAACAAGCTACTAACTATATGATCCATTATTTGGGGGCACATTTACTAAGGGTCGAAGTAAAATCCTTCGACTTCGAATATCGAAGTCAAGGATTTACCGATATTGGTTTATTCGGACGATGGTAGGAAAAAATGTTTAAATCCTTCGAATCGAACGATTCGAAGGATTTTAATCCATTAAAACGATTTTCCTTCGATCAGAAATTTGTTAGAAAGCCTATGGGGACCTTCCCCATAGGCTAACATTGGTGCTCGGTAGGTTTTAGGTAGCAAAGTAGTTGGTCAACGTTTTTTTTTTTAAAGAGACAATACTTCGACTATCGAATGGTCGAATAGTTGAACAATTTTTAGTTCGAATCGTTCGATTCAAAGTCGTAGTCGAAGGTCGAAGTAGCTAATTCGATGGTCGAAGTAGCCAAAAAAAACCTTCGAAATTCAAAGTATTTTTCCTTCTATTTATTCACTCGAGCTAAGTAAATGTGCCCCCTAATCTCTAAACATCACATGGCCGGATATGAACTAGAAACTCATGTAGCTGGCCGGGTAAAAGGAGGTGATGGGAAATTCCACCCATATCTAATGAACTTCATTTATTTGCACTTAGAGTAGGGTTGCCACCTGTCTGGTTTTGACCCAGACAGACCTGTTTTCGGAAGGGCTACCTGGGTCAAAACTGCTTGCCCTTCCAAATTAGGAGAAATGGGCAGGATTTTCCAAGATTGACATTTTGATTGACAAATAACTGATAACAATGCCATAGCCCCACCCTATATTAACACCCCACCCTATGATGTCACCATCCAACCCCCTGCCAAGACCTAAAGGTGGCAACTCTAATGGAGAGGGAGTTCGATCATTGAAGATGGGCTGGGGCTAAGCACTCCTTTAAAGGAAAACTATACCCCCAAAATGAACACTTAAAGGGGACCCGTCACCCAAAAAAATTCTTCAAAATCCTATTTTATCAGATTAGTCAAGGAAAATGAACTTTAACTACACTATATAAATTAATTGAATCTTGTTTCCTTCAGACTGGGATTTCAAAATTATAGCAAGCAGGCAGCAGCCATTTTGTGGGCACTGTTATTAAGAAAAGCCTTGTATCATCTCAGAATCTTGTTTGTGCACCAGAATGGGGGGACCCGATGTCCATCCCCATGGCCTGATCAGACAGTTATATGGTAAAGAGAACTGGGGGAATGTGTGGAGAGCAGTGACATCTAAGAAGTGCTGAAATGAAAGTGAAAGTAATTGTCTGCCCCGCCTCTATGCCACGGGCATAGAGGAGGGACAGACAACATTTGATTGACAGCTGAGCTTTTTAAATGAGCTTACAACAGCTATGAACGCTTAAATAAAAAATAGAAAATGGATTTCATGTTTAATTTGAAAAGGACTTTTATTATACAGATTTTTGTGTCTGGGTGAGGGGTCCACTTTAAGCAACAGATAGTTAATATCATATTAAGTGGCATATTAAAGAATCTTACCAAACTGGAAAATATATTTAAGTAAATATTGCCCTTTTACATCTCTTGCCTTGAGCCACCATTTTGTGATGGTCTGTGTGCTGCCTCAGAGATCACCTGACCAGAAATACTTCAACTCTAACTGTAACAGGAAGAAGAGTAGAAGCAAAAGACACAACTCTGTCTGTTAATTGGCTCATGTGACCTAACATGTATGGTTTGTTGGTATGTTTTGTACAGTGAATCCTACGATCCCAGGGGGTGGCCCTTATTTTTTAAAATGGCAATTTTCTATTTATGATTACCCAATGGCACATACTACTAGAAAAGTATATTATTATGAAAATGGTTTATTTACATGAAGCAGGATTTTACATATGAGCTGTTTTATGCAATATCTTTTTAGAGAGACCTACATTGTTTGGGGGGTATAGTTTTCCTTTAATAAGCTACAATACTGTTTATATTAGTCATTTAGTCATCCAGCCTTTAGAAGAGTAATTCCCAAACATTTGATCTGCAGGGTACAGTGACCAAAGGCCAGTTAAGGTGACATTTGGGGAGAATATCTACTTCCACTACTAGAAATTCATCTAACAACAGCTTGAAGGTTAATTTGGGGCTAAACCTTATTTGCTGTCCTAAATATTCGTGGATATTCATAAGTGAATGACTGAATAGTGTATTTTTATAGCTGTGCTAAGGGGGACCCAGAAAAAATGTTGAACCTCAAAAGGCGGAACTTGAACAACAAATAAAAAATATCTCCCACAGCTCTTTAGAGAGTTAGGGCACTGGCACTCAATAAGATTTCAATCCAAAGGTTAGGGCGGCAAAGGGAAGGCATTTTTTGGAGATTTGTTGGCCCCATTACTGTTGGATACAACTACAAGACATACAAATTTACACCTACACACAACAGCATCTTACTGCAGCCGCTGCATATTGCACAGTTTGTATAGTTAAAGACAATTTTGGGAGTGTCCTGCTCAAAGGAGCTTGTAGCAGTGGCTGCTCATTTTTTTTAGTTCACTTAAAGGTCCAACCTTTGGTCAGGACTCAGTTAGCTCATGATATAGCAAAATCTTGGTGTTTCAGTCATTCAATCATAGTTTCAAGAATACTTGAAACAGCAAATACAAATTCACCCAAAACCTCACTCTAAACGACCTTCAAGTTGGCATCTAAGGTGTATGTAGGTGACAAATCTCAGCCAAATTTTACTCTAACTGGTCATCGGCCTGGGCTCCCTGCTACTGGAGGGAATAGGCCCCCAGTTTCGGAACCATTGTCTTACAGTCTTACAGCAAGGCACATGCAGCAGAGTGGAGGTCGACCCAAAAACGCAAAAGCAGGTATTTTTGGGCTGCCCTCCGCTCCATTGTGTGTGTGCCTGCATGCAAGCAGAAGCTGGAGCCTAGAGGGGATCCTCTTTTCTCAGACTGCAAAAAAATGCAGGCTGAGAACAGCAGTGCCCTCAGCCTTAAAGAAGTGTTTCAATTTTTAAGTTAACTTTTAGTATGTTAGTATGTTTTATTATTGAATGACTAATTATAAGGACATTTTTAATTGGTCTCCATTATTGTTTTTTATAGTTTTTAAATGATTTGCCTTCTCCTTCTGACTCTTTCTGGCTTTCAAATGGGAATCACTGACCCCATCTGAAAAAAATGAATGCTCTGTAAGGCTACAAGTTTATTGTTATTGCTATTTTTTATTACACACCTTTCTATTCAGGCCTCTCCTATTCATATTCCAGTCTCTTAATTAAATCAATGCATGGTTGCTAGTAATGTGGACCCTAGTAACCACATGAAATTGCAAACTGGAGAGCTGCTGAATAAAAAACTAAATTGCAAATTGTCTCAGAATATCACTCTCTACATCATACTTAAAGGTGAACAACCCCTTTAATTACCATCCTCTTCTTCTTCTTTCCAACATGATATTAAGGAACCTATACACAAAGCTTCCTAATAGTAAAACTGATCTGTCTGTTTATTTAACACTACAACAGAAACCAACTTTGCCCAAAGTATCACTTATATTTCTTATGGGAAGGAGGGAAAGTGCATTTAGGCAAAGTAAGGAAAGAAATCATTAATATTTTACTATTCATCAGTTATGTTAAGTGCTATTAAAATGATGGGATCTTAGTTCCTTTTAACTATAGCGTTCCATTACTGCATTCTATGGAACGTTATGTGTAGCATTCTAATTAGGCAGTCAGTACAGGCAGTGCACAAGCTGTCCCAAATGATTTCTCAAGATAACCCACATACTGTAGTTAAAGTTTGTATGCTTACTTCCTAGGGGTGGCCTATTTCATGGAGTATTTTTTTAAACTGAAGCCCTGGCTTAGTTGCTCTGGCCCACCTCAGGGTGCTCGTACAGTATTATACAGGTATGGGGTCTGTTATCTGGAAACCCGTTATCCAGAAAGCTCCGAATTATGGAAAGGCTGTCACCCATAGACTCCATTTTATCGAAATAATCCAAATTTTTTTAATAATAAAACAGTAGCTTGTTCTTGATCCCAACTAAGATGTAATTAATCCTTATTGGAATATGTTATCTGTAAAATCCCAGGTCCCGAACACTCTGCATAACAGGTCCCAAACCTGTAATGTATTTATATTTATTTCTGTAGCACCACAAATGTATGCAGTGCTTTACACTCAAAAATGATTATAGTTCTTATAAAATAGGCAATGAGAATAAATAGTTAAGGGGTAGGAGTTTCAGTAAATATTTGGAATAAGGTCTCTGCCCTGAAGAGCTTACAATCTATAAGGAAGAGAAGAGAAGATGGTCAGAAACAAAATGAGATGGGGAAGAAGTAAATAACTCGGTATACGTTGTACTGTTAATAAATGAGCTAATACAAAAAATATATGTATGTACAGGTATAGGATCCCTTATCCAGAAACCTAATATCCAGAAAGCTCCGAATTACGGAATGGCTCCCATAGACTCCATTTTATCCAAATATTCCACATTTTTAAAAATTATTTCCTTTTTCTCTATAATAATAAAACAGTAGCTTGTACTTGATCCCAACTAAGATATAATTAATCCTTATTGGAAGCAAAACCAGCCTATTGGGTTTATTTAATGTTTACATGAATTTCTAGTAGATTTAAGGCATGAAGACCTAAATAACAGAAAGATCCGTTATCCGGAAAACCCCAGGTCCCGAGCAATCTGGATAACAGGTCCCATACCTGTATACATATATATATAGTGAATAAAGTACCCCCTCTTGTAAAATATAAGGATATTATAAGTTACAGAGGAGTTTCATGACCATATAAAAACACGAGGCCGAAGGCCGAGTGTTTTTATACAGGTCATGGAACTCCGAGGTAACTTCTAATATCCTCATATTTTGCAACAGGGGGTACTTTATTTATTATAATACACAAGTTTTAGTGAGTCATGTGATAGAAATGACATCAGAACGCACCGTTTATAACTGATTACATCAGAACTCACAGTTTATAAGGTTATAATTTCCAAGATATTCATGGCTTTTGTGTAATATATATATATATATATATATATATATATATATATATATATATATATATATATTTATATTTATATAATACATATATCAGCTATGACAAGCAATGAGCGTTCTGCGTTCTGCAGCCACTGGAGTGTTCAGGTTTGCCTGTATAAGTATTACAATATAATGGCTTTTGCTTACATATAAATGACAAAACAGCACTAAGAATAGAATAGAAAGTGTCTTCTTAGTGTCAGATTTACTCCGTTCCAGTTACACACAGATACCAATTATTTCTTTTCATTGCTTGAACTGCCCTAGAGCAGTCGACCCTCACTGCTAATAGTTGCTATGGGTTACTGCACTGGTGTTCATTGGAGACACGGTACTACATAAAGTCGTTACAGTTTCTTCATAGGGTGTGAAATATGGATTGGTGACCCACAGCAAGGATGTCATTTTACTCCTAAAAACACAGGAGACCTCATTTACAAAGGGCTAGGTGCAAGTTTTAAGGACCACAAAAAAAGACAGCATGGCCATTAAAACCCCATGCAATAAAGGGATGCAATAAACCATCAGAGGTCAGAGGTCCCCGACCTTTTTTACCGTGCGCCATATTCCAATATAAAAATAGTCAGAGACAGACACAAACTGCAAATCATACATACTCTTAGCTGGGGTCATCACAGACACACACACAGTGCATTAAACCCCTAATATTTCTCCTCTATAACTTCAACTACTACTCTACAACAAACTGAGTTGCTATTCCATTTAACTCCTTCCTCATTTCCTCGTTTCTTCTCCCGGGTAACTGTTAAACTGCCCTTGACAAAAAAATGATGACGTTAAACTTGCCTGCCAATTCTACGTGTAACATCTATACGCTTTTTCTCTGCAAGTTAACTGTTTATATATCGAATGACTGATGCCACCACCTACAGTGATGAGCAAATAAATTCGCCAGGCACAAATTCGCAGTGAACATTCGTGTTTTGCCACCAGAGAATATATTCACGAATTGTGTGAAAATTCACAGGCGAAAAATCCGTTGCATCAAAAAAAATTTGCCACGCGTCAGGATAATCACGCCCATAAAAGTTGTCGCAAGTTAAAATTAATCGGACACCCATTGACTTTAATGCATTTGGACAAAATAAGCGCGTGTATAAAAATTGTCTCTGGCGCCAAAATTGACACACGTCAAAATAATTTTGACTGACCATTGACTTCAATGTATTTTGCAGTAAATTCGCTAATTTTTCCGTGAATCTAAATTCGTCCATCACTAACCACTTACAGTATGTGATGTTAATGTCTCTTAAAATCTTTTAAGAATCAATATAAATTTAGTTACAAAAAAATTGGGACTACATAAGCATCAAAAAGTTCCTAGGGGTGTCAAATAAGGGCTGTGATTGGCAATTGGGTAGCCTCTATGTGGACTGGCAGCCTACAGGAGACACAGTTTGGCAGTAAATCTGGTTTTTATGCTACCAAAACTTGCATCCAAGCCAGGAATTCAAAAAATAAGCTCCTGCTTTGAGGCTACTGGGAGCAACTTCCAAGGGGTGCTAAGTGCTGGTACTTTACTCTGTGACAGATTTAAAATCTGGCACAAGAAAGAAGTCCTGTTGTGTCCCCAGGCACACCCAAGGGATGGACATGTGCCGCCACCCACCAGACAGGCAGTGCTGATAAATGCAATCAGTTTTGCCGCAACCAGCCTGAAAAAGGGAGGTTGCGGCAGGAAGATGCAGCACAGAGTGCGGGTCTGGGCTGGCAGGGCCCATAAGAGCCGAGGGCCCACCAGGTTTTTTCCCAGTGTCCCACCAGCCCAGTTTGACGCTGGTTTTGAATACAGAGTGAGGTGCAGCTTTTGGGGCTCCATTTTTGGTGTCTTGGGTTTTAGGCTGTGCTCCAGTTTGGAAAATTAGCCTAAAGGTGGTATGCTTCCCATACAACTCATATTTGGTTTGCTTGTCCCATTTATTTCACCATGGGGGTTCATTCATTATGCAGCCACCAAGGGCTTGTGTTGTTTGATGCAGAACCCACTGCCCCAACCATATAACTCTTTCTAAAGCATAGCTCCCAACATATGAAAAATAGAAAGAGGGACAAAAAGATCGGATTTTTTTACCACCCCCCATTTTATAGCCACGCTCCCCTAAATAGTACATCCATTTTACAAAATGTTGGCAGGTTATGGTAAGTTTGAACCCATTTCTGGGGGTTTTAAGGTCAGGTTTTATATGTTATTACAGTTTTGCTAATGAAGGTGACTTGCCCTTTAAAGGACAACTAAACCCTAAAAATGAATGTGGCTAAAAATGCCATATTTTATATACTGAACCTATTGCACCAGCCTAAAGTTTCAGCTTGTCAATAGCAGCAATGATCCAGGTCTTCAAACTTGTCACAAGGGGTCACCATCTTGGAAAGTGTCTGTGACACTCACATGCTCAGTGGACTCAGGGGTCTACACAAATTATCCAGCATAAAATGAGGTTGGTCTGTTATCTATGATGATGCTACAAGGCTGATTATTAAATTCTCATGCTAATTGCACTGGTTTCTGTGCTGCCATGTAGTAATTATCTGTATTAATTACTAATCAGTCTTATATTGTGACATTTCTATTCTATGTGTACTGTATATTGTGAGTGGGTCCCTGAGCTCAGTAAGTGACAGCAGCACAAAGCATGTGCAGTGAATCAGTAGAAAAAAAGATGGGGAGCTACTGGGGCATCTTTGGAGACACATATCTTCCCTGCTAAAGGGTTGTGGTTGCTCTGGGCTGGTACAGAAGCTCAAAACATAATTACAACTTTTCTAGCCTACTCCTTTAGTTAAGCTTTACTTCTCCTTTAAACTGCTGCTTATCTTAAATAGTTAAAATTGTATCCACGTGCAGGTGCTGGGTATTCTGTGATCTCTGCCAAAAGCCTCTTATTGAATTACATTTCAAAAACTTTGTATCTGTTCCTGGTGCCAGTGCAGGAGATCAAAGAGAAAGTCTGGACATTTCAGTAACGAACCCAGGACTGCGGGCTGAGCTGTCAAAATCGGGAAACCCCAGGTCCCTAGTACAGGATTCTGTCCTTATGCCACATGCATCTGTCTGTTTACTGGAATTATGGGGAAAAGGATTTATTGTGGGTAGAAAACATGGCGATTTGTGTGTGTTTTTCAAAAGCAGAACTACACATTCACAGGCCTGGGGGCAAAATTTAGAACAGAACCCCCTGATTTGGACCACCATTCTCTCTGAGTACTGAGGCTGTCCAAATGCCATGTATACTTTCAGCCTTAAATACTTGATGGTTCTTAGATGGAAATCTGCATAGAGTCAATGATAGAATATATGATGGAATAAGGCAATGGAAATAAAAGAATTATGGCTTTGAGACCCTGAAATCATTTTCACATCAGATAAGGGGGTTCTGCATCAGCAATACTGCAATTGATGTGGGAATATCATTAGAGATACAGCCATGGAAACAGTAGCCATGGTTTTTATTTCAAGTTCAGGTGTGTCCTACCTAAGAAGCAGTGAGGAGTCATTGAAAAGTGTTATGGGCAATTAGCAGCACATAGGCCTGTCCCATCTTATCAAATAAAACTTTCGGCTGGCAATGGAGTCAACTGTACTGAATCTGAATACATCTGTTGATCACTGGTGATGGGCGAATTTCTGCCTTTTCGATTAGCTGAAAAAGTCTCTAATTTTGACACCGGCGTCAAAATATTTTGTACGCCACCGACAATTCCGACGCTGGCGAATATTCTGACGCCCATTAAAATCAATGGGTGCCTAGAATTGTCATCTGAATTGTCGCCAGCATCGGAATTATCGCCGGCATCAGAATTGTCTTCGGCGTCAAATATATTTTTCATGGTAATTTCTCAAATTTATTCACCGGTGGCGAAACGTGGAAATTTGCAGCGAATTTACGCCTGCTGAATAAATTTGCCCATTATTATTGATCATTATAAATAAGCTTTGAATTTGCAAAAGGCACACAGAGAACTATATAGCTCATATTGGGAATAAGGGTTATACATTTAATGCCATAACGAAGATGTGTATGCCAATATATAAAGCAACCCTATCAATGAGATATATTGCACTACACATCGTTTCAGGCTAATGAGCATTGATTACATGGAAATAATCCATATTAACAGAATAGTGGGCACAGATTATTCATGTGGTTCAATCGATTTGGTCTGTGTGTGGCCAGCCAGCCCCCATCCCCTGCACAATGCCATTTTAATTAGCAATGTTGAATTAATTACAGTAGCATTATTCAGTGTTCTGTCAGTCTCACACCATGTTAGGATTTCCAAATGACTGGCCCTTGGATTTTCTTCTCCAATGGACCAACTGCAGGGCATGCCTCCATATATAAAGGTGGCTGAGTGATTTGGCACTGATCAAATGTCTAGGGAAGTGAAGATCGCACCTCAGTGCTCCTCCAAAGTAAAGCAAAGTTTAAACTGTAACCAAAAGATGTGCAAAGATGATCTATTAGGGGCATGTCAGCAAGAACTCATAGTACGACATATGGGATACTGTCATGGGAAAAACAAAAAATTCAAAATGCATCTGTTAATGCTGCTCCTGCAGAATTCTGCACTGAAATCCATTTCTCAAATGAGCAAACAGATTTTTTTTCATTTTTAATTTTGAAATCTGACATGGGGCTAGACATATTGTCAGTTTCCCAGCTGCCCCCAGTCATGTGACTTGTGCTTTGATAAACTTCAGTCACTTTTTACTGCTGTATTGCAAGTTGGAATGATATAACCCTCCTCCCTTCCTCCCCAGCAGCCCATCAGCAGAACAATGGAAGGTAACCAGGTAGCAGCTCCCTAACACAAGATAACAGCTGCCTGGTAGATCTAAGAACAGCACTCAATAGTAAAATCCAGATCCCACTGTGACAAATTCAGTAGGAGAAACAACAGCCTGCCAACCTGTGAAAGCACATGACCAGGCAAAATGACCTGCGATGCACCTACACACCAATATTACAACTAAAAAAACTTGCTGGTTCAGGAACGAAATTAAAAAAATCATAACAGAATCCCTTTAAGGGCAAACATCATTTAGCTGTCCATGCAGTTTCCAGCATGCAGTTGCCCCTCCTTTTACCTAACGTGCAGAGCCAGAGCCAGACCAGAGAGAATAGTTAGCAAAGGCAAGAGCGCCTCCTTGCCCACTCTCCACCAATTTGCAAACAGCATCCCCTCCATAGTCAGCACGTTCACCACATATGCACCAACAGGGTCCAGGTAATTCCTCACTATGTCAATGGAAGATGTAACTGCTGACAAAGGGGTTGTTCACCTTTCAGTTGACTTTTAGTATGATATAGAGAGTGATATTCTGAGACAGTTTGCGATTGGTATTCATTTTTTATGATTTGTGGTTTTTGAGTTACTTAGCAGCTCTTCAATTAGCTGTTTTCAGCAATCTGGTCCAAATGACCCTAGCAACCATGCATTGATTTGAATAAGAGACTGAAATATGAATAGGAGAGAGGTTAGAAAGACGAGCAATAAAAAGAAACAAAAACAATAAATGTGTAGCCTTACAAAGCATTTGTTTTTTTGGAAGGGGTAAGGAAATCTGGAAAGAGCCTGAAGAAGGCTAATTAAAAATTAAAATTAAAATTTAAAAATGACGGCTAGTAGAGAAGTTGCTTAGAATTATTATATTATTCTATAACATACTAAAAGTTAATTTAAAGGTGAACTACTACTTTAACAGAGAACCTTTCCCCTGCAGTAGCACAGACTTTTTCTATAACATACAGTAAAATTTGTTTAGACGAGAACAGGCATTTAGAAAAACTGCTAATTAGCCATGCAGGATGTGGTTTCATCGTCTGTTCAGCTTGCAGTTTGGTTTGTACCTAAGTAATGTCAGCTATGAGTTAATTCCAGCACTTACAGGAATATTAAATGTGCAACTAATTAAGTGAGTGTTTGAGAGACCTGATGAAGTTCTGATTCTGGTTTCAACTAAAAATTAAAGTGTCAACAGGTTTGTTCAGAATAAGGAATATCATGCATGAAAAACTGGGAATATTGGGGTTCATTAATTTAGCGGGCACTGTATGTACAAATAGCGATGGACTCCTATATTGTGTATAGTCTTTCCCAATCAGATATGGTTTAATAATCTACCCTCCAATTACTGCAGGATGTTCGGCACCTACTACCAGGCCCGGACTGGCAATCTCTCAGTTCAGGCAAATTCCCGAGGGGCTGCTGTATACTTTCTTTAAGTGGGCCGCTCCTGGTCAAATTGCTGTATTAGAAAGTTCCTTTCAAAGAATCCGGCGGGCTCTAGGACTGCTCCTCCATCCTCTCTGCCACTGTGGCTCCGCCCCTCCCACTCCTGTTATCGTGCTGCCGTGTTGTGTGTAGGCCATCAGGGGGGGCAATGGGGGGGGTCAGTCGTCCCAGGCCCAGCAGGATTTAGCCTTAAAGGGGGGCCCAGCTGTGCTGCTATTAAGATTAAGATCGTGGACATCGCTGAAGCTGAAGACCGGATCACTTTCTGTTCTGCGAGTCTTTGTCACTCTCTCTAATCTCTATGCAGTCTCTGTCACTCTGTCCCTCTCTCTTCCCCTCTCCCTGTCGCTCTCTGTCCCTCTCTCTTCCCCTCTCCCTGTCACTCTGTCTCTCTCTCTCTGTCACTCTGTCCCTCTCTCTTCCCCTCTCTCTGTCTCTCTGTCCCTCTCTCTGTCTCTCTCTGACACTCTGTCCCTCTCTCTTCCCCTCTCCCTGTCACTCTGTCTCTATCTGTCACTCTGTCCCTCTCTCTTCCCCTCTCTCTGTCACTCTGTCCCTCTCTCTTCCCCTCTCTCTGTCACTCTGTCCCTCTCTCTCTCTGTCACTGTCTCTCTCTGTCACTCTGTCCCTCTATCTTCCCCTCTCTCTGCACTCTCTGTCCCTCTCTCTGTTTCTCTCTGCACTCTCAGTCACTCTGTCCCTAGGAACCAGACGGCTGAAATTACAAACTGGAGAGCTGCTGAATAAAAGGCTAAATAACTCAAAAACCACAAATAATAAAAAACAATTGCAAATGGTCTCAGAATGTCCCTCTCTACATCAGAAGGTGAACATCCCCTAAGGCAGCTCTTTATGTGCATAATTTTTTTTCAGTTTTACCCCAATATATGAGTGGATGTGTGGAAGTCAGACCATTGCGTCTTTACACGTGGGCTGCTTTGATTTTTTTTGCCCGGGCTGCTTTTTACCCCCAGTCCGGCCCTGCCTACTACTGCCTGTGGGCAAGTACTGCTAGCCTAGTCATGCAGAATTCTACCTACTAACCACCACCTGGACCACAGAAAGCTATCCCAGAACCCGGTTCTGCAACCACAGAATCATACCTGACTTATGGCTGACATGGGGCATTGTAGCAACCCACGTGTGACCGTTTGTGCTTGGTAGAGAAGTGCTGCCCATGTCAAAAAGTGACTTATTTAAATAGATTTTACATAAAAGTTTATATAATAGTGCCTTATTGTCAAGTCCTATTGTTCCTTTAATGCGACCTGATGACAGCTCTTGCATTGTTGGCCCATAATCGTGTAATGTTATTGATGTATGTCATCCTTTGTTCATATTTCGCAGACTCCTAAGAAAATGAAGGTTGTTATTTGTTACTTTATGGGATGACTGACAGCTGGAGAGAATGATAAATATTCATAGAGGGAAATTGCTTTCAGACACTGTACAGCGAGGAGCTGCCTGTTCCTTTTTCTACCAAACAGGTTATGTCACTAATTGCCAGTGTGACTTTCGTGGCCTACAAATCCCAGTGATCTTTGAAGAGCCCCTTCTGTAGAATAAAACCAGGTGATGTTAGTACGTAAAAACATTGTATATATATATATATATAACAGTTCTAAATTCCCCAGTTGCCTTATTCTGATTTCCATTATGCTCTTGAAAATCCAGCCATCAAATGATTAAAGGAGGACTAAACCCTAAAAATGAATATGGCCCAAAATGGCATATTTTATGTACAGAACTTATTGCACCAGCCTAAAGTTTCAGCTTGTCAATAGCAGCAATGATCCAGGACTTCAAACTTATCACAGGGGGTCACCATCTTGGAAAGTGTCTATGACACTCACATGCTCAGTGGGCTCTGAGCAGCTGTTGAGAAGCTAAGCTTAGGGGTCGTCACTAATTATCCAGCAGAAAATGAGGTTGGTCTGTAATATAAGCTGATGCTACAGGGCTGATAAATTCTGATGCTAATTGTACTGGTTTCTGTGCTGCCATGTAGTAATTATCTGTATTAATTGCTAATCAGTCTTATATTGTGACATTTCTATTCTATGTGTACTGTATATTATGAGTGGGTCCCTAAGCTCAGTAAGTGACATCAGCACAGAGCATGTGCAGTGAATCAGCAGAAAAGAAGATGGGGAGCTACTGGGGCATCTTTGGAGACACAGATCTTTACTGCTAAAGGGCTGTGGTTGCCTTGGGCTGGTACACAAGCCCAAAACATGATGTACAACATTTCTAGACTATTTCTTTAGTTAGGCTTTAGTTCCTTTAAATGATGATGAACTACAACCATAAGTTGTTTGCTATTGGAAGGTATGCCAGTTTGTCACAGTAGCAGGGGCACTATATATATATATATATATATATATATATATATATATATATATATATCTAACACCTATTTGGGCTGCATAGCACACAAATAGTTAAACTATCCAGCTAGCAGTAGAAGCATTGGTTACACTGCGACTTACACAACAGGGTCAGGGCCTTCACCATGTGGAAGTGTACCCTCTATGGTGTAGTGTAACTACAACTCCCACAGGCTACTGCGCATGCAACAAAAGACTTGGGTGCCAGGAGGTTCTTAATAAAACAGGAAAACGGTTTATAACTATGCACGAGGCAAGTGACATCAGGTTTAGTACTCACGCAGGATCTGAGGCAATAGCATATAGAGAGGTCACACAGATCTGCAGGCAGGCTCACCAGACACAGGATGACACTCCCTGGGGACAGACTTAGCAGATATCCCACTTCACCTCTGCGACATATTCCAGTAGTGTCTCTGGATCAACCTCAGGGCAATCACTCTATCCTGATTCCCTCTCCACTGGGACCCTATACTACAGGCAATATGGCCTGAGAGAGATACCTCCAATCTATCACTCCTGCATTGGAGCTCAGAACTGCTCTTTCTCTCTATCTTATCTGCCTTTCTCTCCTAGAGAGACTATGACAAGTCTGCCCTAATATATCTATTCCTCATTCACGGGGTTTCCTGGTCCCCGACTTGGACACATGACTTCTTCTGGGCCTTCTGTACTCAGTCCCTCTGAGCACATCCAGCTGGATCAGCATCCAGAGGTCAAAGAGGAAGAGGCCACTCCTTACACACACTATATGTAGCAGGAAACTGTCACACCTCTCCTGGCAGATCACTCTAAGAAAAAGGTGGGGGCCTTAAAGCTGCAGGGCACATTAACCCGTAGGGCCCCCTACATATATACACATATACACACATATGGGTGTAAAGATAGATATAAAGACGCCAGCACTGGGTTTATACGGAGCTGGGCGGAGGAGATTGCAGAAATCTCTCTGTGGTGGGGTCCAAATTGGTGGTGTAACAGTGTTACCAGGGGCTTGATTGGGTGGATGAGGGTGTGACTGCAGGCAGGGATGGAACAATGGAGGAGCCTCAATTTATTGGCAAGTACATTACATTTGTTTGTTTAAAATATTTTATATGATTTTCATATTAAACAAATGAAATCAAAATGACAACAAATGTTATGCAGATGAAGAAAATATGTTGCAAAGGAGACAATGGCATGATAGTACATTACATTTGTAATACTGGCCCTGGCCTTAGCTGGGGTTTTAACAACAAACTGTGGTGACAAGGTTAAACAGTATGGGTATTAATTACATAAACCCATTGTAATGGAAACCGATACTCACGTCCAAGATGGCGGCACCCTGCCTCTCCATGTGGATCCTGCTGAGCGCAGTGCTGTGACGCCAGCGTCTTCTCGTCCGCCGATTGGTCGCCATCGTCGGAATGGACACCGGCGTCAGAACGCCAGCGTCATGCCGTAATTGCGTCCAAACTTTTGGCACCCAAGACTGGCCTATTTAAAGGAGCTTGGACACTGCAAACATTGCCCAAGTGTAGGTTTTGGTGTATTCCTGGGTGTGATTATTGCTTGTCTCATTGATCCTTGTGTACTGACCTTTTCCTGTTTAAACGTATTGACCCTTCTCTGCCTGGATTGAACTATTGCCTGGACTTTGACTATTCTCTTCCCTAAGCCTCATGTTACCTCGAACCCCGGTCTAACAACCTGCCTCCTCCTTGGTCCACACTCCAAATGTGCCTTCAGGCCCTTACACCCATATGTGTGATAATCTGGCACTATAGCAAATTTGCCCCTCTGTAGCTTCCCTAATTACCTGATATACATCCAGTGATTATTATGCTCCTTTTTTACCCAAGTACCAGTCACAGCCAACTTACTCCCATTGCCTGTTACCTGGTTCTTGTACAAGACAGAACAATACCTGCTCTAAATGGTCCTTGACCCAATGCATGTTAGATGGAAATGAATATTTCAATGTGTTACTGTCCCACTAATTTCCTTTGGTTACATTTATAATCAGGGCAATCTGACCTACTGCAGTTATTCCGGCACCATTTCTCTGCATTTCCCATATTTCTCATTCATTATATTTAGTGCTGTACAATAGTGGGCAAAACAAATGACTTATAGGGGCATAAAACATGGTGTAATTCGTGCTCTGCCCTACCTTTTCTGGAAAATATTACTTTCATCCCTATAAATAACACTAGAATCAAGAATTATTACTATGAGCTTGTAACTATAGACCCCTATCTGTGTGGTATTTTCCATAATAGCACATTGCTGTTTGCCTGCTCAGCGCAGTAATCCACGTTTCCTATTTGAGTGTGACCTAATAAGCCCAGACTCAATGTATAGCACTATACTCTTTCAGTTGCAAACACTGCTATGGGGCTGAATATGACCCCCAACTTGACTTAGACTGTTTCAGGCAAGGGTTTACTTGCTACTGATATATAGTGGCAATATGTTAGTGCTTCTGGGGAGAACATTGGGGAGAACAAGAAGGAAAATGGAACAATAAACAAAAAGAAGGATCATGGGGTGGAAGCAGGGTCGGACTGGCCGGGCGGGATAACGGGAAAAACCTGGTGGGCCCCTGCCTCATGGGCCCCCGCCGGGCCAGACCCCCTCTCCTGATCTCCTGGTCCTAAAATAAAAACCAATTTGGGGCTCCCGCAAAACTCTGTGCGGCTCTGTGCGCTCCATGCAGCTCAGTGTGCGCATGTGCACCATGTGCTTCTTGTGCACATATGCAGCTTTGTCGATAGGGGAGCCAGGGGGTTCGGAGGGGGGCCCTGGACAGCAAGTCCCAGTGGGCCCCGGGCCCCCATTCTGACCCTGGGTGGAAGGGGGGATGGGGCAAGATGAAATGATGATTTGAAGGAGTAGGATTGGGAAGAGAAAAAAAAGAAGAGATGAGAGATCATCAAAAACAATAAAGACAAGGCTATGAGAAAAGATAGAGGTGGGATCAGTGTCTGACTGGCCCACCGGGATACCAGGAAAACTCCCAGTGGGCCCAGGTGTCTGTGGGCCCTTGTGCTGCTAAATAAGCCTATTTCATGGCCATTTCCTATTTATTTGAGAACAAAGAGGCTAAATAGATGGAATAATAGATTATAATATGTAAAGAATAGAGATTAGGAGAATAGAGGTTGAGTGAGGAGAAGAAGAATAATAGTACTGAGAGTGGTCTATGGTTCTTTAGTGGGCTATTGTCAGGCCCGATGGCTCAGTTTGAAGTGTCGGACCAAGGAGGAAGCTGGCAGGTTACACACCAAAGTTTGCGGTACAGGAAGGGATCAAGAGAAAGAGTAGTCAGCCAGGCAGGAGATCAGTTCAGGCAGCAAGTAGTCGTAAACAGGAACAGACAGAGGTCAAATAACAAGAATCCAAACCCAATGAAGTAGAACCTATACATGGGCAAAGGCAGAGAGTCACAAATGGCCTTTTAAACAATTCTTTGGCGCCAAGACATGCGCAGTGACGTCATGCGTTGCGTGCTGACGCTGCGTTTTGAAGCTGTACGTTTTGGCGCTGGCGTCTTCGCGCTGGCGTCTTTGCGCTGGCGTCTTGGCGCAAATCCGCCACGTCCAGGCGAGGCGCCAAAGAGGAAGATCCACGTGGCCCGCCCTGGGCGCCGCCATCTTGGACAGGACTCCGGCGAGGGAGGACGCGCTGGACCGTGCTCCTCACAGCTATCTCCTGGTATAAGGTTTTTGGGTGGGCCCCTGGTGTCTCAGTCCAACACTGGGTGGGATAGAAAGAAGTGGGGGAGAAGACGTGAGGATTGGGGGTGGTGTGATCATTTCTGATTTTCATGTTACAGGTATGGGACCTGTTATTCAAAATGCTCGCGACCTGGGGTTACTGGTTAATGCATTGTTTCGATATTTGGATCTTCATACCTTAAGTCTCATAGAAAATCATGTAAACATTAAATAAACCCAATAGGTACAGTTTTATTATTACAGAGAAAAAGGAAATCATTTTTAAAAATTAGGATTATGTAGATAAAATGGAGCCTATTGGAGACGGCCTTTCAACAATTCAGAGCTTTTTGTATCACAGATCACATACCCATATGAGCTTCATCTCATATGTTCCAGGGTATGTTCCAGACTGTAATGTTAATGATTGATGCTCCCGTATAAAAGCTTTTACATGTTCATTTACGTAAACGTGTTTTGCAGTTGTTACCCCATTCTGTAAGGCTGTGGAAAGCCAGTTAACACATGCACATGTGAGATATAACATATCCCTTTTGCTTTCTCAGATTAATTATACAGGAGGCCCAGGAGATGAACTCTCTGATGCTGGCAGTGGTTGTCAAGCAAGAGATCCTGTCTGAATAACAGAAGCAACTCCTTGGCAGATCAATAAACTACCATGACTTTTTTTTTCCTTCATTTTTGTGCCCTTCATATTTTACTCCATTTAACATAAGTAAATATTATTCCTGCTAGGGGGATAGCTATGCAGTGGCCAAACTGTCTGTAAACACAGCAGTTATGTGTCTCTTATGTGCATTCTCTTGCCACGGACTCCTTAAGATCATTAAGTTATTTACTAATATAAATTGAAAATGGAATGAGCACACACTCCTGAGACACACCAGTGTGGGTATCTGCTGATGTGTCTCAGGAGTGTGTGCACATTCCACTTTCAATTGCTTTCAATTGTTTTCTGGATAAGGAGTCTTTCTGTAATTGGGATAGCCATACTTTAAGTCTGCGAAAAAATCATAAACTGAATAGAATTGTGTTGCCTCTAATAAGGATGACTTGTATCTTAGTTTGGATCAAACACAGGGTACTGGTAGGGGACCTGTTATTCTGAATGCTCAGGACCTGGGCTTTTCCGGATAACGAATATTTCTGTAATTTAATTCTTCGTACCTTAAGTCTACTAGAAAACCATGCAAACATTAGATAACCCCAATACGCTATTTTTGCATCAACTAAGGATTAATTATATCTTAGTTTGGATAAAGTACAAGCTACTATTTTATTATTACAGAGAAAAAGGAAATCATTCTTAAAAGTTTGGATTATTTGGTTAAAATGGAGTCTATGGGAGACTTTATGTAATTCGGAGGTTTCTGGAAAATGGGTCTCCGTAAAATGGATCCCATACCTGTACTTTATTATTATAACAGAGAAAAAGGAAATCTGATTATTTTAATTAAAATGGAATTTATGGGAAATGGCCTGCCTGTAATTCGGCCTTTCTGAATAACAAGTTTTAGTAGAACCGATCCCATACCTGCATTGTAATGGGTGCAAGCCTTTGCCAATTTAAATGCCAAGGACTGTACCTAGAAACAGTAAATGAGCCCTAATTAAGGGGAGGGGAGTGATAAGAGGGCTGATTTCAGTGATGTCTGGAGCCTTTGCAGCAATGCCATTTTTCAAGTCACTTTTTCTCTCATAGGGTCAAATAATAGTACAGTTACACCCCTCTTAATTGTTGTTGCTGCAAATTGCATGCGGTGATTAACTATGCCATCCATTTTGTCCATGCTGGAAGGTAAACTGCTAAATCTGGAACGTCCAAGCTTCACAGAATGAATAAATTCAGCATATGAGCACTCAGTATCCAGGTATCTGAGAATGAGTTTGCAGGCTTGACTATTCCATATCAGCCACGTGCAGCAAGGCGTCTGACAATGACCCATTTCAAGTGCACATTTTCCTTGGAAATAGCTCCGATTTCTGCTGCGCTGCCATCAGAGCTTTGCTCGGAGCTGACACGGCATGGCTGTTGGGAATTCTTTTTATAATAGAAAAAAGTCATATCCTTGTTCGACAGAGGGGAAAACGAAATGCTGCAGAGCGGATATGCCCAAGGGGAAGAACTGCCAGGTGGTGGGCAGCCGTGTTGAGCCTTTGTATTTGTTTGTTACAAGCTGTGGACAGTGTGTGACTCTTTATGACATATTTTTAATCAAAAGGTCTCATACTTAAGGGATTACAAGGAGAACAATACATGCTGCACATGAGTGTCTTTTAGCACAAATGTTTATACACTTTCTTTATATATATATATATATATATATATATATATATATATATATATATATATATATCTAACAAAGGGCACAGAAACCTTTGGCAAGGACAAAGCAGGTATCACGCAGGGAGGCTCCAGAAACAGATCTGACCATGAAGAATTATTGCATAGAAGGAACCAAGTGGAGACCTTTTTGCTTTTAATAGTATAATCACAGAAACCCGGCGACTTTAGTATGTGAATTGATAAACTGGGAGCAAGTTGTGGCAACCTCTTCCTTAGTCCTTCTGTGTGCCAATGTTTTCACTTCAACTCAAAAAAGCATTAGAGTATGTAGTGTGTCCATACAGCATAGAAACCCATGGGACACATAGGTTTACCCGCGGTTCGGGCGGGTTTGGGCTGGCTCCTGCACAAAATCTTTGGGTAGTGGGTGGCCTAGCACTGCTGGCTTATAAATAGAGGGGGAACGCAGGGCCGGGTGGGGGTTGAGAGGGAGCAAGTTAGGGTCGGGTGCGGGATGAGAATTTCTCACTGATACCACTAATCCCAGAACACTTAGCACCTGCACATAGATACATTTGTGACAATTTAAAATAAGAAAATATACAATTGTAACTATATAAGATAAGCAGGTCTCTTGGGAGAACTGAAACTTTGAGCTTAAAGGGCAATTTACCTTCATTAGCAAAACTGTTGTAACACATAAAACATGACCCTAAAATTCCCAGAAATGTGTTCAAATGTTCCATAACTTGACAAATCTTGTGAAATGGACATGGTATTTAGGGGGTGTGGCTATAAAATTGGCATGGTCAAAACATTTGCTACATACACCAGACCTTTTTGTCCCTCTTTCCATTTCTCAAATGTTGGGAGGTATAAATACAGTGTGGTTAATCTTTCTTTCAACAGTAAAACGAGGGCCTACCTTAAAGAAAAGTTATATGTAACACATGCCCTACTGGGAATTGCTGGGGTTTGATCCCAATATGACCTTAGGTCTAAGGTATACGACCTGGGGTAATTAAGATCCTTCATAACCCAATATCACAAAAACCTGTTACAAGTGCAGTAAAGTAAGTCAGTTGCATGGTGGGGAGCTACTCAAGGTACTACCCTGTTTCCAAAACAGTTGGGACACCATGTAAAATGTAAATAAAATGAGAATGGGATTTTTTGTAAATCATTTATTCTCTTAATATTTTATACCTGGTCTGTATAAATCTGCCTCCATGTTTTTTTGTTCCTGCAACTGAAGCTGGAAGGTCCATCACAAATCAACAGCAGCATGTCCTCCCTTCTGATGTATACTTCCAATTTACTGTCATGTACACAATCATTTCAAGATGGTTGATATAGTGCTGCGGAAGTATAGTGGAAACAGCATTCGCATTGGTCAATTCCCTGTAATTAAGCTTTTGATCATCTACTTTAGAGAACAAGGGGCACAGTAGGACAGTTTTAGGGAGGTTGCATCCCCTTTAATGAGGAACTTCTACTACTTGGGGATGTTCATGCTGGAGAAGAGGCGTTTAAGGGGTGATATGATAACTATGTATAAATCTATAAGGGGATCATATAATAATCTCTCTAATGCTTTATTTACCAGTAGGACTTTCCAGCTGACACAAGGTCACCCATTCCATTTAGAACAAAAGAGGTTCCGCCTAAATATTCAGAAGGGGTTTTTTACAGTGAGAGCTGTGAAGATGTGGAATTCTCTCCCTGAATCAGTTGCACAGGTTGATACATTAGATAGCTTTAAGAAAGCGTTAGATGGCTTTTTAGCAAGTGAGGGAATACAGGGTTATGGGAGATAGCTCATAGTACAACTTGATCCAGGGACTAGTCCAATTGCCATTTTGGAGTCAGGAACAATTTTTTTCCCCCTCTGAGGCAAATTGGACAGGCTTCAGATGGGTTTTATTGCCTTCCTCTGGATCAACTGGCAGTTAGGCAGGTTAAAAAAGTTAAAAGGTTGAACTTGAACTTTTTTCAACCTAACCTATTATGTCACTACAATCACAATAACTATGTTCTCTTCCTGCAGGCTTTTTAATAGTCATTTATTTCTTTTTTTGACAGTTCCCCTTTAATTTCAAATTGGACTGCTTCTATAAACATAACTGATGAAGATATACAGTATATATAACGTTTGTTTCCTTTTAATGACTAAGAACAATCGTATTTATATTTACCGTCCGATGCAACAAGATCCAGCTGGTTGTTTATTATTTACAATGAAACCATATGTATTCCCATTTGTTTCACGTGCCTGAGGTCTGCTTGTAGAATACAGAGCATCTTTATGTTTCACCAGCAGAGAAGGACATACTCTTCTTCTCTTTTTACCTCACTAATCATTCCTTCAGTGTCTCCTACAATGGAGAAGCATCTTCTCTCCTTCCTCTTTCTGTTGGGGTTCCTCAATGCTCTCTCCTGGACCCCTTATTATTCTCCCTCTATACTTCCTCCCTCGGCAAACGAATCAACTCCTATGGTCTCCACTGATGATCTATCTCTCCTCTCCTGATCTCAACCCAGAACTCCTAACTTGGGTCTCCTCCTGCTTGTCCACTACCTCTACTTGGATGTCGCAACGCTACCTTAAATGAAACCTCTCTAAAACGGAAATGGTTCTCTTCCCTCTGACTAACACTATTAACATAGCTAACAATCACCCCATCTCCCCAGGCCCGGTGCCTTGGGGTTATCCTAGATTCTGCCCTGTCATTCACTCCTCATATCCAGTCACTTATTAAATCATGTCACTTCCACCTAAGGAACATATCCAAAATACGATCATTTATCACCCAAGATTCTGCCAAAATTCTTATCCACTCTCTCGTAATATCACGTCTAGACTACTGTAACTCTCTTTTAATTGGCCTTCTTTTCCAGAAACTGTCACCTCTCCAGTCCATAATGAACAGGCTCATAAACCTCAGCAACCGCTCCTCCTCTGCCATGCCACTCTCCCAATTCCTGCACTGGCTTCCACTACTTTTCAGAATAAAATTCAAATGAATGACCCTGACACTCAAAGCACTTCATAACTCTGCCCCACCCTACATCTCTGAACTCATCTCTATATACTCACCCAACCGCTTACTACGCTCCTCTACTGACCTGCTACTCAACTCTTCTCTCATTACCTCCTCACATGCTCGCATTCAAGACTTTGCAAGGGCTGCACTCACTTCTATAGAGAAGCCTACCCTCACTCTGCTTAACTACCAAATGCAACACCACATACAGTACTAAATCTCTCACTCACTTAATTCCCACACATTGTGTCGTATTCCCTTCCCTTGAGATTCTAAGCTCTTTTGCACAAGGCCTTCCTCACCTTTTGTACCAGTATTGGTTGTGATGTATGTAACTCAATATGTTCTATGTATGTAATTAATGTGATTTAGTTGTATAAACACATTTACTTTACAAAGCTGCAAAATATGCTGGCTCTATATAGATACATTTTAATAATAATAATAAACATGGCAGACACCTGTACCACTGAACTCCAGGTGGTGAGCAGATCCTCCGAGAGAACAGAATGTCTTCTTTCATTGGCAATTTGCAAAGCTGTTGTCTTTTCCTCCTCCTCCTCAATCGCAAAGACATGTTTGAGCATTAAAACATTTTCAATTTTCTTATGAGAGGTTGTTGAGCGAATGTCTCCCCTTTCTAGCAACTGCGAGATCTCCTTCTACTATCAAAAGGAATGATACCTCTGCTTTTATTATTTAAAGGAGAAGCATGTCCACTTTATATGCATTTGTTTTCCATACATTTACCTTTGACCATTTGCCTGTTGTAGTTTCTCAAATCTTTTCTGTTTGATCCATGCTAGGGAGCTGTTTTGTTGTGTTCTTGCATGCCACTATATCACAATGATCTACTCAAGGAATTACTGAGTCTTAAGGGTCATGCATACTGCAAGAGCAGTGTGCAAAGAAAATCCCCATTTTCTTTTCCCATAATGAAGTACTGTATGTCCCACACAATTGAATTGTGGATTTGTGTTTGATGTGCAATGTAAAAGGCAATTGCGTGTTTCTAATGAATCTCATACAAGTTGTAGCAAATTGTGGGGAATGTTTTATTTTAACCATGACATTTGTGTGTCATTCTTTGGACACAAGCACCTTTTGACACAGCTCTCAATGGGAACCCTGGATTTAGGGTAGACCCAAGGTTCCCTAATATCAATAGGTGGTTAATTCATCAGAGCAGACTGGCTAGGGGTTTTGGAGGAAGTAGGTTTAATCCAGGACTGGGGACTACTAATACACCCTAATACTCATGGAAGCCCATATTGGAGGCCCATTAGAGAAAGATCTACAAACTAAGGGGGTCATGGCCAAATGTAAGACCTCCAAGTGATGCTTGAAACAAACAACTATTGAACTAATGACATGGGGTTAGTTAGCCCAGTGTAATTCTTGATCCATTTTTGTGGGACTAAAAACAGGTTAAGAAGAATTCAAACCAGAATATTTCTATAAATTTTAAACATGATAAACTCAGTAAAATTACATGAGTGCTGGGAGGGAAGCAGCATTCTGATGAATTCTCTTTCATGCGTAATTGAGTTTTTGGTCATCTGCTTAAGAAAAACAGGGGGTGTAGTGGGATAGTTTTATAGACGGTTTAGATATCCTTTATGATACAAAGGTTACAGATTGAAACAGGACATCTTGACAAGCAGTTATAGTTCTTTATGGTATGCTGGCTTCAGGGAATCAAGTGTGGGTTAGAGAGACATTCTCAGTCAGGTTTGTCCTCAGGAATTGCTTTAAAAATGTAATGAGAAAGGATGAGTCTGACGAGCCTTTGAAGAGTGTGGCTACATACCCTTGGGCATTTGTTAGAAAGTGAGTATAACCATCAAGAACCGCAAAAGGTAATTAGAAGAGAAGATCAAAAGCCCAACCTAGGAACCCCAATGGCATGTATTTAGAGATAAGATATGTAGCAGGGGGCTTCATAATTAAAGGTCTTGAATGTTAGTGTTAAGTGGTGTCTGTACTTAATTAAAGAGAAAATAAAGAGCTTGTAAAGAGATGAGCAGCAGACAGGGAAATTACAAATGATTGATGAGTCAACAGGCAGAACCTAGAGCTGGAGCAAGTAGAAAAGGATGGTTGAATGAAATCCCAAAAATAAGTAAATTACACTAGTTCTAGAGAAAAGGCTTGATGTTTTTGGGGAGTTTCTGACACTTTTTTGTTTGTTTTATTCTTTATTTAAGGAAAACAAAAATATATAGGGGGCTGTAAAAGGGCCGCCTGTGGCTGGTGGATACCTAATACAGTGAGATGTACATACATGGCCTTTACTGTAGAAGAAAATATAAAGTCCCAAAGTTCAATTGGATTCACGGTCCTTATGCCGGCTTTCACTTGTATCCCCTCAAGTCCAAACCGTAATGCCTAGAATATAAGCCAGCACCACAGGCACTGGTTATCCGCAACCAGGATCTGCACTAGTTGCAGACTCAAGAATGTAGTTATACAAGCACAATACTTCTGCAGCTTCTCTCTGCTTTCCTTACACACTCTCTCCTCCACACTCCTTACGCATTCTCTCTTGACATCTCCAGGACCTCTGTCATGAAGAGGATGCACAAGTATGCCATTAGCCATGCAGTGTCTAAGCTTTTCCTATAGGCACTCATCTAAACTACACCTAAACACTCAATTCCCTACCTGGTGCACAATTGCCTCAGGGGCTTTACACCAATCGAATGCTCCTCATCAGGACATACCCCCGGGGGAAGGGGGCAGTTGCAGTGTGAGAGGGAAGCAGGGAGGGAGCTCCTTGTGCACCAATTGCAAATGCAAATTAGGATTTGGTTCAGTATTCAAATGAATCTTTCATAAAGGATTTGATGATTTGGCCGAATCCCAAATAGTGGATTCAGTGCACCCCTAAATTAATCATATAATCCTTTTTGTCTATAATAATAAAACAGTGTCTCGGCGATATGAGCTTAGTGCTGATCCCTGTGCCTCTGTACAGTGAGTGAGCTTTGCGCATGTGCCGGCCTGTTCCCCTTCAATTCTAATCCTTTCCTGCAGCCCCTGAGCTCAGATTCATGCAAAGGCGACCACAGGCAGCAGAGATCCAACGCTAGGAGGATGAAGAAGAGCTGGAGAAGAAAATGGGGCAGAGGACACACTGTCCGTAGAATAGCCAGGCAGGAGAAATCAAGCATAGCAGGATCGATGGCCACCCTGTCGCCTTTTCTGAAGAGGAGGGGAAGCAGAGTTTCTGTAAATTATTTCTTAATAAAGGCTGCGCTATTTTAAAGTATAATTTGTGTTGGTGTTTTTTTGGTTGATGGTTGTACAGCTCCACAGAAGAACCTGAATATTCACAAGATGCCAGACACTTCCATCTCTCTAACAGATTAATCAATTCCTGCTGAAGTCACTGCTTGGTTGCAGGCCAAAGGTTTTAATACACTGTAAGGTATTTCTCCTTGTTCCACCCATGTCCTGTTATTAAAGCACAAGGTAAAACATCTGTCCCTATCTTCTAGAATGGGTCAGCATGGTTTGGGCTTATAAGTTGTTGTCAATAGTTCCAAAATGTGATAGTCAATCTGAGATTCCAGGTGTTTCTATTTAATAGGCAATTGTCCAAACTTTGTTCTATTTACATTCTCTTTGACCAGATTTAACATGGCGTTCAGCGGAGTTTCAAGAAGGGTTTTTCTGGAAGATGGTGCGCTATCCAAGCACGATGGGTGGTAAATCTTTTCATTCAAGCGCATTGCATTTTGTAGATGGCATTCTTCCTCCTCCTCATCCCAGTTCTGTTCAAATTGTTCTTGGCAAATTTCACATATTTCATCTGCTCCTGCCGGTCCAGCTGGCATATTTTGAAATTACTTTTCTTTAGCATCTTCTTGAGTTTTTAATAAGACTTCCTCATGCAGCTTCTCAAAGAACTGACTCTTTGCCCGCTCCTCCAAGTCAGCTATTTCCTCAAACTCTATCCAGTCTTTTAAACTATAGTACCACCTCCGGCTAACATCCTAACATCCTTCTCTGTCCTGTTTTGATGATAATGCCAGTCCAGATGATCTGCGTATATATCAGTTTGCGACTTGGCCACAAGTCACAAGAATAACACTGGATGCCAACACATGCCACAAGAATAACACTGGATGCCAGTATAGAGTTTGTTTATAACTAGTGATGGGCGAATTTATTCGCCAGGCGCGAATTTGCGCGATTCGCGCCCAGCGAATAAATTCGTGAAACGCCCACGAAAATTCACGGTAAAAATTCACCGGCGTCAAAAATGAGAAGCCGGCGCCGTTTTGCAAATTTTTCGCCGTTTCGCAAATTTTTCGGCGAAGCGAAACTGGCGCAAATTCGCCCATCACTATTTATAACATAAACATAGTCATATCAGTGTTTTAGGCCTTCCATATGAAAACTAGTGAGGTCTGGGACATCTTGATCATTATCTGCATCTTCCTCCTCTTCTTCAGCTGCAGCGGGTTCAAAAGATTCAGTTGCTTGAGTAGAAGAAAATTTATTCTGTGCACCTTTAAGCATTCCTGTTGAAAGCAGCTTTGAGAATAACTCATTAACATCAAGCTGTCCTAAGTGATTTTCAGGAAATGGAAATGAACCACCTGGCTGCACAAACACTTCTCCCACAGGCCATGATGGGGGACCATAGTTCTGATCTTGACTGGAAAATGCTGTCTGAGACATTGCAGGAGGGTGAGGCATTCCTCCTAATGGTCCAAACGGTTGGCTTGGTGGCAAGTTTCCTGCAGGATGGCTATTGAAGTTTGCAAACTGGGGTCCTTGGGAATTTGGATTCTTATCATCAAAATAAGCCCCAGATGGTCTAGGAAGTTGGCTTGGAAAACACTGCACTCCACCAGGACTCACTTCAAATCTTGGACCAACCGGCCCTTCAAACCTCACTGGTCCTAATTGATGTACTTGAGTTGCCTCAAACCTCATGGGCTGACAAGGTATCTCCTCAAAACTTTGCTGCATTAAGGGTGGTCTAGGAGAACCATCAAGTCTTTGTGGACTAACCACAGCATCAAATCTCGGTGGGACTAATGGCTGCGTTCCTTCAAATCGTTTAGGGCCCATTGGTTGTTCTGGGCCCCTTCAAATCGTGGTGCTCCTAACTGTTGACCTGGTGGTCCTTAAAATCTTGCTGCTTTCATTGGCTGACCTGGAGGGTACCTCTAAATGTTGCATATCTACAGGCTGGCTTGACACTACAGATTGATTTTGCACTCCTTCATATTTCTGCATACATTGCTGACCCTGCCTATTCAGGACTTTAAACCTTGTGTTCTCAACTTGCTTGGCACCTATACTATCAAAATGGGAATCAACTGGTTGTCTTGGGACTGCATCAAAGCGCTAAGGTCCAACCAAATTTCCTGATGCACAATTGCATTTACAGGAGAACTTTCCCTAACGTTTGCAATGTTCAAAATCTTTTATTATAGGGGCATCTCTTCTACCAAGTCTAAGTATTCAGGATCCAAATATCCGCCGCCTTTGTTTTGCTCAGTGGGGCTATCCCACACACCACACCACTGTTTTTCTTCTTGGTACTGGAAAAGATGACGAATCTGACGTGCCATCACAAGAAGCTCATCATGTGTGATGGAAAAGGGTTTATTTGCCTTTTCCAGCAACTCTACTTTGCTTGCACTTGTTAATTCCTTAGGTATTTTTAGATCGGCATCAACACTTAACCAATATGTCTGTTTTGGAGTCCGAGGGGAAGCAACCCCTTTTGTACTATTATTCCTCTGATGGGGGGGCAGATACCCTGATGAGTGACCCATCCACTCCATCGCTTGTAGGTTTTAGGTCCTTGCCAATTTTCCATATCTGCTTTTGGCTCTGTATTGGACACCAAAGATACAAGATCCTATGGCCACTCCTCAGAGGGTCTCTTTTGTCTTCTGTTCATACATCAGTTTTTGCATTCCTTTTAATTCGCTCTTCCCGAGAGCTTGTGCTAAAGTCATCTGTGTGAGATTGTTTACTCACAGGATGGCAAAATCTGCCAATTTTTGGGAGGGAATGAACAGGAGATATGTTTCTTGGTACTTTGGGTGACCTTCTATCTCTACACTTAAGAGAATGGTCTGGTGATGATCTCTTTGGTGATCGTGACATTTTTCTGTTGCCAATTCTTCCAGGTTTCAATTTGTCGGAGTAATTTGTACTGGATTCATTTTTCTGCACAACCCCACCATTTGTTTCTGTTTTCTCACTGTTCGTTGTTCTGATTTGTTGTCTTTGTCATCTGATTTATTACGGAGGTGCTTGTGCAGCCTTGGGTCTCTCCTACTTATGTCCAAGTCCCTTACATTCTCCGTGCCTAGGGATTTATCCCTGACATGAGGCAATTTGGCTTTCAAAGGAGACGGGGACTTAGACTGTTTATCCCTGACATGAGGCAATTTGGCTTTCAAAGGAGACGGGGACTTAGACTGATCCTTAAGTTCAGGTTGTACAGATTCTCGCTTAGGTAGCTTTTCATGAGATTTCAACTTTTCGGGCATTGCTGAAGCATTAGCTTTGTCATTTAACAAAGGCTTAACAGTCTTTAGGTTTGGTACACTTGCTATGTTGGGTTTCATCTCCTTTTTGTGCCCTGGATCTTTCATGTGCACTGAATGCAGATTTCCTTTCACAAGACGAGGATCTCTGCTTGGCATTGGCATCTTTTCATTGGGTTTTTCGATGGGCTGAGAAAGCGGAGGAATTTTGCTCTTTTCAGAATGCAGAGAAACAGGCTGTGGGGCCTTGACTGGCATGTGTGGAATTTTTGGGATGATAGCTGGTTTTGAAGATGAAAGTTAACTTGCCAACTCTGTTCTCTTGTCTGCTATACCTCCAACTCCAACTTTTTTTGTTGTAGAGTAATTGTTGCCTTATTAGCTGCTCTTGAAGCAGATGCTTTTGTGCCTCGGGGTTAGCGGGAGTGGAATAGCACTTGGCACTTTAGCTGGCTGTGTTTCCTCTGGTTTGTTTAGGAATTTAGGATTCATATGGATACTAGAAGTGTTCACATTTGGGGACAGAGGCCTAACTGGCCTGGTGCACACTTTGCCCCTATTATACATTACCTCATGATCATTTGGATTCACACAGCAAAGATAATATGTACTCCCCAAGCTATGCCCAGTCAGGGCACTGCTACATTTGTCCAATCAGGATAGAATGGTTAAATGATCAAGCCATAACTGCAAGCTATTTGGGGGGACTTATAACATCTTGTGGTTGTTGGAAACCTGTCTTAAAACGTCTCTTTTTTTATTTAAATGTATGTCTTTCTGTATTTAAATGCATAAAACAAAATTAAAGGGTCTCTCTTGAATTATATTTGAATTATATTTGAATTGTGGATTACAATTTATATTTACCTGGACTGAGGGATTGTAGAAAATGGATGAAAGGTACTATTGAGCTTGTGAAGTTTATGAGCTATTTTATGCCATGTATTGTCAGGTTGACTGTCTGTGTGATATAAAATAACAAAATTACCCTAAATCTAAAGCTAAAATAAAAAATACTGTAGAGCTTTACATGCCAAGTGAAACATGCTACAATACAAAATAGGTAATTTAATACTTGACAAGCAGGTTACAAAGTACAAAAAATTATGCAATCTGCCATGTTTTGCACTTTGTTCCCTGCACTGCAGTAGGTCTCCTACACTTTGCCCCATAAACATCAGGCTGTAAACATGGCATCCCCCTCCTGCACAAGTTAGGGAGTGTTGGTGGGTGCCCTATGCCAGACAGTAAGGAAGGGGCTGCTTAATACCCACTGACACTGGCTCTGCACCTCATGCCCGATTTTTTTTATCCAGCCCAAGTTGAAAAACATAGATAGACCCTTTAAAGAAATGTTCTGCCCCTTAATGCTCTTGCCTTCTGCCAAGGGTCTAAGTAAATTACCCATAATAACTCTCAGTGTAATGAATAAAAACATGGCAGTGCAAGACAGGTCCATATTGTATATACTGTATAGACAGCTGAGGGCCAGTGTTTAAGACAGTGCTGTCCAAATACTGTGGTATGATGGAATTTTCCCAGCCTACATGGTAGAGGGCCAATAATGAAAGCCAGTATTGACCACTCCCTTTTTAAAACCACAACCACTTTGAACAACACCCATGTTAGTACACAAGATCTTAAAACCATATCTACATGTTGGTAGCAAACTGTGCTCACTGAAGAGATATCACTCCACTCATTTGTGAAAAAATGTTTGTCATATTAAGATATACCCTCAAATCCATATGCCTCCTCGAACCCTAGGGATACAACAGCAACCTCCAGCACATAATTAGCAAACTTAGGGACCCCCTTACAAATATTTCCAATTGCTAACAATCCACCACCAGGTTTACATGAAGAGCAGAGCAGGGAGAGTATGACACACATACTAAGTTTACCTTTCACATGCAGAGCAGGCACACAAAGGAAGTATAGGGCAGGCAGAGTATGGCACACCAAGGGAGCATAGGGCAGGCTGAGTATGGCCCAACCAGGCAGAGCAGGGAAGGGCAGGAGACAGGGAAACCTATCAGGACCATGCAGGTAATTGATCATGACCACTCTAAGATGAACAGCATGTACTGTTCTAAGTATAGTGACACAGTGCTAGTGCTACTCATACTGTCTGAGGTGTGAACAGGTAACAATGTGGGCATTTACAGTCTTAAGTGTGAGCTATACATGGATTTTATGGGTCAGTGTCTTACAGGTGTGAACAGCGCAGGGAGGATAACAAGTGTTAACAATGCAGGGCTTTTAGAGCCTAAATCTGAGTTGTGAACAATGCAGGGGCCAGTTAATAACAGTTTACACATGGGAAGGCCTGTGGGCCGCTAGTTGGACAGTACTATTCTAAGGGCCTTTTTTTTGCTGTATTTTAAATATACAAATACTCCCTTTGAGCAGTGCTGAGAAGGCAAAATGTTAATTTACATTAAATTCAATTATGGTAGTGTTGGGTCTAGGAATGGGTAACACGGTGCTTTAGCCTTTGGCCTCCCTCCCTTCACTAATAAGAAAATACAGTAAGCAACTTCATCCAAGAGCTTGTCAATATACAGTAAAAAAGCAATCATATATGCCCTGAATGCAATTTTATTCTATTTTTTAAAACATTCTTTATTATATTTTTTTAAAATCAGTTAAGGAAATAACATATCAAAACTATTTTGTCAATATAAAGAATTAAAAATGACAAAAACAAATGTCATTTTTTTTTTTTTTACAAAAAGTCATTTTTTCCAGTCTTGATGAATTTATCCAAGGAGGACTCCATGGAGGGCAGCCATCGGAAACCTAGTTTTTATGCCCCTGTCCCACCCCCGATGGCTGCCCTGGTTCTATGTTTCTTTCAGGTAGTTCCTGGGATCTGTTTGTAGCCTATCACTGAAGAATTTCTTTAGGCAGTTTGGTGGTTTCTCAGTCTCCACCAATTGGTCATCTGCAGATGGTAGATGTCGATCTGTTATTTAACTTTCACATTTTCTTCATTTAGCTTCAATGGTTTGCTAGTATGAAATATTGTTCATTATTAGTCATGAAGCAGGTGTATACATAATAATTTTACAATTTCTTAATTTTTTTATATTTGCATTTACAATTTTTGTCATTACTTGTTTTATGTTATATGCCTTTTTCTGCTTATTTAACAGCTACAACTATCCAACAATAACATTGTCTCCCTTCTCATCTTATGGGTCTCACTCCTACATGTGGCCTAGTTCAGTAACCCACACCCTAAACCCACACCCTAACAGTCTATGGCTGCCTTTGTTATTTGAAGCCAGAGAATATTGTTTGGATAGGACAACAGATAGTTACAGATTATGCCAATGACAATAAGAATAAGCTATTTTTCTTACCTCTCTGCAGATGCTTCATAATATTCTTCTGTATAACCCTTTCATTGCATATATCTGTGATGAACGGGTGTGACAAGAGCTGCCTTGCAGATGGTCTCTCTGCAGGATTTTTCTGCAGGCATTCATAAATAAAGTAGTGGAATTTTTCACTCCTGCAAAAAGAAATTGAGGCAAAATTATAATTGTTCATGTTATAAATATATCTAATTGCTCAGACTTATGGAAGTCCATGCCCATATAAAGCTCCTAGCCCATTTATACTTTCCACATCATTACTACACCCTATTTACCCAATCCCTCATGCCTCACTGTAACTTCCCCTTTGGCTTTTCTCCTACCCCATTCACCCTGACTCTCTTTCTTATTTGCACAACCCCTTACTCCATTGTCATTTCCTCACTCTCTTCACCCTCACTTCCTTTTCCATTTCCCCAACTTCCCCTCACTTTCTTTTTGTTTTTCATGGAAATCACTCACCATTTGTTCCATTTCAACGTAGGAGCGGCACCACGAATAATTTGTTTGATCAAAGCCTTGTCAGGAAGTTCGTTGTTTGCTATATGATAAACAAATACAATATTAAAACATGCTGACTGCTATTTACAATATTTATAGGGTTCTAAAAGGTGCAAAGTTTGATACAGGTCAAATCACCTATTTCAAGCAATAAGCAGCAAGGGTTACTGCACTTGGCATACTTAGTGCCTTTTATTACATTATGTTGGGGTTAGTTTTTATCATTAATTGATTGTAAACTTTACATAAGGGGCAGTATCATTTTCTTTTACAACTTTTACTATCTAGTAACACACACATATATTACATATATACACAGTCATGTTAAGAATTCCTGAGAATGTACTTACGGACACATCCTTCTGCCATGTGAATGGCTGATATTCCCAAAGACCACACATCAGCCTAGAAAACATGGAGGAAAAGAAAATAATTAAAGAAGTCTATACACAGGAGACATACTTCTGTTGTCTATCCAACCACATTATGATAGGGGTTCTCTTTAGACTATAGAATAGGAAATATATTAAAAACATGCCACTTTGTACTCATATAAAACAGTTCAAGGGCTGAAGTACAGTGGGTTTCATATCTAAAGAATGACTCCAAACTGAGAAACGTCTGTTTTACACAGAGTTGGAAAATCCAATAAAGCATAAAGAGGGGTTTGTAAAATGTTTGTGCCCTGTACTTACAATACATTATGCTCACTTCACTTACACCTTTTAATAATAGCAAAACTGGACGACACCTTTGCTTTTGAGAGGGGTATGTGAAGTAAGTGGCAAAAACACGTGTATTTACCTCATGTAAGCTACATACAATTAAATAAAGGTGGCGCTAACTCTAAAATATAAAGGAAGAAAGAAGTTATCACTATACCTTATGGTCAAATTCGCCTCTGTTACGCGTGCAGGCAATTGCCTCTGGTGCTACATATCCCATTTCACCAGCAGGCCTATCACTTTTTCCTCCCATGACAGCAGCACCAAAATCAACTGAAATTGTAAGAGAAAAGCATGAATTTTTTATGTTAGTTTGCAAATGCAACACACCAATAAAAATCATGGTGATACAGAAACATTTGTGGGCAATTTTAACATGAGAAAGAATTAGTGTGCAGATGTGTTGTTTTTGCAGGTTTAGAACTTTTAAAAGGTTTATATAAACATTATTATTGGAGAGACAGAGAAATATAAAATTGACTTCACATTCACTAAAACTTCACAACATCCATTCTTTAGTCAGATTCTAAGCGTCACTTACTTATCTTTACAACTGCGTCTTCAGTAAGCATCAGATTATCAGGCTTCACGTCACAATGTAGAATTCGCTGTTTTCTGAGATGATACAAGCCCTGGGAAAAATATAAAGGAAAATTGTAATTACAATTATTTTTCATGTTCTTGAACTAATAAGATAGAAATGTATTAAATAAATATCCAGAGGACTACAGAGAAGGTTCACATGTGACATACCTGTAATACCTGCTTGCAGATATAAGCAATCCAGCTTTCTTCTAAGGAATGGTTCCTTTTGCTTTTTATTAGGTCAAGTACTGATCCACCATCACAAAATTCTGTAGTAATCTAGAACACCAATAAAGAACATTTAGTATACAATTTGATTGTTGAGCTTGCATTAGGCAATACTGGTGACATAAGAGTTTGTGTGCTATAATTTACTATAATAAAGTGTACTTGCATTGTTTTTGTTTCTATGTGTTCTGTACTAGAAGTAAAATGTGACTGCCTTGATTTGCAGTCAGTGGGTGTAATTCAGAAATAGGCACATATAAGCATTCAGGGTATGACTGCAATCAGGTAAAAGTGAGAACAAATCGGTCATGTGGATTGGACTCTTTCTTATACAATTGGATCATATTTGTATCCAAGCTTGTATGAGAGCTGTTGATTGAGTGTTGGTGCACAAAGGTTCAACATATCTAAACGCTTCCTTACCCATAGCTGTTCACAAATCCGTCTAGCAGGCTTTTGGTAAAATGCGCCATAAAAGGAGATGATATTCTCATGGCCAGAAACCTTCTCAAGAATTTCCAGTTCTTTAAGGATTGTATCTTGATCCTAATTTCCAACAAAAGAAAAGTTAATACAAAAGAAAATTGGATGCAATTGTTATTTTAAATACCCCAACCTAGTTATGGAGAATTGCAGCTTGTTAACATAATAAATCTTTCTCTGTGGTTTTTTTTAATCTAAAATCTACTGCCTTCTATAAAAGGTATTCCTCCACTTATTTTCACATAGCAACATAGGAATTTAGGCTGAGAAAAGAAACACATCCATTGAGCTCAACCTGTTCAAAATAAATGAAACCTATGCGAAATAAGGCTTTTTGCAAATATGCTTATTATAATATAAATATAGTAACATTACAAAGACACATTACCTTTATTTTCTTTATTATTTTAACGGCCACTTCTTTGCGTTTGATATTATGCCAACCCTGTAACACAAGTAGAGAAAGAAGGTCTGTGATGATGAACTTCATTATGGTGAATCAAACAGATATGTGGATAAGGCACAAGTTTATTGGCAGCCTCAGAAACACAATAAAAAAGGACAATACTGTAGAGAGTGTGACCAAGTGGGAGAATTCTGAAATCACCCAGAAGCATGACACAAACTACACAATTGTAATGTTGAATAAAGTATCTCACCATATGGACAACTCCAAAATTGCCTTCTCCGATGGCCTCTCCAAGTTTTAAATTTCCCCTGGGCTCCTGAAAAAATAACATTATTTTCAAATGCATGATAAATATAATACTAAACTAATATAATGCAGCTGGACAAATAACTTTCTCAACATTAAAGAAGCAGTGATATTATAAGGAGAAACTGGAAAATGGTGTATAAGGGGAGAAGGTTGAGGGCTGGAATAATTAAGGAAAACTATGAAAGTTGTGCTTTTATGTTAAAAAAAAATACAGTTTTACAACTTACTGGGTATTTGGCAAATGGATCTTTATCATCCTCCTGGGGAAGAGAAAAAATGTTTCATTAGATAATCTGAGCTTATTGGGTGAAACTGCTACAATTATTATATTAAGTATAAGAAAAGGTTTATTTACTGGGGGTGCCAAAATATTAGGTAAAGGTACGTATAAAGTATGTTATGTTATCCAAACCTTGCTAAAGTCTTCTTGGGTACGGTAGGCACACTTTTCTTTTTTTATTTCTTTTCTATTTATTTCTTCCTTTTTCGTGATATTTATATTTGTGGTGCTGTTGTCAATTTTCTTTGGTACCTCCTTAAAAAAAGAAAAGAAAGGATTTGTTGTTAAGTTGAACTAAACCCTGGAGTTAAGTTGCTTAAAGGGACAGTATAGACCTTTCTTAACATTATATTATACATTATATCTACAGTTTTTGTTAATTCTTGAACGAAATAGAGCAAATAGAGCAAAAACTAACAGTTGAAGAGCTTAAAAAATGTTCTATTTTATGTAGCTCAGTGTGATGCTGGACTAAAATTTTTAATTTAAATTAAATTTATTTTTTAATTGTATTCTTAAAATAAAATAAAATGAATTGCTGCTTACGTCAAAGGGCTCTTGGTGAAGCTGCCCAGGTCGATCTATGTTCTCCTTTATTTCGGATTCCTCACATGACTCTCCTTGAGGTTCTTCAGATCCATATTCATTTTCCTCAAACATCTCCAAACTATTTTCAGTTGCCTCATAGGGCTCTAGTTGAAGTTGTTCAGACCATTGATCCTGGCTAATTTCAATTTCAGTTTCTTTTGGAAACTCCTGATAAGTAAAGAAAAAATCTGTGAACCATCTAGTTGAAGAGCTTAAAAGTGTTCTAAAAATATGTTCTATTTTATGTAGCTCAGTGTGATGCTGGACTAGAATTTTTAATTTAAATTTAATTTAATTTTTAATTGTATTCTTAAAATAAAATAAAATGAATTGCTGCTTACGTCAAAGGGCTCTTGGTGAAGCTGCCCAGATCCTTCTATGTTTTCTTGTATTTCAGATTCCTCACAGGACTCTCCTTGAGGTTCTTCAGATCCATATTCATTTTCCTCAAACATCTCCAAACAATTTTCAGTTGCCTCATAGGGCTCTAGCTGAAGTGGTTCAGGCCATTGATCCTGACTAATTTCAATTTCAGTTTCTTTTGGAAACTCCTGATGAGTAAATAAAAAATCTGTGAAACATCTAGTTGAAGAGCTTAAAAGTGTTATAAAAAAATATTTTCTATTTTATGTAGCTCAGTGTGATGCTGAACTAGAATTTTTAATTTAAATTTAATTTAATTTTTAATTGTATTCTTAAAATAAAATAAAATGAATTGCTGCTTACGTCAAAGGGCTCTTGGTGAAGCTGCCCAGATCCTTCTATGATTTCCTTTATTTCAGATTCCTTACAGGACTCTCCTTGAGGTTCTTCAGATTTAGATACATTTTCCTCAAACATCTCCAAACAATTTTCAGTTGCCTCATAGGGCTCTAGCTGAAGTGGTTCAGGCCATTGATCCTGACTAATTTCAATTTCAGTTTCTTTTGGAAACTCCTGATGAGTAAATAAAAAATCTGTGAAACAACTAGTTGAAGAGCTTAAAAGTGTTATAAAAAAATATTTTCTATTTTATGTAGCTCAGTGTGATGCTGAACTAGAATTTTTAATTTAAATTTAATTTAATTTTTAATTGTATTCTTAAAATAAAATAAAATGAATTGCTGCTTACGTCAAAGGGCTCTTGGTGAAGCTGCCCAGATCCTTCTATGATTTCCTTTATTTCAGATTCCTTACAGGACTCTCCTTGAGGTTCTTCAGATTTAGATACATTTTCCTCAAACATCTCCAAACAATTTTCAGTTGCCTCATAGGGCTCTAGCTGAAGTGGTTCAGTCCATTGATCCTGGCTAATTTCAATTTTAGTTTCTTTTGGAAACTCCTGATGAGTAAATAAAAAATCTGTGAAACATCTAGTTGAAGAGCTTAAAAGTGTTATAAAAAAATATTTTCTATTTTATGTAGCTCAGTGTGATGCTGAACTAGAATTGTTAATTTAAATTTAATTTAATTTTTAATTGTATTCTTAAAATAAAATAAAATGAATTGCTGCTTACGTCAAAGGGCTCTTGGTGAAGCTGCCCAGATCCTTCTATGATTTCCTTTATTTCAGATTCCTTACAGGACTCTCCTTGAGGTTCTTCAGATTTAGATACATTTTCCTCAAACATCTCCAAACAATTTTCAGTTGCCTCATAGGGCTCTAGCTGAAGTGGTTCAGGCCATTGATCCTGGCTAATTTCAATTTTAGTTTCTTTTGGAAACTCCTGATGAGTAAATAAAAAATCTGTGAAACATCTAGTTGAAGAGCTTAAAAGTGTTATAAAAAAATATGTTCTATTTTATGTAGCTCAGTGTGATGCTGGACTAGAATTTTTAATTTAAATTTAATTTAATTTTTAATTGTATTCTTAAAATAAAATAAAATGAATTGCTGCTTACGTCAAAGGGCTCTTGGTGAAGCTGCCCAGATCCTTCTATGTTTTCCTTTATTTCAGATTCCTCACAGGACTCTCCTTGAGGTTCTTCAGATTCATATACATTTTCCTCAAACATCTCCAAACAATTTTCAGTTGCCTCATAGGGCTCTAGCTGAAGTGGTTCAGGCCATTGATCCTGACTAATTTCAATTTCAGTTTCTTTTGGAAACTCCTGATGAGTAAATAAAAAATCTGTGAAACATCTAGTTGAAGAGCTTACAAGTGTTATAAAAAAATATGTTCTATTTTATGTAGCTCAGTGTGATGCTGGACTAGAATTTTTAATTTAAATTTTATTTATTTTTTAATTATATTCATAAAATAAACTGAATTGCTGCTTACATCAAAGGGCTCTTGGTGAAGCTGCCCGGATCCTTCTATGTTTTCCTTTATTTCGGATTCCTCACAGGACTCTCCTTGAGGTTCTTCAGATCCATTACCATTTTCCTCAAACAACTCCAAAGAATTTCCAGTTGCTTCATAGGGCTGTAGCTGAAGTGGTTCAGATGCTACTTTGTTGTCCTGTATTAGAGAAACAATATTATATTATAAAATCAACTCAATTCAGCCACTATAATTTAAAAATCTTAATGATTTCTTTGATAATAGTTTTTCCATCCATTGGTTATTGTCTGCTTACCTGATAGTGGCAGGTGTTGTTATCAGATCTCTCTTCCTGCTCACTAAGCTGTTCCTCCTGGTTTCTGCTAACCTCAAAGCTGATCTCCTCAGGTTCACGTTCAAATTCCTGGGTGAAAAACAGGAAAATAGATTCAACTTAGCTAAGTTAAAGCATTACATATTAACACAATGTAAAAGACAATAACTTTGGCCATATCTTTATCTGGTTGGTCCTGGGATAGAAGCAAAAATATTTATACTATATATCAGTTTAAAAAAATATCCTTAAATAACCCTTGTATATCCTGTAGAGTTTGCAGCTGCCATTTAATTTTAAAGGGCACCTGTTGCGAAAAATTTTAATCCCCAACCAAAGGTGCAGGCTACTAGAGCCCGCATTCTGGTTTGGGATAACAGCAGTATTTTTTTTAAAGAATGCCCCCCACCTGCACTACGCTACCGAAACCGGGAGGGAGCTCCAAGTACGAGCAGCCATGTCCGGTCACTCGCATGTACGTAACACACATGTGACATCACTCCCATGTGCATAATGAGCAATTCAGGGCAGCATTTCATTATGTGCATGCGAGTGACCAGACATAGCTACCCGGTAGCAGAGCACTGGCAGGGGGCATTTTTTTAAAAAAAACACTGGTATCCCCAACCAGAATACAATATTGATAGAAGAAGTGTATTGCACAAGCAAAGCAGAAAACTGACTAATCATATTAACATCATATTACCATATCTAAATGAATTTGGGTTTTTCTATTCCCTTAAAGTATTTTTGTTATTTTTCTTACCTGGCACATCTCAGTGTTCCCATTGACTTGAGGATTATCTGAATTCTCCTGGTTAAGAAAGGGAAAGAGATGTTTCTGTTGAAAAGAAGCTATATAAAGAAGAATATAATAAGAATAATATTTTATTGTATTTTACCATATTTTGGCTTACCACAACAACTACTTCGTCAGTTTCATTGGGTAGTATCTAGAGTAGAGAATAAAAAACAGTGTTATTGCAAAAATTGGAAAAATTTATAGAATTAATTTACTAATCTCCATCAAACTTTCATCCGTTATGTAAAAAAACGTCTAAATATATAGATGGTGCTATGCTCTGAAAAGTTAAAAAAAAAATCAAATTTTATTCTATTTTATTCTATTTCTTAACTTACCAGAATGATTTCTTCATTAGATTGATCTTTTTTCTAAGAAAAATAAAACAAAAGGTTTTATCACTAAAAGAAATGTTCATGAGAATAAGTTATAAGAAAACTTCTATATATATATATATATATATATATATATATATATATATATATGTATATATAGATATATATATATATAGCACAATCTCTTGTATTTTATTATATTTTTCTACTTACCGTGATATTTTGATTGGGAGTTTTATCTGGTTGTTTCTGGTAAAAAGTAAAAAAAAATAGTTTAAGCACAAAAGTTTCTCCCTCCATTAAATTATTCACAAAATAATATGTGTGATATTACAATACAAGGAATTAAGTACTTACCTTGCGTACACAAGAGAAACAATTGCAGATAAAACGCCACATGTTTATTCTTTCTATGGAGAGAAAGAGAAAGATAATTTGTATAAATATAAATATTGAAAAAATAGCTGATGAACACAAGGAATTTCAGTAACAGAAAAATGTGTATGACGTGTATTATGTATATATGTTTCTGATTTGCACCCAGGTTAAGGTTTATTTGTAGGGCAGATTCACTAAGGGTCGAATTTCGAAGTTAAAAATACTTCGAAATTCGACCCTCGAATTGAAATCCTTCGACTTCGATATTCGAAGTCGAAGGATTTAGCGCTAAACATTCGATCGTTCGATCGAATGATTTTTCGTTCGATCGAACGATTAAATCCTTCGAATCGAACGATTCGAAGGATTTTAATCAAACGATCGAAGGAAAATCCTTCGATCAAAAAAAGCTGAGCAAGCCTATGGGGACCTTCCCCATAGGCTAACATTGACTTCGGTAGGTTTTATCTGCCGAAGTAGGGGGTCAAAGTTTTTTTTAAAGGGTAAGTACTTCGACTATCGAATGGTCGAATAGTCGAACGATTTTTTACTTCGAATCGTTCGATTTCGTTCGACTTCGATCGAATTTAACCAATTCGATGGTCGAAGTACCCAAAAAAAACTTCGAAATTCGAAGTTTTTTTTATTCTAACCCTTCACCCGAATTTAGTGAATCGGCCCCTAAGTGTGTGCCTAAGCCTTCAACGGTATATACTATATACTGTATGTGCTTTAGAAGAATCACTACTAGAAAGCACACTATTATATGTGTAAAATATCAGCATTGGTAAATTATTGTATGTAGGACCAAGTACAACACCCATTCTTTGGATTTCCACTTGCTCTTTTTCTGAGGGCAAAAATCAAATTCTCTATAATTCCATGGATTCAAACAGATTCACAACACCGCTAGCAGTTTTGAAGCCATACAGTACCATTATTTAGGGGCAGATTTATTTGAATTACGAGCTATTTTTTGTGTACTTCGACTAGGGAATAGTCTAAATTCGATGTGAATTTGAAAAAAATTTAAGAAATCAGAATATCGGAATTCATCATGTACTGTGTCTTTAAAAATTCAACTTTGACCATTCACCATCTAAAACCTGCCGAATTGCTGTAGCTTTAGCCTATGGGGGACCTCCTAGAGCCTATTTAGAGTCAATTGGTGGACTTTGAAAAATCAACCTTTTTTTGGGGGGAAACTTTGAATCGAATTCAATCGAATGCGCTATTACTTTGATTCGTATGATTCGAATTCGGCCGAATACGGACCTATTTGATCGAAAATGGACCTATTTGACCAAAAAAACTTCGACTGAAATATGCCCTTTATTATATTATTTTTGATTATCTTTTCATCTGAATGTGCCAAGCTCCACTCACCTCAGTTGCCTGATCAAGATTGAACCAGCCTGAGTTTCTATTAGACACTTTGATTCTGTCCATTATGACATCATAAGGACATCCCATAATAAGCCCAAGTGAGGATGAGCTGCTGTTAGACACTTTTATTGTGTCCATTATGACATCATATGGACCGAAAAACTTTGTTTGAATGGGGATTGTTCACCTTCCAAACACTTTTTTCAATTCAGTTGTTTTTAGATTGTTCCCCAGAAATAAAAACTTTTTTCAATTACTTTCCATTATTTATCTTTAAGTTTTTTCTAAAATCTAAGTTTAAAGGTGAATGTTTGTGTCTCTGGTGTTTGAGTCTGGCAGCTCAGTAATTCAGGTGCAGACTCTGAACTTTTACAATTTTGGAACATTTAGTTGATACATTTCTGAGCAGCATCTCTGGAGTATTAGCAACTATTGTATCAATTCTAACAGCTGCCTGTAATGAAACCCAGAGATTCTGCTCAGCAGGGACAAAGATAAGAAATGTATCAACTTAATGTATCAATTTAGAACAGTTTACAGGATCTGCGACCCCCTTCCCAGAGCTGCTTCACACATAGAAAATAGAAAGTCATTAGAAAAAGTCGTTATTTCTGGTGATCTATCTGAAACCAACTAGTTGTTTGAGGTTGACCAACCCTTTAAATATGCCCCTTCATATATTGTTTTTGATAATCTTTTCATCTGAATGTGCCAAGCTCCACTCACCTCAGTTGCCTGATCAAGAATGAACCAGTCTGAGTTTCTATTAGACACTTTGATTCTGTCCATTATGACATCATAAGGACATCCCATAATAAGCCCAAGTGTGGATGGACTGCTGTTAGAAACTTTGTGTCTATTATGACATCATAAGGACATCCCATAATAAGCCCAAGTGAGGATGAGCTGCTGTTAGACACTTTTATTGTGTCCATTATGACATCATATGCACATCACATAATAAGCCCAAGTGGGGATGGACTGCTGTTAGAAACTTTGTGTCTATTATGACATCATAAGGACATTCCATAATGAGCACAAGGGGCATGAAAATTGATATAGTATAGTGAAGTTGGGTTAAAAAAAGTTCAATCCCAGTGCACACATATTAATACAGACCTATTTATACATTCACATATATAAACTATATAAAACATATCTATACTAATTAGAGATTTTAGTATCCCAATAGCCATTATATTATGTCCATCCAAGAAACGTGGTAATAACCGAGCTAGCATTTGCAAAACAGCTCTATAATAGTTCATATTGAAATGCTTTTTACTATCGGCAAATAACCATCTAAAATAATTATAGGGAATTAGCTATTATTCAGCAACATGTATGAACATTATATAAGTAAAGGAAAAGCTGCCATTATAGTATGCATATTAAACCAGCACAGGGAATGCAAATGGAATTCTACAATTAATTTAGGTTGGACCAAGTACAACATCCCCCTTCAAATTAAATTCTCTGTCATTGTAAACATTTTAATATATTTGTAACACCATTAGCAGTCACTAACTTTAAAAATGATCATATTTGCTGAAATTCTTAGACAAATATCTTGAGCTCCACTTACCTCAGTCGCCTCAGAAAGAATGAGCCAATCTGGGCTGCTGCTGGAGACTCTGACTGTGTTCATTATGACATCATATTTTGACATCCCATTATGACATCACAGATGCAGTAAAGTGTCTGCTAGAGACTCTGACTGTGTTCATTATGACATCATATTTTGACATCACATTATGACATCACATTATGACATCACAATGGTATCACAGATACAGTAGTGTCGGATTTCATCGGCCCATGGGGAAATCCTGAGGCCTTTCATTTAGCAATTTTTTTATGCAAATGTTTGAGTTGGTTTGTGCTTTAATAAATTGTGACTATTTGTGTTTTCAAATTTGCAATTGTTTTTTTCATGTTTTTCTTAAAGTGCAGAAAAACTAAACTTTAAATATCATGTACATGGTATAACAATAATTTACAGTTTGTGGTTTACCAACTGAGCTAATGTCGCAATGTGCATTTTTAAATAAGTTATAGTATATAGAAGAACTAGACCCTAAATTGAATTGACATGTGGTCAGAGAAATAAAGGTCTTCTAACTTTGTATGAGACTTGTGCTGTGAGTGCTTTCTATTTGTGCACTATAACTATATTGGTGAAGACCCGGCCTTTACTGATTTGAATGGTGTGTGCAGATACACAGAAGTATATATATATATATATAATAGTATCAAAAAGTAATCACACTCACGGGTCTTTAGTGAAAAAAGACTATTCGTTTATTGCTAATATATATATTGGCGCTCTACAAAATACATGTTATTATTATTAATAATAATAATTATATATATATTATAAGATACACATACATATATATTAAACTTATAGAGCCAGAAGTGATCTAGGCCTTCAAAGTTGTTAAAGGAGTTTTGCATCTTGGATATTTCTATCTGTTGAGAAGCTAAACTTGGGGGTTATTGCAAATAATCAAGCAGAAAATGAGTTTTCCCTGTCACACAAGCTGCTGCTGTGATGCTGATTGTGCTGGTTTGTGAGCTGCCACATACTAGAGTCCTGCAGCGGGTGGGGTACCTGTGGGTTACCCACAAAAACCTGCGGTACCCTGCGGGTTGTGGGTATAGATGTGGGTCTGCGGTTCTGCAGGTTTGCGGGTCGCGGAGTCGGCCTGCGGGTATTCTCAATAGCAGTTTTTATTCCTTTTTTCTGATCATGTCTACTTGTCCGATGATTTCACTTCTTGTTTACAATGACAGCACTTTCTGATTCTTGATGGTCAGTGGGTCGCAGGTCCAGGTTTCAGATATGGTACTTGCGGGTAGGGTCGGGTAGCGGGTAAGAATGCGGGTTGCGGATTGCAGGTTGCGGGTACGGGTCGCGTACAGGTTCCAAATAATTGACCTACACAGGACTCTACCACATACTAATTTACTAATTAACTGCTAGTTGATCCAGAGGAAGATATAATAATAATAATAATATTAAAGTTCCCAGTTAATAATCAAGGTAATAATTTGTGCTTCTGTTAACAGAATATTTTAAAACATTTACATACAAAACCTTTGTGTGCAAGTATGGGATCCGTTATCCAGAAGCCCATTATCCAGAAAGCTCCAAATTACTGAAAGGCCATAGACTCCATTTTATCCAAATAATCCAAATTTTTAAAAATTGATTTCCTTTTTGTCTGTAATAATAAAACAGTACTTTGTATTTGATCCAAACTAAGATATAATTAATCCTTATTGGAAGCAACCCCAGCCTATTGGGTTTATTTAATGTTTACATGATTTTCTAGTAGATCCAAATTTCAGAAAGATCCATTATACGTTAAACTTCAGGCCCTGAGCATTCTGGATAACAGATCCCATAACTGTAATTGTTTTCCTGTATCATAAGGTTTGATCAGCAGTATTTAATTGATGTTGTGATAGTAAGAAACTGAGCTGCATCTCTTATATTATCAGTTATGTATCAGGGAGCCTGATGCAACCATTTTCAAATTAAAGCTTTTTTGAAATTCAATACTGAGATTGAACTTGATTTCATTGTTTTCTCTTTTTTCTCCACTGCTAACATATTTCTGAAAAAAACCTTGAATAGCAAAAACTAAAGAGGTTTAATCTGTTACTAAAATCTCACTTTTCCGTTCATTTTTACAAATCTGGCATTTAAAAAGAAAAAAATGAAATAATGGTTGTTGTAAATACACCGCACATTGACTTCTATAGAAGCTTGCCAGGTTTTAGTTGGCAAATTGTATGAATTCTAATAATAAAAATCCATGATATTGAATTCAAATTGCCAAAGCGAAATCACAGCACCATCCAAAGCGTATTTTTCTTAAAAAGCCTTTATTGCATTTTCTGGCTTGGATCTCAAATGAACAACGTTTCAGGCCTGTGTGGCCCTTTATCAAGTTAATAAATTACTGCTGATTGCACAGTTTTATACTCACATGTTAGATCGCCCTCTAGGGGCCAACAATCAAAATTGATTGATGCACAAAAGAAACATAAAGGCAACATTGTCAGATACATTGTAATATATGGAAAAGTGTCCACTTGTTTCCTGTAGATTATATTCTTCCTATATACGATTTAATTCTCATAATATGGTATCTGCAAAACAATAAAAATGACCAATATTTGTGGACAGAATGATTTAACACTAGTATTATTAAAAACAATCATTAAAATACTATCGGTATATGGGATGCAAGTCATATTCGCGATTAAGGCCATGGGGTTCCAGTGTTTCTAGGCGTCGTATCCATTGTGCTTCCTTTTTTAACAGCATTTTAACTCGATCGCCGCCGCGTCGAAGTTTTGGAATATTGTCAATTACCTGAAACTTTAATTGCTGGACCCCATGACCTTTTTCTGCAAAATGACTAGAAACCGCTTGATCTAGTTTTTTTAATTAACTGTTGCTCAAATGTCCTTAAAGGCGATGTTGTACATCATCCTCGAAAGGGCACTCCGATAAAAATCCATGGTTTTTACACATGCAATACCACATTTGCAATTTATGCAATAAAGTGCCCATGTGGTCGACTTTATATAGGACAGACAACTCGGGCTGTAAAAGACAGAATACGGGAACATAAATCGGCAGTGAAATTAAAAAAACTAGATCAAGCGGTTTCTAGTCATTTTGCAGAAAAAGGTCATGGGGTCCAGCAATTAAAGTTTCAGGTAATTGACAATATTCCAAAACTTCGACGCGGCGGCGATCGAGTTAAAATGCTGTTAAAAAAGGAAGCACAATGGATACGACGCCTAGAAACACTGGAACCCCATGGCCTTAATCGCGAATATGACTTGCATCCCATATACCGATAGTATTTTAATGATTGTTTTTAATAATACTAGTGTTAAATCATTCTGTCCACAAATATTGGTCATTTTTATTGTTTTGCAGATACCATATTATGAGAATTAAATCGTATATAGGAAGAATATAATCTACAGGAAACAAGTTTACACTTTTCCATATATTACAATGTATCTGACAATGTTGCCTTTATGTTTCTTTTGTGCATCAATCAATTTTGATTGTTGGCCCCTAGAGGGCGATCTAACATGTGAGTATAAAACTGTGCAATCAGCAGTAATTTATTAACTTGATAAAGGGCCACACAGGCCTGAAACGTTGTTCATTTGAGATCCAAGCCAGAAAATGCAATAAAGGCTTTTTAAGAAAAATACGCTTTGGATGGTGCTGTGATTTCGCTTTGGCATTATTTATCCGGTTGGAGTGGACAACCCTGCACGTGCATCATCTTGATATATTGTTTGGTTTGGGTGAGTGCTGACCAATTTTCCCTGTATTGAATTCAAATTGTAATAATGTTGACCCCCATATGGATCTTTTTCAGTACTACAGGCGATATTGCTCATGCTTCAAAATGCATCAAAGAACACAGTAGCGATCATTTACGACAACAAGCGCAGTTCTTTTTGCACAAATTTCCCCTCAATTCATTGTGCATGAAATCCTCATTATTAAAGGTACATGCGTATAGGTGTGCTCCGCGCCGCTCAATCATTACTAAATCCTGTTCCGTATTAAGCGCCCAGGGCCACTCCTGCCATGAGGGAAGGTGAGAACCTTGCGTCAGGCATCAGTGCGTGATACCAGGCGGTAGCCCCAGGGTTCCCTCAGTCTCCTATGTCAATAGGTTCAGCTCATTAGAGACTAAACAAACTGGCACACAAGTCAACCTCGCAACCCTGAAATGTCATCAGCCATGTAAAGTAAACATAATTTTTATAATGGAAATAGTTAAGCTATGCTGTAGTTCATCAAGCAGGTGGCACTAGGTCCACCTGAGAGCCTATATAAGACAGTGCCTTGCTGGGGCAACTTTATGGTGGATTCATCACACAGGGACATTTGCAGTGAGGATGGCAGAAGTTTCTTCTCACTAAGGTCATTAGTGCACTTTACTCCTACTTCCTTGACTTGATAAAATGCATCTTTGAGAATTCATAACCTGTGCAGTTCATGAAATGGCTATCCTATACAGGTTTCTTAAGAGAAATATTTACTTTTTTCCAATACATAACAGCAAAGCTCACTCACTCACTGTACAAAGGCGAAGGGATCAGCGCTAAGCTCATACCGACGAGACACGAGTCCTCACTGGCAATCAGCGCACAAGGAGCTCCCTCCCTGCTTTCCTCTCACACTGCAACTGCCCAGGGGAAGTAATCAAACTGACCGGGTCTGCTCCAGGCAGGAAAAATCATCCACAGCAGGATCGATGGTCGCCCTGTCGCCTTTTCTGAAGAGATGGGGAAGCAGAGTTTCTGTAAGTTATTTCTTAATAAAGGCTTTGCTATTTTAAAGTTTAATTTGTGTTGGTGTTATTTTTTCGTTTTATAGTATCGTATTTTTTTTTATGTTACCGGTCCTTTAAGATGATGGGATCTACCGGGGGTGTCTTCGGAGTCACAGATTTTCACTGCTAAAGGGTTGGGAATGACTTGTTATTTCTAGCTACTTCTGTGTTAAGCTTTAAGCACTAAGCCACTGTGGCACCCAGGGCACATTGACCGCCACTGTCATCCAGTGGGAAAACATCATAATTTGAATTTTTCTAACGATTTATTTTTTTCCTGTAAAATAAGACTACGCTGTATAAATCCATATTGATGGCATGACAATTCTATTTGGTTTATTTTATGTTTAAATAATTTTTAGCAGACTTGGAGATCCAAATTACAGAAAGATCTTTTATCTAGAAATCCCCCAGGTCCTAAGCATTTCGAAAAATAGATCTCATACCTGTACAGTAACATTATAACAACAGATGAACAAATCAGTTCAACACAATGAAATAAAGGAAGTTGGAGGAGCCTTATTCAAGTTTAATTTGCTTAGTAAAGACAAATATCTCATATTCAGCAAAGACAAATGAAAATGAAATCCAGATCAGAGGCCTGAGGAAATGAGCTAATTACTGAATGGGGGGTCAAGACAGGCAAGAAGTTCTAATCTGCTGTCAGAATCGGTGTCTCTGTGATTAAAGTTCATTTGCAATGAGTTAAGTTGTGCACAGCGTGCCAGTGTTAGAGTTACTATAGTAACACTGGCCTCCTAGTCATTTTAAGATTTTTCATTTCTCCCTTTGTGTAAATGCAATGTCATTACACTCAGGTTACTCGGAGCATTGGACCCCCCTGTACCACTGCAAAGCAATAGAGGGTCCTTCCTACAGTGCCAGCTCCAAGGCATTTGTTATTATTTGAGTTATTTGTTTTTTTATTCAGCAGCTGCCTAGTTTACAATTTCAGCAATCTGGTTGCTAGGGCTGAAATTACCCTAAGAACCATGCATTGATTTGAATAAGAGACTGGACTATGAATAGTAGGCGGTCTGAATAGAAAGATAAGTGATAAAAAGTAGCAATAACGATAAATTAGAAGCCTTCAGGTGGGCGATACCGGGCTTATCCAATTGTGGGCCCTAGGGCTTGAAGATGGGATCATAAGGAGTTGAAAATCGAGGATTGCAACCACAAACCTTGATCCAATTGTATTTTTAAGCCCGGGCCAATCGGCATCTGGCCAACTTTCGGCCAGATATCGGGAAGCCTGTCAGAAGGCCACATACAATGGGCAATAAGATGCCAACTTAATCTGTCGGCAGCTTATAACTGCCCTTGTATGGTGGCCTTTAGAAAGCTTTTGTTTTTTTAGATGGAGTCAGTGACCCCCATTTCAGAAGAAAAAGGCAAATAAATAATTCAAAAACTTTAAAAAAAAATTGAAGGTCAATTGAAAACTTTATTAGAATTAGCCTTTCTTTGAAGGGGTAGTACATTTGTGTGTGTTAGAAAATGGCTAATTCTATACAACTTTTAAATTGGTCTTATTTGTTATAGTTTTTGCATTAGTTGCCTTTTTCTTCTCACTCTTTCCAGCTTTCAAATGAGGGTCACTGACCCCAGTTAAAAACAAATGCTCTGTAAGGCTACAAATGTATTGTTACTGCTACTGTTTATGACTCATCTTTCTATTCAGGCCTCTCCTATTCATATTCCAGCCTCTTATTCAAATCAATGCATGGTTGCTAGGGTAAATATAACCATAGCAACTAGATTGCTGAAATTGCAAACTGGAGAACTTCTAAATAAAAAGCCTAGTAACTCAAAAACCACAAATACAGTAATAAAAAATGAAACCCAATTGCAAACTGATCATACTTAGGGGCAGATTTATCAAAGGTCGATGTGAATTTTCAAATGAAATTTCGAGCTATTTTTTGTGTACTTCGACTAGGGAATAGTCCAAATTCTATTTGAATTTGAAAAAAATAAATTTGAATATCGAAATTTATCATGTACTGTCTCTTAAAAACTTCGACTTCGATCATTCGCCATCTAAAACCTGCCGAATTGCTAGAACCTATTTGGAGTCAATTGGTGGACTCTGAAAAATAGAAGTTTTTTTTGGGGAAAACGTTGAATCGAATTCGAACGACTGCGATATTCCTTCGATTCGTATGATTCAAATGCAGCTGAATGCGGACCTATTTGATCCAAAACAGACCTATTCGACTGAAAAAAAACTTCGACTTAATCTCGTTTGGTCTTTTTGAATTCAAATTTCGAAGTTTTTTCAATTCGAAATTCGACCCTTGATAAATATGCCCCTTAAAGTTATCTCAAATGTGAACAACTAGTGATGGGCGATTAAATTCGCCTGGCGCAAATTTGCATCGAAATTGCGTGTTTCGCCACTGGCGAATAAATTCACAAAACTCCTGCGAAAATTCGATGGCGTTAAAAATTTTTGGATGTGCTTCCGAAAAAGTCGATTGCGTCAAAATCGATATGCGTCAACACTAATAGGACGCTCATTGACTTTAAGCCGCCATCAAAATCGATGGGAGCGACTTTTCAGAAGCGCATCAAAATCGACGCAGGCGTCAATTTTCACAATTTTTTTTTTCCGCGGGAAATCCACTGATTTTTCGGCAAACAGAAACAGGAGAAATTCGCCCATCACTATGTACAACCACTTAAGCATACTAAAAGTTAACACAAGCGAGAACCATCCCTTTAAAGCTATATCTCAAATCAGCTGAATGGCTGATCCAACGTCCCCCAATTGCAGATCAGTTGAACCTTGTGTTGTCCTTTTGCTACAATATTTGCATTCTGAACAAACATACTTCACAACGAAAAAGTGCTGTGTGTGCAGAGCAAGGCCAAGTAATATTGGAGCACAGGGAAATACTATTTATGCCAGTCTGCAACTCCCTCTCCCTTACTCATCCCCACTAAAGTTCATGTGCTCCCCACTCCCTGGTCCACACAGTTCTCTTCTAGTGGTGGGCGCCTCGGTTTTTTTCGCTAGCGCATTTTTCCTGTCTGTTTCGCCAATTTATTCGCCGGCGGTGAATCACGTGAATTTGCGCCTGGCGAATAAATTCGCCCATCACTATTCTCTTCCTCTCCAGCTAATAGTTCCCCTTTGATTGTGTTCCCCCCGGTTGCACCAGAGACATAAGTTTCTGTTACCTGTTCCTAGTCCAAGACAAGTGTGCGTTAAATTGAAATGTATTTAAAATCTAGATAATTCAAGACCATATAAATAAGTGTCATTGAAAGCAGTACCGGTATATGTCCTGTACTAATATCTGCACTGCTGGTTCTGACTAGTAGTAGTAGAAACCTGCTCATTAAAGACGTATGTGATGAATCCTGCAAGGCTTTGCGGGAATGTGAAATCTAGGAGAAAACGCTCAGTTTTTTTTTTACAGAGAGAAGTTAATAACACATTTCTGCACCCAGTAAATGCTGAGGCTTTTGGCGTTCCACAGTCAGCAATTCCTTCCAGGAATGAAAACAGTATGAAATGTTAAATGTATAATTTTTAATGTGATTTTCCGTGACTTTAGAAGTTAAAATGCAGCTTTCTGAATGAGCTTATTGTATCCCAGATATGGGAACTTACCAACTGAGCAAGGATGCCAGTGTTTAGTAAAAGGGTAGGGTGGGTTCTTTATCCTATTTGTTATGGGGATTCCTAAACTGTGACTACTATAACAGCCCATAGTACAACAGTAGTTAGTAGTAGCTGATACATAAGAGGTCATATGCTACTCAGACGAATTCCAAGCTAAATCCTGGATTCAGAGCATAAAATGTATAATACAATAGCAAATCATTGTTCTTCATACTATACGCAGACTTTATGTTTTTGATGATAGTGTCTCATTAAGAAAGGATGGCCTAGGCTCTCTATATGTGCTAATACTTTCTATAATTCATGGCAGTTTAACTGAGCCCTATTAAAATATACATGGGAAGCCTACTTACTGTGAATGTAATGTATGCAAAGGCAGAATAGATAATACCATTACTGACAGACCAAAGAGAAGACTGAATGCTTCATATTCATAAATGTTGAAATGTAGTAAATAAAATGTATTTTACTTTTTGCAATAATTTCCCTTATTTATACAGTCAGTGCTTATCAGTCTGGCCTGTCCTACCCTATCTTCTGCTCAGAGCTTCTCTTCTCATCTTCATCTAGAATTTATCATTTCCATATATTTTATATATATATATTATTTATATATATCTCCTTCTGTCCTCTTCCTTCCTTTTCCCTATACAGCGGTCTCTCTGGAAAACTCTTGATTAGCTGTCACTTAGATTATTAAACATTACAGTCTGAGAGATGTAGAAAATAAATTAAGCAACATCTATGTCAAAAGTAGCTCTAGAGTCGTGCAAGCAGTAATGAGGCAAGATGGGATTTTCAGTTCTGGTGACACCTCCATATAAACTGTATTTATAGTTTGTACAGTGCCAGACTCCTTAGCCCAGGAATCACCAACCTTTTGAAACGGTGAGCAACATCCAGAAGTAAAAGGAGTTGGGGAGCACCACTAGCTTGAAAAATGTTCTTGGGGTACAAAATAATAATGCTGTAATTGGCCTTTTGGTAGCCCCTATGTGGATTGTCAGCCTACATTGAGGCTCTGTTTGGCAATATACCTGGTTTTTATACAAATAAAACTTGCCTCCAAGCCTGGAATTCAAAAATAAGCTCCCGCTTTAAGGCTACTGGGAGTAACATCCAATGGGTTGGAGAGCAACATGTTGCTCATGAGCTACTGGTTGGGGATCACTGCCTTAGCCCAACAGTTTGGTCCTTGAGCAAGAGCTTTGCTCTAATGCACCCTACTGCTGTTTTCTTTTAGATAAACCCCAGTAGTCATGACATGATGCCAATAATCATGGTGTACATGCACATATGACTGGCAGGGCAAGGAAGAATGCAGTTCCAATGCAGAAACTCCTACAAAAGTTGATCATGGCAAACTGGATATGAATTGGAGATCCTGAATAGAAAGATGAGTGATAAAAAGTATCAATAACAAAACGTCTGTAGCCTTACAGAGCATTTGTTTTTTAGATGGGGTCAGTGACCCCCATTTGAAAGCTGGAAAGAGTCAGAAGAATATAATTCCAAAACTATAAAATATGAAGACCAATTTAAAAGTTGTATAGAATTAGCCATTTTATAATGTACTAAAAGTTAACTTAAAGGTGAACCACCCCTTTAACATTCCACATGTTGGAACACCAGCCTGACGGCCAGACCCCTTCTCCAGAGCCGGGCCAGACTGGGCAGGTGCCCTAGGCAACCTGCCCGGCCACGGCGCAGGCTGAGTGCGCGCATGCGCAAATTGGTGACCTTGTGCGCATGTGCAAGTTCGCGCTCACGCACATTGGCGTGCACGGAAGTGAAAATTGTAATGCGTGCATGCGCTGAAGCGTGAATCGGAGTGTGCGCATGCACGGTAGCACAAGAAGATGCCTAACTGCCACGCGTAGTCGGGGAGAGAGGGGACCGGACATGGGGTAGGCGACAGAGCAGGTACGTGCCTGGCGCCCCCCCCAGCTTTGCGCCCTAGGAATGTGCCTACTCTGCCTACCCCTAGTTCCGGCCCTGCCCTCCTCATTAGGTTTGTGGTACAGAAGTGAGTGTGCAGGCGTTTGATGGGCAGCTGCAACTTCCAAGGGGGACTTTGCCTTGGGGCACCCAGCTGGCCAATCCAGGCCTGCGACTGATAGCACATGAGGAGGGTTGACTGGGTAAAGTCTTACTCAGTACCCCCTAACTCAATTACTACAGTTGTATATGTGCAACATGGTATAACAAGCAGTACATATCTGTGCACATGTGTGTGTGTATTATTTGTACACTCCTTGTTCTCAGCCTTCCTTCTATACATTCATCCCAGAGTTGAAACCTGGCCAAGCTAAAAAGGAGCAGGGACATGTACAAGAAGGTGGCAAGAGAAGAAGGGAATCCTGTGCAATGGAGAACACACAAGCGGTTAATAGGAAGCTAAGGCTAGATATATTTCCACTATAGAGAAACTATTTCTTGACCTTCTGCATCCATCACTTTCCATAAAGCAAAAAGCCTAATTAGTTAATTGACCTTCAGTATAAGTGACTCACACCAGTGAACCATTTTACCCAATAATTACTCAGAAAAGAGGACAGAATAAATGAAATACCTCCCAGCTAAAAGGTGATAAAAAGAGTTCATATTTTTGAAGATTATCGAGTGACCTTTTACATGGCATTGGGGTAATAAACCCAGTTTGATATAGCATCAGACTTGCAACTCAAATATAAACACCGTTTTCAGCACTCAAGAAATGATGCAACCCCCACGCTGAAAATGCTAGCCACTTTAATTGTATCCATTTTGATGAATCAGATGTAATTGTTGCACATATAACTCAGACAGTGGCTGGGATACTGATAGAATTATGGGGGGCAGACTGCATTGTGGGTAAAAAAAAAAAGCCAATTTGCTGAAATTGCACACTGAACATGCTTTCAGTCAAACCTAATCCAAATAATTTATGCCCGATTTTCAGAAAAATCCTGCATGACAAGTTTGAAACAATTAAAAAAACTCATCAGTTTACAGGTGTGGTACCTTTTATGCAGAATGCTTGGCAACTTGGGTTTTCAGGATAAAGGGGTTTTCTGTCATTTAAAACTCCATACCTTATGTCTGCTAAAAATCATTTAAACCTTAATTAATCCCAATAGGATTGCTTTGCCTCCAAAAACAAATTATTTTTGTTAGGATCAAGTGCAAGCTACTATTTTAATATTACAAAGAAAAAGGGAATCATTTTTTAAATTAGAATTATTTGATTGAAATTGCCATCCCTTAATTCCCCTGTTCAAAAGTGCCAACCCTTAAAAGTGTCAACTCTATTTGGCAGTTGCATAATTATTGGGCTGGGGTGGTGGTGACATGTGGTTGTCCCAAAGTACCCCCTAGCTTGCATGTTATTCAGACAAATAACCACAGGGTTCAGGAGAGCTCTGTAGGTTCAAGGTTCAGAGTACAGTCATTGCACTGGATGCAAGTGCCCTGAGCATGTGCAATTAGGGGGCAATTTTGCAACCAATAGTGTTCTTGCATCCAGGGCAAGAACAAAGGAACCCTAAAATGTACTTACACTACTTAACCTGCTGCCTTATTCACCAACAAATTATTCCAGAGGGCATCGCTTGAGATTAGAAGAGGCTCATTTACAAGAAAGTGCTAATCTGTATAATTAACGCTGATGTATGTATAAAGATATAACAATAAATACCATGACCTTAGGCCTTGAAGTAATTCCTGGGTTCCCCAAGTGGGTAACATCTTACTGGAACCTAATGAATTGGATACTAATGGCGTTAATGACGCGGCACCCCAGAAATGATACTCCCGGATACTTGACTAGTTGCTACACGTTTTTTTCTCCATTTCTCCATGTAACTATGCATAGTTTGTATGCTGAATAAAAGTTCTCAGTTTCACAGTGTGCGGTCTGTAGATCAGTTTAACATTTAAGGAATGCTCTGGGCAGGAATCCACTCTGCCTGTTGTTAGACTGCCTGTCTGACTCAAGATGAATTTCATCACAGCGCAGCTCGTTCTGACTCCCGGCCATCTGTTGCTAATCAGGTGCTCCCAAATGCAGGCTTCTGGCAAAAGTACTTTTCAAATCTGAACAGCAGTCAGTCACCTAGGAGAGGAACATTACTCAAGCCAAGGAACTGCACTGTTAGAATGTCACTCCAGTTAAAATTGTGAGATACTCTATGGGGGCAGGACCAACACACACATCTCCCCCCATCCAGCTTTTCATCCACTTTGAGTATTCTGGACCCAAAACCTTAAGTGGTTCCTAATTAAACAAATATGTCCCCAGTTTCTTAGTTGAGCCATTTTTGGTAGGTGTCCTATATACACATGATATGCTAATTTCATGGGTATGTTTTGATTTGTATAGAATCCATGATGTACCTATTCGTCTAATACCCATAAGGCCTGATTGATGAATGCAAGCACTAAAATGGACACAAAACTAGGCGTGGATTTTCAGGTGCATCCATACATTATACTTTGAAATCCAATGCACCCCTTCAGCCTGGACTTATCAGTATTTACAGGTTTTACTTACTGGGTCACATCAATATCCACAACTAACTTGCTCCAAGTGAATCAGGAGTGAATGATGATACTGATTTTGCACTAGAAAGTGATGCTATTCTTATGCAACTGTGCCAAAATCCAGTTGTGATGGAGGCTAGTTAATGGACATCTGCCATTTTGCTAGTATTCTGGGGAGTAAAAACAATGAAATGCGAGTATGAAAATGCACATTTCTGTCCAAATTTTGCACATTGCTCTAACTGAGACCTATAATGTGCATATTATTTTACAGGTGGGGTGTACAACAAACGCAAGAAACAAACACAAGGTTTACAAAGTGCATGGAAGCTGCAAAAAAAAATTATTTGAAAAGGTCACCATGGTGCATGAGGAATAAGGAGTGGATTGGGGAAGCTTGAAGCATTCCCCTCCTGCCCCTTATCTTGCACATAATTCAGATGTACAATTTAAGGTGGCCATACATGGGCAGATTTAAGCTGCCGAGGTGGTAGTTTAACTGCCCGTGCATGCGGCCCTTCAACTGACCTGTCCAATCGATATATGTAGGGTGAGCTTAGGGGTCCAGGGCCCACCCAGGCTGACACCTCAGGGGCCCCCATGCCCCAGCTGCAACCCTCCCTCCACCCAACCCTTTGTGTACCTCATTATTTTTGCATCCTTGATCGGGACCGGGGGGGGGGGAGGCCGGGAGCAGTGCCCATGTTTGAGCCAGGGAGTCTAGGAAGACGGGGCCCATTAGATCATGTGCTCCTCATCCAGGTAGCACTGGATGAAGGGGCATGTCCCCGAAACGTTTGCTGGGATCTCGCAAATAAAAGAAGCTTATTTAAAAAAAAATTTTTTTGCAGAAGCAGTATGTGGAGTGTGCCTATGTTCTATTTTGTTCATGTGCTCCTCATCCAATGGCACTGATATCAAGGTGGGCACATAGGGCAAAGATCCTCTAATTTGGTTACCTCACCAAACTAATGGAACTTTTAATGCATGGCCACCTCTAAGTGCACCTAGGCCATAGTAAATGAGCCCTAATACTGTATGTGCAAATAAACTGACTGCACAGATGCCAACACTCTGGACATGCAAATGAAGTGAGGCATTCGTTTTGTTCTAGAACTGTCCTATCCAGAATAACTCTAGAGGGAGCTTTTTGCCATATGTTTATTGGCCCACAGTGCAGATGGCAGACCGGCAGACAGATTTAAAAGGTGGACTTCAGTTGGATGCAATGATATGAAGCCTTACAAGTGTTAAATCAGGAAGTACAAGCAATGTCCTGTGGGGAGAGAGATGCCACCGGGCAATGACTCGCACAACCTCTACAGTAATAATAAAAAGTGCAGTGGAGTGTGACAGGCACAAAGACAAATCTGAACACACAGCAGGCATCATGATAAATCAGGCCAGTCACCTCGGCTGAATGCTTTGGTTCAGGGCATTTTTATTGTTTTAAAGAAGAACTGCTATGTTATTCTGATATCAGATAGGAAACATTAATGGGACATAATAGGGGTGAACAGGGCCAAGGTAGCACAGGGGGCAGTATACATGAAGCAACTAACAAGTAAGGGCAGTGGCAAGTGGCGAGACTGCGAGCAAAAAATCTCCTGAAAATGCATCGCCATTGGAAACAGTGTCGGACTGGGATGCCAGGGGCCCACGAGAAAACCTTAGGCTCCTCTCCTCACTCAACCTCTTTATTCTCCTAGTCTTTTTTCTCTACATAATATAATCTATTCTTCTATTATTAAGCCTCTTCGTTTCCTTAGAGAAATAGGGAATGGCCATGAAATAGGCCAAATGGTTAAAAGCAAGAGGGCCCACTGACACCTGGGCCCACCGGGCGTTTTCCTGGTATCCCGATGGGCCAGTCCGACACTGATTGGAAATAACTGAAATCACTGGCACTAAAATCAACATATTGCAAAGTCGCCAGAAGTTGCCTCTGGAGGAAATTTCAGGGTAACTACGCAATATGTTGGTTTTGTCGCCAGCGATTTCTGCTATTTCCGATGGAGATGGGTTTTCAAGAGATTGTCGCCCACAATCTTGCATAAGTAAACAAACCTCCCCCTCGCTACTGCCCTTAAGGGCCTGAGATTAAAATCTGGAAGTGAAATCTGGAAGTGATTGAAGGGGATGGAACTTGGTCTGACAAGGGGATGCCAGGTCCAAATTTTGCACCATGTGCATAGTGATACAAGAGTGATGGAAGCGCAACAAGTCCCTGTGAGTCTATAGTGATTATATTACTGCCCAGCATACTCCAATTGCTGAACTGTATTTTGCCCATATAGCTAGCTCTTGGCTGGTTTCCACTTTGGGTTAAAGCTCCTTTTGAAGTCCAGCATTTTCTCAGCCTCCCTTCCCTTACCTCAAAACAAGATTGTATAGAAACAGCCACCCTGCTATATGTCCCAGAGAACCTAAAATTGGCTATACAAGTAGTCATTGGTGCACCTGCAGATTAGGAAATGTAGAAGAGCCACAGCTCTATTTCACTTCCTGCTGTTATAACTATTGACCCAAAGGATCTAAAGAATAGAACATTAGCCATACATATGACCCATCCTCTGTAATTCATCCCATTTGTTGATTGGTTAGATGACAAATTGGTCTGTGTATGGCCTACTTAGTGCTACAAATAAGTGTGCAACCCAATTCCCATCCTACCTTCAAGGTTGAGCTTCCTATCCACTGATATGAGCCCCCTTAAGGACAAGGACTACCATGTACAGTTTGCATCCATTTGATGGTTATATGATGGTATCTTAATTCTTAAAGGTGGCAATGGAGGCTAATACTCTGAAGGAAAAACAAGGAGGTTAAAGCTCCTGCCACCCCTTCCTACTGTTAGCAGAGAGCTAACAGGTGACTATATGAAGCACATGATGGAAAATTCACAAAGTAAACCTCAACAACCAAATGTTACAGAGGAAACTGGACTGCTAAGGTCAACAAAAAGGATACTATCTCCCAGATACTCTTATAAAGCTTACACACAAGAAATATTTGAACCAAACTCCTGTGAAGACATCAATCAGCTACCAAAAAGTGAAGCCAAAAAATGGCAAGTTTCAGCACAAGAGGAAATTGATTCCTTGAATAAAAATGAAACATGGACTTTGACTCAGTTACCTCAGGGTCCCAAAGCAATATGTTGTAAGTGGATATTTAAAGTGAAATACAATGCAAACGGAAAAGTTGAGCGTTACAAGGCTAGAATAGTCGCCAAACGGTACTCACAAAAATTTGGTCAGGACTATGATGAAACTTTTGCTCCAGTAGGGAAACATACAACTGTGAGAACACTCTTATGTATGGCAGCCAGCAAAGGTATGCAATAAGTAAGACACCTAGATGTGAAAACTGCATTTCTTTATGGTGAAATTGATGAAGACCTATACATGGAACAGAGCCAGAGCCTGGAATGAGAAAATAAATCAAGTCCTTTTACATGGAGGATTTTCCAGAAGCAAGGCAGATCCATGTCTTTACAGTAAGAAAGAAACCAACAGATGGATATATGTCTTGATCTATGTGGATGGTGTGCTAGTCTGTTATGAGCAAGAAGGGGACAGTGATGATATTGTTCAAAGCAGGTCCGGACTGAGAATTAAAATAGGCCCTGGCATTTCAGGTACACAGAGGCCCAAACAGCCCCCACCAGCCCACTAAATACTGATTTTCTATGGCTCCTTATAGCAGCCCCTCTGGCATTTGCCAGAACCCACAGATCGCCAGTCCGGGCCTGGTTCAAAGACTAAAGGCAAACTTTGAAATGAAGGATTTGGAAAATTTAACACATTACCCAAGGATCAATTTGAGAAACTGATTGAAAGAATGAATCTTGTGGCATAATCTCTGTGTTTCAAACACCTACTAAACGTTATTGTAAATGCTCTACCTATGGCAGACACTGCCAGTGAGTTACCAACTCCAGCACTTTGAAGAGGTGCCAGTCCTTGCTAGTGGGTGCCATAGGCACCATGTTTCCCATGCTATTTAATAGGAAGTCAAGGTGATCAACTGAGTTTGGGTTTTAATAAATAATTGAAAAAACAAAAGCAGCATAACATATGAATGAGGAGAGTGAAAGGGCTGCCAATTAATGGGGGGGCTTCAACACTATCACTTTATATATTTATAAAACAGAAACTTTGCAGCATACCAAGAAACCCATAGCCATGCATCATTTTCTTCTGTCTCCTCTCAGCCCACCCTTTTATACGTTCCTCTCCCCCTGCCAAGTCTGCTGTATTTTTTTGGCCTTTCCATCCCCTCACTGGCTGCAGAAAGCAGACGCTTGGAAAAAAAAACACTGACATTTCCTGTGTTTTAGTAAGTCCTCATGTGAGCAAATCTACTGAGAGAACAAAGGAGCAGAACTTCTGAGGAGCAGAGGGGAGACAGACAAAACATTTTTAAAGGTGTCCTTTTTTATTTTTTGGTTTTTATTTTTGGATTTGCCCATCATTGACCTTTTCTGTTATGAGAAAATGTTCTTGGAAGGAGTGTTACTGGCTGCATTGTGCATGAGCCTAGTCCCCAGCATCCTGACACAGGAGGAGGCAGCAGCAAAACCACTTGGACTGGGGAACGTTACAGAATCGGTGGTATTCATTGAGAAACGAGGGGACACGCCAGATGTCATCATAGATACGTATCTGCGAAAGGTAAGAAGATGGTACCATTTTATGGAGCTAGTTACCCTTAATCCCTTGTCACCACTTCTCACTGAAATGCCTGGGAAATGTTTAGATATTGGGATCAAGACACTTACTCAAGTGTTGCCTGTCTGTCACCTCCATGGTTTTCCATGCTTTCCAATGAGAATGCTTCTGCAAATCTCACTTCTTCAGCCAAGTCTACTAATTAACCTCTCAGCTCCTTTATGGAAGTCTTTATCCCTAATAACTAAAACAACTCGATTTTTATATCCTGTAACTGTGCAACTGAGTCGAGTATCCACTTGTTATTCTCTTAACGACCACTCAAAGCTTGTACATCACACACCCACTTGACTTAAAATAGAGCCCTTAAATGTAAGGCTGGGGGCTCTGTCTGATGTGCAGATTCAATATATTTGTCTGAAATTAGTCATCTCTCTAGCTACCAGAGAGTCAAAAAAAAGAAAATGCATGCTATTTATTATTATTAATTTAATAATAATAACGTAAGTCAAGAAGGGACCCTTATGATTATATGTAACAGTTTCTCAACTAAACTCTAGGGGGTGTACCCTGTTAATATAGAGATGGCTTGAGCCCAGTTGATTGCATCACAATATGTTATTTATATGGATCATGGACTCATACCACAGAACATGTGTTGTGTATGTTTTAGCCATATTTGTGGCAGTTCTTTTGTAAGTGTATGGTTAATACTGTTAAATCCACCTAGGTTGTTGATTGGTCAGTGTTTGCTATTCCATGTGTTCCTATCAAGCAAGCAGGACTATAAATGAGGGCCAGTGTTAGCTTTGAAATCCTTATGTAGGGGTAACAATGTCTGGTAAACAGAAATTATATTTTAAAAGGCAAGTAAAAACATATCAGGACTTTGGACTTAGGACTTGGGGCCAAAATCTAGATGTAGTTTGTATGTGGTGACCACGTCTTATCAGGACTTAGGGACAAAGTCTGGTTGTAGTCTATATGTAGTGACCAGTCCTTTTTAGAACTTTGGGCCAAAGCATAGTTGTAGTCTATATGCATTGACCACCTCTTTTCAGCACTAAGGGACAAAATCTGGTTGTAGTCTTTATTTATTGACCAGTACTTATTAGAACTTGGGGCCAAAGAATTGTTGTAGACTAGATGTAGTGACCACCTCTTAACAGAACTTAGGGACTAAGGGGCTGATTACCTAAAGGACGAAGTGACTAACGCTAGCGAAAATTCGCCAGAATGACGTCATATTGGAATTTCGCCAATTCCCTAATGGGGGCAGTTGTCCCTTTGCTAGCGAAGGAGATAGACGCTAGCGTTGAATTTTCGCTCTGGCGAACGGACGTAACTCCACAAATTCACTCAGACTTCCCTTCGCCAGCTCAGACCAGGCAAAGTGCAATGGAATGCATAGGACTTCCTCAATTTGTAGTGTAAAATTTTGCCAAAAAAATGCCATTTCTTTTTCTCTGAGTGATAGCCTGCAAAGGTCTGTACATTTTTTTGGGGGTAACTGGGTTCTAACATATGGAACATAAACTATACACTGGGCTCATGTGTAGGGCATTATAAGAACTCTATTTTATTTATTAAAGGAATTGTTCAGTGTAAAAATAAAAACTGGGTAAATAGATAGGATGTGCAAATTAAAAAATGTTTCTAATATAGTTAGTTAGCCAAAAATGTAATGAATAAAGGCTGGAGTGATTTGATGTATAACAAGTCAGTCAGAACACTACTTCCTGCTTTTCAGCTCTCTTGGTTTACACTGACTGGTTGCCCTGGCTACCAGGCAGTAACCAATCAGAGACTTGAGGGGGGGCCACATGGGTCATATCTGTTGCTTTTGAATCTGAGCTGAATGCTGAGGATCAATTACAAACTCACTGAACAGAAATGTACCATGTGGCCCCCCTTCAAGTCGCTGAGTTATAGAGCTGAAAAGCAGGAAGTTGGATTCTGGCTGTTTTATTAGACATCTGTTCACTCCAGTCTTTATATACAGTATTACATTTTTGGCTAACTAACTATATTAGAAACATTTTTTATTTTGCACAGCCTATCTATTTACCCAGTTTTTATTTTCATTCTAAACTATTCCTTTAAGGTTTCCTGGACTTAGTGTAATGTAATGTATTTGCTGCAACATAAACATCCATGTAAGTTTATCATTTCCCGCCGTATACAAATTAGGCAACGCTAGCGCATCTTCGCTTTGATTGCCGAATTAACACTAGCGAAAATTCTCCAGCGTTCGGCACCCTGGACGCAACTTTAGGGAATTGGCGTTGTCCTAGCAAATTTATGCCTGGTGAAGTGTTGCGATGGCTGCAAAGACCTCGCTGGCGAATTTTCGCCACTTAGGGAATTTGCCTCAAAGTCTGGTTGTGGTCTGTATGTAGTGACCACCTCTTATCAGAACTTACGGACAAAGTATGGTTGTAGTCTATATGTAGTGACCAGCCTAACTGTAGTCCATACGTAGTTACCACTCTTTAGAGTTCTTTTTAGAACTGGGCCAAAGTCTAGTTGTGCTCTATATGTAGTTATCACTCCTTAATACAACTTGGGGCCAAAGCCTAATTGTGGTCTATACTGTACATAGTTAACACTCCTTATTAGAACTTGGGGCCAAAGCTTAACTGTAGTCTAGAAAATACAGATATAAAATACATACACGTACATACAGACTACAACGTATAAGAACTTGGGTTAAATACTAATTGTAGTCTTTACATAGTTAACACTCCTTATTAGAACTTAGGGCCATAGTCTAGTTGTAGCTGTATATAGTGACCACCTCTTACCAGAACCTAGGGACAAAATCTGGTTATACTCTATATGTAGTGACCAGTCCTTATTAGAACTTGGGCCAAAGTCTAATTGTAGTCTATATGTAGTTACCACTCCTTATTAGAACTTGGGGCCAAAGTGTAGTTGTAGTCTGTAGTTACTATTCTTTTTTAGTATTTGGTACCAAAGTCAAGTTGTAGTCTGTAGAGATTTACAAAACCATTGGCACACAGGTAATACTAGCACGTTATACCTTGCTTAAATGTATTGCAGCATGCTGCCATAAATCACTTATTATTAGTTATTGGGGCAAAAGTCTAATTGTGGTCTATATGTTGTTACCACTCCTTATTAGAACTTGGGGGAAAAGCGTAGTTGTAGTCTGTAGTTACTACTCTTTTTTAGTACTTGGGACCAAAGTCAAGTTGTAGTCTGTAGGGATTTACAAAACCACGGGCACACAGGTAATACTAGCAGGTTATACCTTGCTTAAATGTATTGCAGCATGCTGCAATAAATTTAAGCAAGGTATAACCTGCCAGTAATACCTGTGTGCCAGTGATTTTGTATTGCCCTTAGGAAGAGAGGTAGCCGATTCCTCCATTGCTGTGCACCAGGGGATCGTTTCCTGTGAAGGCCAGGGTGTGTGAGTACTTTTGGACAATTGTCTATATCAGGGGTGTCCAAACTTTTGGCTCGCCGGGCCACATTGGAAAAAGATAAAATTGTCTGGGGCCACACATGACATACGCCAAAACATGTTTGATTTGTAAGAGTAAAGGAAATACACAGAAAAGAACTACAATGCCAGTTGGATAACCAGATGGAGCTATACACTGGAATATGGGACACCTGGATATTAAATAGACGTATTATTATATTATTATTACTAACTGGGCAATGGGCAGAGTCCCCCCTCCTCCTATTTCCTCGGGAACCAAGCGTTTCAAGCTGGGCCACATTCATATGCATCCTGGGCCACATGTGGCCCTCGGGCCGCAGTTTGGACACCCCTGGTCTATATGGATTTACCATTCCTGTTACTACTGCCAATTAATTAAAGAAAGTTAAAAAACAAGATCAAATGCACTACACATCACCATCTGATGACCAGGCATCGCCCTGTAAAAAACAGTAGTATTTATCAACCTAAGAATTAATTGTCAAAAACTAAGATTTACATACATTTGCTCTTTAGTTTGAAACCAAAGAGTGATAAAAAGTGATAAAAAGCTGTTCTTCTGACAAAAATAGCTATTTATTTGAGCTCCCTGCGTGAACTCTACAGTACAAAGCTCTGGGGAGTATTGCTAAAACTAGAAAGGCAGTTTCTATTTCTACACAAAAATCTCCATGATACTAAGTATGATCAGTAGGTCTCAGCACGTATACTGCACAGAATTTCTGAAATTAAGAGTAAATGTCTAACGTAAGGTTTGTCCTTCTTAGGTCTTTTTTGGAAATGAAGAGGTAACTGTTCCACAAACAGATAGTCCTCATATACTGCCCAACACTGATGCTCCCCAAATCCATAATGTTACAACAGTTTCTATCATACAAAATGAAAAAGGTATTGAGCAAGATATAGAGGAGGAGGAGGAAGAAGAAGAAGATGAGACAGAAGAAGAAGATGATAAACTGGAAGACAGTGTGCCAACAACTGCAGCACAACCCTCAACAACTGCTCCACTGGATGATAATTTCAATTATTTCAGTGAGTACAAAATCTTTCTCCATTCTGTCCCTACTATACCTGCTATCCTACAACCAAAATCCATTCCCAGAGACTACTATCCCACTGCTACTATAGACACCATCTCTCCCTACTATACCTGCTATCCCACAGCCACACTCCCTTCCCAGTGGCTATTATCACACTGTTACTATAGGCACCATCTCTCCCTACTATACCTGCTATCCCACAGTCACAGTCCCTTCCCAGAGACTATTATCCCACTATTACTATAGGCACCATCTCTCCCTACTATACCTGCTATCCCACAGTCACACTCCCTTCCCAGAGACTATTATCTCACTTTTACTATAGGCACCATCTCTCCCTACTATACCTGCTATCCCACAGTCACAGTCCCTTCCCAGAGACTATTATCCCACTGCTTCTATAGACACCATCTCTCCCTACTATACCTGCTATCCCACAGTCACATTCCCTTCCCAGAGACTATTATCCCACTGTTACTATAGGCACCATATTTCCCTACTATACCTGCTATCCCACAGTTACACTCCCTTCCCAGGGACTATTATCCCACTGTTACTATAGACACCATCTCTCCCTACTATACCTGCTATCCCACAGTCACATTCCCTTCCCAGAGACTATTATCCCACTGTTACTATAGGCACCATCTCTCCCTACTATACCTGCTATCCCACAGTCACAGTCCCTTCCCAGAGACTATTATCCCACTGTTACTATAGACACCATCTCTCCCTACTATACCTGCTATCCCACAGTCACACTCCCTTCCCAGAGACTATTATCCCACTGCTTCTATAGACACCATCACTTGTTGTAACTAAGGTTTGTGTATTAAGATAAACTGGAACTTTAGCAACATAAATATTTCCGTCCCTACAATCAACACTGGCTTAAAATACCAGACGTATGTAACAAAGCTTATACTGTAATTTAAATTCTTTTTGCTGATATAATAACCAACTGCTCTGGCTACTTTTTTCCATATTTTTCCACTGTAAAAACAATTCTGGGTTCACCACAGTATTAGGGCAGTTTAGGGCATAAGATAATTTAACAGGCTGGATATACATTGTGACTGCATTGAGGGCTGACCGTTGGAGTTCTACTGCTGTATGAGGAAGATCTCCATCCTGACAATTCCTGTGTCTGCTGGGGGTGAGCTTGCCAAAATTGTTCAGCTGTTAGGCCTATGGCACATGAGGCATAATTGCAATTTCTGGTGGAAAACAGCAGTAGTCAAAGCTACCTGTGTTTGCAACCATTCTGCACCACCATATTTTTCTATATTGGAACCCAAGAGTTGCCCCTCTGATATTGCCCCCCTAGACACATGCCCTTGGCTGCCTATATAGAAAATATATCCCTGCCTCTCTGTCGATGTGCCTGAAGTACCATGTATTCTATGGGAATTTATTACATATACATGGTCCTTTGTGAGTTAAGTGGCTCCTGATAAAAACTAAATATAGCATGTGAGTGATTTCATTTAGAAATTATGGAGACTGGAGGCTCTTCAAAGGTTATTTAACATCTGCAGAGCAGCTGAATGCTTTTGCCAACTTTATATGAATTCAGTGGAATTTGTTTTGCTGGTTATATTGATTTTGTAGTGGAATTCGGCTAGTAAAAAAATTAACCAAACCAGGGGTGTAACAACAGAGGAAGCAGACCCTGCTAGAATCTCAATACTCAAAATACACCATCTATAACCTGTCAAGGTCATGTAGATGTCAGTGGCAGAGGTCCCTTTAACCCAGGGGTGTCCAAACTTTTGGCTCGCCGGGCCACATTGGAAAAAGATAAAATTGTCTGGGGCCACACATGACATACACAAAAACACGTTTGATTTGTAAGAGTAAAGGAAATACACAGAAAAGAACTACAATGCCAGTTGGATAACCAGATGGAGCTACACACCGGAATATGGGACACCTGGATATTAAATAGACGTATTATTATATTATTATTACTAACTGGGCAATGGGCAGAGTCCCCCCTCCTCCTATTTCCTCGGGAACCAAGCGTTTCAAGATGGGCCACATTCATATGCATCCTGGGCCGCATGTGGCCCTCGGGCCGCAGTTTGGACACCCCTGCTTTAACCATTTGAATTTGAATTGAGTGACCATTTGAATGGCCTCTTTCCAGCTTTCAAATGGGGGGGTCACTGACATGAGCAGGCAAAAATAACTATTGCACTATGTGGCTACAATTTTGTCCTTATTGTTACTTATTATTATTTACAGTATATACTTTCGATTCAGGTCCTCTCCTATTTACATTCTAGTCTCTTGTTCAAACCACTACCTGGTTGCTAGGGTAAATTGGCCCCTAGCAACCAGATAGCTTCTGAAATTCCAAACTGGATATTTGCCGGAAAAACAGCCAAATAATTAAAGAAAAAACACTAAGAATAAAAAAAATGAAGACTAAATGTAATTTGTCTCAGAATATTGCTGTATATCTCATAATAAAAGTGAATTTGCAGATGATGTGATGGGTGAATTTCTTGCATTTTATTTAGCTGAAAATGCTTTTCAGCAGCTGCTCAGAGCACAATGAGCATGTGTGTGTGTCACTGATACACCTAACACAATCCAAGATGGGGAGCTCCTGTGCACAACTCTGAAGGCCAGGACCATTACTGTTATAAAGATGTTGAACTTTAGGCTGGTGCAGTAAGTTCACTGTATAAAATACAGCATTTCTAGCCACAATTATTTTTATGGTTTAGTTACTAGCAGGACACACTGTTAACAATATATAATACTACACAACATGCTGTCAGTTTAAATTATTAATGACATTTGCAAGGTTATAGTAACCTGTAGGTCAGAGACACTCTCAGATTCGGGGAGATTTAATCTCCTCTTCTTCGGGTGACTAATCTCCCCGAACTGCCTTTCCTTCGGCTAGAATGTAAATAGCCGGCGGGATGGCACTCGGAGCAATACGTTTTCCGAAGTCGCCCGAAGTTTCCTCATGAGGCAACTTCGGCCACTTCGGAAAACGAAATGCTCCGAGAGCCATCCCGCCAGCGATTTACATTCTAGCCGATGGGAAGGCAGTTCGGGAAGATTAGTTGATTAGTCTCTGCCCTTAGTGCTTGCATGAGAGAGTGTATAAGTTCATCATTATGACTGCTTCCTTTCAGCAAAAGAAACAGCAGCCCTGTCTTGCTTTATTGCAGAGATTCTAGATAAGCAGAATGAAAGCTAGAATGAAAGCACAAAATGAAAGGTAGTGTATATAAAGCTGGGCATATAAGTCACAGATAAAACCTGCCAATGGCCTGGATGACAAATATCTGCTTGAAAATCATACTGAAATCTATCAGGCAGGGCCACATCAGTATGTTAATGCAGTCCTCTACCCAGGGTCGGACTGGGCCCGCGTGATAACGGTTAAAAACCCGGTGGGCCATGCTGACCCAGAACCAAACCTGTCTACTGTCAGCACAGATGTCACCCCCCTTACGCGTTTATATCATTCCGACACTCAATCATAGAGCCTATGATTAAGTGTCAGAATGATATGAAACGCGTACGGCTGTATCCTTGTGTACCGAAATAAAGTACTAAATTATCTTACAAGTCTGTCTGGAAGATTGGTCTTTGCAAGTGCCTGCTCTTTTTTCCTATGGTTATCCGCTCCCTCAGCTGAAGGTTCAGGTGCATCTGGACCACTTCCTGCAATCGGTGAGTTTTTACATCTTTGAGACCCGAGAACTTTTATTCAACTGCTATTGACCAATGTTTATTATTTATTCAACCCCCCACTGTGATAAGTCCCCACTGGCCCCCCTGCACAGTCTTACCCCTGAATTCCGTCCCCTCTAGAAATAGTGACCACACATGCAGAGTGGCCGCATTGGAGCTCACGGGCGCCATCTTCTTCTCTTCGGTAATCTCTGGGAAGTGAGCAGTGTATTGGCGCATGTGCAGTTGGAGCAATCTTCCGGTTCACGGCAACTGCTCATGCGCCGAAAGAGAAGGAAATTGCCCGGGGGGGAAAGAAGACATGAAGGTTACCGAAGAGAAGAAGAAGATGGTGCCCATGAACTTCGATGAGCTCATTCTGCATGTGCGGTCAATATTTCTAGAGCGGACAAAATTCAGGGGTAAGGCTGTGCAGGGGAAGACGGGGGGGCAGCAGAGGGGGGTCAGTGGGGACTTATTACAGTGGGGGGTTGTGGCTCTGTCAGGGGGCCCAGGGCCCTGTGGCAAAAGCCCTGATGGGCCTTGGACCCTCCAGTCAGACGCTGCTTCTACTCATGAGTATTCATTGGCCTGTGCAGGATGAACAAATGATCAGGCGAACAGGTGAACAAACGATCAGATTTAGTTTCAATCATAGCAGGAAGAATTACCCTATCCACAAAAGGTCAATTATTCTGCATTTTTTGTTTGATTTATCTGTGGGAGTGGAGGAGATAATAACTTAGCTGAGGCAGAACATACATAAACCTTTAACATGCATAAAAACATCTAATGTGACATGGAACAAAGCACTGTAATGCTTGTGTAAGAAATGAAAAGGGCATAATAAACAGACAGGTAATTATGTGATGACAGAAGCCCGTTAACACACCCAGGTAGTCATAGATCATTTTGGTGATGGACCCGCAGCTAAGGTTTATTTCCCCTGACATTTTATGCTGTGCCAAAGCATATGTATCCTGTTTTAGATACTGTGCAGTTGCAGGATATAATCTTAATCAGTGCTTGATTGAAACTGACGAACTCCCCGGGAAATTATGCAGAAGATCAGCAGTTTGTAGGAGCTTAAATTCCAGGCAGAATATTTAAGTAAAATCTAATTAGGATCATATAACTGCCTTGTCTGCTGAGAAAGGACGGACACAAACATGTCCTTTAAACAGCGTTGTGTTTGAATAGAACTGCACGCACCATGGCCCGACCTCCCCTATATATATGAATCCAATTATAGTGGCTGCCAGGCAGAGCTGGAATCCTGACAGGGGCTCAAGATGCTGAAAGGGAGAACTGCACTGACCACATTATTGGGAAAATAAAGAACACATAGTTCTGTTTGGAAACATTCTTTTTCAACCACTAGTTGTCTTTATTGGCAGTGCATGCAGGGGGACACCAAGCCATCTGTTTTTCTGAGGGGCCCCAGAGTGTAGCAGTTATATTATTACTATTTAAGGAACACTAACATCTTATACTGTATGCTTTTATAAATCTAAACTCTTGCTTTGCCCCTGTTATATACCCGTGCCAAACCCAAATGCTGGCTGCTGTTCTTAGCATGGAACAATAATCAGAGCTAGATTTTTACATAGGGTCCCCTAAGGCCAGAACCACTCGTCGCCCCCACCTTGCTTCCCCCCCCCCTTTATATGCACATTTGCAAAACTTATCTCATCCGGTCCAAAGCATAGGGATTGGCACACATGAGCTTTAAAGAGCTAGAAAATATCCTGCATATTAAAATACGGCTGGGTGGCATGTGATGATATCAAAATTCTGCCACCCTAAGACCGGGCCTTTGTGGCCTTTCCATAAATCTAAAAATGTATATATAGATCAGCTCCTACGGCAACAGAGAAAGAAACAGAAACACAAAATAGCGCAATATATTTCAATATCACACCAACACCCAGTGTCCAAGTTTTTTTTGTTTTTTTTTCAAGGTGTGTTTCCCCTTTAAACTTCCACTCTTATTGATGACATGCAAAGTTTCTCCAAAATCTTTCCACCACCGTTTGGCTGGATTGCCTACTTACAAACTGTAGGTATAATTTATGGCCGTAGTATTTAGCAGGTCTCTCCCTCCTTCTCCTGTCAGCTTCTCATGTCCCCGTTTATTAAATAGTATAAAAAGATTTTAAAAAAATTTGCACTCACATTAAGTGGGTTATTTACTAAGCTCCAAATACCCGAAATTCCCCGAAATCTGAAAAATTCGTGAAAATCGGACTTTTAAAAAAATCACAAATTTTTCGGAATTTATTAAACCCCGAGGGCTAAAAAGCACGAATATAAAAACACGGCATCTCAAAGCTGTCGAGGTTGCATAAAAGTCAATGGGAACAGTCCCATTGATTTTTGGTTGTGTTGGGGGTTTCGGGCAATTTCACAATTTTTTCGGAGCTTTCGGGGAAAATTCACAAAAAAATCGTGAAAATCTGAGCAAATTTTCGGGAAAATGTAATAATAAATAAGCGTTAAAAACCCGAGCGGGTTATATCGGAGTTTGTAGCAGCCGATATTGAGATAAATTCAGACCTTGATAAATAACCCCCTTAATATGAAGAATGATTACACATAGGAATATATATTTGCACAGGCTGCAATCACGATCTAGGGGCCCTGCCGGCGTGTGTATCCCCCTCGTGGCTCTTCCTGTGTTCCCTGTGTGACGTCACTTCCTGCCTGAAGCGTTTCGCCAATCAGCTGGCTTCCTCAGAGGCATACTATCCCTGGCTACATGCTTCTTGTACTTGTACGTAACTATATCGCCATTGAAAAATCGGGCCCCTTGCTTTCAGCGAGCCATAGACTTCAGAAGGGAGGGCAGTTACTATGGCAATAGCGGCTTCTTTCCTCTACACAGCTTCTGCACAGCTAGTTTTAATACGTTCTCGTAAAACCGTATAGGGATTGGATAGGTCTGGGGAGAAGTTTAAACTTTACCCTCTTATTCACTAAAATGCACAACAGTCCCGCTTTTTTCCTGACACTACCCACAGTCCCGGGTCGCTACTTCCACCTTCCACAAAGCTGTCAACTACATAAATCTGGGCCTGACCATAATACTGGGCTTCGGGGATGATGCAAAGACCCAATAAGCAGGAGACACTGTTTATAAAGCTGCTCCATCCTATTGGGTCTTTGCATTGCACCCAAGCATTGCATCACATCTGCATTCTTGGGGCAACAGCCAAGAAAGAAGGGTTCTTAGAGTTTAGCACAGGCATGTTATGGGGGTTTAAGAGACAAAGGAATAGATTTAAACACATTATACTTATGTGTGCAGTAGATTTCAATTGGTGGTTCCCAAACTGTGGGGCTGGTCTCCCAAATGGTGTCCAGCACAAGTGAAACAACTGACTGAGCTTGAAGGCTATGTAGAATAAAGCTGGCCAAAGACGTGCAGATTCTATTCCTTTATTACTTAATTTAATAATCTACAACTCTCAGGGGGCCTATCGACACTCAGCAGGAGAAGTCCGGACCAAGGAGGAAGCTTAGGAATTAAAGTCCAAGTTTGTGGTATCCAAAAGGGGTCAGGCATAAGCGTAGTCAAGTTCAGGCAAGAGTTCAGTAAGGCAGGCAGCACAAATCAGAATCAGGGTCAAGCAGAGGGTCAGGAAGCCAGAAAACAGCAATTCAGGAAACCCAGGAACACGATTCAGCAATTCCTATAATTGGGCATTGAACCTGTGACTTGGAAGACCTTTTATTTTCAAAGTTTGTGCCAGGAACGTGATGTCATCACGCCGGCGTTGGCCCATGTGGGGTATGGGCGCGTCATTTTGGAGATGACGCCACCAGAGAAACCGTTCTGATTCAATAAAGTAAGAAAAAGAACAAATCAGACAATGTTCTTCCCATTAATTGACAGAGAGCAACTGTACGAAAGTTATGTCCGAGAAACAGTCGTAGAAACTTTCTAACCTGTCTAATTAGCTAAACAACCGATTGCCATGGTGCAAAAATCTCAGGACGATTATTCTGACTACATATATGTTCTGAAAATTGTATGAACCTTAGTTTCCCACAACTTATCTTCATGTCTAAGGCCAGCTTAACTGGGAAGAATACCTGTTTGTCATTGAAAACCCTGTTTATAGGCCAGCACGTTTAAGATTTGGGGTGATGACCTAAATATTCTTGGAACTATGACAGAATGCCAATCTTTTTGCATATCTGTAAACTTCGGATTAACTGTTAGGGGCCCTGAACAAAAGTTGGTCCTCAAATTGATGACTTGAGCTTAAAATCACAAAAGTTTTACTTGGTTTGTGCTTCAAAAGGATTAACGGTGTGCTACTCGCTCTGTTATTCTTTCTGTTGTCAGCTGGCATTTTATTTTGGCTTCTTCAACTTTTTGGCTTCTTCATATTTTCCATGTCATTTGGTCTCATTGCCTGAAGCAAGTTCATTGCAGCACTGTTTGCTTGCTCTGTCAGCCAATGAGACTGCTATAGCAGCATTAGTCTTGGCTGCGAGTCAAACAGGGTCACAAAGGATTTATTTTTATTGTACTACATTATGCATTAGTAAGAAATAGTGTTGTGCCACATATAGTGGTATAGGGACAGGGCCTGCTATGATTGGAAGCAGGGAAACAGGGGGCCTTCTAAAGGAAGGTGATACAGCAGCCAACAACACATGGATATGGGGTATTGCACCCAGGACTCACGCTGCACTCAAGCCAAGGTTTTAAACTGGAAGACTCCCAAATAATACAAGGATTCCATAGTTGACTTTACTTCTTACCTACCATGTCTACTTCATATATTATCCAAATTATGATGTCTACGATTTTATTGTAAATGTATATACTGTAGGTATAGATCGTAAATGTAAATAAGTTCACCAAGAGGGGAAGGAAGAGATAAAAAGAGCCAGTCACTAGGATGGGATTGCACGTAAGAGAATTAACAGGAGGGAAAAAAGCTGGAAGTTAATGGACAGATGTCGTCTAGACCTTAAATACTCCCCTGGCCACAGAATGAGAAAGATGTATCTGATGTCTTCCTCCACAGTGTCCAGATTAAGTGCCATAGAATCTGCGATCCATCGTCTTAATGTCCAGTTCTTTGGCCTGGATGTCAAGGTGAACCAGATGTCAAAAAGCCTTTCCAATATTCGGACGAAACTGGTCGACGCAGAAGACAACATTGCAACTGTTTCCGAACTGAATCTTAGGAACCAGAGACAAATTGGACAGATTGAAGGTAGGACTGCCAAATGAGAAACATGTGTGAGGCTGTTGTTTTTCAAGCTAATTTTCTTGACTTAATTAGGGATAAATATTCCACACTTTCAGAAGAGTACATCTCGGAAGAGTACATCTCCAGAAATAAAGTTATGAAAATTCAGTAATTTCATATCTTTAAGAGATGCATAATTTCATTGTGTTCATTTCTTGTTGAGACTTTACCTCTATTTGGGTTCTAGCATAAAGACATCTAGTAGGTCATATACCTGTTGATACCAGCAGAGAATACTGCTATTGAAAAAAAATTGGGGGTAAGTAAATACGGGAGGATCAGCAGGTGAGAAGATCTGTGAGTTGCAGGTTTGTTAAAGCTTTTTCATGTGCCTTCCCTTTTATGATGTTGGGTTGCAGCTAAAGCTGAAGCAGGTCAGCTTGGGTAGAAATTCTAATGTAAGTAAGTTGCAGGTAAAACCTAGTCCCTTTGTAAAATGTATAATGAAGCAATAGAATTCTTAATGAATGAAATCAGATAAAATTGAGCATAGGACTGGCCAGATATGGGATGACTTTGACGTAGTTGGCCAGCTTAAATATATTGCAATATATGGACAAACAATCCCTGTTTTGTTTAAAGGGTAAGGCATTTTTCAGTAGCAGTATGCACAAAATGTCTCTGTCTTAAATATATTGATAATGGGTTGAGTGCAGAGGAATCTTGTATTTGACTAGAAATTCTAATGGGGACAACTTGATTAGACCAACATAGATCTCCATTCTACAAGATTGAACTGGCTCGCTATGGTACTGCACCAATACCTGGTGACCCTAATAGGCCACTGCACTGGCTTTGGCCTACTTGCTTTTACTCCTATTCTTGTGCACACTGATTCCATACTGCCTATACCTGATGACAACAACAGATGGGCCCAAGTTCCTTAAATGCCATATTCTCTGGTAGGTCGCAGGGCCCCCAGCTCCAACACTGCATGTTGTTAGGATGGCATTAGGTGATTGCAAATACATTAGGATAACATGAATTAAGGTGATGGTCCTCTGTTTTTTATATTTAAAGAAATTTTGTCAAGACCATTTGCAATTCCATTCTAATTAACTTATACTTTAGTTAGTCTTTGAGTGTTTCCACCACCTCTTGTTCTCAGTAGTCATCCTTTGGTGTTAAATTCCAGTTACAAGGAGCCAGAATGGGATGCAGCCTAGCATTCTAGGGGTGTGGTATTTGCCAATATCATTGGTGGCGGCACCCTATTATGCTGATGTTGGTTATACAGGTATGGGATCCATTTTCTGGACACAGAGTTATCCATTAAGCTCCAAATTACGGAAAAGCCATCTCCCATAGGGGTATATTTATCAAAGACTGAAGTTAGAGGTTGCCCCATGGGATATTTAAAAGAGTATTTATCAATGGGTGAAAGTGAAAGTTCATCCTTTCATAAATACACCTTTCAAAACCCCATAGAAATGAATGGAGACTGGAGGAGTTTCACTCTAGAGGACTGTGGCGACCTCTAACTTCACTCTTTGATAAATATACCCCATAGACTCCGTTGTATCTACATTATGCAATTTTTTTTTAAATATTTTCTTTTTTTCTGTAATAATAAAACAGTATATTTTACTTGATCCAGACTAAGCTATATTTAATCCTTACTGGAAGCAAGCCAAGCCTATTGGTTTTATTTAATGTTTACATGATTTTTCAATAGACTAAAGGTAAGAAGATCCAAATTACAGAAAGATCTGTTATCTGAAACCCCCCCAGGTCCTGATCATTTTGGATAACAAGTTTCATACCTGTACCCTGATAAAGTTAGCAGTGGCACATTTAGGAAAGAACCAGGTGTGCTTGGAGAACCATGTATTAACTGGCAAAGGTATTTTCCATTAAGCAATAGGATTAGGGGTATCCAGACCGATGAAGGCTCCACTTAATAAACTAATATTATCTGTGAATTTTTACAGGTTGTTTTAAAGGGAGGAGACTCTTGAGAAAGTGTTATCTTATTTTTCAACACTTTGAAAATTATGAAACAGCCCAAAAGCTTTGCCACAGTCGTGGGGGCAACCTGGCCATGCCGATCGATGAGCAGGAGTATGCTGCCCTGGCAAAATATATCCACGACTCATTCTATCCTTTCAACTGGAATATATGGATTGGAATTAATGATCTGCGCTCAGAAGGAATGTACCAGTATGAAAATGGCCATCGCGTTTCATTCTTCAACTGGTACAAAGATCATATGATTGTACAGCCCAACGGAAAGACCCTGGAGAACTGCGTTTCCATCACATCCATTGACGGCAAGTGGTGGGATCATGACTGCTCACGGAGAATGTTCTATGTCTGCGAGTATTAAATGACATATGATTCAAGGTGGGGGGGTCATTTTATTTTTTATAAATGTTCAGTATGGCATAGTGAAGCCTAATTTAAAGGCATCTTTGTATTTATTTATACAGTATAACTTGGGGCCAGTATACTGCTTCTTCTGGCAAGAAACAATATAATATTGTGTACTGTATATAGATGCTAATGAAATAGTGCCTCCTTTGGCAAAAAATGGTGAAATGATTATGTGACTTTACCACTCTCACAGCGTGAGATAAATAATAATACAGCATAATTAAAGATGGTGCTTTGCTCAATATGTATTCAATTAACAAATTAGTAATTTGAGTGTGAGTGTAAGCGCTAACTAACTGTAATAAATATGGATTAATTTTTAAGTGCACACCTGACATTTTTGGTTTTGCGCTCAATTTCTCTAAACCATGTTATGCCTCCAACTCACCCCAATTTCCCATAGGCCTATTGATTCTGTGCCCCAAAACTGCTTGATGACCCGAGTGACAGCAGCATTTTGTTTGTATCTGCATCATAGTTCCCAAAGTAAGTGGTTAGTAACTGGTACTACTGCAGCAGTACCAGTAGGATAATAAGGATAAATTATATCTTAGTTAGGATTAAGTACAAGGTACTATTTTATTACCACAAATTAAAAAGTAAATCACTTTATTGATTAAAATGGAGTCTATGGGAGATAGCTTTCCCGTAATTCAGAGCTTTATGGATAACAGATCCAATACCTGTATAACGTTATTTATTTTAGGATAAGCCTGACAGGTTCAGGGTTCTAATCAATAACCCTCACTTCCTACATCTTGAAATTAAGTTACGGTCCATCCTCTTGGGGTGCAGGATGCTTTCCATTTTCAGGATTAGTGGAAGGAGCCAAAGCCATGGAGCCATTTATGAGGATGTTGAGGCACATGGTGGGCAGAATACAATGATCAGGATGTGGTGTATAGACCCACAGCCAATTCTTAAATGAGGATGTCTTTCTGTTTGTTGCAAGGACTACACATAAAACACAAGAACCTGGTTTAGGCAGTATCAGCAATGTGAGATTCGTCAAGCACCTACACTGCACAGTTTTGGAGGGCAAGTGAGTTTTTTGAAGGGGAGAGGCCAGATTAACAAATTAGGTTACTGGGGGACCTTACAAATGGATACATCCAATGGTTTTAGAGCGTATTTACTTATTGCACTTCTCTCAATCCAAAAGAAAAAAAGAAGCTTCTTCTGTTCCCACAACAGAAGAAGTATATTATTGGAGACCAGACAAGAGTACAAACTGGGAGCCATTTCAATGGTGATAACATTGACAGCTTGCCAGGCCACGTAATGCAGGACCAAATTAAACAGACCTTCAGCTGTTGATAAACTGACTTCCAGCACCTGCCAAAAACTGAGGAGCTGCAGGATGCTTTACAGTAGGGGTCCCTGCCTTTTTTTGCCCTTGAGCCACATTCATATATAAAAAGAGTTTGGAGAGCAATAAAAGAAGTCCCTGGGTGGTGCCAAATAAAGGCTGTGATTGGCTATTTGGCAGCCCCTACATGAACTGGCAGAGGATGCTCTGTTTGGCAGTACACCTGCTTTTTATGCAACCAAAACTTGCCTCCAAGCCAGGAATTTAAAAAGAAGCACCTGCTTTGAGGCCACTGAGAGCAACATCAAAAGGGTTGGTGAGCAACAGTTTTACTGTAGCCATCTTCCTCTAGTACTGATACTAACCCCACAGCCTCAAGCTTCTTTACCTACATATTCTTCCTTCAAGGTAACATCTTTGAGCACAATGCTGCTTTGGATTATCGGAAGTACCAATTCTATGTACCTTGCCAAGTAATATACATAAGGCATAATTCTGCAGGCCTGTGACTTTAACCAGCAAACGTATGAGAGTGAATGTGACAGAATTTTGTACATCATTTTCCACTAGTTCTTATTAAAAAGATTGGGAGGTAATGCTTACTTCAGAACCCTAGTAATTTTCTACTGCAGTGCAAATGCAAAGAGGCAACCAACCTGCAACAAGACACAGCAGGGACCTAGATTATAACAGCAAGTCTTTTCTAATCTTGCAACTCAATGTAGCTTAAACCCCTACTGTTCCCAAAACTGAAACAGCTTTGTGCAAGGACAAAAGAATATCAAACTATGTGACAAGGACGCGTTTCCAAAATAATGACCCAATATCCTTTTAGTGATTTGGCGGGGGTGTTGAAAAGCTCCGGCTGTCACAGGAGTTGCAGATCCCTTCAATACAGACCAATTAAAACCGTTTGTATATACCCTACCTGGCCCAGTTCCATGTGCCCCATTTGCCTCTCATCACTAATATCACATTTGTATTTATATGAGGTTTACTAGGAGACTTCAAGGTTACAGATCTGTGTCCCTTACCATTTAATAACTATTGGGCTATATTCCTAAAAATGGTGCACAGCTTTTCTCTTTCATGACCTAAAACACACTAGGGACATTGTTATCAATGATTTGTTCAGTTTGTGTTTTCTTATGAAATATTTTGAACCTGAAATGTATATAGCAGATTTGCTTAAAATTAATACAAAAAAATCACAGCGGCAGTGTGGCATTTCAATGTATTTCCTCCTGTAGTGAAATTCTAACAGAAACGCTCAAGGATCAAGTTGTATCATGTAAAATGGCATACTGTCCAACATGCCCAACTGGATAATGCTGGAATCAGTAGTTTTTGGTTATCCATGCGTGAGGCCAATTTATACCAAAATCCAGCCAATCATCCTATGATACAGCTGGGCAGCCCAGACCATGTATAGATACCATTATTATTTTGATGGAAAATCATAACTTCCAGCCTTTTAGCTTCAACAGCTGTAAATTTTTGGCCATGTCACAAAATTTTTCGAGTCTACTTTTTTTGATAACTAATAATGAGAAGCTTGTTAACCCTGTTGACATAGCATGCTGCCTGAGGGTTTATCTTTCAGTCCTACCTTTCCTCCTCTAAATATGTTAATACCACTGCCAAAATCTAACCTATTCCTTCTTAATATTGTACATATCCCTTTCTCTTTCAAGCAACTACTAAAACACTCAACCATGCACTCATTCTATCCTGCTTTGATTACTGCAACCTAATCCCCTTCGGTCAATTATAATATCTGCTGCTAAGAGGAGAATCTCAGCTAAGAGGCAACATGCTCCTCTACTGAATTTATATAATGCTCCTTGTTACCAAACAATAACTGACAACATCCTTCTGCTAACCTTCAAAGCCATTCATTCCTCCACACCTCATTAATATTTTTTACTTCTACCTCCCTATGTTCCTGGTCGTTCCTCCTCCATTTCTCTAAGAGCCACTGTCCTATTTACACCGCCCATATACACTGTCATCTCCCATCTTGAACCTTTCTCTCTTGCTGCTCCTCAACATGATAATCTCATCCAATTCTTCCTTTCCATTAGCCTCTTCAAAACTAAACAGATATTCTACCCTGCCAGTGTTAGACTGGGAGTCCCAGGCCCACTTGGCTTCTGAATCAGGGCCCCCTGCACCAGCCGCAACCCCTCTACAGTACCCACCCCCCCATATCTACTCTCCTTTGCAGTAATTGAGTCAAGGTATGGGTTGTCTGAAGGCAGGCGCCAGGCAGGTCTCATCTCAGACAGGTACCAGGTCTCGGTTGCCAGAGCCCACCGGGTTTTTCCTGGTGTCCCATTGGCCCAGTCTGACCCTACTTACCTCTTAAAACACTAGCATAGTATATGATCCAGTCTTGGCACCTATGGGCCAGTGTCCAAGCCATTGCGAATAGCCAACCAATTTTACATTATGCACTCAATCAAAAATGTTAACTGCTGTCCTGTACATCAGAGACTTTAAATGCTGTAACTGTACATGACCCTATGGGAACAAAGTAGTTTCTGCTATGGGAACAAAGTGATTTCTGATGGTGGCCCTCACTGGGGGACATTGGCACAATGGTCTATTGCTCTGGAATCCCAGCAGGTGGTCGCATAGTTGCTACCTGGTTCTTCTAATTCCTTAAACTGCCCATAACTTCCTTTCTTTCACCAGAAATTGAGGCTGTGTCATAAATTTAATTCAGAGATAAATGCATTCACAGGTAATAGGCACTAAGGTAAAGCCATTTTCTGCAAACATTTCAGAACACTAGAAACCATTATTTTATATAGCATTAAGCTATTTAAAGAGATTTCTGGATTTGATGTGGCTTTCATGGCTATTTTCTTAGAAACATCAACATTCAATAAATATAGGACAGAACTAGCCATTCTGTTATGTAGGACTCATTGCAAATTCATTTCAAAATAAAGTTAGTGCTCTCGAAAAAGGAACTGACATGGATATACCTGTTACAGGCTAAATGCACAGCCATAGTCAGAGTTCTATTTTGGTTCTGTTGCTGCCAACTCTCCACAGATTAAAGGAAATCTAGCAAATAGTGTTTTTTGGGGTGGGGGGCAAAGACAGTTGTATCCATCCACATCAGAGGTTCTATCAGAAGATCTGTTCTTTAGACATTCCTATCAATGGAGCCATCATCCAATACTCCTGCCAACATCCACCCAGGGAGACTACGCTATCTCGGGGGCTATCCTAACACAGATCATAAGCAGCTCAATGGTGTTGGCAGTCTCAACAGCAGTGTTGGCCAGATCCTGAGCATTATGAATCAGGTACTTGGTATTTCGCTCCATGTACATTTAATGCTCTGGGCCCTTTCTCTGAAGGCCAGTTACCAGGTACCGTATAGTATCCAACCAGTCAGTATGCAGGTTGAACAGGCTGAGTTCATATACAGTATGACTACCTTCCTATTGTTCCTCTCAGCTGGGCCTACAGCCCTAACAATCAGATCATTCGGGAAGGGAAGATGCAGCCAATTTAATATGATACATCTGCCGGTACCCCATGCACTGGTCAACGGTGTTTCGACAGATGATATTTTCAAATCTGCCCAATCAACTAACTGATCTTCATGCAACACATATATACTTGTATATACTTGTATGTATCCGTCTGCATAGTCAGGCAGGTATGCATGTACTGAAAACAGTCCAAAACGTCAATTTGTTTGCTGCTATCAGTACATGTCTGACTGGTTTAAAATACTTTAAGAAAATCTATTTTAATTTAATTTCAAGACCCAGGATCCACATGATCAGTTATTGCAGTAAGCATTAGATTGTGGGTAATATAACTTCATGGAGCTGACTGTGTTGTAATTGTTATGGGCCCTAAAATTCCCAAAGTCTTAAGGGTTTTAATATTAGCCATCCGTACAAACAGCAACCTTATTATTAAATATAATACAGTGTGCCTGTGTTTTCTTTGTAGCAGGCTGCTAAACATGGAGGTAATTAAGCTGGCAACTGGGGACCACAATCAAACTCCCATTCAAGGATTTTAGCAGCATTACACTATTTCATTCTTATTTTCAGTGCCATCAAAGTAATACAAATATTAGCAAATACCAAGGTCGGTCCATTGAGGGCACAAGAGATTAAATCATTTAATAAATGTTATTTTCTTATCGCAAGAACAAAATCTCTAAATCTTTTTGCCATTTAGCTCTCAGGCTTCCTTGTCCTCTAGGATCCCAGCATTGTAGGTCACAAGCCTGTTGTAACACAAAGAGAGTCCGAGCATGGCACCAAGACTGGAGATGTCAATTTTTCAATCAATGAGAATACTTGGTATATGTATTTGGAGGTTGGCACAGTCTGAAGCCCAATTGGGGTGAGATTTGGAAAGAATGCCTCTCCCATATAAACCTGAAGGTCAGTTACAGTGAGATTTAGGTTGAAAAGTATTTGCTGTCCTACATATTTTAGGAACTATAACTGAAAGGCTGATAAATGAACAATTTCCTATATCTGCAACCTTATTATGAGAGTAAAGGGTCTCTGACCAAAGGTTGGACCTCCATGTGGGTCTTGATCCCACCACTTGGTATGTAGACCAAATGGACGGATACGGTACAAGTGACCATATACAGTATTGCCACCCTTCTATTGTTCTCCCTAGTAGGGTCAATAGACTAAACAGAATCAGAACCTGCTCAGTACATGAAGGAGCCCAAGACTTTCCACCATGCCCTAAGGTTATTAAAATTACAGGATTGTGTTGCCATCAGTTTTCCTTGCAGCATGGGATTGCATATATATTTGCATTTATGAATTAAGGTGGTGACACACAGTGGTGAGACTATGCATAGAACATGATATATATATATATATATATATATATATATATATATATATAAATATATATATATATATATATAGTCCACATATAATAAACCTGTTTATATTTTCATAAGACCTGAGAGTGTGGATCTGTCTTTGTGGATATATATATATATGAAATCTACGATAGCTTAGCTTTAAGAATCTATGTACAGTGTCAGCCAATAAGTTTCTATGGACTCCTACAGTGATAAATGAACACAGGAAGGATCTTAATAGAATATTAAATCATTCAGCATATACAGTTACGGTAGGTCCATAAATCTTTGGACAGAGACAACTTTTTTCTAATTTTGGTTCTGTACATTACCACAATAAATTCTAAATGAAACAGCTCAGATGCAGTTGAACTGCAGACTTTCAGCTTTAATTCAGTGGGTTGAACAAAAAGATTGCATAAAAATGTGAGGAACTAAAGCCTTTTTAAAATTTAAAATCATTTAAAGTGCATTGTGGTAATATACAGAACCAAAATGAGAAAAAGTTGTCTCTGTCCAAAGATTTATGGACCTAACTGTATGTGCATGTGTGTGTCTGTGTGTGTCACACACACATTCATATACATATATATATAGACAAAAGGGGTATGTGAAATAAAAAGATTTTGTTGCTGGACGGAAATTTTCTGCAACAGCAGCAACATGTGTGGTCAAAAGAAGCTAAATTATGTATATAAATGTTTCCTTCCACAATATAATATATAAAGTTAATTTATGAAGAGCAAGATGTAAAGTACAAAACACGGTTACAAAGCTCCATGTATTTTGCCTATAACGTCCCGACTCCAGGGCAGCTACCAGGGAGGCACAGCTGGTAGAACTGTAGAAGACTGTATAACTGCCACAACCCTAAAAAACAACATTCAGTACTCTTCATTATAACATAAGGGACCTTGTATGCATCCATAAAGGAAAAAGTGGTTTCTAAACTGAAGCCCTGCCCTTCTTCTTATGTACCCACCAATACCAGGTGTCTGCGTGCGACTTGCTGACTTTGAATTGCCCACTGACAATGTTATGGGCACAATGCTGGCATCCTCTGGGACACAAGCACATTATTTTGCATGCACAAGGTTCATTAGAAACCCCAGGCTGTGCAAGGTAGGATATTTGTTCTAAATGCAGCAACAAAGGCTTAGGGGCAAATTCACTAAGCGCCGAACGCTAGCGTTACTTCGCTAGCGTTTGGCATTTTCGTCACTGCGCAAATTCACTAACGAACGCTGGTGTAGATTGCTAGTGTTACTTCGCACCCTTACGCAAATTAAGGGTGCGTAACTACGCAAATTCACTCACGCTCGCAGTGTACTGAACTCTACCTTTTACGCTAGACTTCCTTCGCCACCTCAGACCAGGCGAAGCGCAATAGAGTAGATAGGGATTGCTTCAAAAAAAGTCAAAATTTTTTCTAAGTCCCAAAAAACGCTGGCATGTTTTCTACATTATGGGTGATAGGCTGAAAAAGATTGAAGACTTTTTTGGGGCTCCCCTCCTTCCCCCCTACATTTCCTAACTCATGGCAACTTATCTATACAGTGGGCACATGTGTAGGGCAAAATAAAAATTTTATTTGATGTTTTGAAGGTTTCCCAGGTATTTGTAGTGATTGTACGTATTCCTCCATTGAAATTTGAATTTGGCGCCGTATGCAAATTAACCATCGGTAGCATAACTTCACTTCGCTTAGCGAATCAACGCTAGCGCAACTTCGCAACCTTACGCTACCCCTGAGCGCAACTTCGGATTTTAGTGAATTTGCAAAGCGCTGGCGAAACTACGCCTGGCGAAGTGTGGCGAAGTTACGCCTGGCGCAACTACGAATCTTAGTGAATTTGCCCCTTAGCTAGAAGAAGAACACAGAGCACAATTGCACTGGGCAACAGGTAGGTACAACTGCAAAGTGTCATGATCTCCAAAAAGGCACACCAGGACAGGAGTCTAAAGGATTGTATGTTAACCTTCTACAGTCTGTTTTTAGTGGTGATCAAAAATGAAAAATAAGGCAAAAGGACTTTGATTAACACTAACAGGGTGTCATTTTTGGAAGCACAGATAAAGGGGCAAAAGGCCCAAGTACAACAGCTGGAGGGTTACTGAGAATGCCTTTTGGATTTAGTGCATAAACAAACACTTTGGGGCACATTTACTTAGCTCGAGTGAATGAATATAAGAAAAAATACTTCTAATTTAGAACTTTTTTTGGCTACTTCGACCATCGAATTGGCTACTTCGACCTTCGAATCGAACAATTCGAACTAAAAATCGTTCGACTATTTGACCATTCGATAGTCAAAGTACTGTCTCTTTAAAAAAAACTTCGACCCCCTTCTTCGCCAAGTAAAACCTACCGAACATCAATGTTAGCCTATGGGGAAGGTCCCCGTAGGCTTTCTAACAAATTTCTGATCGAAGGAAAATCGTTCGATCGATGGATTAAAATCCTTCGAAACGTTTTCCTACGATAGTAGCGGTAAATCCTTCGACTTCGATGTATTTTACTTAGACGGTCGAATATTGAGGGTTAATTAACCCTCGATATTCGACCCTAAGTAAATGTGCCCCTTTGTATAGAGTGCTTTGTATAGAGTGAAGTTTAAATAGACTTGTGTCTGTGCCAATGCCTAAACCACACAGACCAAGAGGAGTCAATGATCTGCCTGAGACTCCTGCGGACTTGTTGTTCTTTAGAGCCGTACGTTGATTTAACCTGACAAGCACAGATGTAACTATGACAGAGACATAGAAATAAACAGAGCTGTAGCCCTGTGATTACAGACATTCATAATGGAAATAAAGGCTACAAAAGCCCAGCACACTCCGTGTCTCAGAATAATGCTACAAAGGCTTTACTGCACAATAGCAGGACAGGGATGAGAAAACACAACCATCAGCAGGGTTCTGCAATTGAAAGGGCCTCTCTTCCTTTTTTTTTTTATAACAAAATGAAAGTATTAAGAGCTGATAAAAGAATAATCCCAACGGACTATCTTGAAATCTTCATACCCTCGTCACTTGCCCAAATGACTCCCACCTCTTCAATTCCACTGAGTTTTGGGGTTTGAGGAGATTTAGGGAATGTATCTTATTGAGTAAGGATACATCTCATTTCAGCCTTGTTTATAATGTATACAATACCCGATCCCTCCTAATCAGGATATCATTGTCAGAATAAAACATTTATCTTGTCACAATAATATGCTTAAAGCAAAGTGGGGGTTTCATTAATTTACCAACCCACCAGTTACTGAAATGTATCCATAATGCATCTGTGTCAATTTAATGAATGCCCTTCATCCTATCACAGCAGGCGACAAATGTGCTTTTCCCACACCAAAACAACTTTATAGAATTGGAGGTTATTTTCCTATTTTACAGGTAAATCAATAAAAGCAGCATGACCTTTACTAGATACGTAGCTAGCTATCATCCCTGTGTCGGTTGCCGGTCGTAGATGTAGATATCAGTGAGTGTGTAAGTGTGATGGGCACCTTATAAGATACGGATGTGAATATCTAATTTCTGTAAAGAGCTGTGTAATACGTCAGAGCCTTATAAATCAAGAATATCAGTGAATGTTTTTCATGGATTTTCATAGTAGTAAAAGGGGCCACACATACAACACTGTGGTTTGGTCCATTTTGGGCATGGTGTCTGTTTCTTTCTATAGTTCTATAAGCTACAGAAGCTCTGAATCCTTTGGTAAAGCATTGATGTCCAGCTTTTTGCATGTAATGGGATTACTGCATTCCCCATGCTTGAGGGCTAAATTGTATTAAAAAGTCATGGCGGCCTATGGAGCCCCTAAGCACAAGTCTAAGGAAGCTGTGCAGCCAAAGATCCTCCTATTGGACAGCCAAATTGCCAGTTTGAACACATTGTGTTGTGATATGGTCTTCCATATATTCCCCAATATGTATATGCACGCATAGATAATGCACAAATCGAATACATTTCCACTTTTAATTAAATCTTTATTTGCATACTGCACTACCAGTCTTACGCAGTGTTGTACAGGAATTATTTTTTGCACACAAACTCCCTGCTCCACAGAGCTTACAATCTAGCTGTCACCCAAAACACCTGGCGATTAAATGCATGCACGAGAAGCCCCTTTGGGAGATAAACCCTATGCCCCAAAATCAGAGTGTTATCCCCCAACATTCACCTTTCAATATTCATTTAGTTACTTTTGGTCACAAGCTATTTTATTATGAGAAATCAAAATAGAGGTAGAGGTATGGGACCTTTATCACCTGTTATCCAGAATGCTTGAAACCTGGGTTTTCTGGATAAGGGAAACCCTAGGATGTCCACGGCTTAAGTCTACTAAAAAATCATTTAAACATGAATTAAACCTAATAAATTTGTTTTGCCTCCAATAAGGATATATTATATCTTATAATAATTATAAAATATATCTTATTTGGGATAAAGTACAAGGTACTGTTTTATTATTACAGAGAAAAAGGGAATTATTTTAAAAAAAGATTAAAATTGAGTCTATGTGAGATGCCCCTCCCTTAATTCAGAGCTTTCTGCATAATGGGTTTATGGATAAAAGATCTCATACCTGTTAGTATTTATAGTATAAGGAATGGGAATTCATAGGAAGACTCTTCCTGGGGAGAAAGTGCCTCTTTATATGGCAGTGAAGGTGACAAACTCATGGTACAAACATGGTGAAAGTTCTAAACCTCTATGTGTTCTTTTGAGTTTCTTAAGGTGTGAGGTTCACATGAACATCTACCTACCTTACCTCTTTGCTTGCCCATCATTAAAAGAATAGAAGCTTTCTAATTCATTCTTACATAAAAGACTCTCTTTCTACAATGAAATGTTGCATTCCATTAGTGCTGGCTAGGAAATGTTGCATGGAAGTAATGTCAACATGTATATATAAGAATAACTTTGGAAGAGACATCATGAGAAAACTTCGGGCGACTTCGGAAAACAAAATGCTCCGAGTGCCATCTAGCTGGCGGAGAGGCAATTCGGGAGATTAGTAGCCCGAAGAAGAAGTGTTTAGTCGCTGGGCATTTACCAGGGTTGCTTTAGCTCACAATTAATTTAGGGTGGTATGGTGGGTTTCAAAACATCCATTGTTATCTCCCCAGCAGCTAACTTCTCAAAGTAGCCCAAAGTTTCCTTGCATGGGACATTTTGTTGCCCGCTATACCCAGGATTAATTACAGACAACAAAACCTCTCATCTGCCCATTGCCCTAACAAGGCTACAAACAGAAAAGAACTCTCTGAACTATGTCTGAATGGACAGCAAATAAGTGTTCACCCTAATTTACTTTCAAGCTGGAATTCCAGGACTATCTTCTAGGACAAGGCTCCCTAGCCTTTTTTTCCATGAGCCACATTCAAATGTAAAAAAAGTTGGAGAGCAACAAAAGCATGCAAAAAGTTCCTGGAGTTGCCAAATATGGGCTGTGAGTGGCCCTTTGTGGACTGACCGCCTACAGGAGGCTCTGTTTGGCAGTACACCTGGTTTTTATGCAACCCAACTCGGGAATTTAAAAATAAGAACCTGCGTTGAGGCCACTGGGAGCAACATCTAATGGTTTGGTGAGCTTGTTGCTCACAAGTCATTGGTTGGGGATCACTGTTTTAGGAGATCAAACAGACATGCTCCGCAAATCTGGGGATTCACAAGCCCACTAGCTTGTGAACCTCTACCATAAACCATAAAAGAACAACTGTTGTTCTCCCAAGCATGGGTAGTTTGTTTTCTTTGTTGAATTTAATATTTTTTTTTTTTTAAAATTCTACATAAAAGGGAGTCGCATGACTTCTCAGACTAAGAAACATATCATCAAGTGATTCCAGTGGAACAGTGTGCCGCCTTGTGGCCACATTTCCATTAAAACGGACGAATACAGAATATCTTTGTTGTGATCAGCAAGATCATAAAATGGGTAAACTATATTTCTTCCATACTAACCTTACTCTTAGTATAGAAACTGCTACATCAGCATCCATTTAGCCAAGCTGTAATGAACCTGGCTAACACATTTTGAATTTTATAGGAGGAGTTGAATAAAACATACAAGTTGCCACTTTGCCCAAGGTTTGTCATACCTCACATGATATAAAACTTTAATGAGTCTTTAGGATTGAGGTTTACCATTTGGAAGTAAAGCCTGGCTGATCTTACTCTCCGAGTAATGGCTGTCTGATAAGGTTCCTTCCAGAAATATCCTACAGGTCAAGCAACACTAGGATGACAAGACAAGACTTCCTTAAAGGAATAGTTCAGTGTGAAAATGAAAACTGGGTAAATAGATAGTCTGTGCAAAATAAAAAATGTTTTTAATATAGTTAGTTAGCCAAAAATGTAATGTATAAAGGCTGGAGTGAACAGATGTCTAATAAAACAGCCAGAATCCAACTTCCTGCTTTTCAGCTCTATAACTCTGAGTTAGTCAGCGACTTGAAGGGGGGCCACATGGTACATTTCTGTTCAGTGAGTTTGTAATTGATCCTCAGCATTCAGCTCAGATTCAAAAGCAACAGATATGACCCATGTGGCCCCCCCTCAAGTCTCTGATTGGTTACTGCCTGGTAGCCAGGGTAACCAGTCAGTGTAAACAAAGAGAGCTGAAAAGCAGTTCTGACTGATATGTTACACATAAAATCACTCCAGCCTTTATACATTACATTTTTTGCTAACTAACTATATTAGAAACATTTTTTATTTTGCACAGCCTATTTATTTATCCAGTTTTTATTTTCACACTGAACTATTCCTTTAAGAGATCGCTAGATGACGGAGAAAGTTCTTATTTTATATCTTCCAATGAGAAATAAGAAACATAAATAAGCAATCATTAAGCATCTGCTTTCCAAGCAATCCAGCAGGGAACGGATGTTCCACCAGGCCCTTCACACTATATACATCTTTACTGAGGGCAAGAACTTCCACAATATTTTGTTTGTCTAATAACAATAAACACAAGCAGGCTTTGTGTATTATTCCATATCACCCTCTACATAAACATATGTCAGAACTTTGGTTTTCATATTATTAATTTCACGTATTTTATAAATTACATATTCCGCTGAACAATAAATGGGTGCATAAATTGAACATCAAAAACTCCACAGGCATAAATTGAACATACAGATTTTTCATACAAAAACAACCAATAACTAATACAAGAGGTAACAATGGCCCTGCCCAAAAGAGCTTACAATCTAAAAGTCCTTATATAGGTGCAGAACCTCTTCTACTACAGAATACTGATAGCCCTGTATCATGTAGACACAGGCCCTTGTTACACATCCAGATATCAGCCTGACAATCAATGCATGTAGGGCTAGAGAAATACATAGGCAATCAGGTTTTACAGTCAGGTTTACCTAAATATTAATATTAGGTATAACAAGTATTTACAAAGCTCCAATGTACTATGCAGCATTGTATGAATTGTTGTGGATTTTAAACGTACCTTTATTTGCCCTATACAATTAGAAGAGGGCCTGTATGTCTACAATCATACTAAAAATGAATGGCACAGCCTAGAGGCTCTGGAGCTGAAGCACCACTGAGGAAGGTGATTGCTTCAGCAAGGCAGGACTACAGTGTCATACTGTATATACCTGCCATGAATTGCTACATGCTAATGGGTAACTGTCAGCTGTGATAATTTTAAAAAGAAATGTGGCCCATCTCTGTAATAGCCATATCCAATATAAATTATCACTGCCAGGCAGGTACTATTAGAGCACTAACTTTTGTATGACAGCACTGGGTCATAAGCAAAGCCAAAGGTTGAGCCCGCTTGGCTCATTTACGAACCCCAGGAAAATTTGCACTACGATAGTAACCCATAACCAACAGCCAGAGATTACAGTTAATGCTGATGCCAGCTGTAAGAAGGATAACAGTCAGCCTGGGCCTCACCATGAAGGAACAGAGGGGCATTCCATATACATGATCTTTTCTAGCATAGTTTGCATTAGTAACCACCCTATTAATTCTCCCCATGGTGAATGCCCTACCCAAGATGGAAGTGTTTAGTAATACCCCTGAATAACACGTGTATGTGTGTATATATATATATATATATATATATATATATATATATATATATATATATATATACATATATACATATATATATATACACACACACACAATAGGAATGAATGAAGCAGCACTCGATTAATGCAAAAAGTGTATTAAAATTCAGTACATCACAAAGCGACGTTTCAGACAAACTGTGTGCCCTTTATCAAGCCAAATGAACATTTGGCACACAGTTTGTCCGAAACGTCGCTTTGTGATGTACTGAATTTTAATACACTTTTTGCATTAATCAAGTGCTGCTTCATTCATTCCTATTGTGTATAATACGAGGGGACGAGATGGCGTCTCCTAAGGAGCGAGCACCGAGATTCCTACTGAAGAGAGTGCTAGGGCATACTTTACTATTGCATACATATATATATATATATATATTCCCAAAGAGTTCAGCACATCATTTAATATATAATTAAATGACCCAGGTGCCTACGTACTGGTAATTCATAGAAGAATTAAAAACTGAAGGTGCACACCGGGAACCTGTAAAAAGTTTAAATTCTGTTACTTTTATTTAACACATTTTAAAACATTTCGGTGTGTTCCCAAGACCTTTATCAAGACCATTTTCTTCAAGAGTGTGGCCTTGAAAGAGGTCTTAGGAACAGACTGAAACGTTGACCCCTTTTTTAATATGTGCTAAATAAAAGTAATGGAATTTTAAACTTTTTAAAGGTTCATTATATATATATATCTACCGTATATATCTATATCTATATATATATATATATATATATATATATGCTATCCCACAGCACCAGCACTCAGATCATTATTGTGTAGGTGGTGCACGATCAAAGTTGCATTGATAGTGTAGAGAGGATCAGCACTCAGAATATTGCAGATATATATAGTGTAGAGAGGATCATATATATTTATATTTCACAGAATTTTCTCAAAAGCTATTTTGTAAGACCTTTTATAAATGACTGCTCTTTTACTTACCGGTAAAATTAGAAATAACTAGTGGAGAGGGAACAGGGGATGAGGTTGAAATGCCACTGTATACTTTCATTCTCCAGTACAATTGTGCTTAATACAGGTATGGGACCTGTTATCCAGAATGCTCGGGACCTGGGGTTTTCCGGATAATGGATCTTTCCGTAATTTGGGTCTTCATTCCTTAAGTCTACTAAAAATTAATTTAAACATTAAATAAACCCAATAGGCTGGTTTTGCTTCCAATAAGGGTTAATTGTATCTTAGTTGGGATCAAGTACAAGCTACTGGTTTATTATTACAGAGAAATCATTTTTAAAAATTTGGATTATTTCGATAAAATGGAGTCTATGGGAGACAGCCATTCCGTAATTCAGAGCTTTCTGGATATCGGGTTTCCAGATAAGGGATCCTATACCTGTACAGGGTAATACATAGGATACTGTAAATGTATGGTATCTTTCTATACAGGCGCACAAGGCGATTGATCCTAATGACGTGGTTATACAGAATTTCATTGGCTGTTTTCAATTGGTCATATCTCTAATTTCTTGAGCCAATGCCATTGCTGGTTTCTTATAAGGCAGTTTTAAAACAGACAGAAGTTGAAACAATGGCCATCTCTGTCTGATCTATGTTATGGACTAAGCTCAGGGATAAACAACATCTAATTACATATATATCCACAGTCAGAACAGTCAAAATTTTTATAAACACAACCAAAATCCATTAGGGATTCAGCGATATGGCACACGTGTTCAGATGCTGCCCATGGGTCCTGCGCAACAGAAGCTATTGAGAGCAAGCCCCCTCAATCCGATTTTTTATTCTGTAACCCCTGTTTGTTACACTATGGAGACCTGTTTGTTATAAATTATCATAAGTGCCTTGTAACTTGCTGATGCTATATAAATAAACTGTGCTTTCCTAATACAATGGCTCATTTGGCTTTTTGTAATAGGATGAAAACAATAAAAGCCTTTTGCCATATGATAAGCAGCTTATGCAATATCTTTGCCCAGGGCCTGTGCAAAGCCTTTCCAGTACAGTATCCACGACATTTAATAGGATTTCCTTGCTAGCCCAACTGATATCTGCACTATTCGCTCAGTAATACCAGTGTCCGCTGGTAACAGTAGCCTTAGTGATACTGACACTAAAAATCTACAAAATATTACTGTACATTAAAAGGTACCAATCGGTCATGCTGAACGATTTTGGCAAAGGCTGATTTTGTAAGTAATTACTTGAACTTCCTAAACCTGACTGTTTTGCCAACCTGACCCTTCTCAGTTTCTGACGCTAACAGACTACTGCAATATCATCCGATATTGCAGGGAAATCGGTCTATGGGCAGCTTTAGATTCAGCAGCTAATCTGCCCATGTATGGGGCCCTACTAGAAAATTGTCTAGATGCTGATAGGGAAGCTTGGATTTTCCCATCAGCTCAAGGTCCGCATCTGCACGTTCCTCAATCTGATCTCTGGCATTAAAGAAGAAGTAAATGGGTTTTTTTCTATCTATAAATTTACTCTAAACAGCCCCCAGATAAATGTACCTTAGTCCCTGCTGCCAGTCTGCTCTGGTGCCTGTGTTATCAGCAGCTTCTTTCCCCTGATTCCTGATGCAGAGTGAAGCCCTGCCCATTAGCTTACTGAGCTCTCCTTATGTCTCTGACTAGTCGGAGAGATCATTTACATGCTGTGACATAACAGGGAAGAAGGGCCAGTGTGTGCACAGCAGCTTTTTTTTTTTCCTCCTCATGTGCCACTCCCTGCTCCTTCTGGTTTATTCCAGATCACAGCAGCACTGGGAGGAAGAGCAGGGAGACTTCTCTGATATTGCTAATGCACTGTAGCTAAACTAACAACCTTTTCTGAATTTAATGAGTTAATCAAACTCAGTAAACAGTTGAACAAAATATAAACTTTATTCTTTACATAACCAGAGGGAAGATCAGGCATAACAATCCTAAGCTGACGGAACACATTTTAGGACATCCTGCAGCGAAATACCCTTCCTTCATGCGATGTCTTATGCCTTCGGAATGGCGCATGGTTTGCTTTTACCGTCACTCATCGTCCAAATCTGCAGTCACACCTCCTTCCTCTACCCTCCCAACCAGTGTTGGACTGGGACACCAGGGGCCCACCCAAGAACCTTAGGCCAGGGGCCCACCCAAAAACCTAAGACCAGGGGCCCACTCTCAGTACTATTATTTTTCCTCTTCTCACTCAACCTCTATTCTTCTAATCTCTATTTTTTACACACTATAAACTATTATTCCATCTATTTAGCTTAATAGAAATAGGGAATGGTCATGAAATAAGTCAAATGTTTAACAGCATGAGGGCCCACGGACAACTGGGCCCACCGGGAGTTTTCCTGGTATCCCGGTGGGCCAGTCCGACACTGCTCCCAACTCCGCCCTCTTCCTTTTAGTTCTCTTCCTTCCGCTCCGCCCTCGCTGCTGAGCCCTCCACCCTCTTTCCTCAGCACTCCCCCATCAGATCTCTCATTTCAGCCGACAGTCTTACCCATAAGTGGTGAGCGTGGGCGGAAGGAAGAGGAATAAGGGCGGAAGGCAGGTGAGTGAAGGAGGAGGATGGAGGGCTGAGGAGGGAGTTCATATGACTGACAGCTGAGAAGGAAGAGTGACGGTACAATCAACCGATGCGCCATTCCGAAGGCATAGGACATCGCATGAAGGAAGGGTATTTCGCTGCAGGATATACTTAAATGTGTTCCATATGCTTAGGATTGTTATGCCTGATATGCCCTCTGGTTATGTAAAGAATAAAGTTTATATTTTGTTCAACTGTTTACTGAGTTTGATTAACTCATTAATGTGTCCCTTTGTTTTATTTACAGATCTATTTCTGTGCAAAGCTATGTTATGTACAAACATACCAGGCATTATACCAGCCAAGTACTAGAGTTTGGTTATTAATATGAATAATAAATGTGTTCTTTTAAAATAAATGTACAAAACCTTTTTTGACAGTGCAGTGAGTTATAGTACAACACCATAGAAAGTATAAAAACCCAGACACCTAATTTTGTTAAAAAAACTAATTTTAAACAAGTTAAAGTTCAGCACCAAAGTTGTATCGATTACGATGCAAGTGCAAACTATCTATAGATACAGTGAATTCATACCAATCTAAAAAACATAATTTTATCACTAATTAGCAAATATTATGCACCAGCATTTATTTTGTTGAAAAGATACAGCATCAGTTGACTGTGAATGTTTTTAATTGTAAATTCTGTAACACTGAAATCACACATTTATAATTGCAAATTTTCAATATTTGCAAATTAATGATAAAATTCAGTATATTTACTGAGCAATTCCTTGTACTGCTTATTTCATTTAACTATGGTGTTGGAATATGACTCACCGTACTGTCAAAAAGGGTTTGCAAATTTATTTTAAAAGAACACATTTTTATTCATATTAATAACCATACTCTAGTACTTGGCTGGTATAATGCCTGGTATATTTGTACATAACATAGCTTTGCACAGAAATAGATCCGTAAATAAAACAAAAGGATCTTATAACCTGTGGCCAGCTTTAGGATTGCCAGTTTAAAGGAATTGTTCAGCTTTAAATTAACTTCTAGTATGATGTAGAGAGTAGTATTCTATGACAATGTGCAATTGGTTTTCATTTTATATTATTTGTGGTCTTTGAGCTTTTTAAGCAGCAGCTCTTCAGTTTGGCAATCTGGTTGCCAGGGTCTGAATAACCCAAGCCACCATACATTGATGTTAAGAAGAGACAGGGATGTGAATAGAAACGGGAGTAATAGAAAATAGCAATAACAATACATGTGGAGCATTATTGAGGCTTTGTTTTAGATGGGGCCAGTGATCCCCATTTGAAAATTTGGAAAGAGTCAGAAGAAGAAGGCGGCAAATAATTCAAAAACTATGGGGAAAAAATCCATAAAAATAAAGGCAAATTGGAACGTTTCTTAGAATTAGGGATACTAAAAGTTAACTCAAGGGTGAACCATCTCTTTAAAACTGCAAGCAGAGACAGTGATCATTTCATAGAATCCGAGAGTAGCAGACTACATGGTAAATAATAGTTTCAGCTCTTAACATTTCAGTTAGGAAAATCCATTGTTAAAATAAACATCAACACAGAAAAAACACAATATAATAGGATAAAAAAAAGCAACTTTAATTAAAATGCAGTGTTTTTTCCTATGGGGATTGGACTTGTCTAGACGGTGACCCTGCTGTTTGTAAACACACCAGCTTAAAGCATTTTCCTGCAACAGAGAAATTTAGGTCAGGTTCAAACCTTAAGCATAATGTCATATGGTAGGAAAGTGCTGAAACATTGACTTCCACAGGGATCCCACTAAAGTCAATGGGACCTGAGAGGATGGTCACTGGCATGTGACAGAAGCCTTAAAAAGTCAATTGAGTGAACCTGCTCAAAGATACTGTTGTATATCTGAGAGCACCGATATCCTGAGCCTTCACAGCAATGCCATTTTCAAAGGGATTTTAGAAGAAAGATTTATTTTCATTGCATTCTCCACCTAGAGGCAGAATCCAGAATAGGTTAATAAATAGTTATGGGTTGGTTTACATACATAAATAAATAACAGTACAGTGTACCTTTAAAGTGAATATAAGAACAGTTTCCAACAACATTTTATAACGAGAGCTTACAGAGGAGCTTAGTGCGCCAACGAACAACTAGGACATTAATGTTATATCTGCACTTGTGATTGTAAAAGACCCCTCCGTCTTTTACGATCACAAGAGCAGTAATCAATGTGCAATTTCAAGTGCAATCTCCATGTTTCTTTCCCTAATGCAGCACTTTTCCCCCAGAATTCCAGTGCCATCGAAGTAGTAAGGCGCCTGATGCCTCAATTTCAACGCAATTACACTTGAAAATTGGTACGGATGCATCAAACCCTGCTTTTCAGGGTTCACCCGAATCCCCAAATCCAGAGATACCGAACTGATCTTCTGCAACTAAAAAGCCAGCACACAGATGGAAATACCCAATGTGCATGTTTCAATTTTTTTCAATTATATAGGGTTAGAATTTGGTTCAGCCAGGCTCTTGGATTCGGCAGAATCCAAATCCTGATGAAAAATAGGATCCAGGATTTGATGCATCCCTTCAAATCAGACTTAATTGCATGGTCCACAGGTGACTGTAGCTCCATGGTTCCTCTGCATGCAATATCACACGCATATACTGTATATCGAGATAGCACGTACTTAGCAAATTTTGCCCCCAGGCCAATGTGTCCCTTGTTCTACTATTAAAAACAGAGCTAAAATTAAAATAACTATTGGTGCCAAATGTTATGCACCCCCCAGTGAACATAATCAATGTATCTGGGCAAGTAAATTCTCTGAGCTAGTTCTCCTCTTGGCAGAAAACTGCACCAGCCCGGGGTATTTCTGTAGCAGTTTGTTGGCTTGATCTTTCTTTCTCTTGTTTTTTTTTTCCCTCCGGGCAGGCACATCCATAGTAGCATAAAAAAAGCAGGCTTTTTGCGTTTAAGCTTGGCGTTCACTCTACTAAGCGTGTGCCTGCATGAAACTAAACCAAATGAAAGAAAAAGCCGAAGAAGATGGCAGCAATGATCTTCTACAGAAATACCGACTGGTGCCGTTTTTAACTAACAGGAGAACAGGCCCCAGAGTATCAGGTAGGCCATAACATTTTGGTACCCTCTAGTGATTCTGACTTTAGTTCTCATGTAAAGACAGATATAACCTCACTTTCTAACAAATCCAAGATGGGGATCTGCTATGGACATATTTGACCTGAAATATTATTGGTTTGGTGCTGCTGAACATAAGAGCTTGTGCAGTTTATTTAGTACATACAATAAAGCAATTGTAGCCATATTTCTTTTTAGGTTTCAGATCTATGGCATCAAATGTGTGTCACTGGCAGAACCCTTATGGGGGCTTCCCCCTGCTGCAAGAAATTAATAGTATGGCATGGCATTCCACAGCCCAGACAGAGAAAAACCACCAAGTTTAACCGCAACATCATTATCTTCATTGTGTAGGAAACCATTCACAGACGCAATTAAAACATGCTGAGAAAAACTGCTCGTATGTGAAGAGTGACTTAAGAGTCCGGCTTCTTGTTATTGCATTAACATAATGATTCAATAGTTGACAGTTCTGTGTTGCACAGAAATACTGTATTGCGGGATTAAACAAACCATTATAACAGACACTCTGCTTTTACATTTAACCAATAAATAGATTAAAAAAAACAACTTTTTTCTAATGCAGCATAACACCTACATATCCCCTAATTAAATATATTCCTTTAGAACTAAATTCCACCACAGAAGAGACCATTATTATAATTAAACCAGATGGCGTACCTAGATAATCTACTTATTAAAACACAAAAGTTCTCCCCAAAGAATCCTTCAAATTACAGATGTGTTTTTTTTTTTTTTTTTTTTAAAAATGGGGGTCTTATTTGAAATGCCCAGTAATATACTGGCTACAAAGAATACAGGTACTGGTAGGAACAAAGGGAAATCCTTGTCCCCATTCTGCTTTAGGAAATATTATATGGGGAAGCACTAGATCTGACCTGGAGAAGATAAAATGGTCCACTGGCAATGGGTGGCTTGGGTGTAACAGGGAGAGGCACAAATGTGAAGAAGCCACCCGGCCAAGATTCAAAGCATTAACCTGTTTCCATTGAGAAAGACTAGCATGTCTACATTTTCCGCAGTCAGTGCAGAACGCTTTCTATAAACTGCCAAACCAGCATCAGTAAATAGCCAGTTTGTGGGCACTGAGGTTGCTGGAATGGCTAACAGTTTCCGGGCTGCCCGAGCCAAAAGTGGGTATTGGGTATGATGCATTTTCCACCACTGCAATGGATCCTGGCATAAGGAAGAAGCCTCACTCGTCTGAAAGCTGCTAATTTCCTGTTCTGCCTGTTGGTTGACTGTGCTCACCGAGGAGTTACGTACACTGCACAAGTCTCCCAAAAGAAATTCAATACCCGAGTCTTGCTTGACTTTTTTAATAGGTGGTTTTGAATTCAAGGGCTCAGGAGTAACACAGGTAGGCTCAGTGGTCTGCAACTTAGCTAAATTAGATGCTTCAAGCTTCAGTAAGTGAAGTGTTTCCACCCGGTCTGGCTGACTGAGGAAATCAAGGCCACGAAAGCGAGGATCCAAGGCACATGCCAAGTTAAGAACCCGATTGACCTCATGGTCTGCGTACTTAAAGCTCAAATCCTCATGTATGGCCTTTTTAATAGTCTTAGAAAAATCAGAGTCCCACTCATTGGGCGCTAAATGTTTGTACAATAAGCTGGTAATCACAGGCTTCACCAGTGATAATCCAGCAAATTGATCTTTGGTAAATGTTGAGGTAGCAATTGCTAAGGGTTTTAGGATCTCTACTGCATCTTGAAGGATTGACCAATCAACTTGCTGTAGAACAACCTCACTTTCACTCATTGTTTCAGTAAGGCTTTTGAAATACTTGGAATGGTCCACTATGCTCTGCAACAATGTGTAGATACTGTACCACTTAGTTCCATCCCGCAGGAACATTTTTAAGTGCACCTTTAACACAGGTCCATGTGTTGCCATCTCCTCGATTTTGATCGGGGATGAACAAACAAATGCTACGAGTTTCCTAAATCGATCCAAGGTGCTTTGTATAGTGTGATGCTGAAGAACAGTCTCAATGCAGCTTCTTAAAACCTGCCCAACGCATGGCAGAGATTTCCAGCCAACGGTTAAAGCTGCAACCTTCACAGAAGAACTGTTGAGGCCCACTGCATAGAAAGTGTTATCACGAATCCCCCACTCTTCAGCAACATCCAGCAGGACTGATGTCAAGCTGCCCTCTGAAAGGTCTTCAGCAACAGCCCTGCTCGACAGCATCACGTTCCGGGATTCAAATCCTTCATCAACAAAATGAATGGTGAGGGTAAGGTAGGATAAAGTGCCACTGTGTTTCCACAAGTCCAGGCTGATGGAACAGTCTTGCAGGTTTTTCACCAGGTCAACCACTTTGACCTTCACTTGAATGTACATTTCCTGTAAGATGGTATGAGCCAAAAAAGAGATTGCTGGCAGTTTGTAATTGGGGTCAAGTATTGCCAGCATTTGAATAAAGCCTTCTCCCTCAATTATTTCAACAGGCATTAGGTCACGGACAATAAAATCTGCCACTGCTCTAGTTGTTCTTCCCACTGTTGGCGTTACAATTGCTCTGGAAGCCAACTCACAAGGCAAAACTGATTCTGGGTGTTTCTGTGGGTCCACAACAGCTCCTTGTGTCCCAACTAAATCGTTGTACTGCCGCCGGTGCTTGTATACTAAGTGCTGCCTCAGATTGGTAGTATTACCACTGTAAGAGAGTCGCACGCCACATAGCTTGCAAATTATCTTTGTTTTATCGATAATGCGGCCATAGGCGTCCCCCTGAAAGCCAAAAAAGGTCCAGTAGCGGCTCTGTGCTCGACCAAGGCTCACAAGATTCTGGGTTCCCTCCAGCAGTGGGAAGACAGAAGAAGTATGTCCAATATTGTTCAGCGGGTAACTTGTCTTGTGTGCCTGCATCATAGGTGCGACCATATCATTGCACAGGTACTGACTTTGAGATGATACATGATTTGACATGGAGTCTACCGGTTTCAGTTGTAAGTCCTGGAACAGCTTCATTAGAAGTTCTTTTTCTCCAAACTCATACTTAAAGTGCTCACCTGAAGAACGAAATGCAAGGACACAGTCAATGAAATGGTCATGTGATCCAAAATATTTTCTACTGCTTTGTCCAGCTTAATGAGCACCAATGACACAAGGCCACCTTTCCTAATCAAATAGAACCTATCATTTATTTGGGAGCAATTTAAACACCTTAACATTCACTGATTTAAGCAACAACCTTGGCTAATGTCTTCTAAAAGAATGATTAAAATCGGAAAGGCTTGGGTGGTGGCAAAAACTTTGTTACAGTCAAGTTCTCTAGATCATACTAAAAGTTAATTTAAAGGTGACCAACCACTTTAAGCTGGGGCAGTAATCGCTTCTTAGGAGTGAGGGGAATATTTCTATTTGTCTTATACAAAGAGAAAACATAAGAGATATAATGGCCCTATAACGACAAGTGAATACCAGATTTCTGACAAAAAACAATATTCGTTGTATGAACTCTCCATGGTAACAAGGATACTAAAGTGCAATTTAATTTACCCAGTTTGAGTCCTAGCGTCCGAGCATACTCCTCTCCTATCCAAACCAGCAGTTCAGTGCCCGTGGGGATTACTTGACTGGCACGGTAATAAATTTTCCTGCGATACTGAAACACTGTCAGGTTGTGCTCTTCTTCTGTCGATGCACATGCCACATACCTTTAGGGGAGATAAAAACACTTGAAAAATCAGAGCTAGAGAAAATGGCATAATAATAAGAGATACAGCTCTGCAGTGAGAGGAATAATGTGTTCTTGAAAAAGCAAATGTAAGCAGAACAGATGGACTTTAACGCTGTTCTAACATGGCTGTTAAAGGGAAAGGCTACCTTATTTATTAGTGAGCTTTGCTTTTACCCCGTGTCTCCACAAGTATTGCATCATTTAGAGAGTACAATTATTTTCCAAAAGTGGCTTATCGGGCTACCCTGTAATTTGGATTTCATGCCTTAAATCTACTAGAAAATCATGTAAACGTGAAATAAACCCAACAGTCTGGTTTTACTTAAGGATTAATTATCTTAGTTTGGTAAAAGTACATCTTTGCCTGATTTGGAAGGCCCAAGTAGATAAGATCACATTTGGAGAAACATGCAGAACAAACAGCTGCAGCCAGCATCCAATGATGTGGTTTTAAATCCATTAAGAAATATCTGACTATACTGAATTAGGCCTGTTTTGTTCCTTTAAAATGTCCTCATTTATGATTTTCAGGGCAGGGTGCAAAGAGCAGGGTTCTCATGGCTATAGCACTGCCTTCATTTATGTGCTGACTGGGAGGCATATGGATGTCCCCAAGTCTGTGGGTCATTCAGACACGCAAGCTAGGGTGTGTCAGTGGGCGCAAGGAGCAATGGAGCCCTGGAGGCTGTATTTTCTATAGAGGCATATAAATTATCAGGAAGCATTTACCACACCCCTCAGACACAGAGACATTGATGTTGCTTTACAAGACATGTCTTTATTTGTGACACGTGTGAAAGAAGTGATTGCATACAAGACCACTTCCAATTGCGCACTGATCAAGTGTATACAGGCTTTCTAGTTAGGCAGAAAAGGGGGCTCCTTATGTCATGGGAAATTGGTGATAAGCTTTTGGGGCCTTCCAGTCTGAAATTCCTAACACATCTGAAAGATCTCCACAGCAGCATTAAAAATCCGTCAGCATTGGGCTAAATGCCCATGAGGTTGTCAACAGAATAGAGAACTGCAGATGAAAGTCCTACAGAGAAACCTGAACTAAAACAAGACAGAAACACATCAGATCATATGACCAAAACCAATCTTCAAGGTGCTGCATACTTAAGGCATATTTATGGACATTGACATGGATGAGATGAAGATGAGTCAACCATTACATATAACATATATACCTAGGGTTGCAACCTTTCAATAAAATTTGCACCGGCCGGTGCTGGGGGCGGTAAAAAGAGGTGGGACGTGACGTCAAAGGGGGCAGGAGTGACTGCAAAGGGGGCGGAGTTATGTCATGTAATTGGCCATGACGTCAAAGGGGGTGGGGCAAGACGTCAAAGGGGGCGGCATCCAATTGGCCAGGCGCCGAAGAAAAGGTAGATTTTGTGCAGACTGGGGCAGGCCAAGGGCTTTAGTTTGGGATATTACTAATTTACCGGCAGCTACATTGAAGGTAAATTTGTAATACAGGCCCTGGCCTTGGCGGGTGTTTTACCGGCTAGGCCGGTAAAATACTGGCCAGGTGGCAACCCTATATATACCTAAGGCAGTACTAACAATAGGTTTATATTACCTTTTTAAAATTTACTTAAAGGAAAACTATAACCCCCGAACAACGTAGGTCTTTATAAAAAGATAATGAGTAAAACAGCTCATGTGTAAAACCCTGCTTCATGTAAATAAACCATTTTCATAATAATATATTTTATTAGAAGTATGTGCCATTGGGTAATCATAAATAGAAAATTGCCATTTTAAAAAATAAGGGCCACCCCTGGGATCGTAGGATTCAGGATGCACACAAACAAAACACATGTTTGGTCACATGAGCCAATTAACACGCAGAGTTCTGTCTTTTGCTTCCACACTTCTTCCTGTTACGGTTAGAGTTGTAGTATTTCTGGTCAGGTGATCTCTGAGGCAGCACACAGACCATCACAAAATGTTGGTTCAAGACACGAGATGTAAAAGTACAATATTTACTTACATATATAGACCAGTTTGGTAAGATTCTTTAATTTCACTTAATTTGATTTAATTTTGGGGGTATAGTTTTTCTTTAAGGACCATCAAGGCTTGGCTTCTAATGTCTGGATAATAGTGGCTTGAACTCATGTGTTTCTGTTAGTTAGCAGGTGCGCTGACATATGGCCAGTATCCATGTTGCCCTCCTGACATACCTAGGTGGCTGGTAGTACCTTGCAGAACAGACCTATGGAGTCGGAAGCAATTTGGGGTATCTGGAGTGAAAAATGTACTGACCCATGACTCCTAATAACTTTAATACAAGCACTGAAAATAATCAAATCAGATTCAAGAGCTTCTATGAAGAAGCATATGGCAGAAGTAATTCTGTTTCTAAGAACAATACTTTAGTTAATTTTGGATTGTATTTAACAGCTATTCTACAGCTATATGCCAGGTTCAATTAATATATAAGTTGTATATATAGGGTTTCCAATTATGTTTGGTTTATTTAGTTTGACTTTGATATTGGCTTAGAATCACCAAAGGATACGGTTTACGTTTTTGAGCTTTGGCAGTGATAAAATGCTTTGTATGTTGTGTACAGTACATCATAAAATTCAAGTGTTTTAAAGTAATAAAAATATAATGCAGTGTTGCCCTGCACTGATAAAACTGCTGTGTTTGCTTCAGAAACACTACTATTGTTTTTATAAATAAGCTGCTGTGTAGCAATGGGGGCAGCCATTCAAAGGAGAAAAGGCTCAGGTTACACAGCAGATAAGCTCTGTAGAACATAATGGTGTTATCTGTTATCCACTATTTAACCTGTGCCATATTGCCATTTTTCAATTTCCACCATTTCAGCAGCTTGTTTTTTGGTGTTACTGTTCCTTTAACTTCTTTCAATCAACATGGAAAACACATTAGACAGGAGTCGCAGATGGACTGAGGAGTTGAGTTGAAGCATTTATGTACCAGTTCCACAGCCCTGCTTGCAAACATAGCAACTAAAATATGAACACGGTGGAATTCAGGGGTGTGCCCGATTGCCACAGTTGTGACAGAGACTTGGTGGCCCCACAGACTGAACACCAACTATAAAGGCAGATCGCAGACTTACACTGGATGAGCAGGCAACGTTTGCTGATGGAGAAAGGCAGGTGTGATGACCTTGATTAATTTATAAAGACATTAGGGGCATGACATGATGCATGACTTAAGAAAGTTCCAATCCTCTGTTATTAAAGGCAACAATAATGTCTGGAGCCCCTAATGTCTTTACCCCTATTAAAGGAGAATTCAACCCCCCAAGTTAATAAAAACCCCTACCCCCCATAGCCCCCCCTCGTTGCAGAGTCAGCACAGCGGAGCTCACGGGCGCCATCTTCTGGAGCTTCGGTAATCTTCGTCACTTTCGGTGCATGCACAGTTATCATGAAGCGGAAGACTACTACAACTGCACATGCGCCAATACTGTGCTTACCTACCTAAGATTACCAAAGCGCTGAAGAAGGCGTCTGTGCGCTCCGCTGTGCTGACTCTGCAACGAGGGGTAATTATAGGCTTAGGGGCATTTACAGGTGTTAACACCTGTGCAGGGGAGCAGGGAGGGGGACTATGGAGGGTAGGGGTTTTTATTAGTTGGAGGGGTTGAATTCCCCAATTAAGAATACAATCATCAGTTATGATTTTATGATTCTTTTATATGACTTGTGATTTTCACTTTGAAATTAACAAACTCTTAAGATACTGACACTAAAAAACTACTTTTTAAAATATGAATGTACATTAAAAGTTAACTATAGGTCATGTTGATTTGAATTTTATGGTAGATGTAAAAAAAAAAAAAAAGATTTAATTTCTGGTGTCAGTATCTCTTTAATACACGTAGCTGGCATAGAAACACTCCGGGATTGAAAAAGATGCACAAGAGCAGACCCAACAATCAACAGCATTCATTAACTGTGCTATCTGTGAGTGTAGAAGAATCAAAAAGTTTATCTTAATGTAGATGTGTGTCCCGTGAGTTGTTGGACCTGCAAAAGCCTGGGGAACGTAGAATATTGGTCACCAGAAAAGAAATGCTATAATGAGGAGTGTCACACTTGTGGTCAATAATGTCATAAAAACAGAGCAGCAATGAGTGGTGGCAGTTGTAGGATATCAATCTTCCTCAGCAGCAGGCCCACCTGTGGTGTAAGAACCCACCCATGGACTGGTGTTCGGGGGTAGGAGCATTATTATGACACACAGGTCCCTGATCATCTTCATAAATGTGTCACTCTTTCAACCTCAGTCAAAAATGGAGAGTCACGTCATACAGCTGATTGAAATGTGGGGCCCTCAGGAGACTCGATCTTTGCATTGTGGGGATGGGTCAACAAAACGAAATTTCAGGTCTTTCTGGATGTATTTGCTAACCCAATAATCTAGCAGTGCATGCCATCAGTGGCAAAAAGGTCTAGTAAAGAAGAAAACACTGGTCCATGCAATTTTTTTTGGATACATAAACACATATGGGGAAAATGCACCATTTTAAATTCTTGAAAAGAAAATACAATAATACAGTCAAAAGTCTTTTTACCAAAAATAGTTTTACAAAGATATGAGCTTAAGGTGTCTCCTACGAATGTCCCCGTTGGCCTTTAGGAGTAGAGGGAGTGTTTGTTCGCAGTAGTAAGCTCAGTAGAGTTACAACTTTTGCTAAGATTATTTTGATAACACCAACTCTTTTGTGTTTCCACTGGCACTCTCTATAGCATCATTTATATGAACTATTCTGTGAAATAGGCTTCCTTGCTGCTAGGTTGCCCATTGATTGGTCACAGGCCATACTTTTATTTGCAGTAGAAAGGTGCCTACCTATACCAAATATACTGAAAGGTTTATACCAATTGGATATAATCTGGAACCACTGGAATGGGTATGCATAGGGTGGAGACTATTTTACCCAAATACCCCTAACACCATTCTTACCCACCAAGATAAAGCTCAGAATAACCAAATGTTTTTAACCTAATGTTAGAAGAGAGTTTAGCATTTTTGGAGGTATGAAAAGTTTTATATCTGAGATAAGATAAATAAGGTTATAACACATGGAGAACAAATAATTGACCTTTATCATGTCTCCAAACATCATCATGTCTTTTGAACAATAAAATACCCTCTTCTCCTACATATTTTAACAGCAGTGCCAGCTCTGTGGGGTAGTTAGGTGAGCCTGACACATAGACAACAAATAGATGAGGGTACTAGTATAAACTGAAATCACTTTCAGAGCAATGGGCTCACCAGAGAGCTAGGCATAAGAGCAAGGAATTATACACAACATTAAAGGATCAGCAATAAGCATTTGATGTCTCTGACAAGTGGTACACAGTAATACATGCTATAAAATGATTACATAGAAGTAGAAAGACTAGTAACCTCATAATGTAAAAATTGAAATGACATGACAGTCTTACTGGTCCATAGATGATGGAACTTGTTGGCAGGATGATCAGGTGAAGGTGATGAGAAATGGAAAGTTCCATGAGCTATAGATGACCATGTGACTGATGTCTACAAAACAAAAAAACTTGAGAGACCTTTTTAGTGACAAAATAACAAGGCAGCTATCATCAGCATAACAACATTGAGAAAACAATTAATTTCTCTAGACCAGGAGTCCTCAACCTTTTCCACCCGTGAGCAACATTCAGATGTAAAAACAGTTGGGGAGCAACACAAGCATCAAAAATGTTACTGGGTGGTGCCAAATAAGGGTTGTGATTGACTATTGGTAGCCCCTATCATCATCATCATCATCATTTATTTATATAGCGCTGTCAAGATACGCAGTGCTTTACTGCAGTTATAGCAAACAGGGAATAAATGGTGGATAGCAGACAAGGATTACAGAGTACAATAGGGTTTACAAACTAAAAGGTTAGGGTACAATTGAGACATTAGGATTGTATAAACAATTTGTCATTTTTGATACAGCAATGATTAATTAAGGTACATCGAATAGGCCTCTTTAAACAGATGGGTCTTTAAGGAGCGCTTGAAAGTTTGGAAGGAAGGGGAAAGTCTGACAGCTTGTGGCCCCTATGTGGACTGGAAGCCTACAGGAGACTCTGTTTGGCAGTATACCTGGTTTTTATACAGCCAAAACTTGCACCTGCTCGAAGGCCTCTGGGAGCAACATCCCAGGGGTTGGGGAGAAACATGTTACTCACGAGCTACTGGTTGGAGATCATTGCTCTAGACTGTATATTGACCATACCACCTCTATCGAACAACAGTCCCTTACTAATTCCCATGATAATGTCCTGTTTATCATTATTTTTCTTATAATTAGTAACTAGGCACACATTCTAAAAGCTTTAGTATCCTACATGAGTATTCCACTTCTTCTAGCAGAAATAACCTAAAACCAGAGACGTGACATTAAGGAAATCCCTGATGATTTATTTCCACCAAACTTGAAAACTTCTACTAAACTAGAAATAAATATTTTCCCCACACCATCATGCACATGCTGTATTATAAACAGTTATGGTACCAATATAACTAAAAAATTTTTTACCAATATTATATGCAATTAATTAGCGTTAGACTTTCTGCTTTACAAGTTTGCAAGATGCACAGTAACAATTATGGGCTTATTTATCAAAAGTTGAATATGTAAGAATTTACATAAGAATAAATGCTTATTTATTACAAAATCAGAATATAAAAATCTAGGGAAAAAATACAAACACCTCCAATTTGTGAGTTTACAAGCTCAAAAAAATTTAATTTGTAAGTTTACAAGTTCCAAATCTCAAAACTGTCAAATTAGAATAATGGCTTGAATTTTGCCTAGGAAAACTACTAAAGATGGAAGTATGGTCCTGTTTCCCATAGTTATAGCAAATAATTTGTAATATGGTGTCAGAATTGGAGAATTGAATCTACTTATTGCAGCAGTTTCACCAATTAATGTCTTCTACCAACCTATATAGCACATGATAACTTAAGAGTTGCCTACTGACTTTAATAACTTGGCACTTCTGGATGGTTTGTAGCAAATGGCAATACCTTTAAAATGGTGGACATATGATGTATAAGGTGTTTTCTCTAGGTGATAGAATACCCTTTTGAATAGTTTTAAACCAGGCAATACTTTAGGGGACCCACCATGCATATCTTCAGTTAGTTGTTTCAGGTTCCTGGGCTGCTGTACAGGTTTGGGATCTGTTATCCAGAAACCCATTATCCAGAAATCTCTAAATTATGGAACGGCTGTCTTTCATAGACTCCATTTTATCCAAATAATCCAAATTGTTAAAGGGAATGTCAGTCCAAGAAATATTTTTGCCTAATAAAAGATAACATGATTCTAAGCAACTTTGCAATACACCCTCATTACAAGTTGTCTATGGTGTTAAAGTTATTTGTATATGTATTGCTACTGAAAGCAGTGTCTGTCCCTTTCTATCCTCTGCACTGATGGCTCAGACTGTTGATACAATGTAAGACAAGGCAGCTGATTAACAGACCTGTCTTTGCTGGGGAAATAAGACTTTTGCAACATGGTTTGAAAAGAGCAGGTTTCAATAGCAATTGTTTTTGCAAATAATTTTAACAGAACTGAGCAATTCTAATAACTGTATATTGGAAAATTGTTTAGAATGAGGTTTTCTTTTATTCGTCAAATTTTTATTTTGGGGTTGACGTGACATTTAACAATGATTTCCTTTTTCTCTGTAATAATAAAACAGTAGCTTGTACTTGATCCCAACTAAGATATAATTAATCCTTATTGGAAGCAAAACGAGCCTTTTTCTACTAGACTTTAGGTATGGAGATCCACATTACAGAAAAATACTTTATCTGGAAAACCCCAGGTCCCGAGCATTCTGTATAACAGATACCATACCTGTACTTGAAAAAGGGGGCAACTGATGTAATTTATGATCGTTATTTATTATAGCACACCAGATGGTTCTGCAGTGCTTTACATTCATTTATAACAAACAGAATCCTAATGTTAACTTAACAAACAAAGGTTACAGAATAACAAAGTGGATCAAGTTTTATTCACCTCTGGTTTCACCTTATCTGCCTCTTTAACAAATATTTATTTAAAGGTTTGTCATCACCTCTCGGTGCATGGAGAGGGGGTAGAATCTACCTGAACTTTACCAGTGTGGTTACTGAGGCGGAAAAGTGTTACCAATGAAGGGACTGAAAATTGTACATTACAACAACTATGGACTCTGAATATTTGTACTTATTTTATACCCTAGACTTATGTGGGTAACTTATTAGTCATCTAGATGGTTTGCCGAGGTCTATATGCCTCTTGCAACTTATTTATCAGGAGGTACTTTTCTCTCAACTCTGTTGCCTTGTCAAGTTAGAGAGACAAAAGTATTTCACAGCGGAGGAACAGGTTGGGGATCTTCCCCCAATTGGAATTAACCTACCGGGGAACTAAACTCTCTTCTGGTCATTAGGGCACTCCTTACAGATTCCAGCATGTATTGACCCAACTCCGTGTCTACTGGCCCATGCATGGTGTTACCCCAGACGTGGCACGTACAGTTAGCTAGATCTCAGCTGCAGAATATACTAACTTCCACGACTTCTACAATAGGTAGAAGAGGACAGGGTTAAAATGAAGTCACACTATGTTCTAATGATCTATCGCTATATCAGCACCTATAGAAAGTGGTACGTCTTGTATTAACTCATCTCTTTAGAGACCCTGACTTGCTCTAGCGGTTTTCCAAACCTTCTGAGTTAAAATTATCAGTACTATGAGTATGACAAAAAAAACATGCAGTCATCTACAGTAGTTATGTGGTTAGTCTTGCTAAAGATATAGATACTCACCACAAAAGGGCAATTCTCTGGTACTGTTACAATCACCTTGTGCCAAAAATCAGGCACAACAGACATAAAACCTGCCAGGGAGAGGCCTTTCCCAGAGAATCGACAATCAAGTCATCCGTGAGTTATATTTCATACACTGTGATTTAAGATAGTTAAGTGTGCCATGACTGGAAAATCCACGTAATAGGACACACTCGGCTTCCCCGAGAGATTCTGGACCAAAAATTTAACAAGAAAACAAATAAAGCAAGAACAACGTCTGCATTAATTGAACTTACTAGCCCAAAGACAGCAGGCAAGAGAGAAAATGGCTGAGGTGCGTGAAATATACAGGAAGGTAATAATTATACCTAGTTTTGCCAGCTTTTGATAGTTTCCAAAACCCCAGTCCTTTTCCTTTGTTGCAGCTGAGCTGAGTTTTCATTCAATCCCTGGTCACAGGCACCAAAACTGTCGGGAATTTTCCCCCGGGCTCCTCAGATTTGATGTTTTAACACTGACCAGGTCTAAAGTTATATAGGTTTTCTAGTTGGGCAGAAAACGGGGCACCTTATCTCACAAGAGACTGGTGATTAGCCTTAAGGTTGCTATACACGGGCCAATAAAAGCTGCCGACAGACAGAGCCGCCAGCTTATTGACCCGTGAAAGTTGGCCAGATGTCGATTGGACAGGGTTAAAAATCCCGTTGGATTGTGGCCGCATCTGTTTGTTGATGTTGATGAGGCCGTATTGCCTACATTATGATTCAATATCGCCAACCTCAATACGGGTATATCAGGGACAGAGCCGCTTGTTTGGCGAGCCAAATGAGCGGACCTCTACGTGTATGGCCACCTTTAGAGGGCTTTCAGTCTAGAAGACCTTTGGAAGGCATCAAGTACCTCATGGTGCCCACAAGCACAATGTTCAGGCTCAACTACTCTACTAGGGATCCCTGCCCTAGAGGGTCACCTTTGCCATTGAGTTTTCAGAAAAAAATCATATTTTCAGTCCCTGGTGCAATGGTAATATTATAGACTTGTTTGTCTTAAACACCCTTTCCTGTAAGTGTTACAATTTTATTACAGAGGGAAATGTTGTTTTAAGTCTATTAAGGGGGGAGGCACTTTTCTTTTCTTATGTGCAGGAAATTCCAAGAGCAACAAAATGTACTGATACTGATGTACATATAAATTAGCTCAGAGTCCAATGAAATAACCTACCTCATCCAACTGGATTTGGAGTCATCACTGGCATCAATATAAAAATAAGATCCGTTGTCTCGCACCTAGAACAAGCATATAAACAATTCATTTGGTTTCTCCACGGTTGAGTGCAGGCAGTCATCTGCAAGTGTCTATTATGTGGTTTGTTTATGTCAGGACTCAGGGCGATCCAAATGGAGGCCCAAAACTATAGGGCAGATTGATTTTATGCCCCTCCCCCAGCATTCCCAAGATCACCCAGAACAACACCACTGTTTTATAATAACCCAGCCCTCTAACATGTAAAATAATGGAATACTGGCCAACACAATGGATAATCTACATCTCGGGGACTGAGCAAAAAAAAAGCAAAGACAGAATATAATTAAAGGGATATACTCGAAATTCGACTGGGGGATTATTTATAAAAAAAATTAAATATCTAAAACTCGGACAAATTTTACTGACTTGACAACTCGAATCGAAATTCGAATGAGACTAAACTTGATTCTATTTTGTCAGGAAGGCTACTAACATGTCCAAATTGGCCCCTGGACCTTTCTCATTGACTAATAAATAACTCTGCAAATAGTCGAATTCGAGTTTTTAGGGCCAGATTATGATAACTCTTGAAATACGAATTAAAATTTGAGTCTGTTTTGGATAATTCACAATTCGAATTTGAGAGTTTTAACCATAAAAAAAAAAATCTAAAATTTTTAGCGAAACACTGGCTACAACACACTATAGATATTCATGCTGTCACTGCAAAAATTACTCAAACACAGAATATGTTGTATTTAACAGCTTTATTAGAAGACAGGGTAGAGAGACATATGCAAATTTGGGCCCCATGGAATGTGTTTCTGCAACCTTGAGCAAAACAATGCGTTTAATGTATGTTATACTACATGGAGTTGTACTGTTGTGAACTAATTGCAATGTTCTGTACTGGAAAATATATTTACGTTATTCTCTGTCAATGTATCTATTTTTGAAAAATAAAAGAGATTAAAAAAAAAAAAATCTAAAATTTGACTGTTAATTAATCTGCCCCCTAATGATCATGTCCTTTTGGGACAAAATATGCATCTCACCAATAATGAACAGGTTGTTCAAAACATTGGATGAGAGTTAGAGTTCTCCTTCAGTTATTAGTCTACCACAACATACAGTTATACTATGGAGCACCTGCACAGATATATTGTATAGGTTCCATAACATGAAGCCGGTCAGCTGGTCATTTTTATGTTGTTTTCTATTAAAATGAATTGATTAGATGCATTTATATGGACCATGTACTTGGGCATTAAAATAAAGCTTACACTGCATGTATACTACTATACTGTATGTTATTGAAGCTGAAGTTGGCATATGGCTCCCACGAAACATACCTTAGTAATCCCATATGTGCCACCTTCAGCCTACCCAAATCAAAATATCACCCTTTGCCTATGCAAATACTCCCACTAGTTTAGAGAAGCATATCGTATACATTTTGAATTATTTTGTTTTCCTCTGTAAACCTTGTTTGTTATTGTAAGACCCATTTATTACATATTACTGTGTAACTTGCTGGTGCTATATAAATAAATGATGATGATGATTTGTAAATTAAATTGCTATTAATAGCAGATTCTGCCCTTTTGCATTCTCTGCCCTGTAGGCACTGACTCTTGAAATAATGTAGCAGAAACCACCAGATTAACAGACCTGCAGGAGGAACTCACTGTTTTAAGGGTTAGAACCAGAGGCCAGCGAGAGATAAACATATTCTGGTTTCCATTACATATAACTTTAAAAAAAAGTGAAATTGTGTAATGAATGTAGGTTGGAAAGTTGCTTACTTAATTTTTTTTAATTATGGAAAAAAATGTAGTTTCTCTTCATATGTTTTATATTTTTAGAACCTCTTTTTTTTTTTTAAAGATAAGAGTATTTCCTGCTATGCACGCTGAAAGATTAGTTAAATCATATTCAATGCAGTACCCTTCAATCCCTAGCGGCATCCCCTATCAGGAAAGAAGGAACTGTAGGCAATTGGAGTGTTCCTTTTAATAGGTATCTGGATAATTAATTACATAATGCATATTTTCCAAACTCCTTTAAAGAAAGTAGAGGATTATTCTTACCGCCCAAGAGTATACAGTACAGTCGCTCCTCTCCATGATGATATCTCCTTCATAGGGGCCGAAAATACATCCACGAGGAATAACCGGAATAGTGCACCAAACCCCAAAACCCCCCTGAGGTCTTTCCTTGACAATCAGCCCCTCGGGCAATGAAAGCAGCGCACGGGAAGGTACATTTTCTGGAACGGGGGTGTCTAGGATAAATGTTGGGGCTCCGTGTGTTGGGCAGGAATCTCGGAAGTATAAGCGGCAATCCTCACAAACTGTGAGACGCAGAAAGAAAAGCAAAGTATTAATACTTTGAACTCGTTGGCATCTGCTACATGGTTTGTCTACCCACTCTTTTGAGTTATACCCAGAAGCAGCAGATACTTCAGTTCTATGGAAGATTTCTGCTTAGTGCAAAGGAATTTATTTATTTTATTCCCATGCATAGATTTATGGAAACTCTGTTTGCAGGTTATAAGGAGATTTCCTTGCTGGGAAAGTGGCTACATTTACAGTGATGTCAAACTATTCCCTATTCTGTTTTTGTTGAGTATACAACAGGGAAACAAAGAAACTGTGTGCATAATGGATATGCCCATAGTGACAGTGCTGCACTGAACAGTTGCTTAGAAGCCCAGGTATCAGGTCCACCAAGGGAGATGGGGGAAAATTGGGCAGATATCAGTTGAGTAAGTATGACAATCCAGTCAAAATATAGATTCGTCCAACGGAACTGCGTAGGCTTCTTTGCATAATTTGGGACAACAATGGGATCAGCTTGATTTGGCCCAGCACATATGTGGCCAAATTGAGCCCAGATTTAGGGCGAGGCCACACTTGCGGCGTTGCATGCTGGTGACAGAATTACGCTACGTATTGACGATCAGTCCGGCTACATTTTACATGTAAATTGCTTTTCTGTTTGGCTTTTTTCATTTTCACAAAAGTTTATTAAATTTTCCGGGGCGGAATTGTGGGAAAGAGAAAAAATAGAAATGCATGTTGTGAAAAGAAAACTACAGGCTGAAAACCAAATATTATACGCGTGTGGTTTCATTGGTGTATTTGCGCACGACCATTCATTTTTAAAAATGCAACATAAATAGGCCCTGTGTCACTTCGCTAGTAGCCATTTGGCAACTTCACTAAACAAATAGACCTGGCCATGTGTGGCCACCTTTAAAGGGGTGGTTCACCTTTAAAGTAACGTTTAGTATGTTATAGAATGGCCAATTCTAAGCAACTTTTCAATTGGTTTTGATTATTTGATTATATATATTTTTTTATAGTTTTATAATTATTTGCCTTTTTCTTCTGACTCTTCGCAGCTTTCAAATGGGCGTTGCTGACCCCTTATAAAAAGCAAATGCTCTGTAAGGCTACAAATGTATTGTTATTGTTACTTTTTATTACTCATCTTTCTATTCAGGTCTCTCCTATTCACATTCCAGTCTTTTATGCACATCAGTGCATGGTTGCTAGGGTATTTTGAACCCTTGCAACAACATGGCTGCAATTGCAAACTGGAGAGTTGCTGAATAACAGGCTAAATAACTCGAAAAACACAAATAATAAAAAATGAAAACCAATTGCTAATTATCACTCTCTATGTCTTACTAAAAGTTATTTCAAAGGTGAACCACCCCTTTAAGGCCTTTGGCATTTGCCATAATGGGAAAAGGAGAAAAAGCCTTTAACTGCTTCATTTCAATAAACTTTGCGGAGAGACAGACACAGCAGTATTGAAGTTGCATGTTATGTATAAACATGCAACGAGAATTCATAAACATGCAATCAGTGGCATTTTAGGACCCTGACTGCAAAATTGAAGCCGCCCCCACAACTGCACTCTCTGCACTAGAAGAGCCAAAACTCCAATTCAAAAATTGGAATTTTGGCTCTTTTAGTTACCAGGAGAGGCTTTTTGAGTGCCGTACATAAACACGCCTTAAACTGGCCATAGACATGCAGATGTTTAAGCCTATGTCGGACAAACAATCATCTGTGCCAATCTTCTGACCTGCAACTAACCATTCAGATTAATATAAAGTATGCCCAGACCATTAATTGACAGACAGCAATCGTACGAAAGTTATGTTGACAAATAGTAGTGACAGTCACCCTTCCATATCTCCAGATACATGCAGAGATATTGTAAGTAGACAATATAAATCTTTTAACCTGTCAGATTGACTGCACAACAGATCTCCATAGTATGAAAAATGTAGGGACAATCCACACTCGGTCCGAAAATCGTATGAACCATCGTTTCGTACAGTGGTATCTTTGCATCTATGGCCAGTATTAGGCAGCAGCACTGCCCCTGCATGCAATACGAATATATCATGTATAAATGCGGAATACTTACAGAGCAACTCATCTTCCAACTGTGCACATGCCTCCTCTGCAGCCTGCATCATTCAACGGCTGTCAGTTACCTGCGAAGGGAGAAGCACATTTATTTGGGTTATCAAATCTTGACTGAGAATCAAAATAGGCCCTGGTATTTCAAATATACAGAAACCCAAGGAGCCTCCGACCAGCCTAATACATTCTTTATTTAAGACATTTAAAGGGCATGTAAAGGCAAAAAAACAAATTCCCATTTTTACTTTCTTTAATGAAAAAGAAATCTATCTCCAATATACTTTGATTAAAAAATGTGTACCGTTTTTATAAGAAACCTGACTGTATGCAGCGAAATTCACGCTTCATTTACTGCTGTGGATAGGAATTGTCAGACGGTCCCTAACTGCTCTGCAGGGAAACAAATACTTATGAACAGCAGGGGGAGCCCCCGCCTTAATTCCCAGCCATGCAGAACTCAAGCAGCTTTGTTTGTTTCCCTGTAGAGCAGTCGGTGACTGTGTAGAGATTTGTATTGGATTTTATTTTTGCCTTTACATCCCCTTTACTGTTTCCAACTCCAGCTGCAGAGACAAAGATCATAGAGTCAGATTTAAACAGATAAACTGGGATTCTATTTGGAGGATTATTTTGCTGCAGCCACTGGTTCTGCAGAGTTGGATAAAGTTTGTATTAAACAATAAAAAAACTGTAAAATCTACATTAGATTACATGACAACACAGGACCCAGTGCAGTCTGTATATTCTGTTTATTAATCAGTCTTGCTATATTGGCTTCTGGCAGATATTATATGACTTGTCCTGTTTTGATAATTTATGACGATCCCTAAGCAGCCCAGACCACACTGAGCATGTGCACAGTCTTGTCTTGCAAAGATGTTTAACAAAGTTACAAGATGGTGACCCCTTGTGGCCAACTTTGAAAGCATAAATCATTTGTTTGATTAGGCTTGTGGTGCAGTAAGTTCATGTTTATGTTTAGTATACAAAATACAGCATTTCTAGCCTTATTCTATTTTAGACTTTAGTTGCCCATTAAGACATTTAATGGCCCAAAAGCACTTTATCATAGGTTTTGGGGTGTCCACAGCCATGGATGATTATTTTCCTGCTGCAAACATCTCAAGCATGCTGTCACTGACTCACAGTGCGTGTTCTTTGCAGCACAAACAATCTGCGAAACAGACTTATTAAAAATTCACTAGAGAGAGAAAGGAGTGGCTGCAAAGGGAGTAACATAAAGTAGCGAATATAAAAAAAATTGGGGGAAAAAGACTGAACGCAGACAATCTCTTGAACTCATAAACCGCTCTGTCAGGTAGAGCTGCTCCACTGAATGTCAGCAGTCCCTATGCAGTAACGTGGCTGCTTGCAGGGAGACTGAGAACGTAAGGATTTTGGTATTTAGAGGAAAATAAAATGTGACCTTTCTAAGACGACAGGATGTTCCCACTGACAGCTCAACTGTATTTTGCTATAGTAATAAGTGGAAATGTTGCCATATTATAATGTGACATTACTAACCAGAGAATAAATTACCACTTCTGCGCATAACAAACTGGGTGTCTCTTGAGTGCTTTAAAAGGGAGCTAACCCTCAGATATCATGTGTGCTTAATTTATTTATTTTTAATGCATTGGATCTGCTGTACAAATACACAGACACAGCAGTGCTCTGATGACTAATTTATACCTTTCCAAAATCACAGTAAGGTTGTCAATGGGTTCTGCACTTTTTGTTTTAACCTGGGAGGTTTACTTGACCTTTAGCTTTGTTTGTTCATCCAATCTGATTGGCAGCATTAATTAAAGGGGTGGCTAACTTTTAATATGTTATAGAATGTCCTATTCATAATTATTTATGTTTTATAGTTCCTAATGGGGGTCACTGGCCCCAACATTCAAAAACTATTGCTTTGTGAGCTTTCAATTGTATTATTATTGTTACTTTCTATTCAGTCCCCCCCCCCCCATTCATATCCCAGTCTCTCTTAAAGGAACAGTAACGTCAAAAAATAAAAGTATTCTAAAGTAATATAAATATAATGCAGGGTTGCCCTGCACCATACCTCCCAACTGTCCCTTTTTCAGAGGGACAGTCCCTCTTTTGACAGCTCAACCTGCAGTCCCTCATTTGTACTGGAAAGTCCCTATTTTCTCTGCACTGAACAGCCAGAAAATGAAACAAAGTTTCTAACTAAAGAAACACGACCAAACGCCCATGGCCGATTTTACTTTATTTAATAATAAAAAAAACTTGAATTAATTGGTTAGGGGAAAAAACTTAATAAAATAGAGTGAAAACCCGTAAATTCAGATTCTTGTTTTTTTCCAAATTTTGCCCGACTGGTAAAACTGATGTGTTTGCTTCAGAAACACTACTATTGTTTATATAAATAAGCTGCTGTGTAGCAATGGGGGCAGCCATTCAAATAAGAAAAGGCTCAGGTTACACAGCAGATAAGCTCTGTAGAACATAATGGTGTTATCTGTTATCCACTATTTAACCTGTGCCATATAGACTTTTTGCAATTACCGCTATTGCTAAACAGCAGCTTGTTTATATGAACTATAGTAGTGTTTCTGAAGCAAACACATCAGTTTTACCAGTGCAGGGCAACAGTACATTATATTTTCATTACTTTAAAACGCTTTCATTTTTTGGTGTTACTGCTCCTTTAAACCACTGCCTGGTTGCTACGGTAAACAAAACCATAGCAACCAGATCGATGTTGAAATTCCAAACTGGACAGTTGCTGAACAAAAAGCTAAACACAACAAAACCCCAATTTTACATTTTATCAGGGGTCCTGAAAAATGGTGTAAAATCAGTGAAATGTATTATTTATTCTATAATGGTAAGACCAAAAAAATTGTGTAAATAAGCAGTCCCGTATAAAAACAATACAAATAGCCCCATATAGCAACACAAGCTGTAGCAGTGCAAGCAGTGCCATGACAGTGCCGTGCAGGGACAGTGCAAGCGGCACCAAAGAGTGAAAGCGCAAGTAGAGCCATACAGCAACAGCGTAACCGGTGCCATACAGCAATAGTGCAAGGGGTGCAATAGTGCAAGGGGTGCCATGCAGCAATAGTGCAAGGGGTGTCATGCAGCAATAGTGCAAGGGGTGTCATGCAGCAATAGTGCAAGGGGTGCCATGCAGCAATAGTGCAAGGGGTGTCATGCAGCAATAGTGCAAGGGGTGTCATGCAGCAATAGTGCAAGGGGTGCCATGCAGCAATAGGGCAAGGGGTGCCATGCAGCAATAGGGCAAGGGGTGTCATGCAGCAATAGTACAAGGGGTGTCATGCAGCAATAGTGCAAGGGGTGCCATGCAGCAATAGGGCAAGGGGTGTCATGCAGCAATAGTGCAAGGGGTGTCATGCAGCAATAGTGCAAGGGGTGTCATGCAGCAATAGTGCAAGGGGTGCCATGCAGCAATAGGGCAAGGGGTGCCATGCAGCTATAGTGCAAGGGGTGTCATACAGCAATAGTGCAAGGGGTGCCATGCAGCTATAGTGCAAGGGGTGTCATACAGCAATAGTGCAAGGGGTGCCATGCAGCAATAGGGCAAGGGGTGCCATGCAGCTATAGTGCAAGGGGTGTCATACAGTAACAGTGCAAGCAGTACAGTAATAGGGAAAGCAGAACAATAACAGTGCAAGCAGTACCATAATAGTGGAAGCAGTACAGTAACAGTGCAAGCAGTGTCATACAGCAATAGTGCAAGGCAAGCAGTGCCATACAGTTAAGGTACAAGTAGTGCATACCGCCCAATAGCCCCGCTTTTCCCGGGAGAGACCGGATCTTTTTAACACAGCCCTCAGCCCTGGATCGATATTTAAAAGTCCCGCAGTGCCGTTAACGTCTAGCTCCTAGATCCCTTCCGGAGAGCTAATCCAGACGTCACAAGTGTCATCTCGCGAGAGTCTGACGTCATACTACACGTACATAAGATCAGTGTCACTGCAAAGAGCGCCATTTGTGGTGTAGCGATGAGAACCTGCTCTCGTGTCTCACTTTTGTCAGGGAACAAACATGGCTTTGATTTTTTCTGCGGTGTGTGCGGCAGCCATGAGTCTCCCTGTACAGTCCTCGTTCCCCATGTGTGACCAAGTCATTGTTCTCTGAGCTCAGTAGAAGCCGCAGTGTTACAGTATTTTCATTGCTGCCACTGCTAGTTACTCTAGCAACTCGTTTGTTTTTGCTCCCAGTTTTCTTCTGTACCAGGGAGTAAAGAATGCAGATTTATCACTGGTAATATCTACCGTGACTGTGGAGCAATAAATCTTCTGAGGGGAATGGTGTCTTGTGAGGGCAATATTGGAACCTTTGCCAACAATACCTGCTGCCCTCAGTCTCTACTATAGAATTGTTTTATTAAGAAAAAAGAATGGAACATACACAGTATCTGCCCCACAGGTGTTGGCTGCGTGAAAGTTTTCGTCCCATACACACAGATATAAATCCTCATATTCAAAAATGTCACCATTTTGCGATGCCTATTATATGTTAGCATAATATAACGATCATTCAGATTAATTTGATTTACACTAAGTCCTCAGGGGTCTTTTCCACAGGTTCAATCGGGGTGTAACTACAGCCTATCCCACAGTCACACTCGCTTCCCAGAGACTATTATCCCACTGTTACTATAGGCACCATCTCTCCCTACTATACCTGCTATCCCACAGTCACACTCCCTTCCCAGAGACTATTATCCACTGTTACTATAGGCACCATCTCTCCCTACTATACCTGCTATCCCACAGTCACACTCCCTTCCCAGAGACTATTATCCACTGTTACTATAGGCACCATCTCTCCCTACTATACCTATAATGTCACAGTCCCTTCCCAGAGACTATTATCCCACTGATACTATAGGCACCATCTCTCCCTACTATACCTGCTATCCCACAGTCACAGTCCCTTCCCAGAGACTATTATCCCACTGTTACTATAGGCACCATCTCTCCCTACTATACCTGCTATCCCACAGTCACAGTCCCTTCCCAGAGACTATTATCCCACTGTTACTATAGGCACCATCTCTTCCTACTATACCTACTATCCCACAGTCACAGTCCCTTCCCAGAGACTATTATCCACAGTTACTATAGGCACCATCTCTCCCTACTATACCTGCTATCCCACAGCCACACTCCCTTCCCAGAGACTATTATCCCACTGTTACTATAGGCACCATCTCTCCCTACTATACCTGCTATCCCACAGTCACACTCCCTTCCCAGAGACTATTATCCACTGTTACTATAGGCACCATCTCTCCCTACTATACCTGCTATCCCACAGTCACAGTCCCTTCCCAGAGACTATTATCCCACTGTTACTATAGGCACCATCTCTCCCTACTATACCTGCTATCCCACAGTCACAGTCCCTTCCCAGAGACTATTGTCCCACTGTTACTATAGGCACCATCTCTTCCTACTATACCTACTATCCCACAGTCACAGTCCCTTCCCAGAGACTATTATCCACAGTTACTATAGGCACCATCTCTCCCTACTATACCTGCTATCCCACAGCCACTCTCCCTTCCCAGAGACTATTATCCCACTGTTACTATAGGCACCATCTCTCCCTACTATACCTGCTATCCCACAGCCACACTCCCTTCCCAGAGACTATTATCCCACTGTTACTATAGGCACCATCTCTCCCTACTATACCTGCTATCCCACAGCCACACTCCCTTCCCAGAGACTATTATCCCACTGTTACTATAGGCACTATCTCTCTGTACTATATCTGCTATACAGAAGAAGCAAATCCTGCAGTTGCAGGGGGCATGAGTGTAGGGGGTCCAGTGAGGCCCTAATTAATGAGCCACTTTTCAATATTTTGGGGCCCTAAATTGAATTTGGCATGGGGCCAGTAACATCTAGTTACGCCACTGGGTTCAATACATCATCAATGCACCGGAACCATAACACTACCTGCCCCTTACCCTCCTCTTCTATCATCTCATATAATATATACAAATGCAGAAAATAAAAGTGTGATATAAAAGCTAAATATAAAAACAGGAAAATAGCAAAAGACACAATAACACCAAATACACCTCTATAAAAGTTGGTTATCACATATCTAATGCATCAATGGTTTCCACTGATCAACTGGCCAGTATAGAAGTGGGTTTTAATACATATCCGATGCTTTGATTATTTCATGTTTAAGGGTTCATACCTGTGCACGGCTTGAAACTGACCCACATAAGGACCTTAGTGCTAACCGGAGATACACATTATTTTACTATTATGTACTGATTGACGTTAGTAGATAAAGGTTCATTTATACCAGAATAAGGTCACATATTGAGGTCACTATGAATCAGTATTGCTTTGATTTCAGCAGACTGAGTTTAATATGTTTGTGCCCTGCAGATCTACTACTGACTTGACTTCTGAAGCAGTGCTGTTATACAATATGGGATCCGATATCCAGAAACACGTTATTCAGAAACACGTTAAGTCCCATAGACTTGATCTTATCAAAATAAGTCAAATTTGTAACAATGATTTCCGTTTTCTCTTATAATAAAACAGTACCTTGTACTTGATTTAAATTAAGATATAATTGATGTTTTTTAGTAGACTTTAGGTATGAAGATCAGTGGTATAACTGGATGTTACCGGGCCCCACAGCAAATTCAATTTAGGGCCCCAAAACATTGGTAAATTGACCTATTCTACCAATATATATTGAAATATCATTAATTAGGACTTTACTGGGCCCTCTAAACGCCTGCCCCCAGCAACAGCAGGGTCTGCTTCCTCTGTAGTTACATCCCTGATGAAGATCCAAATTACAGAAAGACCACTTATCCATAAAACCCCAGGTCCCAAGCATTCTGTATAACAGGTCCCATACCTGTACATGCCCCTATTTACACATCTATTGCTTCCTGGAAACCTTCCTTTCTCACAGGACCAGTGATTAATGGAGCTTCACATAAGCTTCATCATTCAGTTTTCTAGATTTTCTAAAATATATCTTATTTTAGGACTGTCCAACCTAAATAGGGATATTTGGTAGGTATGGTGGTATCAAGACAAAGAAAATATGAAACAAAAAGAAAACAAACCCACAGTTAAAATACAATAGGCTTTATAAGTAGCTCTGCTTGATAGAACATAAGGTAGGTGGCGGATCCCAGTAAAGATGTTCGCCTACCAGTTAGAATATATTTCAGTCTGGGATTCTATGACAAATGGCAACTGATAGGGGAATATACAGCATATTTCTTGAAATATTATTTACTGCTATTTACAGTATATTGCCACGAATGCTGATACCCTTATGCCAGGGGTGCCCAACTTTTCTTTACCCATAAGCCACATTCAAATATAGTCGACAGGAGGTTCTGTTTGGCAGTTGACCTGTTTTATATGCAACCAATACTTGCCTCCAAGCCAGGAATTTAAAAATATGCACCTGTTTCGAAGCCAATGGGAGCATCATTTAAGGGGTTGGTGAGCAACATGTTGTTCATGAGCCACCAGTTGGGGATCACTGCCCCTGAGGGGCAGTTCCCTTGAAAGGTCACTTTTGATATCAACAGGATCTGCCACCCAACCTGGTCAATATGTGAGCAAGACCAATCAGGGAGGCCAAATTGTCCTCCTATACACATAGTAAACACAGACAGATTTCAGTGTGTTAAACAACCAATTTTTGCACAATCCAATAAAATCATTTACTTATCTTTACATTGATGGGGCGCAAACAGTCTTATCATTCTGATAAAATCATCCCAGAAGTCAATCATACAGGTTTAAAAATTTTCATCATGAAACAATGAAAATCATTCAGTGGATGGATAATTTTAAACGACTGTTCACTGCACATGCCTTTTGCAACGGTAAACAAAGGGGCAGACAGCCATCAGTTAATACATGTGAGATCTTGCAGTCTACAAGACAAACATATGACAAAAATCTCCTCATATATCGTTAACCATCGATGGGTGAATCGTTCTTTCAAACAATAGATCGTTCACTAAAATCTGCCTGCTTTACAGGCTTCGGCTTCCTCCGGAAATGGCCAGTGTCTAACCTCTTTGTCTTCTCAACTGTAGCTACTTGTCACTGGGCATACATGCACTTTTCCCATTATATTTCAGCAATGAGAGATGCCGCGTCACTAGAGTTACTCAGCTGCAACTCTACAAAAGCATTATCAATTTTCCCGATTTATTCAAATTAGAAACCATTTTAGATGTAAAATATTTACATATTAAAAACTTTTCGGCAAATAAAAAGACAGGTTGCAGTTATAAAACAATATCCAGCCAGTCCTCAATTATGCAGGTTAGGGGGAGAAAATAGATGAATGTTGTTATTTTTTTCACCCTGCACATATTAAATCAGGTTTGTATATTGTGGATGTAGCAAAATCCAAAGAGCCCCAAGCAGGAGAGTTACTGTGCTAACGTGACTTGCATGCTAAAATAGATAATCTGGGGGCTGAATGACTCAGCTATGGGAAGGGTGCCGGAGCATTCGGCCTCGCTAGGGATTTGCTAAAACCCGACCATTGGTTTTTACTGTTAAAATAAATAGTATGTGCCTTTGGCAGAGAAGGTATTATGTCTCAGTGCAGGGATTGTCACTGCTGTTTTTATACTACAAATCCAAGGACTCTCCGAAGACTTTCATTGGAGACTTTCTTAAAACTGGGCAAATCCCTGCTGATGCAGTTGTAAGCTTGTTTACTTATGTTAAGGTGGTCACGCCTGGTGCTGCAGCTCCACTTCCTTATCTGGCAACATTTTGAATCTGTCCCATCAACAAAGCGGACAATATCCATGTTACTTTGAGATCAATCAGGATCATCTGCGCAGCATGCACATACTGAAAATCTCAAGGAATTTATCAGTACATGTACAGCCAGATTAATAGTTACCTACTTTTTCCAGGGGGCAAGAATAAGTCTTCCTGGCTCTTGAATCTTAGCCTTGTCTTATCATAAAGAGGTAGTGCATCAAGAATGGAGAGAACATTTCTGGTGGTTCAGACTTTTAGGTCTGAGGATTTTGGCCAGGGCACCAAACAAGATTACAAATATAGAAAACTGTTAAAATACCAGCCATCCAACATCTTTTCAATACTATCTAGGACTGCATATTTACCCCAAATCTCACCCAAATTAACCTTCAAGCTGGGATTTTACAGATGTCTAAGAGAGCATATAACTATTCGCCCAAAATCTTCCCCAAACTAACCTTCAAGGCAGCCCACTCCTGCCCAGAGTTTGGGAACCACCCTACATTGAGAAAGTACTAGTACAGTGCAGGTTGTTCAAACACCCAACAAGGTGATTTTGTGGGCTCCATCTGGGATTATGTTTCTTACTAAAATATAAGATCTCTTGTTGCATACGCAACAGAATGAAAGAAGAGGTGCCCTTGTAGTCTTTGCTAATCGGGTACCAGCAAATTAATAATGAAAATGTTTGATTTATGCCCAACATCCCTCTACATAGCCTTCCCTGCAAAATGTTTTGTTAGAGCTGCTAACTATACCTGGTAAAAATATAGAAAGTGGATAAATCTCCAGCTCTTACTGAACATCAGCTTATTGTGGATGCCAGTTTATTAAGGAAAAAGTATAACGTAGCTTTTGTAAATGTTGGCAAACCATTGGTTACACACAGAAAATTGTTGTCCACATTTGCAGGTGGACAATTCAACAGCAAAAGTTTGTCACATAGATAAAATCACCATCTACTGCAGCTTAGATCTTCAATCATTTCATCAAAGAGGAAGAGGTGAAATGCAGAGCTATAATGTTTGTTGTGTAAATCAGAGTGGATGTAACCTTTGATCGTGGCTCACTTTAGATCATAACAATATTATAGATATAGCAAAGCATTGTATCATTGCCATTCAGCCAAAGCACCAGTCAGGCCCAGAGTGGCAATCTGTGGTTCTGGCAAATGCCATGAGTTGCCATAGACAGTCACTATTTATTGGGTTGATGGAGGGGGGCGGTTTCGTCCTGTGTGTACCTAAAATTCCAGGGGCTATTTTGCTTCTTAGTCCAGACGTGGTCCCAATATCTAGGCCAGCAAATAAGTATTCATCCTAAGTCTCACTTTAAGTGACTTTTAAGCTGGGCTTCTAGGGGTATCTAGGAGAGCAAATAGGCTTCCTCTTGGAATTTCATCTAAACTAGACTTTAGTCTGAGCCCCCTGTCATAGTCTGAGCCCCCTGTCACTGTTCCAGGCCCCCAAGGGATACCAGCTCCACAGTTTGTGAATCAATGCTACGAGGAAGTAACTGCAAAATGTAACAGTGTAATAAGAAGACGTGCATACGCATAAAAAGCATATATTATAGGTTTTTTCTTTTTGGGTTCAAGCCTACTCTGTAGACCATTTGCTACAGTTAGAAGAAGCTATAGGATGGCAAATAAAGAATCACCCAAAATGTCACCCTAATTGTCCTTTAGGATGTTCCTCTCAACTGCTTTGGGGGTGACCAAACCCACAGTTAGCAAACTATGAGATAATGGGATAAAATACAGATGAGATGAGAGGCGACTGAATAGAGAGAGAGAGGAGGAAGATCAAAGTAAAGGGTAGAAAATCCCATCTTCAGTGAAGAGCACTTACTGGTTACCAAAGCTGATTGGGTTCCCCAAGGAGTACTCTTCTTCTCCATGTCCATTGCACTCTGTTCCTTGAGGCAGGTTTTGCTTGTACTCCTGTCCAGGAACAATGCAGTTGTTATTCCTTGAAATATAGAGCTCAGAGGAAGTGGCGAGACGCCACAAAACGCATCAAGTGTGGGGGAGATGTTATATCCATATAATGTACTGATGATTTTAATGGACATTTAATAAATACATTTTTAATTCCTCCAACCACTGTGTGCTCCATACCACTATTGCTATATATATCAAGTTCCTCTGGATCCGGGACATTATTTATGTTGCAGCAAAGGTGTTGTTTTGGACCCGTGGGACAGAAGTGGGTGAGTGCTCGCGGTCCTAGTCTTCACACTTGTTATTCCTTGAAAAAGCATGCAAAGAAGGGCCAAATTGATGGAACCTGAAAGGTAACTTAAACTTATCCTGGAGCTCAGTCTGAATTGACAGTGACCAGTTGAACTGGCCACAAGTGTAATTAAAAGGCAACTTCCCATGGGGCTCTAGTTCTCTTTCAGAGACAGCTTGCTGTTATACTAATATAATTATTATGATAAGCGCTGTCAATTATTTATAAAGCAGCACATTATCGAGTACAAAAACTTGCATTTAATTGTCATATTAATAAGCAATCTGTCATGTCAACGAAGCAATAAGAAAAGAAGTATCGGTTCCCAATGAACGCCGGAGCACAGATGGAAGGTAGGCAAGCTGAGGTTACATAATTGAAATCCAGACTTGCTTTATGCGAATTTAAACTCACTACATAGAAATCTTCTGCCCTAAATCCCCCTTTCTCTGTCGCTGGAATCGGGCAATACGTTTATAAATTATTTGAAGCTTTTTGCCTCCCTCCTGAAAAAGGTGTGCCCAGTGAAATAAAAGCAAATAGGAAACCCATTAAATTCTAATATAAACTCCCGGCCATCATACTAAAAGCACACAGCAGAGACTCCATGTGCTGATTTATTAATGCAGGTAGGGGTTTCACTGCAATTGTAATTATCCTTTATTTATATGCAAAGCCTGCCATCCTGCATTCTGCTGCCATGAAAAATAATTAGTGTGGAATTGTACATAACTGAAATGTACTTTTATTTGTTATCAGGCGGGTCAGTGTGCACTACCAGGTTATGCCACTGCATGTAGGGTTTATTTTCCCTGCTTCCTTCCTCTGCAACTATGCCATTAAAGGGGTTATTCACCTTTCAATTAACTTTTAGTATTACATAGAAAATGATATTCTGAGACATTTTGCAATTGGGTTCCATTTTTTATTATATATGTTTATAGCTTTTTTATTCAGCAGCTCTCCCGTTTGCAATTTCAGCAGTCTGGTTGCTGGGGTCCAGATTACCCTAGCAACCATGCATTGATTTGAATAAGAGACTGGAATATATATAGGCGAGGGCCTGAATAGAATATGAGTAATAAAAAGTAGTAATAACAATACACTTGTAGACTTACATTTTATTTGTTTTTTAGATGGGGTCAGTGGGCCATTTAAAAGCTGGAAAGAGTCAGAAGAAGAATGCAAATAATTAAAAAATTATAAAGAATAAATAATGAAGGCCAATTGAAAAGTTGCTTAGAATTGGCCATTCTATAACATACTAAAAGTTAACTTAAAGGTGAACCATACCTTTAATATTTTAGTTATGCCAACTGCCTGAGTCTCAGGGGTGAATTGACTAAACTGACTTTAGTGCAAGAATGGTATACCTGCCAACTCTCTTGGGAGTGGGACAGTCCTAGTTCATGCATCCCATTCCGGTTGTGGCCAGAGCCAGGCCAAGTTATACTGGCACCAATGACCGTTTACTTGGTTGCCTGCCTGCTTACCCCAATCTTAGGGGGTTGGTCTGCACACCCAACATTCCACTGACAGATTTCCCCCTCCACTTCTTAATCCCTGTGGCCCCTTTCACACCCATAATATGGGGCCCTGCCAAATTGTGTCCATTGCCCCTTCTTCTTACCCTAGTTGTAGTTTTGGCTGGGGCTTAAACCAACATAGGCAGGTTTGAAGACTGATTAGTATTTCTGGGCTCAACCTGGCATGACTGGGTGGATAAGGGCACAATTTTCCCACTGTTATATTTTCAAATACTGGCAGGTACATTCTGGCTTTCTTGAAGTTCAGGAATCAAAATTCTTTATATTATTCAAACCAGTTAATATACAGTATATATATATATATTTTTTTGGAGTGCTGCTGTTATGTGTGTAGTATGTGATACAAGCCACTCCTACTTGCACCCAATAAAAGGGATGAGCTGCATTTTAGGTCAGAGACACACGATCAGATTCGGGGAGATTTTGCCTGGCGATAAATCTCCTATTCTTCAGGGCAACTAATCTCCCCAAACTGCCTCCCACCAGCTAAAATCTAAATTGCTGGCGGGGTGGCACTCGGAGCAAAGTTTCCTCATGAGGCAACTTTGGGTGACTTCGGAAAACGAAGCGCACAGATGGCCATCCAGCCGGCGATTTACAATCTAGCCAGCGGGAAGGCAGGGGAGGCTGTTCAGGGTGATTAGTCGCCTCGAAGAAGAGGAGATTTGTCGCCAGGCGAATAATCTCCCCGAATCTGAGTGTGTGTCTCTTAGGGCTATTCCACACGGGGAGATAGCGACGCGTTTGCGGTCGCGGCGGCAAAGCGCCGCGACAGTCGCCGCGACCGGCGCAGGCGACAGTTTTGTATGGGCGCCTATGTAAAAACGCCTGTGCTAACCACACGAGGCGATGCGCTTTTCAACAGTCGCCTGAAAATGCCTCGCCAGGCTTTTTCAGGCGACTGTTGAAAAGCGCATCGCCTCGTGTGGTTAGCACAGGCGTTTTTACATAGGCGCCCATACAAAACTGTCGCCTGCGCCGGTCGCGGCGACTGTCGCGGCGCTTTGACGCCGCGACCGCATCGCTATCTCCCCGTGTGGAATAGCCCTTAGAGTAATTCTGTATTATGGGGAGGTGGCTCTCTACTCAATGCCTGCTCTCCCAACCCCCGCCTAATGGTATCTTTGGAAGAGATCATGCCGAACAAAAAGAGAAAAGCAGATATGGTCTTTCTCCCCCCAAATATAATACTCTCTTTTTTTCACTTAGTTAGGACTGACGCATGGACACTGCCTTGACGGGGCGCGTCAGCTCATTCATACTTTGCACAAACTTTGTTACTAAAAGTGTCTCATTTTACTAAATGTTACCTTCAAGTTGTGCAAAATTAAGTTCTTCCCTGGGGGCTATATATTGAAGTGCTGGGGTTATGTGTTTAGCATGCGATACAAGCCACACCTACGTGCACCCAATAAAAGGGATGAGCTGCATTTTAGTGTGTTTTATATATATATATATATTTATTTATTTATTTATTTAAAGTGCCTTATTTGCAATATGTTGAAAATATATTTTAATGATAGTTACCCCTATTTTTTAAAAGTACACTCTGGAAGCTCATGCACCATTCCCTACAGGCAACTGCCCCCAAAGGATTGCCCTAATATTGATCAGTCTAATGCGGCTTAATATAGGGACACCTGATTCTTAAATACAAAATATGACAATGATAAAGCAGAATGAAAAAAAGACAGTGACCAAGACTATAAAAATACAAGCACAATTCCCATTTAAATATAATTACAGCAGAGCTAAGGACTAGCCATTCAGGTAGAAATGCTCCGCATTATGAAAAGGTCTCTCCCTATTGATGCTCTCCAAAGGCCTGGCTGAAGTGCACTTATCCATTGTTGTGGGAAGGCCCAGGTGCACAATGAATGAATTAGATTTACTAGCTGCCAGCCAGCTGCCTCAGTAAGGGAATGGTGAAATCGATTAGCCACGCAGTGCAGAGAATACAGAGAGGCTGCATATACTAATAGTCATCATAACAAGAAAATAATAACAGCAATTACAAGGGAACATTGAGTGATTAATGATATACAGCTCAAACTTCATGTAAAGGAGAAATTGTTGTATGTGCAGAAGCCTTTTGCTTTAAAGGGATATTGGCGCCTTGGCTCTGTACGTTATGGACATTTGTAGTGTGGTGCATGTTTTGGCCACTACAAGGAAGTATCATCTCCAATTTTCATGCGCATTTAGTGTCATTTAATGCTGCTGTAATCTCTGAAACCAATGTAATACAAGAAAAGGATTTACCATAATATAGATAAAATTCAAATAATAGGTTAGCCATGTTGACATTTTTTTCTGTGTCTCTGGGGAGATAAGATTCCATAATACTTTTATAGCTAAAGGCTAAAAAGACCTGGGATGAGCAGGATAAGATCCTGCCTTGTACAGATGCTGCTCTGCATTGAATATAGCTGATTAACTAGTAGAGAAAAGTCAACGGAAGTTTAACTGGTCAGTTCTCAGCAAAGCAATATCAGAAGACTTTCCTTTTCACACTAAATTAATTTTCTGTCAACTGACTATGAACAAGTGGTGCTGTTGTTTCAAATTCATTATTTTAGCCTTTTACTGAGAATATCTTGAGAACTAGACAAAAAGAAGTGCGCTTTTTGTTGAAATTCCTGCTTGTTTAACGTGGAAAACAATAAAACCATTTTCAACGAAAAGAAGTGCGCTGCCTGCATTTAATGTGTTATAACCGCCCCTAAGAGTGAGTTGATCCAAAAAAAACCATATATTTTTGCAAATGATTCTTTCTGAGGAGTTTAAGATGGGTGATTGTGTCTTTCATCTCCAAACTTGCAAATCTAAGATAAAGATTGTGTTTTTTTTTAATAATTCTGACCCCAAAGCTTGCACTTTACAATATCTTATCTCCCAAATATTCTTAGGTACAATGATAAAACATCATAAATATACAAATAACCAAAGTATGTAGAGACTCAAAAATAAAAATATTGCCTACAGATATTTTACGGGCATAGTTATCCAGAACAAAGCAAAACACCAATAAAAATCACTGAGAATCCAGAGAAACCAATCAAGCAATTAAAAATATTGCACAGTAAGTCTGGTGGTCAGAACGCAATTCCACTACATTATCTGTGCAACAAAACAAGATATGGGACCCAATTATCAGTCCTGTCAACCCTCAAGTGGCACTTGTATTGATCATACTGGTGGGGGCAAAGCTAGGGATGAAGTTGGGGGGTAATGGCCATAGACGTTGTTAATCATTTTGATTAAGGAGAATTCTGTAAACCCTGGTAGAGTTTTTAATGCTTTGATAAAAAGGAGATTTTAGACTATTTTTAGCCCTTCTGTTAGCTTACAGACCCACTTATTGATTAGTTTAAAGGGGAACTCTACCCAAAAAGTCAGATTTTTTTGCATAATGAAATTCTGAACAACTTTCCAACATACATTCCATTCCATCTTTAGTTGTTTTAAGTGATTTGTAAATGCAGTTTTCATTGAAATAATTGTTTGTTTATTCCTTTAGGTTTTTTGGGTTTGACTCTTAGGGTAGAACTACATGGGCGATTTAGGTCCGATCTGACGCCACGCGACGAGACGCTGCCATCAAGTCGGAAATAAGGTAAGAAATAGAAATGTTGGATGAAGTCGCAGCGTTCATCCGACACAACACAACTGTCGGATGCAGACTGTGCGACTACAACTAACCGACATTCCTACAACTAACCCTATCTTCGTCGCATCTGACTTGACGCCAGCATTTCATGGCGCGGACCTAAATCGCCCATGTAGTTCTACCCTTAAATCAATATGAGGAGTCAGATCTCCACATCTGTTAATCAGCTGGCCTCAGCTACATTTCCTAAGGAGCGAGGGCCAAAAGGGCAGAAAATATAACAAGATATGCAGATGCTGTTTTTTTAATTAACAATTACATTTATAAATATCCTTACGGAGATTCTACCTTACATGTCTCTGCCCCAGTGGAGCTTACAATCTAAGGTCCCTATCACATACACGCTATATATGTACCACTCTGTTGTTATAGTGATAGAGGAAAGCCCACAAAAGCACCCTAAAAATATAGGCAATTGTGTCCTTATTACAATCAAACTGATTGTAACTGATCTCCTCTGCCCAGGGAAAATGAGCAGGGTAATACATCTAAAGAGATTAAATAGCAGGACTTCCCTTCAGCTGTAAAGAGTAAAATATCCTCTGGGTGGTGGTGGTGTCATTACAAATGCTGCTACAGAAATGCCTTACAAATAACTGCAACAAAGATTCGTAAAGTTTTAACATATTTTTAATGTGTCTTTTTACAAGATATCACCTATTAAGAAATAATAGCAGAAAATAACTGGCTGGTACAACTTGTCTGCCCAGTAAATGTGTATTCTCCTCTTTTGTTTGTTTTTTTAAATTTTTATTAAAAGCACTTGCATCCATATACTGTATTTTAGCACTGTGTGCCAGTCTAGCAGTCTAGCGGATAAGGGGCAAGGCTGAGTTTGCTCAGAGGAGCCCTGTTTCTAATTACTTCCTAGAACAGTCAGTTTGCAAAGGGGGTTCTATAGACAAATCAGGTAGGGGTGTGTAAATACATGCCAATGTTTACCCCAACCTGGAGTCCGCCTTGAAAGGCCAAAATTGCACCAATATGCGCTCAATATCTGATTGTATCAGCTTAAATCTTTGTATCTAGGTGTCAGAAGGTGTCAGTATCACTTGAAGGTTTCATTAAGAGCAAACTGAGCATGATGCAGTCAGAGAACTGTGATAGTTGGCCACCTCAGGTGGCACTTGGGTCCAGTGTCAGACTGGCCCACCAGGATACCAGGAAAAGTCCTGGTGGGCCCAGGTGTCAGTGGGCCCTCATGTTGCTAAACATTTGGTCTATTTCATTTAAATAGTTGGAAAAATAGAGTATAGTATGTAAAGAAAAGAGACTTGGAGAATAGAGGTTGAATGAGGAGAGGAAGAAAGGAGAGGTAGAGTGGGCCCCTGGTCTAAGGTTAATTGGTGGGCCCCTGGTGTCCCAGTCCGACACTGCTTGGGTCAGAAATGCCCCTGAATAGCACAAGACTGTCCATGTAAAACTAGACTCCTGTCTTTAAAACAAATGATCATTAAAAGATTGAGCTATAGATTTCGGAAAGATGTCAAAAAAACATTCATTCCTTAATCTTAGCTTGATTGGCCTTCAGTCACAGACCTTTGACCTTTAAAGAACTGAATAGGGCCCCTCAATTTAGGAACTATATATATGCAAAGTGTATGGGCAATAATGTGATGATTGTATCCCTTTAACAGCACAGTCACCTGTTCCTTAAGTTACAGTTACACCTTATTTTGCTGAGATAAACTTACAGGGAGTGCCCAGAAGGGAATACCAAGGTGAGGGCTGGCAGAATGCCATTGCTCTGCCGGAGGCCGAGAAAGTAGAACAAGCAGGGAACAAAAAAAAGGACAAGTTCCCGATCAGATCCATATTCACTGGCTCTTGTTTTGGAATAAATCTTTTCTGTACACAGCCTGATGAACTGACTTGGAGAAGACAAAGCATCTGCAATATTACTAGGGGACCCTCTTGTTTCATCACTTAAGAATTTAGCCTTGCTCGGCCCTTGCAGTGTAGCTTCTCTTTGTGTCCTGCTCTGTGCTATCAGGATGGACAATCTCCTCTGTACAACCTGTGTCTCAGCCTGACTGTCCAGCAACAACGTCACTGGGATTACACAGTGCATTTCTGAGCCACCATGTATCACCATCCAGCCATGCCATTTAGTCTTCCTTCAAACCTACCCGAGGATCTCCCACCTTCTACCAGCCAGGCCCTGCTGACAGGTAAGTCTCTAGGTGATCTACATCCTGCTGGAATCTATTACACAGGGATCAGCTAATGTTTAACACTCTTCTGAATTACTCAAGGCTGCCTGTCTCTATTATAAGCTATACGTGTCTTCTGTAGAAGGCCCTCTACATATATATAGTACAGGTATGGGACCTGTTACCCATAATGCTCGAGACCTGGGGTTGTCTGGATAACGGATCTTTTCATAATTTGGATCTTTATACCTTATGTTTACTAGGAAATCATGTGAACATTAAATAAACCCGAAGGCTGGCTCTGCTTCCAATAAGGATTCATTATAACATAGTTTAGATCAAGTGCAAGATACTGTTTTATTATTACAAAGAAAAAGGAAATCGATTTTAAAAATCTGGATTATTTAATTTTAGTGCAGTCTATGGGAGACAGCCTTTCCATAATTTGGAACTTTCTGGATAACTGGTTTCCAGATAATGGATCCCATACCTGTATTGTATATTATATAGAGTGACATTCTAGCTGGGTTTTTGCTTCTTTTTTTTTGAGCTATTGTGTTCACATATTTTACTGTTTTGTTTTTTAATTCCACTGTATGGTGACCTGAAAGCCAGAACAGAGGGCAAAAGAAAATGTAAGTGAATAAAAGTATTACAAGGAGCTGAATGTTCCAAATACAAAATTAGAAAGATGCAGGGAAAAAAAAAACACTTGTGGTCACCCACGCGTCAAGTACATTGGATTGATCCGATTATTGGCCCCCAGATTATATTGTGTGCACATAGGGACCCACTGGGTGAGGACCATATCAATGTACAGATGTGGGCCACGGCTAATGGGATTTTCAATCCTGCTAATAGATAGCTCACAATTTTTGGCCAGTTTATTAGCAAGAACATTAGGAAGGTCACGCAGACCTTCCTAATGTTCTTGCTAATAAACTGCTAGGCATCTAGTCTTCAGCTTTAATTGGCTTTTGTATGGCAAGCTTTGAAGAATTTCCTTTGGAAAGGGACAGTAAAACTGGAATCAATTGAGCGAATACAGGGCTGTTTTAGGTCTGGTGCTGCCCTAGGCAATGGACCTCAACCCACTACTTCCTCTTGGTGATCAGTGCATGGACAGACAGTCCTGCTGTATTGGCATATGCCATCATCAAAAGAGCCAGGTAGCCTTTTGTGAAAATTTGTTATTCACCATATAGACACCCAAGGACCCCCCTTCCACAGGGCCAGGTAGGGTAGGTAGAAGAGACATGTGCATAGGTGCAAGGGGGGGGGTGCTAGGCATATACCTCTTCTGTTTCCCACTGTCCAGGCCCTTGTCCACCCACTGTTGACTGGCCTTCATTCTACTGCCCCCCCTCCCCATGGCACAAACCTTTTCAGCACTGGATGGAATCCACATCACTAGTGCAGAGAGCACAATTGCGCTTTTTGTACTAGAAGAGCCAATTCGGCTCTTAAAGTTACCAGGGGGTGCTGCTGCTTGAGGCGAATTTCTCAACTCGCCTCAATGGCGGAGCACCCCTGCATGTGAGGTCGATGAATGGGGACTATCTGGTTTTTCTAGGGGACCCTGCTGTCTTGGCCCAGTACTCCACAACCTAGGTATGGGCCTTCGAGCACCTACATGGTAGATACAGCCAGGGGTGTTTATTGTTTACTTATATAGGCTTTATTGGTGACATTTAACAAGGGTGAAAAACAGAGTTCAATAGAGTCTTTTTTAAAAAAAAAAAAATCCATAAAGTGAAAGTTTCCTTTGTGGTGTGCTCTGTATTCAGCCTTTGTTAAATGTAGCCCAAAAAAATCCCATTCTAGATGAAGATAGAGTATTGGCATTTCCCTCCGATGAGCTCTATTTCATCCTTTTGTTAAATATTCCTTTAAAAAAAATTACTACAATATAAATAGAGATCAGTGAAATCTATTTTCCCCACCCATAAAAATACCATACAACAGATATGCACCCATTGATAAATATGCCTTACAAAGTAGGGGCTATAAGGTGTGTGCAGGGAACATGCTAAACCTATGCACCATGTCATTTGCTGTCATCTCACATAGCACTACTGGGGTGTAACACCCAGGATAATCGAATTTTTGTCAAGCAGATAAAGGTGAAAAAAAACATCTGAGGGAGGGGGAATAGACTATTTATTGGATCTGTAGGGGGGTGTTTACACTCCTGTGTACTTGAAATGCCAGGTCTGAATTGGACCAGTCCCTGGATCTACTTTGTACTAAGTACTAATTTCAGTAACTTGTATTGACAAAAATGCATCCAATCCTTTCTCTGATATACAGTATCTGCCAAGGAGAAAATTCCACAAATCACAGCTCTCACTGTAAAAAAAAAAAAAAAAAACATCCTTTCTCATCATAAGATAAAACCTCCTTGGTATTGGAAATATATATTTTACTTCTCTGCTTCTTTTCTGCTTTTATTTTTCCTGGTACACAATGACCTGTATGGCTTCTTCCAGTAGCCTAAGGTGGTCAACTATCGGATCATAATGCAGCCAATACGGACAGTTGGATCACGGGCCCGCATTAACAAACCCTGCCCGACATCTACATCTGCCCGACTTTCAGACAGATATCGATCAGGGAAGCCCATTGCAGCGTCCCACGGGCCAATAAGCTGCCGACTTGGCCTGTCAGCAGTTTTTATCGGCCCGTGTATGGCCAGCTTTACTCTCAACCAGTAATGAGTCAGTGGTCTGATACCCCTTTTTTATTTTAAATCGTAGAGTCAAATGATTTGCTAACGGAAGAAATATGGCAGATATTAAGAGAATAAAGCATACGTATAATTGAAGAGAGCTTGAAATTGCTTTTTAATTAACTACAAATAAACACGTGGAAGTGCATCCACCAAATTAAATGAACAAAAAAAATGGAAATGACAGAATACAATGATATTTTGCCTTAACCTTATTTCCCCATGATGCAGGGTTGTAAAAACCAGTAAACAGTGTTTTAGGCAAAGGCCACTAATCTAATAATTCTTTGCAATACAGGCAGTTATAGTCCCATGGCTGGAACACAGAAGATGAAACTTTATTAACTCGGAAAAATGTACATATCTTTATTTAAAAATGTCCATATCCATTAATTTTGAATGCACTAATCGAATTAATGAACACTTTGTTTTTTTAAGACAAGATTTTTTTACTGATAGTGTTTCAGGCTACAAGAACAGTTGAATTGAGTGTTTTGACACTAGGGTCGGCACCTGCTCTGTGTTTTGTACTTACTTTATGCTAATGGATTTCTTCTGCAACCCAATGTTTTTATTTTTTTTTTGTCTATTCAGAGGTTTGTGCAGCCTCATTGCCCTGGGACCATTCAGAGTTTGCTTATGAAACCAGTGATATGGACTTGCCCTTCTTGGCCTGTCTTGCCTTGCCCAGTTATTCTACTCTGGTGTCGGACACATGTAGTATGGCAGATAAAGAGAGCACTGTTGAAGGACCCCCTCAGTTTACAGGTAATATTCATTACATTATATAACGCTTAAGACGTTAATGTTCTTGTGCCTTTTTGAAGTTAGCATGCCCAAACCAGCCTGCAGCCAATTAGAATGTTAGAATATTAACAGGGCTGGGCTAATCAACCAATCATAGTATTAGAATATTAACATGGTTAAATCAAGCAGTCAGTTGGAGAATTAGAATATCCACAGTTCTGAGCTGAGCCAAAACTCCATACAAAATAGCAACAAAATGTAATTAAAGCACCTTTGAAGAATAATAAAAAATGTGACTACAGGTGCAAAGTATTCTTCTCTTCTCTACTCACCCAAATGCAGCCATAGGCAGTTAGCATCTTCAGGTTTGCTGTTTGAAATTATCTGATGGGTTACTATGGTTTCCCAAACTAGGGAAACTTTGTGCATGTTATTGGACATGAATATATGTCCAATTTGTATTTTAAATAGGTACATTTTCTTAGAAATCCACCCCTCTCTGGCTATCAATTTTTACCAACATTGTTTTTTTTTTAATGTTTGGTATCAGACCGCTATACTGTAGCTGCTACTCTTGCTACTGTCCCTTTGCACGACTGACAGTCCTAGTTCTATGTGTTTGTAGCGGTTGAGGGACAATATTTGATGAAAATGGGTTAAATTGTGCAGAAGCAATGTCACATCATACTACATATCCACTATATATACGTATCCAAATATCTCTCAACACCAAGCTCCTAATGCTACCTGCCTAAATGCATAATACTGACAATTGGGTAGTGGTGCAGGAACAATAGTCTGGGGCTGTTTTCCATGGTTTGGGGTTGGATCCCTGGTTCCACTGGAAACAAGCATTAAGACTACAGTGTACAATGACATTCTTGACAATTCCATCGTTTCTTCTTTTTGGCAATAGCTTGGAGAAGACCCATTCTTGTTTTATAACAATAATGCCCCATGGACAATGCAAGATCCATACAGAATGGGTTTGCTGAGATGAGAGTGTAAGAACTTGACTGGCCTGCACAGAGCCCTGACCTTAATCTAACAGAGCCCCTGTGGAATAAATTAGGGCTGATCCCCAACATCATTGCCCAATACGAATTATACAGATCCCGGCAACATCTAGTAGAAAGCCTTCCCAGACACCAAACTTCTTCTTGGGTTTTCTGGTTCAACCTTTGGCTGTTCATAATTATGTTGGCTTTGAAGAAGCCAACATATTGATCTACTAGTTCATAATCTGACATCACTATCAACAGTATGTCCTCATTTAAGGGGAGTGGGTATGAGTGCTATTGAATCTATGAATGTGTGTCACCAGATAATTATGTGGGACAAACACCAAATTTTATTGCACAAGCTGTTTTGAAGGTTGAATGTATTTTGTGAGGAAAGGGTTCCTGTATCTCTGGTAAACCACAAATTATAGTGAGGCTAAAGATGAAGATGTGATTGTATTGCGTTCAGCCTCAACAAAACCCTTTCCTTGTTGATCCAAGGGAAGACATACACAAAAGAGAACAGATAACTCTTTTGATTCCCAAACGGACAACATTCCTACAATCACTCGCCACCAATTTGTTTTACAAATCACAGCTGTGCCTGCTAGAAAGGCACCAATTCAAGTTTAACCTGCACCACTGAGTGCTTTGGTAAGAAATATCATAATCTGGTTATTTTAATGGCAAAGAAATCCTTTTCTATGCTGATTATAATACCTTCTTTCCTTCAGTTCCTTTTGTTATATCCACTGTTCCATGGAAGAAGAGTTAGACAAATCTATGTATCATCTTTGAAAATATTTGTACAACATAAAGGGAGTTATTGATTAAACCAAGTTTTTCTGGTCGGGTTTGTGTAGCAAAAACTCACGTTTTTAGTGGAAATTTTTTTTTACATTTTATCTAGATTTAATATACCCAGATGCTGCAAAAAGCCGAATCCGAAAATCCATCATTTTAAACCTGTTAAGGTCATGAATAAGTCAATGGAAGATGTCCATGTCCCAATTTGAAGATATTGTGGTGGATTTAGCCTGATAATCTCAAAAAATCAGTTTTTTTGGCGATAACCCAAAAAAACGAGCAACTGGGGAGTAAATTTGTATGATTAGAGTCTTCGTTCCTTTTTATGGAGTTTTTTTAGTTATTTTATTTATAAATAAGATAAAATTTTGGATGGGTGAATGGTCGAACGTTGATTAATAAAACAAGTTTCACTCTCATTTGGGTGGGTTTAATGCAGACTTAAAATGTGTCTTACTTCTACATGCCAGATTGTGGAGCTGCTTAGTTCGAGGGGTGATTTGAGACCATCAGTCAGTTCCCTTCTTTTCAGCACTATGCGCTGGGTTCTTTTGAAGACATGGGCCTCCTCTTTGCAAGGGTCAGCACTAACGTCTATCCCCATGCCAGAGTTTTCCATTCCCAAGAGAAGCACTTTTACATTACTGATCATTTCAATTTAACAATATACTTTCTGCAATTTATTGACTGTATCACTAATCCATGCATGTGATAAGCAAGGGGTCATAATGATTTGGATAGGTGTTAGAGCTCAGTGCTACTGATATAGGGGCAGTCTGGCAGTGAAACAAAACCACAAGGTCAGGGCTTCTTTATAAATAAGTGATACAAATAAAACCGAACGATGATCATTAGGTGTGATGTTTTTGTTTTCCATTAACCTCCTCTCTTATTGCGTTAGTTCCTCTTGTTATTTATCCTCAGAATTACTGGCCACTGTGACAGCCTACAGGAGGAATTTGGACGAACAGGTTTTACAAGAGAATACAAAGAGTCCATTTATGGTTGGTGGTGAGTAGTAGATCGTTACCCAATTACTCACATTATTCAGGCTCATTAAAGTGATGGCAATTTGTTGGTTTTAATCTGCAGCCATGTATATTCTTTACTTAGTGAAAGAATAGACTAAACCAACGAATTAAAACAAAAGGGTTATCTCCTAGAGTGTTATAGAATATCTTTTTCTTATCAGCTTTTTAGCTAGTCATCATTTTTTTCATAGTTTTTAAATTATTTCTCCTTCTTCTTCTGCCTTGTTCCTGCTTTTAAATGGGGGTCACTGACCCCGGCAGGAAAATAACCGTTGTTCTGTGATACTACGATTTTATTGTTATTATTACTTTTCTCTCCTTTCATTTGCCAGTCTTTCATTCAAACCACTCTGGTTGCTAGGTAAATTGGATATTAGCAGATAGATGGCAGACGAAATTTCAAATTGCAGAGCTGAACAGAAAGCTACATAATTAAGAACATTTTTTAAAATACAAAATGAAGATGGAGTGCAGATTATTTCAGAATATCACCATCTACAGTATATAATACTAAAAGTTAATTTGAAAGGCGACTACCCCTGAAAGCAAAAATTTAATTAGTTGTTATGGGATACTAGACCTGGATCAAATTCTAGGCCTGTTACAGGTATAGGATCCGTTATCTGGAGACCTGTATGCAGAAATCTCCGAATTATGGGGAGGCCACCTCCCATAGACTCCATTTTATCCAAATAATCCAAATTTTTGAAATAACATTTCCTTTTTCTCTGTAATAATAAAACAGTAGCTTGTACTTGATCCCAACTGAGATATAATTAATCCTTATTGGAAGCAAAACCAGCCTATTGGGTTTATTTAATGTTTAAATTATTTTCTAGTAGTCTAGGTAGAGGTATGAAGATCCAAATTACGGAAAGATCTGTTATCCATAAAACCCCATATCCTGAGCATTCTGGATAACAGGTGCCATACTTGTATTACATTATCCCAATTGTGTATTCATTTCTAACAAATTGGAGCACATTAATTATTATTATACACAGCTAGTACAGGTATGGGACCTATTATCCAGAATGCTCGGGACCTGGGTCTTTCCGGATAATGGGTCTTTCTGTAATTTGGATCTTCACACCTGAAGACGAAGTACCTCTGGCTTTGATATCACACTGCTGTATTGGTAAATTGTTTTTTTAATAGAAATAACCGTCCTCTTAAAGCTGTAAAATGTGTTTTTCTTTCGTCCCTAGTCCTGTCAGTCAGAATAATAAAGAAAATTCAGTGGAATTAATAATAATAATAATAATTAATAAAATCCTTTTAAATTTTGCCTTAGACACAGGCGTCTCGGGAGAAAGTAAAACCCCGAAAGTACAGCGGGAGAACAGTCGGCAAAAGAAAAAAGGTAACACTGTAACATAACTACATGTGTCAGCTGCTGCAGAAGCTCTTGGCAATAATTTCACCCTTACTGACTTGTACAACCCACACATAATGTCATATAGGGCATGACTGTACTAATGCATGGCTCATTGATTATTACTAAGGTCAGAGTGTTCATCTATGGGAGTTTGTGCGAGACCTGCTGTTATACCCAACAAAGGACCTAGAAGCAGTGCGCTGGGAGAACCGAAAGGAGGGAACCTTCCGGGTTATTCGGTCTGACACCTTTGCACAGCTCTGGGGAGAACAAAAGAAGAACGAGTGTATGAATTATGAGAAACTGAGCAGAGCACTAAGGTGAGACTCACCAAAAATTGTAGTGGAATCTGTTTTAAGCAGTATTATTTTATATCAGGGACTGTTCCCATTTAAAATGAATGGGTTTCCCTCTTTCATGTATGAAATTCATGTGGAGCATATCTGTGAAGGTTCTCATTCATGCATGGAGGTACTGATGTACCAGGCCAATGGAAGAAGAACAGGAGAACACTATTCAATTGAGACCCTCTTTCAGATAAGCCTTCGCTTGAAGTGGAGGAAAGGTGTTGTTGATGAACTGTAACTTTAGGTGCTATGACACTTAGGTGAGTGTTCCTTGGTGGAATATAGAACTAGGGATGCATCCAGGATTCAGTTTGGGATTCGGGCAGGATTCGGCCTTTTTCAGTAGGATTTGGATTCAGCCGAATCCTTCTGCCCGGGAAATCTTGTGACTTTTTGTCACAAAGCAAGGAAGTAAAAAATGTTTTCCCCTTCCCACCCCTAATTTCTATATGCAAATTAGGATTTGGATTCTGTCGGCCGAATCTTTTGCGAAGGATTCGGCCAAATCCAAAATAGTGGATTCAGTGCATCCCTATATAGAACTGCTCTTCATTTCTAGCTTGACTATCATACACCTCTGGGATGTACTTCTAAAAAAAAGCTGGTATGTCACTTCATAACCTCATTTATGGAGTCCCTGTACCTGTAACATTTATGGAGTCCCTGTACCTGTAACTTCTCTAAGGAATGGTTACCTTAGGGTCAACCACCCCCCCTTAAAGGGGAACTATTGCGGAAATAAAGATTTAATATAAGCTTCCTCATACTTAAAGGGATCCTGTCATCGGAAAACATGTTTTTTTCAAAACGCATCAGTTAATAGTGCTACTCCAGCAGAATTCTGCACTGAAATCAATTTCTCAAAAGAGCAAACAGTTTTTTTTTATATTCAATTTTGAAATCTGACATGGGGCTAGACATTTTGTCAATTTCCCAGCTGTCCCTGTGACCAGGGACAGATTTCAAAATTGAATATAAAAAAATCTGTTTGCTCTTTTGAGAAATGGATTTCAGTGCAGAATTCTGCTGGAGCAGCACTATTAACTGATTCATTTTGAAAAAAATGTTTTCTCCCATGACAGTATCCCTTTAAGTAAGAAACTTCCCAACTACAATCAATTCTGCATTGTTTCTGAAATATCAAGTTTATCTTCACTATTCCTCTCTCAGCAACTGTTTCCCTTCATTCTGTCTTCATGCAGCAGTTGGGTGAATGATCCAATATAACTTATAGGTCCTTTCCTAGCAAATGAATTTGAGCTCACTCAAATAACTGATTCCAGTACAAACAAAATGTAACAAAGTAACTACCTTTTGCACAAATCTTGCATGTAGAGAGACAGGATGTCTGGAGATTTTAATAGAGTGAGCTCTAATACATCTTTTAAGCAAAAGGAGCCCCTTCTAAGATACATTGGATCATTCACCTGACACCCAACTGCTGCATGAAGACAGAATGAGGAGAAACAGATGCTGAGAGAGGAATAGTGAAGATGAACTTGATTATTTCAGAAACTGTACATAACCTTTAACTGATTTAGAATGTTTCTTATTTCAGTATGTTGAAGCTTATATTAAATTTTCATTTTTGCAATAGTTCCCCTTTAAAGGAGAACTAAACCCCCCCTATAAGAAAAGCTCTTACCTACTACCCTAGATAGTCTCCTCTCCCTGCTTCCCCCCGCATAGTTGATGAAATTGCCCCTAACACAGTACTCACATATCAGAGTAAATGCATCGGAGCTCATGGACGCCATCTTCTGGCTCTTCCGTATTCTTCTGATCGTCTTCCTTCCCTTCCGCATTTTCCGGAATTTTGCCACATGCGCAGTTGCTACGGTATGGAGGACTGCTCCAACTGCGCATGCACCAATACGGCATTCACTTAAGGAAGAATACAAAAGAGCTGGAAGATGGCGCCCATGAGCTTCGCTGCATTTACTCTGCACTGATACATGAGTATTGTGTTAGGGGTACTTTCAGGAGTAATCAACTTTGCAGGGGGAAGCAGGGAGAGGGGACTATGTAGGGTAGTAGGGAGTGGCTTTTCTTATTGGGGGGGGTTATTTCTCCTTTAAGGGTACCTCGACCTTAGGCCCTTTAGCAGGCCTACCTTCTGCTATGGTTGAGAGCAGAAAGAGTGTGAGGACAATTTCCTTTTCTTTTTATATACTAGGGAATAGGAACTTGCAAGCTACCCTTGGATTAATTGGCATAATTTCCTCCCACAAGCCATTGGTTACTTCCTGAGCAATGGGGGGGGTGTTAAGCCTATGGTTCATACCACAATATGAGGGCTATGGGGTGATAAGGAAGTTTGTGACCAACCAGGCAATAGTAAAAACTGCATTCTGAACTAGTAAACCCTAGGGCAACAAAATGAGAGGGAAATACAGCACGTATATTTGCATCCAATAAAAAAATCATGGAAAAACTGAAAAAACCAGGGTGTGTGTCTTATCTTATTGATGTGTTTATTCCATCTCCATTGATATGACTTTCACCTGGTCTCCTGGTATTCTTTCACTGCGTGCTGTGGCTTGTTCAGCTATTATATTAGCCGTTCCTTATTCTGAAATGACAGTTTGGTTTCTATATCTGCAGATCTGAAAAGACGCCTGTCCCAGCATGCTCAGGGTAATTCCACATTAAAAGTCAGATCGCATCAGAATTGCTCGGAAGTTTGAAAAATGCCATTGTCCCACTCCCTTGTGATTCATATAAGCTGAAACCATGCCACCTCACAGATCTGGTAGCTTTGATACATTACAGACAAAATACCTCAAAATTGACCCATGTGTCATGGGTGTAGGTTAGATATTTTGGGGACAAATGTTCACCAAAGCAGAACCTCATAGCATTAGACCAAAGGTGTATTTTATACAGATACTATAGGCTAGTGATCCCCAACCAGTGACTCTCAAGCAACACCGTGCTCACAAAGCCCTTGGATGTTGCACCAGTGTAAAGGTGTATATTTTTGGATTTCTGACTTGGAGGCAAGTTTTGGAGGCATAAAGACCAGTTATAGTCTGACAGTCCACATAAATAACCTATTACAGCCCTTATTTGGCAGCCCCTTTTTTAATGCTTGTGTTGCTCCCCAACTTTTTTATATTTAAATGTGGCTCACGGGTAAAATAGGTTGAGGACCTCTGCTCTGGGACATGTGGGCTCTTGTCCACTCTTGCAGATAAATCTGGAGGTGGAGTTTAGGGAGATGGGGGGGCGGAAGTAGGGGTAGGCAGAAGAGGCACCTACGTAGGTGGTGCTTGGCAGGTAGCTTTTAAGTGTCTTCTGCCTACCCCTAGTCCTTGTTCGCTGCCCTCTATAGCTCTCCCCTCCCTCCTCTCCTTCACTACCCTCCTTCATTCTCCCTCACCCTCCTCTCTGCTACTGCAAATGGTCATGGTAAGACTGACGCATGTTCAGACGCGCACAAGGGCTAGTGGGCAGCTTGGCCCGGCCCTGCAGACAGTGTCATAGATACAGTCCTGCACTAGACCAATGAAAGCTAAAATGCTGTTAGTATAATTAGCTGCATACAATAAGCCTTGTTGCTTGAACAGTTTCTATGGAAATAATTCTCTGGGGACTTTCAGGTGTCTTTGGTTTGTGCCCCAGCAAGAGATAAGCAAGAGATACTACATTGGTCCCCTAAATCTCTGACATATCTAGGGCCCTATCTTGTCCCAATCCTTCTCTGTCAGCGAGACATTTTTTTATTGTTGGGTATAAATAGAAAGTGAACAATGGTCAGGCAGGTGGGGCTCAGGCTAGTCCATTGTTGATCTTGCCAAAAGAAACATTTACACACCCAGTAACTATTGTATATGGAAACAGATCTGTGGCCAAGATGTTTGGGTTCAGTTGCATTAACCTCCCTGAAACTGAAGAATAATCACAATGCAATGCAGCTAAAAGGTGCCAATCTACTCTTTCTGTGATTCTGGTTTCCATAGAACTCATTTTGGATGTGGATCTTACATGCCTGCACCACCCCAGTCAGGCTGTGTAAGGTACACAAAATAATGAAACCGATAATGATACCAAAAATTGTATTTATTTATTGAAGCTTCAATAAGGCCTCACAGCTTAAAGATTAAAGATAAGCTTGTTAGGTAATGGCAGATGGACTCAGTGCAGTCAATATGTCACTATTCCATGCTCATCAGCCAATGTGCTTTACATTAAAGGGGATACTTACATTTCAATTAACTTTTAGTATGATGTAAAGATGTTTTTGTTTGATTTTGAGTTATTTAGCTTTTTATTCAGCAATTCTCCAGTTTGCAATGTCAACAATCTGGTTGCTAGAGCACACATTATCCTGGCAACCATGAATAGGGGAGAACCTCAATTGAAAGATGAGCAATTAAAAGTAGCAATAACAAAAAATTTTTAGCCTTACAGAGCATTTGTTTTTAGATGGGGTCAGTGATCCCCATTTGAAAGTTGGAAAGAGTCAGAAGAAATATTTCACAAACTATAAAAAAATAATAAAAAATGAAGGCCCACTGAAAAGCTGCTTAGAATTAGCCATTCTATAACATAATGAGAACCACCCCTTTAAATAACATTCAGCAACCCAAGGAGGGTTGAAAAGAAATAATGGCTACAAAATGTCTCACCTTATATCTGCCCTTTCTTTCAGGCACTACTACAAGTCGGGGATTCTGGAGAGAGTGAATGGCAGACTAACGTACAAATTTGGAAGAAAAGCCCATGGCTGGAAGGATGAACCTCTTCAGAAAGTCACATAGCACAGGCCCAGGAGAGAAATACTCACATAGACATTTAATAAGGGAAGGCTGGTCTAGGACATCATATTTATTCTCAGGGGAGTTCCAGTATCAAAGGATTGTATAGATATACAGATAAAGGTGGCTGTAAAATAAGACAATACTGGATGTTTGTGGTGGGCCGAGTTGGGCTAAAATCATTGGCCCTTGGGCTTTTGGGATCGGCAGAGTGGCCAATGTAATGCTGGCCATATATGTGATTCAGTACAATCCTAGCATTGATATAGAAGGTGGTTTGATTCCATAAACAGGCCAGATCGAATCAAACTGTCACCCAGTATTTGCTAGTTAGAACTAGGACAATAATGGTCACTAAGTTCCTTCCTATTTATCACTTGGACTCGATATTGTTAAATGTATCCCTGCTAAAGACATAAAACCATTCAGAGTGCTGCAGCACTGAATGGAGGTCTTTAGTTATGGTAAATGGCCAGAAATGATTTTGAGAGGCTTTGTGAGTTATACAAAGTAGGAATATCTCATCTCTGTTAATACTGCCGTTCCAGCAGAATTCTGCACTGAAATCCATTTTTCAAAAGAGCAAACAAATTTAATATTTAATTTTCAAATCTGACATGGGGCTAGACAAATTGTCAATTTCCTAACTGCCTCCGTTCATGTGACTTGTGCTCTGATAAACTTCAATCACTCTTTACTGCTGTACTGCAAGTTGGAGTGATATCACCCCTCCCTCCCCCCCAGCAGCCTAACAACAGAACACTGGGAAGGTAACGAGATAGCAGCTCCCTAACACAAAATAACATCTGCCTGGTAGATCTAAGAACAGCACTAAATAGTAAAAGACAAGTCCCACTAAGACTGATTCAGTTACATTAAGTAGGAGAAATAACAGCCTGCCAGAAAGTAATTCCATCCTAAAGTGCAGGCACAAGTCACATGACTGGGGCAGCTGGGAAATTGACAAAATGTCTAGCTCCATGTCATATTTCAAAATTGAATATAAAAAAATCTGTTTGCTCTTTTGAAAAATGGATTTCAGTGCAGAATTCTGCTGGAGCAGCACTATTAACTGAGGCGTTTTGGAAAAAACATGTTTTTCCATGACCGTATCCCTTTAACTACAACTCCCATAGCCACCAAGTGTCTTAAGATGTTGGTGGGTACTGGGCACTTGTACTTCAACGACTGATGGGCCATGAGTTGGGCAATATTGATATAAAGTGATGCATAGGGCTCAAGCTCAAGACATCCCCAGGGTCTGTCATGGACAGGCACCTTCACCCACTATTTAGTTTAGGTCATACCCCTTGATGTCAGAGCAGAGCTGTTTTGTGCAGATCTAATAAAAAAATGCAACCACTATGTGCCTCAATATTTGTAGGTTACTATAGAATGACAATTGATTTCAATGAGAGAAGTACTACTGAGCCCCAGACAGGGTCAGATTGGGGGGCCTGGGGCCCACCAGTCTCGAGGGCCCCCCTCTGACTCCCCTGCCCATACCGCGAAGCCCCCTCTGGGCCTGCTGCAACTGCCGCCCCTTTTCTTTCCAGGAGGAGGAGGTTATGGGCAGAGGTGATAGGTGGCAGTGAGTGGGTCTGGACCAGCTGTGCCCACTAGAACCAGGGCTCACAGAGTTTTATAGTCGGTTTCCCACTGGCCCAGTCCAACCCTAGCCCCAGATATATATATATATATATCTCCTTTCTGGAAAAGGACTAGAGTTTATATAGTGTGAATAGTACAACACAATGATGTCAGATCCCCTATATTTATCATAAATATATCCTTTTAAATATCTACATCTATCCCAGTAACATATAAAGAGCCAGAGGCTATTGAAGAATGTTTTTTTTTTAATGTCATATTGCTTATTCTGCTGAGGTACAATGAATGAAATATGTCCTTTTTAGTCCTGTGTCCAGGGTCATAATGACATAAATAAAGGTAAAATGCCAGATGAAGTTTACCAACTAATACCTTCATATAAAGCAGGTCTCTGATATGGAAGTATCCTCAATTTACTTTGCAAACAACACCTGCTGATATTTTAGTCTAAACCTGTTCAGTGTTTTCTGCAAATGTCTCTATTTTATATATTTTCATATAGATATTAGGCAACATTTTCAGAATAATTCAAGTTGTTAAATTACAGAGGAGTTGTTTATTTTTCTTGCTAAAGCTTCTTATTCCAGTCCTTCTATTAAGGGCACAAAATCCTGCAGTGATATGAACAATGGGCTTTTCTGATTTCATAATTGTTCAAAGGGGTTGTTCACCTTTGAGTTAACTTTTAGTATGATGTAGAGAGTGATATTCTGAGACAATTTGGCTTTTCATTTTTTTTTTATTATTTGTGTTTTTTTTTTTAGTTATTTATCTTTTAATTCAGCAGCTCTCCTGTTTGCAATTTCAGCAATCTGGTTGCTAAGGTCCAAATTACCCTAGCAACCATGCAATGATTTGATCAGAGATATAATAAGAGAATAAGAGACTGGAATATGGATGGTAGAGGGCATACATAGAAAGAAAAGTAATAAAAAGTAGCAATAACAATAAATTTGTAGCCTTACAGAGCATTTGTATTTTTGGATGGGGTCAGTGACCACCATTTGAAAGAGGGAAACACAGTCAGACAGGGCCACGGCGGCAGGACGCCAAAGGCATTGGTCGGACACCCCCTCCCAGTGTGCTCATGCATGTGCGCAATCTCAACTGCGCACATGCGCAAGTGCCAAAAGAAGACAAGGCAGTGTAACGAAGGGAAAGGGCAGGGGAAGGAGTGACGGAGGAAGATAGCTACAATTTTAACACAGTGGTTTACCTTTAAATTAACTTTGAGTATGTTATATAATGACTACTTCTAAGCAACTTTTCAATTGGTCTTCATTTTTTTTGGAATTAATTGCCTTCTTTTGACTCTTTCCAGCTTTAAAATAGAGGTCACTGAGTCACATCTAAAAAACAAATGCGCTGTAAGGTTAGAAATGTATAGTTATTTTTACTTTTTATTACTTATCCTTCTTTTATGGACCTCTCCTTTTCAAGGGTCGAAGTTATACATCCAGTCACTCCAGCCTTTATGCATTACATTTTTGCCTAACTAACTATATTAGAAATGTTTTTTATTTTGCACAGCCTATTTATCAAGTTTTTTTTTTTACACTGAACTGTTCCTTTAAGAGCAGCTTAAAAAGAGTGTCTATAGTGCTGCACAAAATGAATAGTACAAAATCCTGAAAAAAAAAGGCCATCTACAAACTGCCATCATGCTGAAAGTATATCTTCTGGGCATATTTTTCAAGGGTCGAATTTCGAAGTGAAAAAACTTTGAAAAATTTGAATTCAAAAAGACCAACCGAAATTAAGTCAAAGTTTTTTTTTTTTGGTCAAATAGGTGTGCTTTCGATCGAATAGGTCCGTTTGGCTAAATTCAAATCGTATGAATAGCGCATTGGAACGAATTCAATTTGAAGTTTTTCCCAAAAAAAAACATTGATTTTTAAAATCTACCAATTGACTCCAAATAGGTTCTAGCAGGTCCTCCATAGGCTAAAACAGCATATGCAAATTAGTGTTCGGCCAAATCTTTCATGAAGGATTCGGGGGTTCGGCCGAATCCAAAATAGTGGATTCGGTGCATCCCTAATTACAGAGAAAATGTAAATCATTTTTTAAAATGTGGATTATTTGGATAAAATGGAATCTATTGGAGATGGCCTGTCTGTAATTTGAGCTTTCTGAAAACCGGGTTTCTGGATAATAAGAAGTGTTTGTGCCCTTAGATAACCAATGTCATAGTGAAGGGATAAAAGTGAGGTGAAGGAAGTGATAGAATAGCACCTGTAATTAGGGATGCCTGAGGATTCGGTTCAGGATTTGCCCTTTTTCAGCAGGATTCAGATTCGCAAACCAGGCAGTAACCAATCAGTGACTTGAGGGGTAGTCACATGGGTCAGAACTGTTGCTTTTGAATTGGAGCTGAATGCTGAGGATCAATTGCAAACTCACTGAACAGTTATGTCCCATGTTACCCCCCTTATAGTCACTGACTAACTCAGAGTTAGAGAGCTGAAAAGCAGCAAGTATTGTTCTGTTATACATCCAGTCACTCCAGCCTTTATACATTACATTTTTGCCTAACTAACTATATTAGAAATGTTTTTTATTTTGCACAGCCTATTTATCAAGTTTTTTTTACACTGAACTGTTCCTTTAAGAGCAGCTTAAAAAGAGTGTCTATAGTGCTGCACAAAATGAATAGTACAAAATCCTGAAAAAAAGGCCATCTACAAACTGCCATCATGCTGAAAGTATATCTTCTGGGCATATTTATCAAGGGTCGAATTTCGAAGTGAAAAAACTTCAAAATTTGAATTCAAAAAGACCAACCGAAATTAAATCAAAGTTTTTTTTTTTGGTCAAATAGGTCTGCTTTCGATCAAATAGGTCCGTTTGGCTAAATTCAAATCGTATGAATAGCGCATTCGAACGAATTCAATTTGAAGTTTTTCCCAAAAAAAAAACATTGATTTTTAAAATCTACCAATTGACTCCAAATAGGTTCTAGCAGGTCCTCCATAGGCTAAAACAGCAATTCGGCAGGTTTTAGATGGCGAATGGTCGACGCCGAATTTTTAAAGAGACATAAAGAGTACATAATACATTTTGATATCAGAATTTTCACATTTTTTTCAAATTCAAAATGAATTTTGACTATTGTCTAGTCGAAGTACACAAAAAATAGCTCGAAATTTTATTTTTTTTCCATTCGAAAATTCACCTCAACCTTTGATAAACCTGGCCCTTAATGATATTTCAATAGCAGAAAAACACGACAGTGGGAATAAGGGAATACGCTTGGGTGCAACTGATCTCCTTAAACTAGGGGTATTAAAGTGATCTTCCTTTGTAGCAATTTACACGCCATAAATTGTATTTAAACCTCAGCCTGTGGAGTTTCATTTGCAATATTTAATGACTATGATTTGTCTCACCTACACACCCACCGTAAAAACAAACTTGTACAAGTCTAAATGTGCATCACTCTCGTCTGCAGACCTAAACCAAAGAAGGTCAGAGCAAAAATAATAATGAATTCTTAGATTTATTTTCCTCGGACAATAGCAATCATTCTTCCCGTGTTTGTTTCATTATCGGTCTGTCACAATCAACACTTAGCAGATTATCTGAGCATTCCAACAAGACACACTGATCCATGCACAAAAAATAATTCCAAAGTTTTTAATAAATTAAAGTGTCATTAAAACTAAAATCCAAGTGTCGCCTATATGAAAATGTACCTCATTTCATTCACAAATATATATTCTCTGACGGGGGAAAAAATACATCAGAATGAGTGTACACTTACTATGTGGCAAAGAGCAAGTATACAGTCTCCAATAGGAATGATGTATCTGATCTGTTTCCTTCAGTAGAGCTACAGAAAAATAAAATGATCTGTGACCACATCCATACTGCTTATACCCTATCTCTCTCTCTCTCTCTCTCTCTCTCTCTCTCTCTCGAGAGAGAGAGAGAGAGAGTGTAAATACAGTATAATATACACAAGAGCCATGAATATCCTGTAAATTATATCCTTATAAACGGTGAGTTCTGATGTCATCAGTTATAAACGGTGAGTTCTGATGTCATTTCTGTCACATGACTCACTGAAACGTGTATATTATAATAAATAAAGTACCCCAGTTGCAAAATATGAGGATATTATAAGTTACCTCGGAGTTCCATGACCTGTATAATAGGTCATGAAACTCCTCGGTAACTTGTTATATTCTTATATTTTACAAGAGGGGGTACTTTATTCACTAGATAGATAGATAGATAGATAGATAGATAGATAGATAGATAGATAGATAGATAGATAGATAGATAGATAGATAGATAGATAGATAGATAGATAGATAGATAGATAGATAGATAGATAGATAGATTTGTCACTACTACTAGGAGCACTTTCATATAAAGAAAATTGCATTTTAGCTCTAAGTATCCATTTCAAATGAATCCTTCTTGCTGATGCTGGAAATGGAATGCTGGGCTGCATGGAACAGGGTTATGCAGTGCACTGGTAATAATGAGCTGTGATAAAGCTTGCCAGTGTATTCTCAGAGGGAACATCAGGAATCCATCCAAGCAGATCACCTTCCTCCCCCTCCTCCACCGCCTCCTCCACCATTGCCTCCTTGGTTGCCAGCGTCAGACGCTCCCGACATCATTAAGAACAACACGACGGGAATAATGTACATCCACTGAAAATTAGAAACAATCGTTAGCACTAATTTTCTCTTTACAGCAATGTTGCCAGCTCATGTAAAGGCGCAGAAATTCAATTTAAGTGAACTGCAAATTGGAAGTGGAATTGGAAGTTTGTTAATTAAGGTCCAGCAGGGAGAATCATCCTAAAAGAGACAAATGACATACAACTGCAGCTAAAATACTGTATATATGGATATAAACATATTTAAGCTTCTTAGCCAACTCACTAAAAATATCTGCCTTCTGCTCTTTGCAAGCATGGACAGATCAACAACAGACTTCAGGGTACCCAGTGCCCATCCTGAGGTGCCAATGAAAGGGTGTCATTAGCTGGCAAAATGGAAGAAAAATAAGCTGGTACCTCTACAAAAAATGATTCCTAGTAGCCTGTGCCAATAGTGGTCCCACATTAACTCTATCAATTTCTTCTTTCGACTCCCTCAATCCACATTCTTCTGTCTCCCAATTGTTACTTCCCCACTCTTCGGACTTATTTCTACCCCTTCGTTACCCCCACTACATACATCACCTCACAATGAGTTTGCTAAATCTGCTGAGGCTGGTCTGATAGACTAGGCAGTTCAGGTATTAAGAGTACATAGCTAAAGTCGGCTGACAGCAGCAAATTTGGTGCTGGGGTAATCCAGCTGCAGATGTTTTGACATGGGACGGGGTGGAATAGCTCATGGGTAATCTAAAGCTACCAACATTTCATCTACAGCAGAACAATAAATTATTATTTAGCATGGCAGGTGTGTTAAAGGACCAGTAATATCAAAAATAAAAATTTAAAAAATGAGTTAGTATACATCGAAAAATAAACACCAAATTAAACTTTAAAATTGCAAAACCTGTATTAAGAAATAACTTACTGAAACTCCACTTCCGCTCCTGTTCAGAAAAGGCGACAGGGCGACGATCCATCCTGCAGTGCTCTACTTCTCCTCCCTGGCTATCTCCCATATTGTACTCAAGCGAGGTAAAACTGCGTTGTGCATTTCAGATACGTGTATGAAACAAGCCCAAATGAAAAGAATCCCAGTACCTGTGTACACAGACATTACCTCTCCAGAAGTCGCAAGGCAATGCACGGCTCCCCCGTCTTCTTCCAGCTCGTCCCTTGGCTATACGTACCCAGGCGGTCCCATGTCAGTAGTGCCGGAGATCAGTAGCCACCCAGAGCCCAGACATGACTCGCAATCCGGTCACTTATGGAAAGCACCTTTCCCAGGTAATACAGCCTGAAATTCCTCCCTTATGTCTGGACATTGCACTGTCCTACTGCACAATTGCCTCCATCGGCCTCGCATGATCCCGCCCTGCAAGGAGAATTCTCAAAATAACTACTTGGGGTAGTCCCCACAATACTACAGTCTCCGGGTGGCTACTGATCCCTGACACTACTGACATGTCCAAGTAGCCAAGGACCACCTGGGTACGCATAGCCAAGGGACGCGCTGGAATAAAACGGGGGAGCAGTGCATTGCGGTTTCTTGAGAGGTAATGTCTGTGTACACAGGTCCTTGGTGGGATCCAATGGCACTAGAATGACGCCCCAAAGCGGGGTGAGAGATAAAATCCCAAGAGTGGCTGCTTGCACAGTTCCCACACACAGTCCTTCCATGGCTATGCTTTTCCTGGGATTCTTTTCATTCGGGCTTGTTTCATACACGTACATCAAGGTATCCGAAATGGACAACGCAGCTTTACCTCGCTTCACATGCTGTCAGTACAATATGGGAGATAGCCAGGGAGGAGGAATACAGTGCCGCAGGATGGATCGTCGCTATGTCACCTTTTCTGAACAGGAGCAGAAATGGAGTTTCCGTAAGTTATTTCTTAATAAAGGCTTTGCAATTTTAAAGTTTAATTTGTCTTGGTGTTTATTTTTTGATGTTTACGAGCAAATTTTTTATTTGCCCTATAAAAGCAACACTCATGCATACATTCTGCTACCCAATTTCAATATTACTACTCCACTGGAGTTTTCTGCATATCCAAAAGCACTGCTTCATAATAATTATACAACCACCCTAGAGGTATTGTCTACAGAACTGCCACAGTGAGCAGAAATGAAATGTGAAGAGAGTCCCATCACCGAAATATAGAAAATCAGTAAAGGTAGAAAATGTGTATGTATATATATATATATATATATATATATATATATATATATATATATATATATATATATATATATATGTATCCAAGTCTATTTATCCACAGGTTTTTACCTAAGGTTATATATGAAAAGTACCATTTTATTACAGGAGCCAATTATGGCCATCATGAATGAAACTAGTTGTAAAATCCCTGTTTCTGAAATACATTGATGAATTAGTAATGTGACGTAGCACAACTAAACTCTTCTCCACCCCCCTACTTCATTACCTCTATAAGGAGAAAAATGGAAGGTATAGGGTATGGCAAACAAGGAGGCCATGTGAAAAAGTATTTGATATTTCAAATAAATCTATAAATTGTGCAACTGATCATGGTAGCTCTAAATGTACTAATTGAGATTATGTCTCAGAACTCAGAGCAAAGAAAGGCGTAAAGGAAAATAAGCTTAGGAGTAGAGAGAGAGTTGATGAGAATTACTTTAAATCCTCAGGCCTGCTGTCCTGGCTCCCTCGGAACCTTCGCCGAATTGGTTAACATTAGCAACATTGCCCCTCCCAGAATAATATACCACTGTGAGGAGGGAAAGATAAAACAGGCAGTCACAAAAAGCCCTGTTTATACGTTGGCTAAAAGGAGGTTCTCTCAATCTGCTTCCATAATGTTTTGTTAGGGATGCACCGAATCCAGGTTTTTGGCTTTTTCAGCAGGATTTGGATTCAGCCGAATCTTTCTCCCATGCAAAACCGAATCCTAATTTGCATATGCAAATTAGGGGCAGGGTAGGGAAATTGTGTGACTATTTGTCACAAAAGAAGGAAGTAAAAAATTTTTCCCCTTCAAATTAGGATTTGGTTCGGCCGAATATTTCTTAGAAGGATTTGGGGTTTCGGACAAATCCAAAATGGTGGATTCGGGGCATCCCTATTTTTTGTATTTTCGAAAAAGTTATTTTATATTAAAAAAAGTGGAGTCCTGTATGAGGAAGCATACATCAATATCATTAGAAGAAAAACACTAGTTTCTGTAGTTGAAATTTAATCAAACCTTAAACTTACATATTTGGCAAAGAATGACTTCTGCTCTTGGGGATTCTTTGCTTTTTGGGCTTGTTCCATTTCTAGACGTTCAATAAATGCTGCTGTTTCAGGTCTAAAGAAAGAAAGAAAGAAAAATATAAAGGCATAGGTATACTCTTAAAATAATGGTCAACTAATAAGTGTGCGTGCCTGTCTAAAGTGTAAAGGTTCACACAGCTAACCATTTAAAGGAAAACTATACCCCCCCCAAACAATGTAGGTCTCTATTAAAAGATACTGAGTAAAACAGCTCATGTGTAAAACCCTGCTTCATGTAAATGAACCATTATCATAATAATATACTTTTTTAGTAGTATGTGCCATTGGGTAATCATAAATAGAAAATTGCCATTTTAAAAAATAAGGGCCGCCCCCTGAGATCTTACGATTCACTGTGCACACATACAAACCACATGTAAGGTCACATGAGCCAATTAACAGACAGAGTTCTGCCTTTTGCTTCCTCACTTCTTCCTGTTACAGTTAGAGTTGAAGTATTTCTGGTCAGGTGATCGCTGAGGCAGCACAGATAGAGTCACGAAATGGTGGTTCAAGGCAAGAGATGTAAAAGGGCAATATTTATGTAAATATATATTCCAGTTTGGTAAGATTCTTTAATATGTCATTCAATTTGATATAAACTATCTGTTGCTTAAGTATTTATTTTGGGGGTATAGTTTTCCTTTAAAGATGTTCAATGCCCAATATTTCAATTACTTTTATCACCTCCCCCGACTTTCTATATATATATATATATATATATATATATATATATATATATATATATATATATATATATATATATATATATATATATATATATATATATATATATATATATATATATATATATATAGATAGATAGATAGATATAGCAAATAGGTCATGGAACTCCAAGGCGACTTCTAATATCCTCATAATTTGCAACAGGGGTACACATGTGAATCATGTGACAGGAATGACATCGCTAAGCTCTGATTATAACTAATTACATCACTAAGTACCATATATAAGGATATAATTTACAGAATATTCGAAGCTATATATCTATCTATATATAGATATATAGATATAAATATATTCAGAAACAGAAATATGAACTAGAACATTACACTCACACTGCTGCAGCTATTGGCTGCTGAATATGGACAGTGGTGTTAAACATTTCCAAGTCCACATCCTCCACCTCTGCACCATTGCAGGACCCAGGGAAAGTCACAATGGAAACGCCAATGACATTTCCTGAAATATCTGTGTGAACGGTGATTTCATCAGAGAGATGGGACTCAACCATGGAACACTGTAAAGAGAAAAAAAAAAAGGTCAGTTGGGCCGGTATGGTTCCTTCTCTTGTACCAACACAATAAACCTAACACGCAACATATTAGACAACTTACTGCTCGGACAAAAGATGTAACATATTCATTGACCTCTTCTGTAATACCCAGTTTTCTTGGGATCCTGATTCGATAAAGCCCATTCAGATTTGCTATATCCTATAAGGTTAGAAAAAAAATGTAAGCAATGTCTCAGCATAATCATTACATTTTAATAGAAACAAATAAATAAAGCATCAATTATCCAATGCCTTTGTAGTTACAGATGTTCTCTTATGGTTTTTAAGCCTACTCACCCGTAATTTGTTTCTCTCATCTTCTGTGAGTTGCTTCTGCAGAATGGATATGCTCTGCTCTGCTGTCCCACTCCAGAACAAAGATCCTCTTTTCTTAAAATCGATGCTATCATCTGCGTGAGAACATAAACAATGACACTTATGCCAATTATTCATACCAATTAGGGATGCACTGAATCCAGGATTCAGCCGAATCCTTCTGCCTGGCCGAACCGAATCAGAATTGGTACATGAGAATTAGGGGAGGGAAATCGCGTGACTTTTTGTTTGCATATGCAAATTAGGATTCGGTCCGGCCGGGCAGAAGGATTCGGCCGAATCCTGCTGAAAAAGGCCGAATCCCGAACAGAATCCTGGATTCTGTGCGTCCCTAGACTAGATACAAGGAATTGACAGGTTGAACAAAAAGTAATGACATCCAAACCATGGCCATTCAGCTTTTAGCATGGTACAACTCCCAACATTTACCATCTAATGACAGTTATATTCTTGCACATGATTAAGCCGGATTGCTGCATGTAAATAGTATTCTGTTATTATACTGACACCCGTCAATGTATAATTTATTGTACAGTGCTGTGAATACAGGTTGAACTGGGCAAATAAAAATATACACATATACATAGAAAAACAGAAGAACCGGGAATTTGTAAGGCAATTTCTGGGCACCCAGACAAACATCCACTTACCGAGTTCAAAGGAATGCTCGAGTTCAAGGTTGGTTCCGCAGCTTTCCGACTCTCTTCCATCTCCTGTCTGAATAACACAAAACAATTTACAGGTGGATGTTCAATTCATTCTTATCACTTGAAGACTGCTGCCAGCTTTAAACAGAATTAGCTGATTATTCCCATTTTTTGTTAGGAGAGAGGAACTAGGGCAGCCAACCTGGCATGTGCGCACAAGTTAAAGTGGCAGTACATGATAAGATCCGCGTGTTGCCTGAGGTTGAGATATGCCCACCAAGGTAGGGCGATATCGGGTTAGTCCGACCATTTGGCTCTAGGGCCAAACAATCGGGTTAAAGCAGGGGAACCCAAAAGGTAGATGGGGATCTACCAGTAGACCTTTAGCTGGTGATCAGTAGATCTCAATACACTGTCCACAAACCACCCTCCTGTTTCATGCTTTTCATTCAGAAATGTATTATATTAGGATTGCATAAGAAATAGTTGTTTATTAAATATAGCAATATACATTTTCTCACAAATCAATATTTAAATAATATTTTCCCTGGAACAGAATGCTAAGAATGATTTTATGGATGTAGATCATATTGGGACATCATCACTACAAGTAGACCTCGTATTAGTAAAGTAAGGTCACTCCTGGATTATAGAGAAGGAAATGGGTCCTAGGACAACATAACCTAGCCGATGTGTCCTCAATCACAGGAAAAATCAAACTTGCCCAATTGATATCAGCCAGATTTTTGGCCTGATATCAATCAAAAGCCCCCACACACGGGCAGATAAGATGCAGAATGGTCTAAAGCAGGGGTCCCTAACTGGCGGGCCACGGGTAGGGTTGCCACCTGTTCTAAAGAAAATGTACTGGCCGGTGGCGGGGAACAAAAAGGGGTGGGCCATGATGTAAAAAGTGGTGGAGTCACACATAGTGATGTAAAAGGAAAGGAGCAACATGTGTGATGGACAGAAACCTGAAAAAAGGTAAGTATTGAGCAAATTAGGGGCGGGCCAAGGGCTTTTTCTTAAGGGTATTACGAATTACCGGCAACTACACTACGGCCTTGGCAGGTGTTTTACCGGCTAGGGCACTGAAATACCGCCGGGTGGCAACCCTAGCCATGGTCCACTACCTGGCCGCAGATATACTTGAACTGGGCCGCCACGTCAAGTCCGAATTTGACGCTGGTGTGTCGGTATTTGTTGATGCCGAATGTGCGAAATGTGACATGTCACACGCATAATTTGGAGCTGGTGTGTCCGAATTTGACAAGGCACACGCAAAATTTAAAGGGATACTGTCATGGGGGAAAAAAAAATTCAAAATGAATCAGTTAATAGTGCTGCTCCAGCAGAATTTTGCACTGAAATCCATTTCTCAAAAGATCAAACAGATTTTTTTTATATTCAATTTTGAAATCTGACATGGGGCTAGACATATTGTCAATTTCCCAGCTGCCCCAAGTCATGTGACTTGTGCTCTGATAAACTTCAATCACTCTTTACTGCTGTACTGCAAGTTAGAGTTTTATCACCCCCCTCCCTTTTCCACCCAGCACCCAAACAAAAGAACAGTGAGCAGGTAACCAGATAACAGCTCCCTAACACAAGATAACAGCTGCCTGGTAGATATAAGAACAACACTCAATAGTAAAATACCATGTCCCACTGAGACTCCTTAAGTTACATTGAGCAGGAAAAACAGCAGCCTGCCAGAAGGCATTTCTCTCCTAAAGTGCAGGCAGAAGTAACATGACCAGGGGCAGCTGGGAAATTGACAAAATGTCTAGCCCCATGTCAGATTTCAAAATTGAATATAAAAAAAATCTGTTTGCTCTTTTGAGAAATGGATTTCAGTGCAGAATTCTGCTGGAGTAGCACTATTAACTGATGCGTTTTGAAAAAAACATGTTTTCCGATGACAGGATACCTTTAACAGGGCCGGGCCAAGACAGCCGGGCGCCCAAGGCAACCTGGCAGCCCTCTTCACCCCCTTGCGTGAAGGACTTCGAGTGCGCATGCGTGCACGCCCAGAAATGCGCATGCACGCACAGCTGGAAGTGTGCACGTCAGAAACTGCGTGTGTCAGGAACTGTGACAAACTGCACATGCCGGAAATATTTTAATTTGTGAAGGGGGAAGAGAGCACCGGTGGGAGAGAAAGGGTCCGGACAAGGGGTAGGCTGAAGAAAGAGGTACGTTCTTGGCGCCCCCACTTGATTGCGCCCTAGGCACGTGCCTCTTCTGCCTACCTCTAGTTCCGGCCCTGCCCTTTAAGCGCCACGCGCAGTTCACGCCCCCCTCCCAGTCTTTTAAAAAAGATTAGGGCTTTACACCAGTCCCTGGGGCAAAAAATGTTGGGGACCGCTGGTCTAAAGGACTGATATCGCCAGCTTTAATCTGCCCGTGTATGGCCACTTTAAGGGCAGAGAAACATGTGGAGATAAGGGGAGATTAGTCTCCCTGCAACAAATAGCTTTTTCTTCAAGCGACTAATCACCCCTTACTGCAGTTCGCCGGGCGACTAAATCTCCCCGAATCTCCATGGGTGTCTCTGCCCTTAAGCGTTAAATAGATATCGGTCAAGTGCTTCCACGTGGGATGCAAATGAATGCTAATAAACTCCCATATCAAAGAATAGTTAACTACAGATAATGTGTATATATATTATATAGTGGGATATCCTGTATGTACCCTGCAGTGTATATTGTAATCCTGACGTGTATACTGAATATCTAATGCACAATATAAAATGTCCTTTGTACTCAGAGCTGAGTAACCCTCACAGGGGCCTAGTTAAGCCGAGGGCCCAGAGTACGTTTAATTCCAGCCCTACCCAAACAAAGATGTTATTGATTTTCATGGGGGTTAGTGCCCTGGTTCAAATGTGCCTTGTGTTAGTTAATGTGCCCCAGTGTGTCTGTAATAAATCTAAATTCAGTCTGTCCCAGCTGTAGCTTTAATTCCCCGAGCACAGTCAGCAGCTCCGAGCAAGCCCCCAGTATATACACCTGCTGCCCGTCATTGAAACCCACTCACCTTGAGCCTGCACACAGAGCCCTGAGCAGCCGCCGCCGCTAAGAGGAGAGGCAGCGCAATAAGCCAAGCCCAGCGGTTACCGAGCACTGTACCCGATAAGGGACCGGCCCTTTGCCCTCCTAAACAACCAGCTGCCATGACAGAGAGGGGAGGGTCGGTCTAACTAGCACAATTCTTCACCTCTTTGGTACAAGCGACAGACTGCGCATGCCGGATGTACCATGAAGCCTTACCCACAGGGGTTTAGGTTTGCGCTAATATTAACTTATTTGAGACAGATATTACAAAAACGGCATCGCTAGTATATTCAGGGGTCGTAAAGGCGCATTGCGGGTTGCAGAAGAACTATTTTATAACGGGATACTTTATTTTGAGGAGATGAAACGCGTGTTTCAAGCCTCTTTTTAGCGAACCAATCTTCTTGGGAACCCGTAGTGACGTCACGGTGACGGGGCCATTTGGGGACGCGCACAATGAAATCAGTTTGTGTCAGGTATAACTTTGGGTGGGGCGTGTGAGGCGTCGAGTGGTCTGTGGGGGGTTACCCCGTACTTTCACTAATTGGTAGTTGGCACATCAAACCTATAAAGAGTTGGAAAGCTACTCCTACTACTACTCCTACTACTACTCCTACTACTACTCCTATTACTACTCCTCCTACTACTACTACTACAGTCCTTTATTAGGGTCAACGGCGCCGGGAGAGGCAGCAACATCATGTTCGTTCAAACAGTTTATTTATATATACATATTAAAGTGGACCTGTCACCTACACATAAAAAACTGCATAATGAAAGTCCTTTCCAAATTAAATATGGAACCCCAAAATTTTTTTTCATTAAAACATCCATACCTGTTATAAAGGTGTTTAAATATCTAAACTGTCAATCAAATATTACCTGCCCCGCCTCTATGCCCGTGGCATAGAGGAGGGGCAGTCAATTACTTTCACTTTCCATTCAGCACTTCCTACATGTCACTGCTCTCCTCCCATTCCCCCTTCCCTCCTCAGGCTCTATAATTGTGTAGGGCACTGCACATGGACATTAGGTCCCTCATTCTGGTTCATACACAAGATTTTGGGGTGATAAACAATTTCCCTTAATAACCGTGTCCACAAAATGGCTGCTGCCTGCTTGCTGTGATTGTATAATTCCAAAACAGAAGGAAACAAAATTTAAATAATAAATACAGTGTAAGTAAAGTTTATTTTGCTCAACTAACATGATAGAAAAAAAATTGAAATTATTTCTTAGGGTGACAGGTCCCCTTTAAGCAGAGTTGTTGTCTAATTTTCCAAACCAGCTAAAGGGACAGATTCGCCCGTCACCAGAGGGGTAACTACAGAGGAGGGGAGCAGGAGGTATAGGGACCCCATAAGGCCTTAATACATATACAGTTTCAATACTTATTGGTAAAACAGCGCAATCTCTAGAAATTTTTGTGGCCAGCAGGTTTTTACCGCAAAATTAGCTGAAATTGAGGAAAGTCACCGGAAAATGTGAGACTGCTTGATTGATGGGGCACGGGGGCAGTTTTCCAGCCAAATTGGGCTACTAATTTAAAGGCCAGGTGGGTTTTGAAAGTACAAACTAGCCAAGGTACAGATTTGGGCAACTTTTTGGGCCTTTGGCTGGTTTGTTCTTTGGAAACCAGCCAAAGTTTTTTCTTGCCCTAATGTGTCAAGCCTGTGTCTCCCAATGCATGTTGGGTAATGTAGTGTTTAACAATTTGCCGACTGCCAAGTTTAATGTAAGACTACAATACCCAGCATGCAATGGGACTGACTTGTGTAGCAGTCGGGATTTAACAGATTTTGGGCTCTGTACCCCAGTCTCCCATCCCTCCTAAGCATTCTCGCATTTTCCAGTGATTTTCCTCAAGGTCTGACAATTTTGGGGCAAAAATCTGCTGGCCACCAAAATGTCTAGAGGTTGACCTGTTTAACCAATATTTAGTGAAATTGTATTAGGGATTTATAGGGTCCCTATACGTCCTGGGCCCCCCTCAGTAGTTACCCCCCTGGTGACGGGCAAATCTGTCCCATTTTGCTTCATGGAAAAATGTGAAAAATTCCATTCAGTGAGTATTTGCTATTCCACATATCTGAGGGCAAGGTTATTATATTAAAATGATAATGTCATCATAAGACGTCTGTGGAGCTCTTGGACATGCTGGGGGCTATAAACATTCCATTATGTAGGCCTTGATTATGGTCTTCAAAAACAACTATTATCTCCCGTATAGGAGGAGGTTGGCTACTTTAATTGTATGTCGTCTGCTACTATAGGACACCGCTGGGCCTATGTTGCTTGTTAGTGGACGGTTCTCCATAATTTTACTGTATATTCATAAGCACATATGGGTCACCAGATAGAACCATAAACCCTTAAAAACAATGTCCATTCCTGTTTCTTTGTCACTGCAACTACATGCTGTGTTCTCTCTCGGCTATGCCTTCAAACCCAGAAAACTTAGGGTAGGTGATACCTTGTATTGGCTAACGTCTTATGAATTTGCTTTAGGCATGGTATAACACACAACTAAAAGTTTATATGTCCACTTCATGGTCCATGTACAGGGTTGCTATTGCAGTTTATTGGTTTGTGTTTGATAAACAATAAATTAAATGGATACTGTCATGGGAGATTTTTTTTTTTTAAACATCAGTTAATAGTGCTGCCCCATCAGAATTCTGCACTGAAATCCATTTCTCAAAAGAGCAAACAGATTTTTTTATATTCAATTTTGAAATCTGACATGGGGCTAGACATATTGTCAATTTCCCAGCTGCCCCAAGTCATGTGACTTGTGCTCTAATAAACTTCAATCACTCTTTACTGCTATACTGCAAGTTAGAGTGATATCACCCCCTCCCTTTTCCCCCCCAGCAGCCAAACAAAAGAACAATGGGAAGGTAACCAGATAACAGCTCCCTAACACAAGATAACAGCTGCCTGGTAGATCTAAGAACAACACTCAATAGTAAAAACCCATGTCCCACTGAGACACATTCAGTTACATTGAGAAGGAAAAACAGCAGCCTGCCAGAAAGCATTTCTCTCCTAAAGTGCAGGCACAAGTCACATGACTGGGAAATTGACAAAATGTCTAGCCCCATGTCAGATTTCAAAATTGAATATAAAAAAATCTGTTTGCTCTTTTGAGAAATGGATTTCAGTGCAGAATTCAGCTGGAGTAGCACTATTAACTGATGCGTTTTGAAAAAAACATGTTTTACGATGACAGGATCCCTTTAAGAACCGACTGCATCAATGGTACAGGTATGGGATCCGTTACCTGGAAACCCGTAATACAGAAAATTCTGGATTACGGAATGAACAACTCCCATAGACTCCATTATAATCAAATAATCCAAATTTTTAAAAAATATTCCCTTTTTCTCTGTAGTAATAAAACAGTACCTTGTAATTCATCCAAACTAAGATATAATGAATTCTTATTGGAAGCAGAACTAGCCTATTGGGTTTATTTAATGTTTACATCATTTTCTAGTAGACTGAAGCAATGAAGATCCAAATTATGGAAAGATCTGTTATCCAGAAAACCCCAGGTCCAGAGCATTCTGGATAACAGGTCCCATACCTGTATAATATAAATATTAGCACTTATTACTATTGGTCAGGGATTCAGTGATGAAATCATCCCAAATTTCCCTAACACTCAGGTGATCAAATTTGCAGCATAGAACTGTTTGGTGATCTCCCAAATGAGGGAATTAATACTTGTATGAAGAACGTAGGTTTTTTAGCAGAATAGTGGTCAGAGTTAGAATACTTATGTTTCATGTGTTCTGGAGACCAGCAGGGGGTGCACAATCACTGCTAAATCAAATGTATATTAATAAAAAGCTATCTTTTTATGTATTTTTTTTTTTTTTAACAGACATAGCTAATCTAACAGAAATATCAGCCACCAAACGTAGAATTATTTATTTGATTGTGCTTAGTAAAGTTAAGCAGCATTCATTATAATATTAGCTTGTGCTGCAAGCACTGTGAATGGGGGAACAGGGGTGTAACATGGACATTACACTAAAGAGCTTATTTAATCACACAGTAACTATATAAGTGCAGTTACCAAAAACAACCAATCAGCAATTTAAACAGACAAGCTAGAAAATAAATAAACATAGATCTGATTAATTGCAATGGGTAACTGCATTGGTGCCATTTAGCAGCTATGTTTGTGCAATTTAGCAACCATGTTGGTACAGGCAGGGCTGCCATCAGGGGGGCACAGGGGGTACAAGTGTACCGGGCCCGGCTGTGATGCAGTTTTTGAAATAGCCGGGACCCCCTTGACAGCCCCAAAGCAGTGCCGCCTCCTCAAAAGTCCTGAACTGGCGAAAAGCAGAAGTCACGAAAATAGCCGTACTGCCGAAGTCCAGAAGCCGCAAAAAGATCTGAAGTCACGAAAAGAGCAGAACTTGAAGTCCTGAAGCCACAAGTTCAGTTCTACTGAACACCAATGTGTGTTTTTTTATTTTTTTAAGCCCTAGCCATCAATGTATTATTTTAATACTCTACAGACCCTGCGGGTGAAAAAAGATGATTCCTTTGATTCCTGCTCTAAATACTAAAAGTTAACTCAACGTTGAACAACGCCTTTAAAGGAACAGTTCAGTGTGAAAATAAAAACTGGATAAATACATAGGCTGTGCAAAATAAAAAATGTTTCTAATATAGTTAGTTAGCCAAAAATGTAATATACAAAGGCTGGAGTGAACAGATGTCTAATAAAACAGCCAGAATCCAACTTCCTGCATTTCAGCTCTATAACTCTGAGTTAGTCAGCGACTTGAAGGGGGGCCACATGGTACATTTCTGTTCAGTGAGTTTGTAATTGATCCTCAGCATTCAGCTCAGATTCAAAAGCAACAGATATGACCCATATGGCCCCCCTCAAGTCCCTGATTGGTTACTGCCTGGTAGCCAGGGTAACCAGTCAGTGTAAACCAAGAGAGCTGAAAAGCAGGAAGTAGAGATCTGACTGACATGTTATACATCAAATCACTCTAGCCTTTATACATTACATTTTTGGCTAACTAACTATATTAGAAACATTTTTTATTTTGCACAGCCTATCTATCTACCCAGCTTTTATTTCTACACTGAACAATTCCTTTAAGTATTGAATAGAAATACCATAACACTCACCATTGTGCATGAGGAGGCTCTCCCTTACCTTTCACCAAAATGAACAGCAATGTCAGAGCTGTACTGTACTTGAATATTTTTATGTACAGTACTTCCCATAATTATGAATACAGTACTTTTTATAATTATGAATACAGTATTCCCCATAATTATGAATACAATACTTCCCATAATTATGAATCTTATATAAGAATACGGATGATATCTCTATCATTAAAGGGCATGTAAAGGCAAAAAAAAAAACCCCATTTTTACTTTACTTTAATGAAAAAGAAACCTATCTCCAATATACTTTAATTAAAAAATGTGTATTGTTTTAATAAGAAATCTGACTGTATGCTGTATTGTTTTAATAAGAAATCTGACTGTATGCAGTGAAATTCTCCTTTCATTTACTGCTGTGGATAGGAATTGTCAGACGGTCCCTAACTGCTGAGCAGGGAAACAATCATACTTATGAACAGCAGGGGGAGCCTCCGCCTTAATTCCCAGCCATGCAGAACTCAAGCAGCTTTGTTTGTTTCCTTGTAGAGCAGTCGGCAACTGTGTAGAGATTTGTATTGGATTTTGTTTTTGCTTTTACATCCCCTTTACTGTTTCCAACTTCAGCTGCAGGGACAAAGATCATGGAGCCAGATTTAAACAGATAAACTGGGATTCTATTTGGATAATTATTTTGCTGCAGACACTGGTTTTGCAGATTTGGAGAAAGTTTATATTAAACAATACAAAAACTATAAAATCCACATTAGATTACATGACAACACAGGACCCAGTGCAGTCTGTATATTCTGATTATTAATCAGTCTTGCTATATCGGCTTCTGGCAGATATTATATGACTTGTCCTGTTTTGATAATTTATGACGATCCCTAACCAGACCACACTGAGCATGTGCACATGTCTTGGTCTTGCAAAGATGTTTAACAAAGTTACAAGATGGTGACCCCCCCTGTGGCCAACTTTGAAAGCATAAATAATTTGTTTGATTAGGCTTGTGGTGCAGTAAGTTCATGTTTATGTTTAGTGTAGATAATACAGCATTTCTAGCCTTATTCTATTTCAGACTTTACTTCCCCTTTATTTTAGACAACCAATAGATCCCATTATATACATTCTAATTACTTTATTTAAAACAAGTCACTAAAAAAACCCGGCATTTTAATCAGTGCAAATACAGCTAACAGCATAGTCAGCTGTTTACAATTGCATGGGGTGCCAATGTGCCATGATTAATGGCTTATTCCCAGGGACAAGACATATAGATCACTACATCCAAACACTGATGTTTAACTGTGATCCTTTGGGTGCAATGGGTTGATGCACTAGTTCTTGAAGCATGTTTGATTCCATTTCTTGTTTGTGTCACCGAATGGCTTGTGTGTAGTCACCCGTCAGGAGCCGGATTCTCCACTGCTTCCTTTCAGCCATCCTCTGTACCAGAGTTCCCATTATCACTCTGGTACAAGGGTTGGGAGAGAGAAAGAGTGGACCGTTCTAATAATGTACATTGAAGTTACCAGCTGCTCAGATCTGTAAGACAAATGGACATGCCGGTTACATTTCATTGTAACAGATTTGTACCCCCCCCATGTGCTATTTTACATTATACAGGTATGGGATCCGCTATCCGGAAACCTGTTATCCGGAAAGCTCCAAATTACAGGAAGGCTATCTTCCATAGACTCCATTTTAAAAAAAATAAGTCAAATTTTTTTTCAAGTTATTTCATTATCTTTGTAATAATAAAACAGTTAATTTTACTTGATTCTAACTAAGACACAATTAATCCTTATTGGAAACAAAATCAGCCTATTGGGTTTATTTAATGTTTAAATTATTTTTTACTAATTTGATTTTTAATAATTATTTTTACTAGGATTAAGGTATGGTAATCTACTGTAAATTGCAGAAATCTGGATAACAGGTCCCATACCTGTATATTTTTTTTTTTACAAAATGTGGCAAAAATAGCACAAAGCACCATGCATGTTGCCCATAGTGCACTTTTTTCTAGCAAACAATTGAATTAACCCTGTTAAGTTAAGGGCAACGAAAGCAGCACAAATTGTGCTCCCTATGTATGGACCACCACATGCCATCTATATCAATATGCAGAAGCTCCTAAAGAGCTGGTTCACCTTTGAAGTAAATTTTAGTATTTTACAGAATGCCCAGTTCCTAACAATTGTGCAATTGGTCTTCATGATTTATATTTTATACTTTTTGTGTTAATTGCCTTGCTCTTTTGCCTCCTTTGGGTCACTGGTCCCATCTAAAAACAAATGCTTGGTAAGGCTATAAATGTATTCTCATTGCTACTTTGTATTACTCATCTTTCTATTCAGGCCTCTCCTATTCATATTCTAGTCTATTATTCAAATCGGAGCATAGTTGCTATGGTAATTTGGACCCTAGCAACCAGTTTGCTGACTGAAGAGCTGAATAAAAAGCTAATTAACTCATATAATAGGAATTATAAAAACCAACTGCAAATTGTCTCAGAATATCACTCTCTGCATCATACTAACATTTAATAAAAAGGGGTAAAGAACCCCTTTAACCACTATTATTCTGTTCCACAGGTACAAGGCAGGGCAATTGTGGGCACAGATACACGAGGAGCCCTGCATCTGCCCTGTGCTTGTTCTGACAGATCCATCATAAAGATGAAATCGGTGGAAGGCGCACGGCACTCATCCACAATACAGAAGGTTAGAGAGCTAAGTGCATTGTGTGTATAGGCAACATGTTTTTGCCCATTGGCGGGCATTGCAGTTGCAGGACTCAAATACAAGATGTGTGTACTTCTATCCACTTAAACTTATTGTCAGAAAAAGAAATTCTGATTTTAGCCTCCGAGCGTATCTATCGTGTGCGTGTTTATTATACAAGGGTGCTCTGGAGGTTCCTGGAAGGTATAATAATAATAGGTAGGTTGCATGAGTCAGCTCTCACTGATAGCAGCTTCCTTTGCAGAAAACAATTAAAATTACCCTGTTACGTTAAATGTCTTGCTGAAGGCAAACTACAGTGAGTCAGAGCTGACTCATACAACCTACCTGGTTTTGGAGTTGTTCTGGGTCTCCAGTGTTGCACGGAACTGCCCGCATTATGAAATGCCTGTCACGGACCTATTGGTGTCATTGGTCTTGATACTTATGAGGCTATGCAGAGTATAAGCCCATTCCACTCCAATTGTGCTCTAATATCACATGTACCCATGGGTGTGGCTGTGAATTTGAACCCACCAGCTGTCAGCAATTGCTGAAGGGCCACAGGTTTGTATGACTGGTACCATATCTGAAAATTTTTATATCAAAAGATATATGTCCCAAAATGAATTATTTATTAGTATTCACATATTAAAAAATATTTTTCTTTGATACATACTGACCCCAAATGGCCCACCTTATGCGTTTCGTACCCTCCGGCACTTAGTCATAGATGTCACATAGACACCTATGGCTAAGTGCCGGAGTGTACGAACCGGGGCATGTCCATCTGGCTATGTCTAAAAATATACGGAAATCAGATGTATGAACTCCCGATTATAAAATAGTTTATGGTACCATATCTGCCTTAGATTTGTATTGTCATTGCAGATGCAGACATGCTGTATATCTATTTCTGCATTCACACCAACCATGTGCTTTCCCTTTGTCACTGCTGTTGTGAAACTATGAATCTGCAGTGTTGAACTCTCTGTGTACTTGTGTCATAGTAAAAGTGCACTGTAAAGCTAGGCACACACACGAGCACTAAAGTAATAATGACTGTATATTACACACAATGCCTAAAATTGTACACTAACTGAATGTGCGGGCAGGAAAAACCCAACCTGCACATTACTTTTTATTGTCTAGTACTGTGCCCTGAGTCTTGCACGCATTGAGGTTCTAATATTACATCTGCTACCCTTTCTATAGACAAAAGGTTCATGATTCAAATAGCAGAATGACTGTCCATGATGTACCTAGTGTTCGATATGGAACAACACTACTCAATTTCTTTGATTAAAAATGCCTGAATTACATTATTTTCCGGGCATTACAGCAGGATGATTTACCTAATGTACCTAGAATAATGCCGGCACTGTGACTGTGTACTATTAACCTCAAAGTACAACCAGAAGCTACGTCTGTGATTCTAAAAGCATTAATATGTTTAGATTTTTATATACTATTAAACATTTACCTGCTGTGTACCCAGGATTGCAATGACAAAGTCACTGTGTTCTCTTAAGCCTGTACTGCAACCAAAATGATAATGGCAGGATGACTGTGGACTATTAAGCCTACAGTATACCCAGAGTTTTCCTGTGAGTATGACTTTGTAAACAACAGTGTATCCATAATTATAATTACAGTCACATTGTATACAATTTATTCTGCTGTGGTCCGTGACCAGGAATATTCGGATGATACATTTATGAATAATAATTATGTATTGAACGTCTGTTATAGATCCCCTATAGGGATCCCCTATAGGGATCCTAAGCTCGGGGAACACAATACACTACATGCTACACACGGTGTTTGTGCATGGGTTGAACATACAGAGGGGTAACCCATGTCCTTTTGTTATTATCTTATATCTGGATACCTAATATCCGTATTTATAAAAATATAATAGAACACATACACTAAGAGAAGAGGCAGTGCATTTAGTGTGGAGAAAACCCCTGGGTCAAATATATTGATAATACTAGGACAGGTATTAGCAATATAGTAGTGGTAGTACAGTCTGGGAATGACACTGCAGCAATTTACACTGGGTTTATGTTTCTATCATTTGATAAGTACATTGCAGCCAGTAACATTGGCACTCCCTTTGCACACTACTCTGATATCAGTTGTGCAGGCACTGCTTTTGTGTAAGCGGGAAATGAACTGCAGCCAATGTCTTTGTGTGATGAAATGATCTGCAGCCAGTGGTGCTGGCGTTGCGTTTCTGTAATGGAGAAATGTATACTGGCAACGACTGTGACTGTCTGCATTGCAGATTCTTTAAACCCCAGGTCAAAACCAATATACATGGCGCTCTTACCTACATGCCTTTCAGCTTTAATTTAAATACATTATCTATGATAAGGTTCACTTGTACTTAGAGTTGTTGGGGCTCATTTACAAAAGGAGACTGCAAGTGCAAAATCTTGCTCAAAATTGCTCAATCATATAATAATAAGTACTTTCCTGATTTCCAATGATGAATTTCCCACACTACTTGTGCCTGGCGCAAAGCCCTGATTTTATTATTTAATTACCTTTCAAAATTCTACTTGTTACAGGATCGGTTAATACTGAGGGCAATTTTTGGCACCTGCACCCAGTGTGTGAGCAAAAGCCAGTAGTGTGTACTTCAAACTATACATTAATGTGCATTAAAATCCATAGCCACCTTCTTTGGATGGATCAGTATTTATTTAGGCAAAAATTATCACTTCTGTTAATCTAAGGATAGATTATAGGTAGAGTAGATGATAGATGATAAAGATAGATAGATAGATGATGACAGACAGAAGATAGATAGAAAAATAACATCTATGATGCAGAGAGATCTTATGAACCAATTAGCAAAAATGTACATTAAAAACAGAAATTCCCTCTGTTCCTAGTGAACTAGTGTGCTCTTATGGTGCCACAAACACTGAGAGACCCAGACTCATTTGCATATGATTCGTTGAGCTCTACTTCATGTTACCATGCGATTATTCAAAATGAATAAGGTCACAGTGACTACGCAGGTAAAAGCTTATCTCCTACAGAGTTTATGTTGCTGCTGAACTAACAAAACATTATTTTTTGTTGTATCACAAAAAACAAATTTTTGAGGTTTTAATGGCCTTAACCACTTTACAACTGAATGGTTTTTTTGGGGGGGGGGTTGCATCAGCACTACATAAGACAATGGCAATTTGAATCCAGTATCTGTACTAATAAGGAGTCATTAGTTCACTGAATGTCATGCTCTGTCTGAGCTCATAAGCACTGTATGGAAATATGACATGTGAGTGCATCTGTCTCCTCGCCCTGCCTCTCTGGCATCTACATGCGATTTGTCTTTCATCATTATCATTTCATCCCTCATTATCAGCCCTGACTGGTTACTGCTTGGGTGTATTTGTAGGGCATCTAGTTAACACTTTATCACACCTCAACGATCATAATAAATGACAGCAGCCCCTATACGAGTATTGAAGTGGATCTATGTTGGTAGTCAGAGGATAAAAAATAAGGTTTATTGTATGCAAAGCCCAATGCCTTTATTGTATTTTAGTCTGTGCCCAGTAGTTAAGAAATAGAACCCCACAATTTTTAACTCATCCTCAGGGCTGGATCTGCATACGTCTGGGGAGTCTGATATAGGCAGACTAGATAGATAGATGATAAATAGATAGATGATAGATAGATAGATAGATGATAGATAGATAGATGATAGAGATAGATAGATAGATAGATAGATAGATAGATAGATAGATAGATAGATAGATAGATAGATAGATAGATAGATAGATAGATAGATAGAGGTAGTTAAAGATATGCAGAAAGAAATATTGGTAGGTATTTGCTGAGAGGCATATCTAAACATAAATACCATCTATGTATTTGTCTTTCTGTATGTCTATAATATAGACAGACAGATGGGTGCCTGTCAGTATATACCTACCAATATCTCATTCTGTGTATCTCTGACTACCTATCATCTATCTATCTATCTATCTATCTATCTATCTATCTATCTATCTATCTATCTATCTATCATCTCTCTGTTTATTTTCTGTTTGTAGATAGATACATTGATATTAGAGACAGATGATATACAGATAAATAGATAATAGATGAAGGTAGTTAGAGATACACAGAAAGAGATAGTGGTAAATATATTTAGACAGGTACTATCATCTATCTATGACAGATGGGTGCCTCTCAGAATATACCTAACACTATCTCTTCCTGTGTATCTCTAACTACCTTTTTTCTATCTATGTAGCTATCTATTGATCATCTATTTGTCTGTCTATATCATTCTATCTATCTATTTATCTATCAGACAGATGGGTGCCTATCAGCATATACCTAACACTATCTCTACCAGTGTAGCTCTATCTATCTATCTATCTATCTATCTATCTATCTATCATCATCTATCTATTTAATTATCTATCTATCCTCTATCTATTTAATTATCTATGGTTAGACATATATTTGTATACATTTATAAATCATACTGATGAAGATGATAGATCTGTCTGTAGGCAGATAAAACTGATGTGCAGAGACAGGTAGATGATTATTTTATAGATAGGATAAGTAAATCTGTGTTGAGTTACAGCAATACAATATCGGATCACATGTTACAGATGATGCAAAACAATGCAATGTATACATACATCAGCATCTGTGAGTGGTGCTCTCCCAGTATATTTATGCATGGAATCCATACTGTTGTATATTGTTTAGAAGATCCCTGCCATAGAAATAAATATGAGGGCTGCTTATTTGCTCTACGCAGCATAAAACTAGGAACTAGAAATGTGTTCTTCAGAAACTTCCTCATTCTCTGCTGTGCATCAGGCAATATGCTGTATCATTTAAAATACAATATGAATACAATATTATACAGCAGAAAAATATATTTACCTATTTAAATGCCACCTGTTGAATGAGTTGTGCAAATGCCTATATCTAAACCTCAATGTAGGCAATGCTTTTATTTTGAGATTATATGTCTTACCTTAGAGCCATGCTGAAAGAGAGCAAGATTAGCCTTTGAAGTCAGGTATGAGAATTTCTATACCAGCTCCCCAACATACCTCTAAATAAAAACACACATGACCCCTCCCTAGGCTAATCTAAGGGAACCCATTGACCAATCAGGAGATAGAGAAGCAACGATGGCAGGAAACGATAGGACTAAGGTTTCCTGCACTAGAGGAAGTATGAGCAGAAGGAAGTGAGGTCACTGGTTGCAAAGAAAAGGGGGCCAGATGTTTACTCGAACAATCAAATATTTCTGTGCATAAACAGGAAGAGGTGTCTGAGCAGTAGAGGGTGGGGGTCTGAATAAGGGTGTGTGAAAGGTACTAGTTTGAAAAATCAAGCTTTGTGCTGGTATAGGCACAGATTACCCATCCATATGTTTTACTCAGTTGCCCTTTGATGTGGTTTTCTATTATCACTTCACCTTGAAAATGGCAGAGTTGAGGGTTACCGTTGCACTCTAGGGTGAGGTTAACAATCTCGAGTTTCACTTCCATACTACAGATCATACTGAGCTTTAGTAATGCTACACACACTATGGGCTACAAGTTCATCAACTTTTATTGGCCTTAACTCAGTCATTATAAGATTTAGCTATTTCATCATCAGATCAAAAAAACACCTAAATACTGAATGGGAAAAGAGCATAGTTGGCATTTGTCCCTAATTTCCAAGGGCAATCCTTGCCCTGATTTGGAAAGTGACTTACTTCACTCAAGATTGGTCTCATGGCATTAATTCAGTTCTCAATATTTATAGAAAACAACAACTTCAAGGGAGGTCAAATGCAATCCAATTACTATAGTCATGACAATTAAGCATCTCAGGTATGCTATGCATTTTGCTCCCTTTATTAGTGAAAAATATTGTATGGCATAAAGGCCCAATGTTTGTCAAAATGTCTATGTGCATATGAAGAATCATGCAAATTACCGATGAGTTGCTATGGATTAGCGGAACTGAATTAAAATATGCACCTACGATCCACTTAGAACAGTGATCCTGAAGCAATGGCTCATGAGCACTCCACGCCCTTGGATGTTGCTCCCAGTGGCCTCAAAGCAGGTGCTTATTTTTTTATTCCTGACTTGGATGCTAGTTTTGGTGGCACAAACAAAAACTATATGTACTGCCAAACAGAACCTCCTCTATGCTGACAGTCCACATACTGTAAGGACTACCCAATAGCCAACCAGAACCCTTATTTAGCACCCTCGGGAAGTTTTTTTCATGCTTGTGTTTCTCTTCTGACTTTTTTGACCTGGGCATGATGGGTTGGAATATACAGATAAACTCCAACCTAGTTGCTCATGAATTTTGCAGCTACAGTCATAACCTTACCAATCTCACAACCTTTTCCACAACTAACCCCATGTTATGAGGGATGTAATGATCCGGTCCTGGATTTTATTAAGCTGAAACATGAAATAAAGTCTTAAAAAGATTTATAGTGGATCATCTCCCTCATGGCATGGGTTTGGTTGACATCTCTGACAGCTCTCTACACTACATCAGTAAACAATGTTTAGAACACAGTCAATGTAGTTCAAATATCACAGCTTTGTCCAATATTTGCAACCTCATAGCAGATTATTCTTAAATTCCTTATGCTCTACTCATACTCTCCTTAGCACGACTACCCCTAGAACTTTCTTATCTGCACTCCCACTGGGCATATCTTGTGCAGGATTCCTTTTCTCTTAACTTCAGTTACCATATGATCTACTGAATGTTCGTTTTCCTAGGAAAAGTTTTCAAAACAAAATATAAAGTATTTACACTAAGAAAAATCCATTAGAATTTTCTGTGGCTTATTTCTGGAAGCATGTCATAAGGCAGTGATCCCCAACCAGTAGCTCGTGAGCAACATGTTACTCTCCAACCCCATGGATGTTGCTCTCAGTGGCCTCAAAGCAGGTGCTTATTTTTGAATTCCAGGCTTGAAGGCAACTTTTGGTTGCATAAAACCAGGTGTACTCCCAAACAGAGCCTCAATGTAGGTTGACAATCCACATAGGGCCTACCAAAGGGCCATTCACAGCACGTATTTAGCACCCTAAAAACATTTTTCATGCTAGTGTTGCATACCTCCCAACTGTCCCATTTTTAGAGGGACAGTTCCTCTTTTGAGAGCTCAACATGCAGTCCATCATTTGTACTGAAAAGTCCCATTTTTCTCTTCACTTAACAGCCAGAAAAAAAACCAATAACTTAATTGGCTTTTGGCAGAGAGCCCAGAACAGCCACAGCAGCTGATAAGATGCTTTTGTAACAATTTCAAGATAAGCAAATAAGTCATTGTAACAATATAAGGGCGATTCAACTTCATTAGCAAAACTGTAATAACTGAAAAAAAACACAGAAATATGTTCAAACTTTCATAACTTGCCAAATTTTGTAAAATTAACATTGTAATTAGGGGGTGTGGTCACAAAAATGGGCATGGTCAAAAAAAATGCTGCACTACGCGTGCCAACTTTTATGTCCCTCTGTTTGTTTCCAATACGTTGGGAGGTATGGTGTTGCTCCCCAACTCCTTTTACTTCTGAATGTTGCTCATGGGTTTAAAAGGTTGAGGATCCCTGGTCTAAGGCTAGTCATACATGGATGTATTTGCTTGTTTAGTGAGATTGCCAAAGGAATAACTCTCTCCCCAATATGGTGTGTAATGGTGTGTAACAATGGGCTGATCAGATCGTTTGATCCTAGAGCCAAACAATCAGTTCATAACTAGGAAATTATAGGATATTGGGGCAAGGACAGCATCAACGAGACAGTAAAACAATTTTTGGCCAGAAATTGGCCAGGCAATTGCATTGGAGGGCCTCAAGTACAGGTAAATAAGCTGTTGACACAGTTTGAACGGGCTGAATCAATAGCTTAAATCTGCCTGTGTATGGCATTTACCATTTAAAGGGATACTGTCATGGGAAAAAAGAGTCACATGACTTGGGGCAACTGGGAAATTGACAATATGTCTAGCCCCATGTCAGATTTCAAAATTGAATATCAAAAAAATCTGTTTGCTCTTTTGAGAAATGGATTTCAGCGCAGAATTCTGCTGGAGCAGCACTATTAACTGATTCATTTTGAAAAAATTTGTTTTCCCCATGACAGTATCCCTTTAAGAATAACAAGTGGCTGGCTACTATACAGTACATTATTACTATTATTCTGTATATTGCACTAACATATTTCCTACCAGTTTGCAGACATGTTACATCAGTCTCTGGCCCAGTGGAGCTTACAATCTAAGGTTCATATAATTTACAATATGGTCTATTTGTATTAGGAACAATTAACCTGCCTGTATGTTGGAGTGTGGTAGCAAACCCAGGAAGGCACAGGGAATTGGAATTTGTGATTGTGATTTTCTGGTACATCTGCTTAGAAAACACCCCTAGCCATAGTTTTTCTGCATTTGTCAGTGACAAATCAGTTATTCTTTTGGCATGAATAACCTGATAGAGGTATACAGAAAGTTCATCTCCCATTTAGACCCATTTGAGCAAACTATTAAAATGTTTAAAAATCATTTCGTTTTTCTCTGTAGTAATAAAACAGTACCTTTTACATGACTTAGCTGCATGGATCCATATTAGTGGCAAACAATCCTATTCGGTTTATTTAATGCTTAACAGCTAAAGGTATGGTGATCCAAATTACAGAAATTAGGATCCCCTATGAGGAAAACCCCAAAAGATTCTGAATAATAGATCCTATTTCTATACAAAAGTCTTTTCTCTGGCCTAGTAATTAAATGAAGCCCATGTTTTAATAATAGGTATGAAATCTTCAAGGAGGTTGTTGGATAACACTGTATAAAATATATAATACAGTATACTTTTTAAGAAGCATAAACAGAGCATCTGTTCATAGGTTAAACATTCACAATGTGACATTTTTGCATCACACTCCAATCTGCCATGAGTTGCCATTGTTGCTTTACAGTGCTTGTGTCCTGAGTTTGCCATGCACTCTAATTGCAAGCTTCTATATGTCAACGGGACAGTTGTTTAGTCATCATTCAAGCTATTTTATTTTTCGAGTTACTCATATTTGTAAAAATGAATGTAACAAAGCAATTTTTTTTGTGATCACGTTTTTTTCCTGCAAATTAACACAATCATGTTTCTCCAGTGAAAATTTGCAATATGCCATCCATTGGGTGGGGAAAAGCTCGACTGAGTTTAATATCACAATCAAATTTCGGAAGAAATTCTAATTAGAAAATTTTATCTACTTATTAGTTGATGCATGGTCTATGTATTACTATAGCTGCATGTGATGGGGATCTAGGAGATTAAGGACCCTTTAAATCTGTAGCTGAAACTAATGAGCATCCAAATAGCTGACCCCATAACCTCTTGATGAGGCAACATTCCTTAAGGTCTCTGGGGTCTGTCTGCCTTCATATAGAAGAGAGGAGTCCTGTAAGATATTGTGTTGTTCAGAAGAGGATTTCCCTCCCCACCCAGGGAAGTTCCTATCACTATTAACTAAATAAAACATTTCCTGCTGCTTTCCGCTGGGTCTTTATTTTAGGGATTTTTGATGTGAATTGTTTGAAGTTTGCCCCCACCAGACTTGGCAGCTGTCTATCTTCAATCCTTGGGTGCCATTGAAGTCTGCTCAAGCGCCAGATATTACCACTCTTAGGTCTAAGTTCTGTGTAAAGGGAATGCACATTTTCTTACCCATAAAATGTAAAGAATTATTTTCTATTATTTCACCGATTCACAAGGACTATTGTCTCTCAGTTTTTTTGATCTATATAAAAGTTTACGGGATTGGTCACATTTTTAAAATATAGAAGAACATTTTTCAGCTAATTTTCTCACTGTAAAATGTTCTGGTGTGTTTTTCGTTTGTTTTTTTTTTCAATAATAATAATAACTTTAATACATTCATGACAAATGAAGAGGTGAAATAATGAATTTCTATGATATATCATCCAAATTGAATCTAGACATATTTGCTAATTTTCAATCCTTTCAATCTACTGTTTTGAATCAAGCGCAGATGCAAGGGAACCCCTTGAGCTACCACCACCTCCGAATCAGATGGGAGCTCCAGTTTTCTCAAGTTATTTCTCACTCAAAGTGCATTAAAGTCAATGGGCTTCTTTTCTTACAAGACTTTTTGATCTCTGCCACTATTTTGTCTTGACAACTTTTTTGTTGTGGTCAATTTTTTTCCGTGGCAAATTTTTACAGCAGGTGCGTGAAAAGATGTGCAGATTAGCTCATCACTATTCATTCATTAGAAAGGGTGTAATATCTAGTGCACAGCAGCATTATGAAAGTATTCGTGTGCTGTAACTACAGAAGGCAGTACAGGGCTCAGATTGCCTTTCTGGACTTGTTTACGTTGCATAGTCAGTGGTAGAAGTTCAACTTTCTGCCCCATGCAACTTAGAGGTAATGGTATATGTGAGTGTTTAATAAAGAAGGTGAGATAAGAGAGGAAAGAAAATAGTTTGGAGATTGGGCGACATCGCCAAACGAGCGGATCTTTCCCCGATATGCCACTAAACTGCATGGCTATATCGGTAATTCGAACGATCGAATTACGATGCGCTAAGCGGCTCCGATGGGTTGGTCGGGTAAAAATCCAACCTTCCCGATCAATATCGTGGCCAGATATCGATCGGGAAGACCCGTCGGAAGCCCCCATACACTGGCAGATAAGCTGTCAAATCGGTCCAAACAACCGATATCGGCAGCTTTATCTGCCCGTGTATGGCCACCTTAAGGCAGTGATCCCTACACAGTAGATCAGGAGCAGCGAGTTGCTCACCAACCCTTTGGATGTTGTTCCCAGTGACCCTAAAGCAGGTGCTTATTTTTTAATTCCAGGTTTGGAGGCAAGTTGTGGTTGCATAAAAACTATGTGTACTGCCAAACAGAACCTCCTGTAGGCTGCCAGTCCACATAGGGGCTACCAATAGTCAATCACAGCTCATAATAGGCACCCCCAGGAACCCTTTTCATGCTTGTGTTGCTCTCCATCTTCTTTAAACATTTAAATGTGGCTCACAAGTAAAAAAGGTTGGGGATCACTGGTCTAAGGGTAATGGTACACATTCTGTGCATTTTGCTACCCATGCGTTTTTCAGGGGGGAAAATGAATCAAACCCCCTTCCCATGGGAATCAGCTGCACTTGCAGGTGCACTCGCGGGTCAGGAAATTACTGCTCAAAAATAGCAGCTAATGCATTTTGGAGCAATAAATAAATGTCTGACCCAAAAATGGGCCCCTGGAACTGCAGTCAGACATTGCCTCAATTTGATGTCATTAGGGTGGTAATGATCTTCTCCTGGCATTAGAGACCTTAATTACGTTTAAAAAAAAAATCAAGAAGTGAATCAGTACCACCCTAAATACCGTACCTTATTTTGCCATCTCTCTGCATTCCCAGTGACCCCACTTAACTCTGCACCTCTTGCACATCAACACGCTTTCTGTATTAAGCAACAAAACGTATGTAAAAAAAAAGAATAAACTGCATAATATAAATTTTGCTCAACACCTGCTGTGGACCAAATTTAATAAACTCTTGGGCCCAGTTTTGTTGTCTTGAAATTAAAACCCAAAAGGAAGTGTTCTATTTATTATTTATCTAACACTTGCCACCCAGATTCTGCCAGTTTAGTAAATCTGTTCACTTGACCCTGACCTGCTTCTGATAACCCCATTACATAAGGGTAACAAATAATGAAAGTGATTTCACTGTTTAACTGCAGCTTTCCGGGACAATGATGATACTTGTGGGTTTTTGGGTGGGGTCACCAGTTTTTATAGTTCCACCCAGGGAGGAGAGGTAAAAAAAAAGAAATTAACGTTTTTATTCGGTTTATTATTGTAATATCTGTTATTTCATGACACAGGGCAAGGCACAACATTTTAGACCAAATTTAATTAGAAGAGAAAATATGCTGCCCTTCTGCCCGATGCGCCTGCACCTGAAAACAATACCTCCATTTGGGTGAAGGCAGACGTGGCGGATTTCCAAACTGAAATGCGAGATGTATATGACAGTTGCACATCATCAATGCGAATGCCACCCAGGCCTAAGATGAATTTTTTACTTTAAGACCAGATTGTTTTTTTTTATTATTATTAACAATCAGTTTCACTTCTGTTTTGTAGAAAAGGCCTGACCTGACATTCTCTTGAATTCTGGCACAGATTTTTCATCTTACCTGCTTACTCCATAGTACTGTTCTGATATCACTTCTCAGACTCAAATATATTGTCAATATCAAAATTACTGGTGTCCATACACAACAGTGGATCTCAGCCTAGTAATTGGGTAACTGGACCATGTATATAATTTTTAATGAAAAAAAAGTTTTTTAGATACTTTTCATCCTGTCATTTAAAAATGTGTTTTATTTTTTTGAATTGATTACTTGCTTGTATCTGTCTGTTTGTGGAAGGGGCCGGTGCTCCCAAGCAAATGTATGAATGTAATGACCAGATTTATAGAACTGTAATTAAGCCAAATAAAGTATTTTGAAAGACTGACTAACAGTGGAGTAACTAGATATTTAGGGCCCCAGAGCAAATTATTTTTCAGGCCCCAAAATGTCTAGAGGTGTACATGTTTTACCAATATTTATTGAAATTGTTTATGGGCATCATTGGGGCCCTATACCTCCTGGGCCCCCCTGCAGCCACAGGGTCTGCTTCCACTGTAGTTACCTCCCGTCTGAACAAACGTTTTTGTGGCTTTGGCAATACAACCAATGCTGCAATAACTCACAGGTGCAGATTTATTAAAAACCGAAGTGGCTAACGCTAGCGACAATTCAATAGCATTGCCACCCACAGGGACATTGCCAATTCACTAACAGGCGCAAGCACCAATTCGCTAGTGAACCAGACCGTCATTAGCGCAGTTGCGGACCCTATCGCCAGGCGTATTTTCGATCTGGTGAATGGGCGCTACTCCGCAAATTCACTAAAGTGCGGGTTTAACTGAACGTTTTCTTTTTTTACGTCGACTTTGCCACTTCAGAACAGGCGAAGTGCTAAAAAGCAGCTAGATCTTCCTCAATCTTCTGTCACTTACATCATATCTTGTGTATCAAAGATGCATTAAAGTTCAAAAAATGCTGGCGACTTTTCCTTTTTTTAAACGGGATTGGCTGCAAAAGTCCTAACTGAGACTATTTTTGGGTAACCAATTTTCTCCACCCATTTTATAACATATGGAACATTCATGTTACAGTGGGCTCATGTGTAGGATTATAATAACTCTCTTGTCTTTATTAAGGTTCCCTGGACAAGTTTAATAAAAAGTGGTAACTTCAAGCATTTGCACCAACATTTATAATAAAGACGTCCATACAACTTTAAATTTTCCGCCGTATGCAAATTGACCTAAGCACAAGATCACTAGCGAATTTTCGGTAGGCACAAATGAACGCTAGTGCATCTTCACTATGAAATGTATGCACAGCCAAAGTAACGCTATCAAAAAGTCGCCAGCGTTCGATGCCCTGGGACGAAACGTCACATTTTAATGAATTAGCGTATTCGTAGAGCATTTGTGCCTGGACAAAGTGATACGAGGGGGAAGCTGACGCTGTCGAAGATTGAATCTGCCTCACAATATTGTACTATTATGGTGAGTTCACAAGATTTTCTCTTGTAGAATATTGCAATCCGATTGTTCTGGTAATACATTTTGGAGTATTGTATGCCAACCCTTTTAATTGTGTATCATGAATGACGCCTGGCAGTTGACAATGACATGCCTATGATACAGGCTGAGAGAACCACTGCTTTAAAGGGAAGTGTCTAACACAATTGTACTGAAACAGTTGCAGCTGTAAACAATGGCTGCAGTATGATTCGCAAAACCTAAGCATTTTCCCTAAATTTTTTTCTGATATTTGAAGCTGCAGGGTTGAAGGGATAAAGAGCATATATGTATTTCTATTTTGTAGTTCTCTCCCAAGCTCTTGTTTCCTTCCAGGGCCTTGCTGAAAGGTCATGTTCTCTTTATAAAAATAACCTCTCTCTCATTCTCTGCTTTCCCTTCACCCATCCTGTGCTCTGCCCATGACACCGCAGCGGAGGGAGCTGGCGCAGCGGAATGGGTGTTAGGGGACAGGAGCTGAATCCTGGCCCTAGGGCGTGCAGTAGGGGAGGTGGGAGCGAGGCACAGAGAGGAAGGATGTCAGAGAGGATAAACATCACCTCGACATCCTAGGCTCCCCATCCCATGCTCCCCTGCTGAAGAATTTAAAGACACAAAGTCCCGTGCCCTTGCTGCAAAAGGATTTATTCCTGTGGCCTGATAGGTGTTTTTGGGATGATAAGGACAAAGGTGTCCACATAAACCCTCCTTGTGCATCATTTACTTAAAAATATATAATATATATAATAATGCGTCACTTTTAAGGTCTCCAGGCGCTGCCATTAACGTTGCCATGGAGACTTTTTTTGCCTCTCTGATTCAGCCCAGCATTTCTGTAACAAGTTTACACAAATCATAATGCCGAGCCCAGTGGAGTTTGATAGACAGGTGCAGTTCCATTAGAACTCTTCTGGGACATCCATGTCAATGGCTTCCGCCAGGTGTCACTTAGCATAGAAAGCCAGTATTTTATGCATTGTGTGTATGCAGTTATTTTAATGTACAGTTCTGGTCCATTAAAGGGATATTGACAAGTTGCTATGGTATATAGGAGTCATGGTAATATCTTTTTAAACAAAACTCTTGTCTTGGATTTTCATCTCCTTCCTTCATCTGCTGGCTTTTCTTTTGTACAACCCTTATGCCAGGTTTGGGAAGGGGTTATGAGACTCTGATAGGCTGGTGTAGTAGGAGGACCAAGTTGGTGTCCAAAGTAACAATTGGGGGGGGCAATGTAAATAAAAAATACAGCAGAGGTGTCTATCCCCCTTGATAAACGGCTATAGTAGCCCGAAATGTTGCCTAAGGCACTTTAAGTAAAGTTTTTCACTTTTTTCAAATAATACAGGAGTGCTGCTGCTTTTATTTGATCTATCCCACTTCCTATACCCATCTTTATATACACACAAATCTGAAGAGCAAAGACTTGCATTCTACCCAAGAATAGAATGGTAGACAAATTCTGATATTCAAGTTTGGCATGGATGATTTTTTAATGTGAGGTGCATAGGGCAGAACGACTCTGGACACAAGGACTTCTTGAAATAGCATTTCTATCCAGAATCATGATAAATGACCTCTTAGAGCTCTTATAAGTAAATAAAGTTACCTATCCTACCAGGGTGCACTTAAGCATTACCTCATTGGAGATGGGCTCTTACATATGAGTACCCTGTTTAGTGGCTGTAAGGTGTATTGGTGACTAGATCTACCCTCCAGTTGGTGTTGGAGCTCCAGACTTCTTCCTCTAATCAATCTCAGCAGGGCCACCTTCCACCCTGCCAATTAGAATGGTCTGTGCCACAAGTTGGCAATAAAGGGCTTCTTTGTAGAGGTATATGACACCCAACAACGTCCTGCCTGATTTTCTAGTTGTTCCTATTCCATCTCCCCTGTTGGCAAGGACACATCCATATAAAATGATAGGGACTTCAGCCAAGACACGCATGCATTCATGCACAAAATAGAGTTGCCACTAGTGATGGGCGAATCTGACCCGTCTCGCTTCACCAAACATTTTCAAATAGTTGAAAATTCACTAAATTTCATTGGTCTATGGGCGACAACATTTTTTTTTGACGCACAACAAATTGCAAAACAATTTTTTGACGCACAACAATTACCCATTAGAGTCTATGGGCTTCATTTCTTCTGCCCATTTGCAGTCCTGGTAAAGGGCAGGTTGGGGGTAAATGGATGATTTCAGGGGTGGGCGGATGATATTTAAGGGTTGTGCCAGTATAATCAATGAGCAGGGTTATGAAGTGGTGATCACTGATTTGCTGATCATTGCGCCATTCACTTTAAAGCCTTGTCCGGATTGACTTATTTGGAAATTCTAGACCGGCAGTTTTTACCCAGACAGCCCAGATAGGTGGCAACCCTAGCACAAAATCACTGTCTTTTGTAAAAACTAAAAATAGTGAGGAAGGTTTACTCATGGTTGAAGTTTTTCCCATTCCACTCAAATAAAAGTGTAAATTTAGCTGCAATGCATTTTTAAAGAGAAAATGTTTCAAATTTCTCCCTGAAACTATATGCCAGCTTTTAAGTTGGAAAGGCCATTATAGCTGATTCAGAATGTCAATTAAAATAGTAACAATAAAAAATTTCTGTATGTTGGTAAGTCTTCCCAAGTAAGTTTAAATAGCAGAGAAATGTGAAAAAGAGAAACCAAGAAAATCCGCTCTATGACAGACGGGGCACTTTATCGCCCACAGGAAGTCTAGTCACTGATACCGGGTAATCATAAAAAAATGTAGAAGAATGCATTTTTGTGCAATTTCCTGCAATTGCCACATGTAATACAGAGGGCTGGGAATTTTTGGGACTCTTTATTGCCCATGCGAGAGGGTATTTCCCGTAGGCGATAAAATGCCCCATGTTTCAGGTGCCCTTTTCAGAAGCCTAGGGCTAATGGCAGAGAGGTACAATGATGCTGTTGTGAATTCTATTAAGATAGGATTCTATTATATAACAAGATAAGTTAAAAAAGGATTTAAGTGCAAGAAGCGGCGTTAGAACCTTTAATTAATTGTGCTGATTTGTGTAATGACCTCAACAATCTCTGTTTGAGCACAACTGCAGTTGTGCTTTGTAAATGTGCCCTGTTGTCCCATTTTATACTAGTAATTAGGGGTTAGGGCCCACCCAAATGTGGTTCTCTATGCACCTTATCAAGGTTTTCGGTGCTTCTCTCTTTACACTAGGCAATAGATGATAAAAAGGTACAAGGTTACAAAGCAGAATAATCAAGTGCAAAGAATCTGCAGTCTACACCTCGCCCTAATACAATTTGCCCTTGCCACCCAGAGGTACAGCTGACGGCAATCTCTTAAGTGCAAACCATGGTGCTACATACAGGAGGAGTTGGACTACGGCTTCACGTTGGTGTCGCCTGGCACACCCCTAGCTTGCTAAGAATCCAGATGGAAAGTGAAAGAGAGTGTTGTATTTGCCACCTATTTATGGCAGGTATTAAGTACAGGGCACCCTTACCCCTGCCAGTGCTGGACCCAATGACTTGCGCTGGCATTTTAGCTGGAGTGCTGGATGCACTGGAAGGGTTGGCACAAGTGATTTGTGAAAGGCACAAAGTTCTGTGGCCATCAGTGTTTTACTACTTGCTTCTAACCTCTAATAGCGTTCATCTGCAGTCAACAGGCATTCTCAGAAATGCTGATAATTTCTCCCTCAGCGAATTAAAAACAACATAGTCAGCTACATTTTATCTTCATGTTTAAAAAAAAAATATGCACATGTCTGCAGAGAAATGTGTTAGGTCTTGCTATATGTCCTTTCAATAGTTTCAGGTAAACGCTGCATCTTCCATTTGAAAGGCCATTTTACTGTCACACCCCTATGTTCATGGATTGGACCTTATAATAAAAAACAATAGCATTTTGCAGCCCGAACAGCCATGAACTCCACAGGAGGATGACATGTGACCCCAGGACCCCCAATTGGATCCCCCTATATAAACAAACATTTTAGCATGCAACTTATTTCTTTATATAATTATTTACAATCACGAGAAGTAAAAAAACAAAAATCATCTGATGTCTAATCTGAGGGATCGTGCTAAGTCTGTCACTGCTCTCCACTGTCACTAGGCTGCCGCAATCACAGAGCTGTAAACATGTCCGTGTGGCAATATATGACTGCATTTATGTCTGAAACATATAACCTGAGGCTACACTCATATATACCCCCCCTCCTGCCATCTCCCTACATCTTTCTTGAACCCTCCCCACAGCTCTGGCAATTATTGGTCCTTCTGTTCGCTCCAGTGCCCTGATTCGAGGTGACCGTGCTATAGTTCACACTGACAGCTTGTAGGCGCTCAGGGGCATAACTGTATACAGAGGCAAGGAAAGGCAAGAGTGGGGAGTGGAGCAAGAGGCATTTATAGGGAAACAGAGATGTGGATGCCAGGGAACAGAATATATCGGTACGTTGGAATATAGTCCTCTAAGATATTCCTTTTTTTTATTTGGATTGTGTGGATTACCATGTTTTATTTAACAATCTAGTTCAAAAGGCCCAACATTTTAAGGTGTAGCAGAAAAGACTTGTATTGGCACAAGAGAATCATACTACAGTAATGTAGATAAGAAAGTTCTGCACAACAGCATCTGTAGATAGGGAGAGTCTGGACTAGCTGAATATAGCCACCTTATAATTGTGCAGGCATCACAGCAGGACCTATAGAAGTAGTGGAGAAATAGCTTTCTGGAAGAGATTGTTGCTGTGGGATAGCAAGTATAGTAGGGAGAGAAGATGCCTATACTAACAGTGGGATAATAGTCTCTGGGAAGGGAGTGTGGATAGCAGGTATAGTAGGGAGAGAAGGTGCCTATAGTAACAGTGGGATAATAGTCTCTGGGAAATGAGTGTGACTGTGGGATAGCAGGTATAGTAGGGAGAGATGGTGCCTATAGTAACAGTGGGATAATACTCTCTGGAAAGGGACTGTGACTGTGGGATAGCAGGTATAGTAGGGAGAGATGGTGTCTATAGTAACAGTGGGATAATAGTCTCTGGGAAGGGACTGTTTTTGTGGGATAGCAGGTATAGTAGGGAGAGATGGTGCCTATAGTAACAGTGGGATAATACTCTTTGGAAAGGGAGTGTGACTGTGAGATAGCAGGTATAGTAGGGAGAGAAGGTGCCTATAGTAACAGTGGGATAATAGTCTCTGGGAAGGGAGTGTGATTGTGGGATAGCAGGTATAGTAGGGAGAAATTGTGCCTATAGTAAAAGTGGGATAATAGTCTCTGGCAAGGGACTGTGACTGTGGGATAGCAGGTATAGTAGGGAGAGAAGGTGCCTATAGTAACAGTGGGATAATAGTCTCTGGGAAGGGAGTGTGATTGTGGGATAGCAGGTATAGTAGGGAGAGATGGTGCCTATAGTAACAGTGGGATAATAGTCTCTGGGAAGGGACCGTGACTGTGGGATAGCAGGTATAGTAGGAAGAGATGGTGTCTATAGTAACAGTGGGATAATAGTCTCTGGGAAGGGACTGTTTCTGTGGGATAGCAGGTATAGTAGGGAGAGATGGTGCCTATAGTAACAGTGGGATAATACTCTCTGGAAAGGGACTGTGACTGTGGGATAGCAGGTATAGCAGGGAGAAATTGTGCCTATAGAAAAAGTGGGATAATAGTCTCTGGGAAGGGAGTGTGACTGTGGGATAGCAGGTATAGTAGGGAGAAATTGTGCCTATAGTAAAAGTGGGATAATAGTCTCTGGCAAGGGACTGTGACTGTGGGATAGCAGGTATAGTAGGGAGAGAAGGTGCCTATAGTAACAGTGGGATAATAGTCTCTGGGAAGGGAGTGTGATTGTGGGATAGCAGGTATAGTAGGGAGAGATGGTGCCTATAGTAACAGTGGGATAATAGTCTCTGGGAAATGAGTGTGACTGTGGGATAGCAGGTATAGTAGGGAGTGGTTGTGCCTATAGTAACAGTGGGATAATAGTCTCTGGGAAGGGACCGTGACTGTGGGATAGCAGGTATAGTAGGAAGAGATGGTGTCTATAGTAACAGTGGGATAATATTCTTTGGGAAGGGACTGTTTCTGTGGGATAGCAGGTATAGTAGGGAGAGATGGTGCCTATAGTAACAGTGGGATAATACTCTCTGGAAAGGGACTGTGACTGTGGGATAGCAGGAATAGCAGGGAGAAATTGTGCCTATAGTAAAAGTGGGATAATAGTCTCTGGGAAGGGAGTGTGACTGTGGGATAGTAGGTATAGTAGGGAGAGATGGTGCCTATAGTAACAGTGGGATAATACTCTCTGGAAAGGGACTGTGACTGTGGGATAGCAGGAATAGCAGGGAGAAATTGTGCCTATAGTAAAAGTGGGATAATAGTCTCTGGAAAGGGAGTGTGACTGTGGGATAGCAGGTATAGTAGGGAGAGATGGTGCCTATAGTAACAGTGGGGTAAAAGTCTCTGGGAAGGGAGTGTGACTGTGGGATAGCAGGTATAGTAGGGAGAGATGGTGCCTATAGTAACAGTGGGGTAAAAGTCTCTGGGAAGGGAGTGTGCCTGTGGGATAGCAGGTATAGTAAGGAGAGATGGTGCCTATAGTGACAGTGGATTATATTCTCTGGGAAGGGAGTGTGACTGTGGGATAACAGGTATAGTAGGGAGAGATGGTGCCTATAGTAACAGTGGGATAATAGTCTCTGGGAAGGGAGTGTGACTGTGGGATAGCAGGTATAGTAGGAAGAGATGGTGTCTATAGTAACAGTGGGATAATATTCTCTGGGAAGGGACTGTTTCTGTGGGATAGCAGGTATAGTAGGGAGAGATGGTGCCTATAGTAACAGTGGGATAATACTCTCTGGAAAGGGACTGTGACTGTGGGATAGCAGGAATAGCAGGGAGAAATTGTGCCTATAGTAAAAGTGGGATAATAGTCTCTGGGAAGGGAGTGTGACTGTGGGATAGCAGGTATAGTAGGGAGAGATGTTGTCTATAGTAGCAGTAAGAAGGTTTAATAAGATTGTGAGGTCAAATCACACTCCCCTGCTGACAATAGATGGCCATTAGGGAAGACAGAGTGCAGTGCAAGCCATACTATGTTGCTGAAGACATGTTCACAGAGAAGTGGTGGATTTCATGTTGCCTCTGAAGCCATATTGAAGGATAAGGTACTCAGGTATTTATGATACTGAGGCTCAGTTTTGTTCTGTTAAGAGAAACATCAGGGCCTGATTCTGCTTCTTTTCATTTTCAGTTGCAGTCGCTCGAACTCTCACCGCACCCTCACTTTGTGTGGTCTCCCTACAGGAAACAAACAGCAGAGAGAGAGGGCATGGCATGCGTATGCTAATCACTAGATTCACAGTGGGGAGGAGCCTGCTAACCAGACTGTGCCAGAAATACCGCAAAAGGGAGGGGGAGATGTCTCATACAGCGCAAAGGATCTCTGTGTATTATCTGTGATGGTGTCAAAGCGCCAGCTACATTCTAACTACACTAGCAGCACTGTATTTATGGTTAAAATTCAGCAAAGTGCACCAGGGAACTAAATGGTGGCTGCCTCCTGTTTTATTTTCAGTCTTGGTAAACAAGACCTCTCTCTCTCCATTGAGTAAGCAAAGCAACAAAACAGTTAGGGCAGAGACACACGGGAAGATTCGGGGAGATTTAGTTGCCCGGCAACTAATCGCCTCTCCTTCGGGCGACTAACCTCCCTGAAAAGCCTTCCCGCCGGCTAGAATTTAAATCGCCAGCGGGAAGTCGCTTTGTTTTCCGTGTTGTCTCTGCCCTTACAGGTATGGGGCCTGTTATCTAGAATGCTCTGGACCTGAGGTTTTACTGATAAGGGGGGTTTCGATCTCCCTATTAGAGTAAGGACACAAGGGCAGATTCGGGGAGACTAGTCGCCACAGCGACAAATCGCCTCTTCTTTCGGGTCGACAATCTCCCCGAACTGCCTTCCCCTATCTTCCCACTGACTATAATGAAAAATCGCCAGTACGATGGCATTCACGGCGATTCGTTTTCCAAAGTTTCCTCACAAGAAAACTTCGGGCAACTTCGGCGATTTTTCATTAAAACCGGTGGGAAGGTAGTGAAAGGCAGTTTGGGGAGATTGTCGCCCCGAAGAAGAGGTTATTTGTCGCCGGGGCAACTAATCTCCCCGAATCTGCCTGTGTGTCCTTACCCTTAAGTCTGCTAAAAAAAAGAAAATTTAAAAATGAATTAAACCCAATTTGATTGTCTTGCTTCCAATATCATTATATCTTAGCTGGGATCAAGTACAAGGTACTGTACAGATGAAATTTTTAAATTATTTGATTAAAATTGAGTCTGTGGGATATGGCCTTCCTGTAAATTGGATCTTTCTGGATTAAAAGTTTTTCAGGATAACAGATCCAACTCCTGTACTGGATAAGGTGTTTAGAGGAGCACAGCTGGACAACTTTTTAGTAACCCATAGCAACCAATCGCGGTTTAGCATATATTGCTTTATGGCAGTTTGAATAATAAAAGTAAATAAATACAGTAATATGGCATACTAGCCATCGGTAAACTTTACCTCTCTTATTGCATTACTTCGTCTTCATTTTTCTGTTTTATGTAGATTTTGAATGGCTTAGCTTTTTGAAGATTACAACTATAGGCATGGGTTCAGTTATCAAGAAACCTGTTATCAAAAAAACTCCAAATTACTGGAAGACCGTCTCCCATAGATTCCGTTTTAACAAAATTATGCACATTTTTAAAAAATATTTCTTTTTTTTCTCTGTAATTATAAAACAGTACCTTATACTTGATCCAAACTAAGATATAATTAATAGTTATTGGATATAAATTAATCAAGTTTAAAAAATTCTTAGTAGACTTTAAATATGAAAATGCAAATTATGGAAAGACCCCTTATACAGAAAACCCAAGGTCCCAAGCATTCTGGATAACAGGTCCCATACCTACAGTATACTACTAAAATTGCTACTACTAAAACTGTAGTATCACATAGCAATAGTTTTTTGGATGCTAAGGTCCGTGATCCCCCTCATCTGAAAGCCGCTGTAAATAATTCAAAACATATACAAAATAAAAAAATTAAACCGAGCTAAAAAGTTACAAAGAACAGGACATTCTAAAATATATTATAAGTTATCTTAAATGAGTACTACCACTTTAATGAGAGTATCAGATATGGGCTCATTTATTTTGCCATGTGTATCTTGAATCCCAGCCACAAAGTATTAAGTATTATTATTATTACTTATTATTAACGAGTATTTATAAAGCTCGAATATAGTCCATAGACTTTCCTGGCTTTCTGTGTTTCCTCCCATAGCCATTCTTTTGTGTTATATTCCCCTTCCAAGAAGCTAACAAGGTGCGTGACTTGATAATTAATGTATCTTTGTGTGTCAAGGGAAGCCCCCCATGTGTGACCCCATACAAACAGCAGTCATAATATTGTAATGTTGGCCATAGTATGATCAGATTACTTAAAGGAAAACTATACCCCCCAAACAATGTAGGTCTCTATAAAAAGATATTGCATAAAAAAGCTCATATGTAAAACCCTTCATGTAAATAAACCATTGTCATATCAAAATACTTTTCTAGTAGTATGTGCCATTGGGTAATCATAAATAGAAAATGTCATTTCAAAAAATAAGGGCCGCCCCCTGGGATCGTACGATTCACTGTGCACACAAACATACCAAACAAACCATACATGTTAGGTCACATGAGCCAATTAACAGACAGAGTTGTGTCTTTGCTTCAACACTTCTTCCTGTTACTGTAAAGGTGGCCATACACGGGCCGATAAAAACTGCCGACAGACGAGTCGTCAGCTTATTGGCCTGTGTATAGGGCCCCCCAATGGGCTTCTCCGATCGAGATCTCAATCGGATGGGACTAAAAATCCCGTCGGATCGCGGCCGCATCTGTTCGTTGATGCTGTCCCGCGATCCGACCGCCCGTTCCCGTTCATTAGGTGCCGATCGTTGGGCCTTGAGGTGAGCATATCGGAGAGAGATCCGCTTGTTTGCCGACATCGCCAAACGAGCGGATCTCTCCGTGTATGGCCACCTTTAGAGTTGTAGTATTTCTGGTCAGGTGATCTCTGAGACAGCACACAGCCCATCACGAAATGGTGGCTCCAGGCAAGAGATGTAAAAGGGCAAAAGTTACTTAAATATTTAGACCAGTTTGGTAAGATCCTTTAATATGCCACTTAATATGATGTAAACTATCTGTTGCTTAAGTGTTCATTTTGGGGGTATGGTTTTCCTTTAAATGATTGAACAGAACTCAATAAACTAAATGTTGAACAATGTTTTTAATCGTTGACAAAAACACATTTCTTTTAAATAATGAAGACAACACATTAAGAATATGGGACATACATGCTCTTTCAGTGATCACATGATCTGTCACCCTGTAAGGATGCATCTTCAGGCTTTGGGGGCAGTAACAACAGAATTAAAAGCATAGTGACACTCATTTTTGCCGTATTATCCCCAGGACCTGATTTAAGCATCCGTAGTGAGTGAGGCCAGAAATGTAGCACCAGCTTTAGAGCCAAAAAGAAACGCAATATGGAAAAGCCATTTAGAAGTTTATAGAGGAGGAATGTACCCACTGAAACCCACTTTGTGATAAATTCTACAGAATATAATTTGAATAATGTGCTGAAAAACAGCACATTTAATTGTGTACTTGTATATATATATATATATTCATCTTAGCCGTGAAAGGGACATGTTATCTCTGAAATGAATATATTATCATGTATCATGAGAGGCTAGTAATATTATACAAAGCAATAATACAAAGCATTGATTGACTGGTGATAAAGGGATTTACCAAATGCAATTTCCGTATTTTGAGGTCCGTTTTGTATAATTAAATAAGTATTGAAAATAAATGCAATTACAGTAACATACATATTCAAATCTGTTGTGTAGGAAGCTGGTAGAGTTCTAGTGAGCCTTATTATATTTACCCAGTTACGGAGAGGGGGTTATTGTGACTTTTTTTTGCATGATCGGTGTATAGATTTAACTGTTCTTAATGCAATGTGTTAGGAGTACTGGAGCTCTCCTGCAAGAACATTATTAGAAAAATCAATACAGATCCAGGCTGCTTGTAATCCCAATGTTTATACACGTGAAAAAGGCAATGGGGTATTTAATGGTGACTGTTTAGTAAATTGTCTTTGTACTATTGTCTTTTAATAAACCTGCCCCATATCTTTTCCTCCAAAGTAACTTGCACTAAATCAGTTCTTCTGTGCCATTCGCTGTTGGACATATTTTGAAGTTGTGTTGATAGTGTTGGCTATGTGATATGATTTTTAAATTTCTTCAGATACAGTCTTGGTCCAATATACAATGTTCCACTGCTGCTGTCATAAGAGGATCCAAAAAGAAGCGACTGCCCAGGACCCTGCACAGGGTGCCCCAATGAACAGTATAGGTAGGCAGGAACACTTAGGTATAGTAGGATGAGATGGCAACAGAAACAATATGAGTGTGTTCTACCAGTGTCCCCTGTTGTTGAGATACAACTCTAGCTAGTACTTTCCTTTAAAGTGGTTGTTCACCTTTAAATTAACTTTTAGTATGATGCAGAGAGTGGTATTCTGAGACAATTTGCAATTTGTTTTCATTTTTTATTTTGTTATTGCGTTATTATTCAGCAGCTCTCTAGACTGTAATTTCAGCAATCTGGTTGCTAGGGTCCAAATAACCCTATCAACCATGCATTGATTTGAATAAGAGCCTGCAATATGAAGAGGAGAGGGACTGGATAGGAAGATGAGCAATACACAGTAGCAATAACAATACATATGTAGTCTTACGGAGCATTTGTTTTATAGATGGGGTCAGTGACCCCCCCATTTGAAAGCCAGAAATTTTATAACATACTAAAAGTTAACTAAAAGGTGAACTACCCATTTAAAACACTGATACTCTCCCTTCCAACCCTCCATCTTTTCCTGATCTTTTTGTGGCCGATGTAGACTAAAGACCACATGTGGGCAGTAAGTTGGCCACCCCTGTTTTACATTTATTTTAGCTGTGATTATATAGATATACACTGTTAAACTGGGCATGGATGCAAAGATCTTGCACCTATATGTTGACTTTGAGATGGGTAATATTGAGTTGATACGATCATTTGGCTCTCAGACCAACAATCGGATCTTAATTGCAGCTATATAGGTTGACAGGAACATCAAACTTAGCTGGTCAATATTTGGGCGATTTTCAGCCAGATATCGGTCTTTCAGGCCCATCTGCTGGCATCTTACACGGGCCTGTTGATAGACTCCCGAATGACAGTTACTGCAACCTTTTTTCAACCCTTGTATGGTCCCCTTTGGTCAATGTTCATGTGCAGTAAGGCTCTTCTCCCACTGAGAATTTATTATTCCTGTTGGCGGTAGTCTCAGTCTATTCTTGATGTCATAACAACCTTCAGTGCATGGCATTTGTTTTGGTGTATTTTTTCTGATAAAATTATTAGTTCACTTGTTTAACCTAAAGAACATGGGATAATATACTCACGTACAACAGTACAACATATAACCCTGCATATCGGACAGGTATAGGATTTGTTATCCAAAAACCTGTTATCCAAAAAGTTCCAAATTATGGGAAGGCCAACTCCCATAGACTTCATTTTAATCAAATAATTAAAATTCAAAAAAAATATTTCATCTTTCACTGTAATAATAAAACCTGTGCCAAACTGAGACAGATAAACTATTGGGTTTATTATTTTTCAGCACACTTAAGGCATGGATGTCCAAATTACAGAAAATTCCCTTTATCCTGAGCATTCTGGATAATGGATCCCATACCTGTAGTATGATAGTTTTATAAATACTTTGCCATTTTGTCTTGTGTCAGTTAATCATGTTTATTCGTAATGTTTCTCATATAAGTGAAAGGCTGTGGTGGGACATTTGAAGGACTTGTCTCCATTTTTTTATCTCATGCTGAAAGCAGTGACTGAACCTTTGTTTCATTGTATAAATAAGGGTCAGGGCACACGCTCAGATTCGGGGAGATTTCCAAAGTCGCCCGAAGTTGCCGGGCGACTTCGGAAAACAAAGCACTCTGAGTGCCATCCCACCGGCGATTTACATTCTAGCCGGCGGGAGGCAGTTTGTGGAGATTAGTTGCCCCGAAGAAATTTTTTCGCTGAGCGCCTAATCTCCCCAAATCTGAGCTTGTGCCCTGACCCTTAAGGTGATTGAGTCAAGTCACAGTTCATAGAAGAACTATTCAGATATTCCCAGTCATTCTTATCTCTAAAATGCAAAGAAGGTTGGTCTTCCACAGACAGATCATAACGTACACTGAAACAGAGCAGATGGTCTCCCAGTTAATTGTAGAACCAATTTCTATTTCATATGTTTTTGTGAAGTCCGTCACACAGCAGATGATGGATCGGTTTTTCCAATACCCTCACAAACCTTCATTTATGTCATGACTTTGGGTACAATGGTTCTATTAATGGGGTTGATCACCTTTGAATTAACTTGTAGTATGATGTAGAGAGTGATATTCTGAGACAATTTGCAATTGGTTTTCATTCTTTCTTATTGGTGGTTTTTGAGTTATTTAGCTTTTTATTCAACAGCTCTCCAGTTTGCAGCGTCAGCAATCTGGTTGCTAGGGTCAAAATTGTCATAGCAACCATGCATTGATTTGAATAAGAAACTGGACTATGAATAGGAGAGGCCCGAATAGAAAGATGAATAATAAAGAGTTGTAATAACCATAAATCTGTAACCTTACAGAGCATTTGTTTTTAGATGGGGTCAGTGAAACCCAATCGAAAGCTGGGACGAGTCAGAACAGGGGGCAAATAATTAAAACTCTATATAAAATCAATAATGAAGACCAATTGAAAAGTTGCTAGGAATGGGCCATTCTATAAGGTACTAAATGTTAACTTAAAGGTGAACCACCCCTTTAAGCACAATTATGATATACTACACAAGATCTTATGTCTTCCAGCTCTTGCAAGACTCTATTTAATATGCAGCAGTGAAGCTGCTGACTATGTGTTTTTTTATAATATACCAGTGATGACGTTCCTAATGGAAAGACAATAGTCCTTCCGTATGACTGCAGCACAGGTTTGAGGCTTAAGTAAGGGGAAATGTGAAGTTCATTTATAAAGAACAGGAAACCACAACAACCAATATCTTGGAGACATTTTTCTTCTATATCTGTATAATCTCAAATCTTGAAGTATGTGAGATCTTTAACAAGTGATTCAGTTCTGACAAATCTTGAATGAATTTGTTTGAATTGTATGTAGGCAATTAAGGTGCAGGCCCTAAATTTACCGTGAGACTACAATATGAAGTGGTGTGGTCTAGCTGAGGCCATATTTCTAGTTTAGTTTAAAGAGCAAGTCAACCCCAAAATAAAAATTTGCTTGAGGCAGCTGATTAACTGACCTGTCTTTGCTGGGGAACCATGACTTTTGCAACATGAATTAGTAACAACTAATAGCAATTGTTTTTGCAAATGACTTTAAAAGCACAATTACAAAAGACAATTTGTAATGAATGTATATTGGAAATTTGCTTAGAATTATATTTTGGGGTCGACTTGCCCTTTAAGCTACACATGATGTTGGTTATCCAGCTGCACATGGCACTGCTGTGTACATTTCGAAATGGCAAACACCTTCATACAGCAGCGCTTGATTGGTGGAAAGTACCGTTGTTATAAGCCATCCTTGGTAAAGAAACCATGACGGCAGGCCACACATCAGGTCTAATACAGCAGGAAATTACTGGTGCGACTGAAATGGAATAGCTCGATTCAGAAAGGTTTGCTCTGCTTTGGGGGAAATGCATTTTGTGACGGATTGAGCTGGCAGTGTTCTATCCTCTTCTCTTGAAAAACACAAATAAGTGGAAGTTGTAAATACTGCTTGTTCGCTTCATTTGTCATGGGGTCTTGTACTGTTTGACCTTTGCAATGTCATTTTGTTTACAGATGATGAGGTTTAGTCTTAATTATATGAGCTGACATAATTTGTATTAGACCAGATCCTTCCCGGCTTCACTGCAGCCTTGACCAGTACTGAGTCAGATCTGGGTCACCCCCTGGAACTTGGACGGGGACGGAAACCCCAGGAGAAATTAATCCTGTAAGCAGAGAACAAACAAAGCTTAACTTCACATTGGCTTCTGGAGATGTAGGAAAGTTATTTGCACGTCAAGAGAATTAAAGAATAACTGCTTTAGCTTTAAACCCACTTGAAGATCCAAGAAGGGTCTTCCTGCCCAACCAATATCCATTGCACAGGTCTAAAAATCCCATCTAGTGAGGACTGCATCAGCATGTTGGTATGGCCCTTGACCAACTGATCTCCGTATTCCCAAAGTATGATTCTGGATGATTTAATACAGAATGCAGGTAGGCAAATCAGACAGAGATCCACTCATTGGTAATCTGTAGAACTGATATTTATAGGGCAGGGCAGACGATTAATGGTCAACCTCAAATTCCCATCCTAATATCTATAAGGCTGCCAGGGATATTGATGATCTTCTCACCAGAGTGACAGTAGTAGGGGGTCAGAGAGAGAGAGGTCACTCACCTGTAGAACTGGCAGCAGCAGATCCCAGATTCTGGTTACTCATGTGGGTCTGTAACTGAGGAGGCGTGTAAGCGTCATAACTGCGGACACTCACTGAAGGGCTGGATGAGATCATGCAGGAATAGGCAGAGGTTTGACTAGCAATGGGCTGGAAAGGCATAGAACAGATCAAATTTATGCAACTGCCTTAAGCATATATAAAGTGGCATGTTTAAAAGCACCGTGCTAAATAGCAGCAGCATCAAGAAACCTTGCCTTCTACTTTATAAATTAGAAACTCGCGTGTGTCGTTTTCTCATGAGAAAAATACTGTACTGGGCCTGGATCCTCAACATCAGTTTCTTTTTGGTATTTGTTAAATTGACAGTAATTTCTGCACGATATCTAACACCTAAATTGAATGCCTGCCGTTTGAGAAACCACATCACACACTAAGCGCAACCCTAGCATAAACAACATATCTAACAAATAATTTCATATCTGTATAAAAAACGAGTTTAATACTATGCTTGACTCCTAGGTCTTATAACACTATTCAGTAACAGTTACTGTACAGTGGCCCCTGGGCCATGGTGAAACAGGACACCTTAAATGCAAGTCCCTTGTTTATTATTAAAGTAATTTTCACACATTTGTTGCAGTTTCTCAGAAATGACAACCCTCACAGATATATATTTCAGGGTAGGGTGGAGCTGGGGGATGGTTAGGGTGTATTGGGGTGCAGATAGTGCTATTGAACCAAGGTCATGGTATAACAATGAGTGGCTTAACTATTTTGGGGACACAGTCAGGCATAATCATCACAGGAATGAAGAACGGTTTAAAAGTTCTAATGTTGTTCATGTGCCTATATCATCTGGGCCATATTTATCAAGCTGTGTAAAATTAAATTAGCTGAAAAAATGGTGTAAAAAGCTGTGTAAAATATTGCATGGTGTGTGTGTGAACGCCAGATTTGCGGCCGTTATTTTACATTGCTTCCGGCAGAAGTCACTCCAAAAATTTGACGCTGTTTTTTTCAGCCATTTTTTACACGGCGAATCCTGCCCATATGTGGTCGCCATTTTTTACACAGCATAATAAATATGCCCCTTAATGTCTGAAAATAAATCCATAGTGATCTATTTCATAGTGCTTTACCATAAAGTGTTGCTTAGAGTTGATTACACCAAATAACAATTTGATTACAGTAGGTGTTCATGCATTGGTAAAACAGTCCAAATAATAGCAATACCTGGATAGGGAGATTGTTAGACATAGTGAAACTTGGAAGAGGTGGCAGAGAACCATAACTGTTTGTTATAGCGGCTTCACTCCGGCCCAGCATTGAACCTAAAATAGATAGATGGTTAAAGGTATTCTATTAAAAATTGTTGAAATACTATTAAAGCAGGACTATAGATTCTCAGTCTTCCTGTAATTAGGTTAAAGATAACGTGTTTATTTGCTTTTCACCTGAGTTGCTGGGCTGTTGGATGGACTGGTACACACTGCTGGAGAAGGAGCTGTTGATGGAAAGGTGGCTGGAGGTATTACTTGCTTGGCGTCTCTGGTTACGCAGTTTTTCTTCTCTTCGCCATTTGGCTCTTCGGTTTGAGAACCAAACCTGTAACATTGGTCAACTAGCTGTGAGAGATTTTTAGAGGGGTGGTTCAAGAAGTTCGAACCTGAAAGCTACATGAATACTATAGTTTGGGCCTAAGTTTGGTGTCCCTAGTAATACAATGCACTACAGGAACCCTGGAGCTACTTCCAGGTGCAGGATGGTGGTAGCTCCAGGATTCCTCAGCATCAAAAGGCACAAAAAGATGAGCCCTTTGGCAGTCTTGTAGAAGTGCAGGAGTATGTCTGGATGCAAGTGCTTTAATGAATTGTGTCAATGGCTCTCAAATCCATTTAGAGCACTTGAATGTGTGGTTAGGATTGTAAGTGAATTATATTGTTAATTTGCTTTTATTGAGACCAGTACATGCTTTATCTCCTAATAAATAGAGCCACTTCACTACTAACATATCTGCATTGCCTGGTTCATAAAATGAGTACAATTAAATTTATTGCAAAAGACTGCTGGACAGTGAGGCCTGATGCATTTCTGGCATGGCGCCCTTGATCATAGGAGCTCCGAGTTGTGCAATGTATTTGTATTGTTAGCCAATATAAGTATAACTTCTACAATACTTTTTGTATTTGTTTGTTTTTTTATTTGTTATTTTTGTTTGCTATAGTAATCTATAAACCTGTCCACCCGCACACAATACAGCATCAGCATGCATCTAAAATACCATGTACCCCACATTAAATGCATACAGGTTTGTGCTAAGGTGACATGTCTTTACAACAAACTTCGATTCCCTAATTTCTTTTAACAGCTTTTGATGCAAATGGAGTCATAATAGTTTTGGCCATATATTCTTTTGTATAGCAGATCTTGCTGTTCAACAACACAATTAACTTTCACATTAAGAAATGGAATGGTTATTTTTTAGAAATATAAGTAAAGACTTTTCATCAAAATTATCCCCCAGCAAAAACTCTCAATGTCTATTCAACTGATCAGGATTTTGTATGAATTTATAGAGAAATACTTTGAACAGAATGCCCCTGGGTTTGGTATTCCTTAGTGGCCAATGAGTAGAGTAGAGTGTATATGACTTTCCTTTTCAACTCCCCACCACTTATCCCTCATAATTTGTTTACTTCTTACTTTGGTCCTCACTAAATACACAGTATAACCAGTTCAGTATACCTGAATCCGGGCTTCAGGAAGATCAATCTTTGCTGCAAGTCTTTCTCTTGCAAAAACGTCTGGGTAATGTGTCCTCTCAAACTCTAGAAAATACACAAAATGAACATTACTTCAAATTCAGTATATAAATAATGTCATGTTTTTAAATAGGATGACAAATTATTTTGAGAAGTGTTCAGGGCTATATTCAAAAGGAACTAATCTATTTAATTACCTTATCTATGTACCTGTTCTTAGCTGCAAAATTAAATCTTACTATATACACCTCTTAACTCTGGAGACACCACCTGTGACAGCAGGGATAAAAGACTGTGGGAAGGGAGTGTAGCTGTGGCATAGCAGGTATAGTAGGGAGAGATGGTGCCTATAGTAGCAGTGGGATAATAGTCTCTGGGAAGGGAGTGTGACTGTGGGATAGCAGGTATAGTAGCGAGAGATAGGGCCTATAGTAACAGTGGGGATAATAGTCTCCGGGAAGGGAGTGTGACTGTGGGATAGTAGGGATAGTAGGGAGAGATGGTGCCTATAGTAACAGTGGGATAATAGTCTCTGGGAAGGGAGTGTGACTGTGGGATAGCAGGTATAGTAGGGGGAGATGTTGCCTATAGTTGCAGTGGGATAATAGTCTCTGGGAAGGGACTGTGGCTGTGGTATAGTATGTATAGTAGGGGGAGCTGGTGCTTATTGGGGACGCCCTGGTTCAAGGGATAAATAAGACAGTACATAAACATTTAATTGTTCGGGTCCTTCTTTAAGAAAAGCCTAAAATTCTGTTAGGTTGAGATTTGTGGTGAATGCTTATTCATACACCAGTTTTTTCTATATAACCTTGTTTTGAGCTAGGTGGGACTCTTAACTTTTGACCTTCAAGAAAGGCTTGTACCACAAAAGTGTGACAAGCGCTCAAATCTGGATAATCAACAGCTCCACCACAAGTCTATCAATTTAGTTATCAAATTAAAGAATTTCACCAGATTAGCCTGGTATAAACTCCCAGAGTTAAATCCTTGCTGCCTTTGATAGTCCAAGTTGTTTGGTGAGATCCCATCAATTTTCCTACTTCCTACTGTTGACATGAGACTTTTATATAATGCACATTCTTGTGAAGTAGAATGACATCAGGTTTTACCCAATCATTAGCAACCACCTCTAAGGGTCAGGGCACACAGGCAAATTCGGGGAGATTAGTTGCCTGTATTGTATTAGTTACTGTAATAGCTTTGGAGAGAGAGAGAGGGAGAGAGAGAGAGAGAGAGAGAGAGAGAGAGAGGGAGACAGAGAGGGGGGGGGAGAGAGAGAGAGCGAGAGAGAGACCGACCAGTGGGATTTCTGGTTCATCTGAACATTTAGGGCCCTTTAATGTGTTGTGTTGCCTGGTCATGTTTGACTTTCACAAAGTGAATTCTTCTAAAATGTGAAAGTAGTGGCTTTCATTTTTAAACGAGAACTAAAGGTAACATATATAATTGTTCTAGAAATGTTATACCATATGTTTTGGACTTCTGTACAAGTACCAGTCCACCACAGTCCTTTAACAGAGATCTATTTTTATATATATATTTGTTTATATTTTTTAAATGTATTCTATGTCTGTTTGGTTGAATATCTATCAAATATCTACTTGCATTTTACAGTGATTTTATATATATTTTTTAAATATTTTTATACAAAGAGGGAGGAAGCTGATTGAGACATCCTGTGACAGCTGCCCAACTTGCACTTCCTCTTTCACAAAGCAGATTTTATTTTCGCACTTCAGATCAGTTCCCTAGAGTAAAGATTTTCAAGTGTCAGGTGAAAGATCAGGTGAAAACTCGAAAAAAAGAGAGGCTGCAAAGGGAGGTGAATGCATTTGGGGTAGGGTTGCTACTTCACCCAGTGTAACCCCTGCCACGTAAGAATTGCCCTGACCTATGATTTTTAGTATATTTTTCACATGTAGGTTACATGGTTGCTAAGAAACTGGTGCAGTTGCAGCATGCATTTTGTGCTTATTACTAGTCACACATGCAGCATATAGATTCCACAAGTGTCTGGGATTAAAGAATGAGGTCGGGAACCTAATTATGAGAATTGTGTAAAGTAACTTGCTCCCAAGCAAGGAAAATGTAAATGTGTCACCACTGAGCCCCCAGATTTGTAGGTCAGTGGATAAAAAGCCTGGGGCACAATATCTACATGGGCCATTTTGTTTGCTATATAGATATGTTTTAAGTACCATGGGGCTTGTGTGATAAGCAGAGATGTGAAATGACACCCGTGTGACTGTAAAATGTCACAATATCAGAATCACTGAGGAGTTCCTTGACCATATTATGGTATAAGGCTTTATTAGGGTCAGTGACTTTCAAACCAATACAACGCCCTTTATACAACTTCCCACTTCCACCAGTCACTATATTACTCAGCATTAGGGTTCCAGTCTGCTAGTCTGCAACCAGTTGTTCCTAACACCCACACATGAGCAAGCAATTCATTCTCCCACTACAGAAATGCATACTAAAGAGTAAATGTAATCTGCCCCTCCTACATAGAGCACGTTCTCCCTGCCCTCAGAAAGCTACCAGTGGTGAAAAAAACATAAACTCTTCACTCACAGTTACCACTACATACACCATCACTCATATAAGCGTTAACTTTAAAATGAATAGAACACATGGATACAGAAGAGCTCCAATTTAAGTATGCTGAAAAGTAAAGCCTTGAATTTGCCTTAAAATCGACCCTTCCTCGGGTAATCTGTGTTGCTTGGCATTACAACCGTTACAGCAGTGGTTCCCAAACTATAAGACTTGGCCTACTAGGGGGTCCTAGAGCAGTGATTAGGGGCTCAGCCAGAAGGCCATTTATGGTAAGATATACAGATATAACAAAGTACTATACCAGCCATTCAGCCTAAGTTTCAATAATATCTAAGCCTTTATGGATGGTTTCAACTGATACTATTTGATAACAATTGCCTTGGCATGTGGATGCCTTCTGTATTATGAAGTCAGCCACCGATGTTTTGCATATGAGAAGGACTCTTTGGTTTATTATAGCCCTTCTCACCCTAAATATGATGGTTCCTATGCTTTGCTGCTCTCCAAGTCCTACTCACTTGGAAGTCACGTTCCAATACCTTCCACTGATGAGATCAAAACAGAGTTTCTGAAAGTTTGGGTAAAAGACTCGAAATTAGGCTGTATCTGTGCTATGAAACCAGCACTTCTGGATGCATAGTTGGACAAAAGAACATTAAGGAGTCTCCATCTATAATTATGTCATTGAAGAGAAAAGCCCCTCATTTTTGGTTTTAAGGTACTGCTATGTGTTTATTCACATGAGGCATGTGAATACCTTCTGTTTTAAGAAAGCTATCACTGCAAAGTAAGCGCTTGCTGAGTAAGAGCACTAAATCTAGCAGGCTGCTGCTCAGCAGATGGAACACAGGTTTCACAGGAGAAGTAGGTTTCCCCTGGGTGCATTGTGGTCTCTGCTGCTCACTGCACTACTGGTTCCTTCCTTTGTTGTGCCCTTGTGTACCGTGATGGTAGCTAAGAGTGCTAAGCAGTGCTGTATGCATGTGCTTCTATCGCTGCCAGCTCTTGCTTGTGATGTGACTTGTGAATGTGTTTTCTAAAACCAAAAAAGCTGACCCTAACCAGCCTTTCCAAAACCAGACCCAACCCTGCGAGCCATCATCTCTGTTGTCTCCAATGTGGGCAGGCAAGCCCAGGTATATAAAAAAGCCAAATGCTTATTTATATCTGGATAAATGTGTATCCTTATCAAGATCAGTCTGAGAGTGAGAGAGATGACCAGGTCAGTGACCTTGGGCAATTCTATTCTTGTCCAAGATTTTTATCATTTATGCTGCAAAACTGCAACCACTATTAAACAATATTGTCAGCTTACAAATTGCTTCCTGCTGTAAATTGCCCATATTGCCATTAATATGGGTGTTGTATGACACACCTTCTGTTTGCAAAATATTCAGTAGTCATAGAATGCATGTGCCCTAATGTCTTAAGTAAAGAGAACATATATGATGTATTATTTGGGGAAATGTTGTTGCTGGATGCTTATGTTTGCTGCTGCAGGGCAGACATGTTGCTAGAGAGGAGGCCATGGTGCTAGACTAAAAAACTGCAGGAAGCCTGCTGGATATGCTTGAGGAGCAGATATATTTCAGGAGAAGAAACCATGCTGTTAGAAAATGCTTGAGGGCACACATACTACAGGAAAGGAAGACATGCTGCTGGACATACATAAACACTACAGGGGCAGACATTCGGATGGATAATGCTTGAGGAGCAGACATACTACAGGAGAAAGAGCCATGCTCTTAAACACACAGTTACAGATACCAATGAATTGTTCTGATATATTTCCACACTAAATTAAAATTGGACTATTAAAATCTCAGAGTAGAGTCTGTTTAAAATTAGTTTCTCTGTGTAAAACAATCTTGTTCCATTCAACCTCTTTGGAACTTGGCGATCCGACTGAGGAGAGCTCACCTTTCTCTAAAGCCTCAATCTGCTCCTGGGTGAAGGATGTCCTGTTTCGTTGAAGTTTACGTTTCAGCTGAAGACGAATCTGAGACTCATCGAGGTCATCACTTGCCGCCCCAGGCTGATGCTCAGAGTCAAGGCTGCTGTCTATCTGTTGGCAGCTTTCTGTGGGAGACAACAAAGATTTGCAAGTTCAGCTGTAAAACCAGTTTCAATCACTTCCCTCAATATGTTTTGCAGTACTAGTCTTCTAGCTTGCAATGTTATACTGCATATAATGTTTGCTCATATTCAGTGGAAATGCTCTGCAATTATAGGAAAGATCCACACATGGAAGCTGCCTAATTATTCATGATTTTACATAGTATATAATAGGGTCTATAGGATTTCTCCTGAAACATTTACTTGGGTTTAATAGAAGTACACACCCCCTTAGGAGGCAGCTGGGGGTGGTTTATCTTGCACAATACATGAGTCCCATAGAGTGACTTATTTTAGTAGGACATGCCATGGGATATATAGCTTTGAAGAGCCTTCACCGGCTGGAGGGTATGCAATACCTCAAACCAATGTGTCATTTTAGACACAGGATCCTTCGGGCACAAGCTGCAGAAGAAAGTATCAGCTTCTATCACTTTTGGTGCCAAAAGCTGTCAATCTGTCGACTCTGACTCTGACCACATGGGCCTTAAAAAAACGTGACCTACCAAAACACAACAGCTTGTACTTTAACTGCCAGCATCATTCAATCTACGTTGCTAGCAAAAACAAAATATTGTGTATGCATGTGTATTGTCTAGTCCCTGGTTGAACACACACATCGACATCAAGAGTAGCATGAAGATCTGTCCATGCCATAAAACCCAAGCAGATTCATAAATTAGCAATCTGCTTCTGCTTACTACCCATTTGTAGGTTACCTTACCAAAATCATGTATGAATATCTATTCTTGTTTGACTTCATGACTTTTCTTCATTAGGTCTAGCTTGCTGCTTTCTCTTACCTACACATTGTACTAGATTAACATTTGTTTGTGATATAGTCAGAAATCATACGTCTAGGCCCATTTTTAGTTTAGTCTCTACATTTTACCTAGATAAACTGGCTACTAGTGAACACTTAGGGGCCCATTTACTTCGAGTGAAGGAATAGAGGAAAAAAAGTTCGAATTTCGAATGGTCGAATATGGCTACTTCGACCTTCGACTATGACCTTCGACTTCGAATCGAACGATTCAAACTAAAAATCGTTCGACTATTCGACCATTCGATAGTCGAAGTACTGTCTCTTTAAAAAATTCTTCGACCCCCTAGTTTGCCACCTAAAACCTACCGAGGCCAATGCTAGCCTATGGGGAAGGTCCCCATAGACTTCCTAACAATTTCCTGATCAAAGGAATATCCTCTGATCGATGGATTAAAATCCTTCGAATCGTTCGATTCGAAGGATTTAATCGTTCGATCGATCGATTATTCCTTCGATCGTTCGATCGTAGGAATAGCGGTAAATCCTTCGACTTCGATATTTGAAGTCGAACGATTTTACTTCGCCGGGCGAATATCGAGGGTTAATTAACCCTCAATATTCGACCCTAGGTAAATGTGCCCCCTAGTGCTGGTGGGCTCTGTTACAAGGGGAAAATACGATTTAACTATAGACAGATAGGCACGACAAGAAAGGAAGCACATTGAACTAGCCGATATTACAGTAAAGTTAATCATACTGCACCTGCAGGATTTCTATATTATGGGGCAGATGTACAAAATTCGAGTGAAGAATTCGAATGAAAAAAAATTAGAATTTCGAAGTATTTTTTGGGTACTTCGACCATCGAATTGGTTAAATTCGATCGAATTCGAACGATTCGAACGATTAGAATTAAAAATCGTTCGACTATTCGACCATTCGATAGTCGAAATACTGTCTCTTTAAAAAAAAATTCGATCCCCTAGTTCGGCAGCTAAAAGCTACCGAACTCAATGTTAGCCTATGGGGAAGGTCCCCATAGGCTTGCTAAAGTTTTTTTCATCGAAGGATATTCATTCGATCGTTTTATTAAAATCCTTCGAATCGTTCGATTCGAAGGATTTAATCGTTCGATTGAATGAAAAATCCTTCGATCGATCGATCGAATTTTTAGCGCTAAATCCTTCGAATTCGATATTCGAATTCGAAGGATTTAAATTCCCAGTCGAATATCGAGGGTTAATTAACCCTCGATATTCGACCCTTCGTGAATCGGCCCCTATGTGTTCTTGTATGAGAAAAGGTGTAGAAGGGTGTAGAAGTAGGTTTAATCATTTGGCCTGGTTTAGCAGAGGGGTTTTCGGCACAGGGGTTTATAACTGTAGCATTTTGTCCTATGTATTATAACCCAGCTTAGTCCTTTTCCTCATTTCTAAGAACAATCAGATCTGTTTTTCAAATACATATATCGCACAGAACTGCTATTATTGTTATTTGAAGTAATCAAATGACATTATGACCATCTAGTTACACCTCTCACTCAAGCCACAATAGGTCGGTCATACATTGCAGGTGGGGTGCAAAAATGAATACATTTCATACAGTTTACCATTACCATTACCATTATTTCATTTTATTTGTCATAAGAAGTCAAGCTGAGGGTTAATGGGGTGGTGTGTTTATCAAAATGAAGTTTTTGCAAGTGAGACTTGTTTTTTTTTTTTTTTTGGGGAGCGGAAAACTATAGTCAAAAATGTATTTAAAAACACTCCAAAAGTGGTCTAAATAAAAAATCAGAAAACACGTTCTTAGATAGAAGAAGCAAAGAGCTACAGAAATTTGCAGCTGTGCAAGCAAAGCAATGAGCATGACTTCTTCCTGCCTGAACCACAGAACGGCACCGCAAAGATATAAAGGCACAGTAGCAATACAGAGGCTTGAAATATGGCCAGGGATTCATTAAACCTCTGTACTGACTCAGTGCAGATTAAAAGATAAAAAGCAAGTCTGTGCTTCCGCCCTGACTGACAACCACACAACATGGAGACTTGAATGCCTTTGCAGGTAGTAATGCACATATGGATTTACAGAAACAAAAAAAGAATTGCTTTTTTTTTCTTTTTTTTTCTACTATATATATGTATATATATATACATATATATATATATATATATAATGCATACAAGGAGCACTCACAGGTCTTAGCAGAAAATCCAAAAAATATTTATTGTAGGCACAAAAAAAACTAAAGTTTCGGCTGTGGCACCAGCCTTTCTCAAAGTGAATCACAAGTGCTGAAAAACGGTTATTATACAGGGAATGACGTGGGGGGCGGGGCAGGTAGGGAATGTGTGATGTGTGCACATACTATTGGCTGATGTGTAGACATACAAAATTCAAATCCACTAATCACCTTATGTGCTTGTTCACACCAATAGAATACACCAAACTATGACGTGTCTAAAGTAACAATTGTTTCAATTAGTGGAACTATCTCAACAATTCTCATAAGTAACTAATGTTTTAAATTATAGATAATACTATAGAGTGAGTGTTTATCGTACTAGATAGAAACCATGTACCAAAAAGGACCCAAGATCTCTTATCCTGAACATATGCATATCATTAGCAATGAGCACTTATACAAATAAATAAATACCCGTATCACTTTTTAAAAAAAAAAAAAAAAGTAACCCCCCCCACACAAGTTATAAAAAGCTATTGATGGTTAGGGTCCCCTTATAAGTTAAAAAAAAAAAAACATTGGCGCCAGGGCCCCCCATAAAAGTTTTTTTAAAAAATCATTGTTGCCAGGGCCCCCCTTACAAGTTAAAAATGTTTTTTTTAAAAAAAAAACATTGGTGGCAGGGGCCCCCTTACAAGTTGAAAAAAATTGGGGGCCCAAAAAAAATTTTTCAAATTTTTTTTTTTAAATTGGTGCCAGGGTCCCCCTTGCAAGTTACAAAAAAATTGGGGCCCCAAAATTTTTTTTTTAAAGAAACATAGGTGGCAAGTGCCTATAGAATATTAAAATAATACATTGGTGGCCAGGGGATTAAAAAAAACACACACAAGCTGGTGTTCAGAGTAGAATTGAACTCAAGGCTTCAGGACTTCAACTTCACCTCCTTTCGTGACTTTGGGTCTTTTCGTCACTTCAGGACTTCAATTTCGGCTGTTTTCAGGACTTCGGGTCTTTTCGCCGCTTCGGGACTTCGGCTTCAGCTGTTTTTGTGGCTTCGGGTCCTTTGGCTGTTCGGCTTTTCGCCACTTCCGCATTCAGCACTTGCGAAATTGGCACACTGCTCGGGTGCTTGTAAGGGGAGCCCGGCTCTTTCAAAACTGCAGCACTGCAGGACCCGGGACACTTGTCCCCCCTGTCCACCCCTGATGGCGCCCCTGCATGTCACAAAGACAACTAAGCCGCCGTAAGCCTGTGCGATACTACCCTTGGCCCAATGCCGTCCAATTTATGTCCACTGGTCACGGGAGTACCCATTGGGTGTCGGAGGTCCTGGACCCTGTTATCATTCTTGTATTGCCCATATCAATCCATGGGTGCAATGTAGTCGGCTATTCCGTTACTTGATGGTAGAGTACTGGTGAAGAGCCATCAACAGAATTGCTCAGTGACAGGGGCACCAACCTTCCTACTTGGTGTATCCCGATAGACCGGTACTGTGAGCTCAGTAAAAGCTTCAGGTGTGCCACCAGGGTATAGCGTCCATATGCTTGTGCATACCTCTGATGCTCGCCTCTTGGCACACGGCTTCAGGCAGTCCAGCTGTCACAAGGCTTGACATCGTGGGATAAGTGCAATCCATTTCTCTGGGTCCCGATTCAAGATCTGTGGAAACATGGACCTAGGAGAGAACAAGTGAAGTGCAAAAATGGAATACATGCCGGGGATCCTGTACTTTCAAGGACAACAATTCGTCAGCACCACTGAAAGGGATATACAAAAAATATCAAAAAAAACCTATAAACAATATAAAAATCACAAAAGGAAAAAAAATGGCAAAAAACAAAACTGAAATATAAGAATGATAATTAGGAAAATGACCATACAAAAACAAAAGAAATCATCGAAAAAAGTATTGGATTGTTATAAAGAAGTATTTGCTTTTTATAAGAAATCTTGTGGGAATAGCATGGAACATCAGTACCGCACAAGTATAAACTAGAACTATGTGACTTCTGGGTGGACACCAAAGATGTCAATGGCTCATTGCTAAGTAGGCACAATATTCAGTCCACAAAAAAAAGTGCACGTGTGCCAGTGAAAACAGTGAAAACCACAATTATCATGTGACATGTGTGTGTTAGATAAACAAAATAGAGTACTTCAGCACACGTAATCTGCTCAAGGGTTATTACCCGTGTTTAATGTCAAGCCAAACGTGTGTTAGATAAAAACATATTGCACAATGTCTAAAGAGTCTCTTGAACAATAATGTAAAGTATCAATCACTAGACATATTCGACTGCTCTACTGTTAAACATTCCTGTGTCACATAACCTTCCTAATGTAGCTACGTGTGCCCAGTCGTGGGCTGCAATTCATTATCATTTGTCCCTTATTATTCATTATAATCTCATCTCTTTCTTCATTTTGTGGTGGGAAACCAGAAATGGGAGTCCCTCATGTCAGTTCAGTTGTCACTCTATTCCACTTAGAGGTGATAATTGCCCTCTCGAACAGTTTTTACTTGTGGATTTATGGAGCATAGGAAACTAATTTGTTCAAACCTTTAGGACTCAAGGTGTTACGTTTGTGAATCCAACCTAGTTCTTTCCGTAGAAGTAGTTTTTCCCTGTTACCAACTCGGATGGGAGGGGGAACGTGGTCTATAAGCATGCACCTCAGTCTTGCCATAGTGTGCCGCTGCTGGAGGAAGTTTAAGGCTACAGGGGTATCAGCCTTGCCAGTTTCTAAGGCTGATCTTATGGTCGTACAATGGTTTGCCATACGATCTCGAAAGGAGGTGATCGTCTTCCCCACATATGACAAACTTGGTGGTACATGTAAGTCTAAAGTATCAATTTTCCCGTGTGTGTGGTTAAAAGAGGACCCAACCATCAGGTTGTTACACGTAATGCAGGAGGGACACATAAAGCACCTTTTTTTTGTGGATTCAACCACGTCTTCATCAGAGTATCCCGAAGACATCTGTCTCTTTTATACGTGATCCGTGGTGCTGTTCTGAAAATAGGTGGGAGTGTTCCATCCCTCTCTAGGACTGACCAATGGTCCCGCATGACTTTTACAAAGGGCTTCTTATCAGATATGTATGTTGTTACAAACATCAATCTATCCTGTGATACGTCCCGGTTGTTAAGTATGGGATCAGCCAGTAATGTATGTTTTAACTTCACTAGTAGGTCACCCGTGTCTCTGATGTATGTTGATGTTCCCTGGACAAGTGGTTGACAAATATCGCTAGAGGTTGGAGTAATGATTCTCTCGTACTGACTATAGGTCATCCTGGTGGTGGTAACAGGCCCTTGTGGATTCTTGGGAGGGAATAAAAAATGGGACAAACCGGGTATTCTTGTATCAAAAAGCTTTTTGTGTCTTCAGAGATGGGCCCCATGGTGAAGCCCATGTGAATGATATTATCTATTTGTTTCTTGAACACCATTGTGGGGTCACTTGGGAGTCGTTTATACACCGTTGTATCAGTGAGTTGTTTAATGATTTCATTTTGATAATCAGAATAGTCCTGGACCACTACTGCTCCACCCCTGTCTGCGGGTCTAATGACAATGCTGGCATTTTTTGCTAGGTTGGTAAGGGCCTCTCGTTCAGATAGAGTGAGGTTCGAGAATGTATGATCAGATTGAACACTACTTCCTCGGGGGCCTGTGCTGTCTGGTGGAGCGGGTGTTTATGGCCGCCCCTTCTTTTGTGAGGTCGTCCCGGTTGGAGGAGTGTTGGCTTTGACCTAAAAAAGCTGGGGAATCTAATGATGTTGAGCACTCACATGTCTTAGCAGAAAATTAAAAAAATATTTATTGTAGGCACAAAAAACTAACGTTTTGGCTGTGGCACTATACAGTATATCCTTTATTACACACATCTACTGTCACAATACAGTTCTGATATCAAATACATGTACAGTTAAGTAGAGACTTGCAAATGTAAATTAGGGACAGGAAGGGAAAAAGTGGAAAAAACATTTTACTTCCTTGTTGCATGACAAAAAGTTATGTGGTTTTCCCTTCCTGTCCCTAATATGGATATGCAAATTCGGAAACAGTTTGGCCAGGCACAAGGATTCGGTGCATCCCTATTTAGAATGTGCATTAATTCACATTGCTGGGGGCTGCACTTTAACAAAAGCTAGAGAGTCGCAGTTTGGTGAGGGTCATGGACACCTGCCCTTTTACACCTAACACCAATCCTGACCAGGGCCAGATTTATATAGCGGGCACCCCTAGGCCCATTGCCATTCCTCGCCCCCAGTCCCTTCACTTTTATTCATGCAAATTTTCATCATCGGGACCAGAGCAATTGGCATTGGTGCACGGGAAATTTTAAAAACTATTATAAATCCTGCGCATCCCCAGTGTTTCTGAACCAATGTGGGTGTGGTTTGGCAGCATGCCACCCCCAAAAATCCTGCCACCCTAGGCCCTGGACTATATATGTCACTGGCATTTTGAATTTACTCTGTTTGTGCAACAGTGTCAGGATCCTGACACTGTTGCACAAAAAGAGGAGTTTCAAAATGCCAGTGACATATACAAATTAATAAAGGTAGCAAACTACCTAGTTATATAGTTTTAAAATACACTTACCTATGCAACAGTTGCCAATCCAACATCACATTCCAAACCCACGGGTATTAATATGAAGCTAGCCTATACTCTTCTGCTAGCTTTGTGCTAGCTGTTAGAACCCTCAGCCATAACAGCATTAGTGAGGTTGGGCGCTGGAGGGATCAGGCCTTGGCATCCAATTCATCCCCCAGAGGTTCAGTTGAGTTGAGGTCAGGTATCTGTGCAGGCCAGTTATGTTCTTCCACTCCCATCTCAGCAATCCAATAATTCACTGTATGGTGGCATTAAGGGCCTTCCCCAAAAACATTTGGCACAAAGTAGGAGGCATGGCATTGCCAAATGTTAAAAGGGTTGTGCATCTCTGAGATAACTTTCATGATGTGATGTAGAGAGTGATATTCTGAGACAATTTGCAATTTGTTTTCAATTTTTATTATTGAAGGTTTTTGAGTTATTTAGCTTTTTATCCAGCAACTCTTCAATTTGCATTTTAAAGGGTATGTAAAGGCAAAAAAAATAAAATCCATTTTTACTAAAAAAAAAATGAAAAAGAAATCTATCTCCAATATACTTTAATTAAAAAATGTGTACCGTTTTTATAAGAAACCTGACTCTATGCGGTGAAATTCTCCCTCCATTAACTGCTGTGGAGGGGAATTGTCAGACGGTCCCTAACTGGTGTGCAGGGAAACAATCATGAATAGCAGGGGGAGCCACCACCTTACATGCCAGCCATGCAGAACTCAAGCAGCTTTGTTTGTTTCCCTGTAGAGCAGTCGGCGACTGTGTAGAGATTTGAATTGGACTTTATATTTTGGACTGTTTCCATCTCCAGCTGCAGGGACAAAGATTATGGAGCCAGATTTAAACAGATAAACTGGGATTCTATTTGGAGGATTATTTTGCTGCAACCAATGGTTTGGAGAGTTGGAGATAGTTTGTATTAAACAATACAAAAACTATAAAATCCAAACTAGATTACATGACCTAGTGCCGTCTGCCTATTCTGATTATTAATCAGTCTTGTTGTATCGGCTTCTGGTAGTTATTATTTGACTTGTGCTGTTTTGATCATTTATGACGATCCCTAAGCAGCCCAGACCACACTGAGCATGTGCACAGTCTTGGTCTTGCAAAGATGTTTAACAAAGTTACAAGATGACAGCCCCCTGTGGCCAACTTTGAAAGCATAAATCATTTGTTTGATTAGGCTTGTGGTGCAGTAAGTTCATATTTATGTTTAGTATACAAAAAACAGCATTTCTAGCCTGACCGTCACGATCGGCACCCAGAATCCTGAACCAATGCTAGGCTCCCTGGTCTCGGCTCTTGCTTCCGCCTTTTAACAGCCGCCTTTCACCTCGGGAGGAGCCCTCGGCTAATTGGATGCCGCCAGGTCTTATTAAGAGAGGAGCCAAGCTAAAGGTTCTGGACGAGCAGAGGGGCACGTTAGCAAAGTCTTTTGGGCAGAAGGTCACAGACAGAAAGCGTAGTCAAAATCAGGCCGGGTCGGTGCAGGCAGAAAACAAGTGGAGTCAAACAGGCGGGGGTCAAAGCCAGGAGATCAATCAAGAATGGTCGAGACAGGCACGGGTCGGAATACAGATATCAGAATAGTCTGTTCACCAGGCAGAGGTCGGGATCACAGAAGTCAGGAAAAGTCAGGCAGGCAGGGTCAAAACAGGAATCAGAACACAGGAATATACAGGATAGCACCAGGAACTCTCACAATACGAACCTACAACGGGCAATGTGTTTGAATGGGAAGTCCCTTTAAATTGCGCAATTACATACGCCAGCGACGCTGTGCACAGAAAACAAGGAAGTGTGTGCCGCGCGCGCCCTACGGCATTTCCACAGAAGCCAGCAAAGAAGAAACATCTCGCTGCGGGAATCCCCACCGGAGGCAATCTGGTAGCTAGGTAACCCCGGGCCTTTTCACACTAAATAATATGTATGGTGTAATTTCAGGCCTGTTTATGTGAAACAGAAACCCCAATCTGAGAACCAACAATAAACACCTACAGAGAACCAACAATATCAAAGGAAGAAAGAAAAACTCACATACAAGGAAGTGCACCAGTAACTCAAACTGATGTCTGCTCTTTCAGTGCCTTGCAACACATAAGCATCCTCTGTGCGATGCTAATTATAGCTTCAGGCGTCTCTCACATAGAAGAGACAGTTCTGGGACTAGAAGCCCATGGGATGCAATAAAAACTTTGATCCTTAATCCCTCCACTTTACTGTAACAAACAAGGGAAAGTTGTGCTCACCACTAATTTTTAAAACCATTAGGCGGGGGTGCAATGAGGCTGTGACCAGAAATTACATATAGACCAATAGAAGAGTCCTCTGCACTCAACCCATTATCAATATATTTTAGACATTGAGACATTTTGTGCATACTGCTACTGAAAAATGCCTTACCCTTTGAAAAAAACAGGGATTGTTTGTCCATAAATTGCAATATATTTAAGCTGGTCAACTACGTCAAAGTTATCCCATATCTGGCCAATCCTACACTCAATTTTCATCTGATATGTGATGACTTTGATGGAGTTGGCCAGCTTAAATATATTGCAATATATGGACAATGGGTTGAGTGTAGAGGACCGCTTTCCCACCACTTTACTGCCCAAACACCTATCCCCCAATTAATTAATTTTATCCCCTGCATCTGGAATCTTGTTTTGGCTCCTTTGATTTGCATTTTTATGTTCTTCAGTGTTGAAAGATGTAGTTCTTTGTTCTAGGTTCCATGCAGCACATCTTAGCACAGATTGGATTTATATTGTTGTGGTTTACAGTACAAAACATCACAATACTTCAAGGAAATCAGTGAGATGTGACATGCTGAGGACAAGTTTGATGAAGTAAGACTCACCAACTGTTGGATTGGACTGCCCAGTCACAATATTGTCCTGATACCAGTCCTGCCGGCCACCCCAAGCTCCGTTCTGTATGTTCAGCATTCTGATCTTGAGGTCCGTGCCATCAGCCCCCATGGAACAAGCACTGAGCTCAAAAGAGGGACATCAAGTAGATATCTCACTCCGGCAGTTTTAGGAAGACTACAAGGGGAAAGAACAAAAGTTATTCAGTTATGCATTCTTACTTCAACACAATATAAGGGCAAGTGGAAGAAACAACAATTCACTAATATTGTTGAGGATTCTGCAGAAAACTATAGTCTTGTTTTTATGACATGCTATAGACCAGGGATCCCCAACCAGTGGCTCACGATCAACATGTTGGTCACCAACCCCTTGTTGCTCTTGTGGCCTTAAAGCAGGTGCTTATTTTTTAAGTCTTGGCTTGGACACAAGTTTTGGTAGTATAAAAATCAGGCGTACTGCCAAGTATAGCCTCCTATAGGCTGTCAGTCCACAAATGGGCTACCAGATAGCCATTCACAAGCCTTATTTGGCAACCCCAGGGACTTTTTCATACTTGTGTTGCTCCCCAACTCTTTATACATTTGACTGTGGCTCACAGGTGAAAAAGGTTGGGGACCCCTGCCATAGACCATATTTGCAACCCATTACAAAAAAGGGCTCACATAGAAATGCAAGGGATGAAATGGACACAAAGGTACAATATGATAACAGGTTTCCAGATAACAGATCCTATACCTGTAGTATAAATGGCAATAAATTCCTACTTGGGTGGACTTATTAAATGAACAAATTTAATGTTTGTAGAATCATGTTTGTGAAAGAATAAAGACATTTAGCAGAAGATATCTGAGGTTGGGATTCTGCTAAGATTCATGTGAAATTAAAGTTGATAAAACAAATTACGGTCAAGTTTAGGATGCTGTAGAATTGTAATTTTCCTTTCATTTGTCTAGTATCCAGACAGAAATTTTAAATATTTCCTGGTTGCTTGTGTCAGTGGCCCAGAAACCAGAAATCAGGTTAGACTTGCATTATTATTATTATTATTATTATTAATATTTCTGGGTACAGTATTTTCAGCAGAATAGCAGATTTTATTGTGACCAGGTATTTAATAGTTGTTGTTTCTGAAATTCTTAATTCATCAGAGTAAAATTTACAGCCCCAACTGATACTTCAGGTCAGGCCTGGACTGGCAATCTGTGGGTTCTGGCATATGCCAGAGGAGCTGCTGTAAGTTGCCATAGTCACTATTTATTGGGCTGGTGGGGGCTGCTTGGGCCTCTGTGTACTTGGAATGGCATGGCCTTTTGTGAATCCCAGTCCAGACCTGCTTCAGGGTCCAAGAGTGGGTGCAGCAGGGTCCTACATTTTATGCAATTCTAATAAGTTTTCCCTTACAGACTTCAGGTAATGACCAGGTTCATCAGACATGAATTGAAAATTGTATGAACAGATTCTGGTTAAATTAGGCAAACACTAGGGTCAGATTTTGCAGTGTTTTTGGACTGTGGGAATAAACAAGTGTACCGGGTGGAAACTCACACAGATAAAGGACTAATTTCAGGCAGATAATTGCCTTGTAGAGAGTATGACCAAGAGCGCCACCATACTGCACATGAATTCATATATATTTCAATTTCAGTTTCTACCTAGAGATTAATCCCTAATTACAGTATAAATGGATTTCCTGAAGTACTAGGCCCAGAAGTAGTTTCCCCAACTGTGGCCTATTCTACAGTTGTACAGCTTGTACAGTGAGATTTTATCAACATTTTGCTGGGAGTGTAGCAACAGAGGCATCTCTTCCTGTGAGCAGCTGTTCATTGTTCTTCAAAATACACTTGGAGACTTTCCAGGAGCTAGATACAGTAGCACCAGAGGAATTTGAGCAAAATAAGACTCTGAGCACTGGCTTCTTTGGGAGGGACCAGGTGATGTTGCTTTGGTAAGGAAAGCAGTGACAGGACAGGCAGTGGCAACAAGTGAGATGTTTTTAAGGATGTTCAATTAAGGTCTCACAAATGTGTAGGACACCCAAATGAACATTTGATTAATCAACCAAGGCTCCATTGGAAGGAACTGGAATAGTTACTAGAAAATGTTCTTCCAATAACTAGGCCAGTAACATCAACAACAGAGGACAATTTACCAGCAAAGACAGAGCCGATTAGCAATTCTATACCTGAGATACTCTGCATAGCAACAAAATAGGGGTTCCCAGATTTACTTTAAAGCTGCAAGTCCCATTCTGGTTTTAAAATGGCTTTGTTGACCTTTTTCACATTTAGGGGGTTATTTACTAGATCTTGAATTAATCTCAGTTTTTATTAAAACAAAGTCGACCAAACTCCCACCCAGGAATTAAACTCATTAATCAATAATTGTTCTCAAAAAAACGTCGCAACAAATATGATTTTGAATCGTACATTGGACTCTCAGAAAACTCGACTTTATCGAATTGTCTCCACGAAAACCCGACTTTATCGGATTATCGGTCATCCAGCACAGATCACAGTGTCAAGAAACAACTTCAGGGACATCTGCCATTGACTTCTACATGAACTCGACAGGTTTGAGATGGACTATTTTCAGGTTCAGATTTTTAGCAGCTTTGGGGTATAATAAATCTCTAAAAATTCAAGGTATTTTTTTCCTCTAAAAACTCGAGATTTCCCCTTTAAAAACTCGACCAGAAAAATTTGAGGTTTAATAAATTAGAGTCTTCTGTCTTTTCACTCTTATTACCAATTTTCCATACATTTAAAGAAATCGTGCAAATAGGTTTTACCATTTACTGTATAAAAAGTTGAGTTTGGGTTTATTTATTTTGTTCTGCAGCATAGACTAAGGTGTGGATTATAATTATGAATTTTTTTTTGTGTGCTACAGATATGGGACCTGTTATCCAGAATGCTTGGAACCTGGCATTTTACTGATAAGGGGTCTTTCTCTAATTTGGATCTTCATGCCTTAAGTCTACTAGACAAAGCATTTAAAATAAACCCAATCGCTTGGTTTTGCTTCCAATAAGGATTAATTATGTCTACAGGCTGATCATTTCCACACACAGTACATACAGGTATGGGCCCTGTTATCCAGAATACTTGGGACCTGGGGTTTTTCCATATAATGGATCTTTGCGTAATTTGGAACTTTTACCCTAAGTCTACTAAAAAAAATCATGTAAACATTAAATAAACCCAATAGGCAAGTTTTGCCTTCAATAAGAATGAATTATATCTTAATTTGGATCAAGTACAAGGTACTGTTTTATTATTACAGAAAAAAATGAAATATATTTGAAAATATTTATTTGGATAAAATGAAGTCTATGGGGGGGGGGGGCAGTGGCCTTACCATAATTCAGAGCTTTCTAGATAACAGACCCCATACCTCTATTTGTATTTTCTCAGTTGAAGCTGTGTCTATGTGGGGCACCAGAGAATTTCCTTATTCTAAAATTTGGTTCTGTCCCACAGTTCCATTTTTTCTCTATACTAAAATCTGGTTTAGTCCCAAAGAGCAGTATTAGTCCATTCGGCTTCTCCTTTGAACTGCTAATTAGTTAAACTGACCAATGCAGAAACCTATTGTTCGGGTTTGCTGAACAAAATGTAATTTAAAGTGAACTGTTTGGCCTTGAGCCTCGCTGTGCCACTAACTACTCCAGCATATCCTTCGGCTCTAGAATCTGATGCACAGCAGCTGTCATGTTCCTTGGACAGCAGATGGCTTGCTAGGCTTGATGGGAATGGGGCAGGGGATCCATAGTACGACTACAATCAGCTACATTCGGAGGCATATTTATTAAAGGTCGAATTTCGAATTCATGTGAGTTTTTTTATACTCTATTAAATTCGAATATACTCTAAATTCGACTGGGGTGTTATTTATAAAAAAGAATGGCTACTATGCCCGTGCATAGTAATGTGGGATGAGGTCTCTGAGGAAGTGCGTAGACACGAAACGCATCAGACCTCAGACGCTTGTTTGTATACCAGATGCATAAATAAAGTATATATCCTTTTAACCTGAACTTTGGCTTCGACAGTTTTCTGTGGAAATCCAGCATGCGCTGCTGCAAAGATTGACTTTCTTGGCGACGGACTTGGGAGGGCTGCACCTGGGTCAGGACACCAATCCAGTAATCGATTTATCTACTGGGCATTATCTAAAACTTTTATTTGAGAAGAAACTGCTCCAGATCTTAAGGGCAAGGTTTGGGGCGGTGCGCTCCCGAACCAATGGATGTAACCGGTGAGCAATCGGTGGGATTTCTTCATTTTAGTTTATTTTTTGGCGCTGGAAATTTTGTCTGAAAGGCTACTAACATTTCCAAATTGGTCCCTCTCCCATTGACTTGTACAGTACATGAACTTGGCAGGTTTTAGGTGGCTAATAGTCGAATTCGAGTTCTTAAAGGGCCAGAGTATGATAAATCTCGAAATTTGAATTCAAATTAAAACTTGAACCAAGCTTGGATAATTCACAATTCGAATTTGAGTGTTTTGTTCTCCATTATTGATGCCCAACCTGTTGCTTATGCCAGTATCCCCTCAGCAGACCCGTGACCTCTATGACATAATTCACCAACTACAATGTCACCCATAAAACGAGACAGGACAGAAACTGTGTCCACTGGAACAGAATGCACTATTATTTTAATAGACTCTCACCCTTTAACCCTGAGATACCCATTTCCTTTTAGCCTACTTTCTCTAACTGATATCTGTAAATAAAATGAAAAAAAAACCCTTAACCTGAAGGGCTCAGTAACTCTGACCTATTTCTGTAACACTCAAAGCTTTTCCTGTGCCACAACAAGCATTTTAAGTGAGTGCCGTTTCTATAAATGAATAGACTATGAAGAAATCCAGTGGTTGGTGGTCAGTAAGTCAACTGTATTTTACTAGAATTGTTTTATGGTTTGGTTTTATTTGTGTGATCAGGGGTAGAGAGTATAATAATAAGCTGCTGACCCAATGGCTACCAGAGGGCTTTGGGCCTTATCAGGGTTCTAACTGTTTTTCTAACTGGAATATCTGTGTCCAAATAGATATAGTATAGCTTAGGAGGAAATATAATATTTATATAGTACCTACACAGAGTTTTATGCAGATTATACATACATCAGTCCCTACTCTAGTGGAGCTTACAATCTAAGATCTAGATCACATTTACATTAAGTAAAGTCATTTTTTATCAGGAACCAATTAAACATCCTGTATGGGTTTGGATTGTGGGTGATACCTGAGTACCTGGAGGAAACCTACGCAGACTTGGGGAGAACATACAAATGCCTTATAGATAGTACCCTGGTGGATATCAAACTCAGGACCCCAACACTGCATAGCAACAATAGACTCGATATTGTCTGATAAAAGAGGCGCTACATTGGTAGAGACAGGCATCTAAGCTTATGTAGCGTTGCCGTTGTTTTTTAGGCTGTTGGACCTCTTGATTCTTGAGTTTTTGCAACTGTACTATTTAATAATCTAGCCTAGCATTACATTATAAATTGATTTATACAATGAAATCTTGTCTTGCGTAAATAGGGGCAAGAGATATGGATACGTTTTCGTCTTTAGCAGCCTTTGGTTAGAAATCACCTTCAATTAAGGTATGGTTTACGGTAGACATTATGAAAATAGGCTTGAAGAATGATTGCTTTTGAGGAGATATGATTATTATTTATTAATAAATAGTGTCTGTACAGTGACAAGGGGGTTTTTCCTCTAGCAAAGAAATGGCTTCTATACAATATAGCCACGGAGGTTCGGGTATGGGAGCCGTTATCCACAAAGCTCCATATTACGGAAATGCCATCTCCCATACAGTCCATTTTATCCAGATAATTGAAATTTTTAAAAATGATTTCCTTTTTCTCTGTATTAATAAAACAGTAGCTTGTACTTGATCTCAGCTAAGATATAATTAATCCTTATGGGAAGCAAAACTGGGTTTATTTAATGTTGACCTGATTTTTCTAGTAGACTTAAGGTATGAAGATCCACATTACGGAAAGATTTATTATCCAGAAAACCCCAAGCACTCTTGATAACAGGTCTCATACCTGTAGTTGCTATGGAGGTAGTACAGGCTGATTGTGCAGATAGATCGGCAATATTTAAGCCACTAAGGATGCGCATTATCTAGAGAGAAATACCACTGCAATGTTGGGGGTCAGAAATAATATGTCCCTTGTTGTTAGGTCAAGTCAGTAAATGCCTGGTGGCTTTGTTTGTTTATTTACCTATAGATCGATATAAAGAGGGTTCTTCAAAAGGGTTAAAATAGATGGCCCAATATTTGCAGGTAGGTTATTATGAGACTGGAGATGGATGTGGTTACAATGCCACAAATCTATACATTATTAGATTATAAACTGCTGCCCATTGTACCCAAAAGTTATGTATTATAATATAATATAGACATATTTCCAACCTCCACTTCCATACCATTTTTTTATTGTTAGTTGCACATAGCTGGGTTAATATAATTAGAATAGATTGACATCAGATAAATCAATCAGTGTTTAGTGGTTGGTCTCGTACAAAGGTTTGGTGATTTCCTACTCTGAAGAGTGCTTGCCCTTTAAATGCCTCGCAACTTGTCTTGTTTTCTGGGGCAAGGAAAAAAACTCGCCTGAGGCCACAAGCAGCTGACGCAAGCCCGGCTCAGCCACATGAAAAGCAGGGCAATGATCTCTGAACCGCCTGCAACTGCACACTTTCTCATCATTGCATCAGTCTGCTGGCATCATGTCATCCGTACAAGCCAACACAAACAAGACCATCGTTTCTCACAAGGAAGGGTTACTACATAGGTTAGATTTCCCTGGATATCTCTACCTCTAGGCAGTTCAGGCTGGGGCCCTCCAGCTGTTATACAAAGAAAATAATCTCTGTTGTGTCCAACAGATGTATATTTTTTTTCTGCAAATGGAGCTCTACTGTGGAACAGTAAGGCAAGATTTTATCATAAAAAGAAATGTATTTTTGTGTTTAGGGAGAGGAATTACATTGTCTTTGTAGATTCCTTTATACTATCCCTGGGCCAATGCCATGTATAGTACCCCAGAACCATGGTAGGATAAATGCAGTGCCAATGTCATGCATCCTAATTTGTTGGATAAATACAGTGTCAAATCCATATATAGTACCCCAGAACACATGGTAATGTAAATAAGGGTCAGCTTCATATATATATATATATAATAGAATACATGGGAGGATAAATGTAGTGGACATCATCGTATTGTTTGTAGGGTAGGCACTCAAAGAGCAATCCTCCAGGCAGTAGTAAAAAAAGGTAATTATTGAAGTACACATAGAACACATGGCAGGATAAAAACAGGTATAGGACCTGTTATCCAAAATGCCTGGGACCTGGGGTTTCCCGGATAACAGATCTTTCCGTAATTTGTATCTTCATACCTTAAGTCCACTAGAAAATCATATAAACGTTAAATAAACCCAATAGGATTGTTTTGCCTCCAATAAGGACTAATTTAATCTTAGTTGGGATCAAGTACAAGGTAATATTTTATTATTACTGAGAAAAAGGAAATGGTTTTTAAAAATTTGGATAAAATTAAGTCTATGGGAGACAGCCTTCCCATAATTAGGAGCTTTCTGGATAACGGATCCCATCCCTGTACAGTGCCAGTTCCGTATATATTATAATGACCCCATTAATAGTGATGGGTGAATTTGTCCCGTTTCGCTTCGCCACGAATTTTGTGTAAAAATTAGCAAAATGACGATTTTGACGCCGGCGACAATTCATCAATGGGCGCCCGTTAAACTTTCGAACCGGCACCGGCATCAACTTTTTTTCAGTGCCGTTGGTGATGGTTTGGGGGCTCAGATACCCTAACTGTAAAGTAAGGAAAAATGGGGTTAGGGGAAATGGTTGTCGGCATTATGTCTATAGCAAGTCATTATTGCATTAGGGGAAGGGTCTGTCACTGTGGAATAGATGTTTCCAAAAGATGTGATATGTATTTATATCTTTATTTATTTACAGGTATGGGATCCATTATCTAGAAACCCATTATGCACAAAGCTGTAATTATAGGAAGGCCATGTTTTTTGTGTTTATTAAGTTTACTTGTTACTACATTTAACAATATGTAAATTGCATTAAATTGCATTTAAATATTCACATAGTAAGTAAAAATCTACGTTTCTACTGGTACAATTGTCCAGTGGTTATTTCATTGGGCTGTGAATTTTTATTACCATAAACTATAAGGCCTGATTGGCCAGACAGGTAAGTAGGTCGGTGGGTGGGGAAGGAGGGGTAAAGGAAGGGAGATCAGGCGGTTGAATATATGTTTTAAAAAGCAGCAATTATAGACAGCAGCTTGTACTTGATCCAAACTAAGATATAATTAATCCTTATTGGAGGCAAAACAATCCTTTTGGGGTTATTTAATGTTTATATGATTTTTTAGTAGACTTAAGTTATGGATCCAAATGATGGAAAGACCACTTATCCGGAAAACCCCATGCCCTGAGCATTCTGGACAATAGATCCAATATCTGTAGTCCATTAAATTTCGAACATATTTTACACTTGAAGGGTGACATTAAAAGTAAGTGACATATCTGGGAATTATTTATAAAGCAAGACAGGAAGAGCTGTTTCTGTCTGTACAGTGTAACTTTCATGTCATCCTTAAATCACTTCATGTGTTTTCTGTACAAAAACAGTAAGAATTATTTGCCTGCATTCTCCAATAATGTCGGATGCCAATGACAACACTGAAAACAATGTTGTCGACACAACGATTTGTTTAAAGGAGAAATCGTCAGTACAGGTATGGGACCTGTTATCCAGAATGCTTGGGACCTGGGGTTTTCCGGATAAGGGGTCTTTCCTTTGGATCACTATAAGTTGTGTACTTAGGGGCACAATTATCAAAGGTCGATGTGAATTTTCGAATGAAAAATATTTTTTGTGTACTTCAACTAGGGAATAGTCCAAATTCGATTTAAATTTGAAAAAAATGTAAAAAATTCGAATATCGAAATTTATCATGTACTGTCTCTTTAGAAATTCGACCATTCGCCGTCTAAAACCTGCCGAATTGCTGTTTTAGCCTATGGGGGACCTCCTAGAACCTATTTGGACTTTGAAAATTCGAAGTTTTTTTGGGAAATCTAATTCAATCAAACGCTTTATTCCTTCGATTCGAATACGGACCAATTTGATCGAAAACGGACATATTCAACCCCAAAAAACTTCAACTTAATTTCGGTTGGTCTCTTTGAATTTGAATTTCGAAATGTTTTCAATTCGAAATTCAACCCTTGATAAATATGCCCCTTAAAGTCATTTAAAACATTAAATAAAGCCAACAGGCTGGTTTTGCCTCCAATAAAGATTACTTATATCTTAGTTGGGATCCAGTACAAGGAACTGTTATTATCACAGAGATTAAGGAAATCATTTTTAAAAATCTGGATTATTTGCTTAAAATGGAGTCTACGGGAGACGGCTTTCCCGCAATTCTGGGCTACATGTGGGATCCATTATATGGAAGGCTTGAGACTAGGGGATTGAGGAAGGGGATCCTGCTATCATTTGGAGCACCATTCCTTAAAACTACTAAAGAGGATACCCAATATACATGTATGCAGCCTAGTTACCATCGAGTACACGGTACTGATTTATTATTACAGAGAAAAAAGCATCATTAAATATAAATAAGAATTGTTTACTTATATATGACATTGGCAACCAGGGCTTTCTGCATAATGGGTTTCTGGATAACAAATCCCACACTTTTACTTTTATTTTCATAGACTTATTCAATATACAATAATGCTGTGGCAAAATACATCTTGTGGCTTTAACCCATAATCCAAGAGCAATAATAGTGAATAAAAATAAAAAAAGAGCCACTGTGCATTAAGGGGCATATTTATCAAGGGTCGAATTTTCGGTTTTAAAAAACTTCGAATTTCGAAATCAAAAAGACCAACCAAAATTAAGTCGGTTAAGTTTTTTTTTGGTCGAAAAGGTCAGTTTTTGATCTAATCTAAGTAATATCACATTCGATCAAAGTTTTTCCCCAAAAAAACTTTCCTTTTTCAAAGTCCACCAATTAACTCTAAATGGGTTCTAGGAGGTCCCCCATAGGCTAAATCAGCAATTAGGCAGGTTTTAGATGGTTAATGGTGGAAGTTGAATTTTTAAAGAGACAATACATGATACATTTCAAATTTGGACTATTCCCTAGTCAAAGTACACAAAAAACCTTGAAATTCGATTTTTTTTCAATTTGAAAATTCAACTCGACTGTTGATAAATCTGCCCCTAAGTGATATTGATAAGATTCTCACTGGGCAGTACCAAGCATGTGCCATTGGGCCATAAAGTACCAGGCTTTACCTATAGGACAACATACTCATACTTTACTTCTAATAAAAACAGAAAAATGGGTGCATATTTATCCAACAGTAACACAGGAATTAATTTGGGGAACATAATACATCTTCCCAATAATAAGGAAAGAAGACCACCTGGAATGTGCACCCTGTGAAATCTGAATGGATCAGATAAAATAATGATCTCAATAATTATAGTAAAAAGCACAATATTATTATTATTATTATAAAAAGTAGAATTTGTCAGTATAAGATTCCTAGAGAAGTTTTATAAGTAATTGCGTCCTATTAGTTTCTTTGGTACCTTTAGTCTGCAGCCCTGAGGCTCCCAGTAGAACCCTGGAGCGAGGAAGAAGGAAGTTGGTTCCGTCACCTTTCGGAGAGATTCAGTAGACCTAGGAACACCTCCACACATATGGGTCTTCTTCTCCCACAGCTGGCAGCCGCTCCGAATGACTGTGCCACTCTGAAGCAGTAATGAATAAATAAGTTCTCGGAGCTATGAAAACCAACAGGATGGTTCCTCTTGGTGACACTTGTACTAACCATTAATGTCATGTTTGAACTTAATTCTACAGAATGGTTGGGGGAAGGGTGGGAGAGAGAGATGAAAAAAAACACAGAGAAAGGAGGGAGGGAGAAGGGGAAAGGAGAAGGCTAAGCAAAGCAATGGGAGGCACGAGAACAGCAGTCCCCAAGTATCAGCCATGCTCTGTTGGCTGATGAGGGAGCCAGAAAGGTTTTTGGCAGGGCCTGTCAAGTCTACTCATGTTTCAAAATGAACTATATACAAATATATGTATTATATGCATACATATGTATGTAGGGCGTGTTTTTCAAGAAGATCAGGGATATCCAGTCAGTGCCCCCATCAGCTGTTCTTGAACTACAATTCCCAGCCCACCCCCCTTGCTGCTGAAGGCTGTCAATAAACTGTGTGACTTTTATCTCGGTATAACAGTTGGGTAGACCAGATATAGGCACGGCTTGTCAATAGTGCCATTAGGGATACACAAAATCCATTATTTGGATTCGGCCGAACACCCGAATCCTTTGTGAAAGATTCAGCCGAATATCGAAACCGAATCCAAATCCTAATTTGCATCTGCAAATTAGGTGTGGGAAGGGGAAAACATTTTTTACTTCCTTGTTTTGTGACAAAAAGACAAGCAATTTCCCTCCCCGCCCCTAATTTTCATATTCAAATTAGGATTCAGATTCGGTTTAGCCGGCAGAAGAATTCAGTCAAATCCAAATCCTGCTGAAAAATGCCGAATCCTGGCTGAATCCTGAACCGAATCCTGAACCGAATCCTGGATTCAGTGCATCCCTAGGTGCCATAGGGGCAGGTTACTTTGAATGATCCATTGGGTAAAATATACATATTCCCTGTAGGTTTTTTTTTATTTTACTTTCACCTGGGATGAATATTTGGCTGAAATGCATTGCAGCACACAACTTTTTTGTTTATTACTCACCATAAAAGTTTAAAACATTCTATTTACACCACATGGCAAAGTAGGTAAAAAATAAATTCTACCTGGGATTTTTTTTTTATTTTTAATAAAATCTTTTTGAATGTTGGAAAATAATTGTATTTATATATGGATTTTAAACAGAAGAGAACTGGTCAATTTTGGGCTTAGGTGGCCATACTCTGTATCTATATCATCATAATTTATTTATACAGTGTCAGCAAGTCTTTACACTAAAGGGGTGGTTCACCTTTAAGTCAACTTATAGTATGTTTTAGAATGACTAATTCTAAACAATTGGCCTCCATTTTTTTTGTAGTTTTTAAATTATTTGCCTTCATCTTCAGACTGTTTCCCACTTGTTAAATGCATTGACAAATGAGAAACGTGATAATTTTCCTGATAGGGCTGAGACATAGGGCTGAGATATAGGGCTGCTGGGTACAGGTGGGTGAAAGAGGGAAGATTCCTTCTATTTCTGTATGGGGCCTAATCACTACTGTTCAGGAATTTCCAAGTAATATCCTATGCCATGTGGGTGGCAGGTATTCCCATGAGTTGTCCTGAATCTCTAATCTTTAAATGGGCAGGGAACATGCTCACTCTCTTTTTAGACCCCATCTCAACAGGGAGGTGGTGTTATGTAGGGCTTGCGGTAGAGCTTCCACCACCTTCCAGCAGAAGAAGCTTAATCCTCAGTCAGACCATTCCAAAGTAAAGTTGGGGAGATGAAACCCTGTGACTGAGGCTCAGATAGTGACAGAGTAAGCTCTTGTTTCAGAACACTTTAGGAGTGTTAGTAAGACAGTAGTAAGCAAGAGCAGCTTTGAGCTCCACTAAGAGGAAACAGTTCTGAGTTAGTAATTCTCAGGCGACATCCAGCAAGTATAGTGCTGGAAGTGGATAAGGATCTAGGCTATATTTTTTTCCAAGGAGATTTCTAGTGGTGTGGCCAGTGCACAGTGGTGTCTTAACTGTAAGGGAGTCTTCCATCCTCTCATATTGACTTGTGCATCATTTGTCTATCTATATAGAGTACCTTTATAAAGTACCATTTCCACCAGTGCCCTTTTCTTCTATTAGTTCTACTAAAACAGTACTAAAGTTACAGTTCAGCCACACAGAGTTGCAAAAAAATAACAATGCTCGACTGTTCAGCAGCTGTGGGCAGAAGTGGAATCATTTCACCCAACCCTGGACTATTGGACTGAAGGCCTGCAGGTTGGATGCGGCACATTTTGGCATTTTTATGGCCCATGACTTCCATAAACTTTTGTGTATGAAATCATTATTTTGAAGGATCAGTAACAATGAAAACAGAAAATATCTAAAGAAAATATCTGATAGGCAGTTATAGAGGATATCTATCGGGGGTCCGCGAGTTTGGGTGTACCACGCTGCTCCTCTTGCGGGTCTCACGACCTTAGACTGCTGGCTTCCAACTTCCGGCTTCCTGTTTTATAGACTCACACCTGCCCCACCCCTTTTGTGATGTAATCGGCGGGGCTGGTTGACACGGGTCTATAAATGAAGGGGGGGAAGGCGGGGGCTGGTGGTTGCGAGCCATTTTATTGCATTTTGAGCTCTGTGTAGGTGGTGTTCACTTGTTTCTGTCCGTAAAAATTATTTGGGCAACATAAAATAATCAGACTTTGATTCTGACTATGATTGCAGTAGGCGAGAAAAAAAAAGCATTGGTTTTACTGGTTTTATTGGATTTTAGTGATTTTATTGCATTTCGCCTTGTTCTTTGTTACTTGTTTTTGCCCATGGAAAGTTTGTCTGCCATATATCCATTTGGAAGTCTCTGTACGCCACATAGTTTGGTAAATCTGTGCATTTTGGGCATCAAAGTGTTCAGTAGACCCCCGGCATGCTTATTTAGGATGTTTTATGTTGGTTGAAATCAGAGGTATATAATGAGTAAAGTGCAAGTTTTGTGGCGATTTTCATAAATTTCATACAAACCACTAAGTTTCGCATGGCCTTGCAGTTTGGTAGTTTGCCATAGAAAGAAGTATTTAACCATTTTGGATTCGTCAGAATGTGTACTTTTGGAATATATATATATATTTTTTAGGGTCTCCCAACAGTTAGGGGGACTGATGATAAACTAAAAATCCCCCCCCCCCAGCAAATGCCCCTAAAGTGAGAACACAAAATGTACAAAAAACTGCTGCCACTGAGTGTAAATGAGTGTAAATTTAATGGGAAATTCTGTTGGCACATAAAGTGTTAAGAGCAAATATTGGGGCTGTAAGGAACAAAGTTTCCAGTATCAATAAGGATGGTAGGTTGCATGGAAGTTGAATTCTAGGTACAGGTGAGAAGGGGATACATAAGGGAATCTGGAAGCATAATTTCCCATATATCTAGGTGACGTGAAACCTTGTTCTCTAAGAAAGCTATATTTGCTTCAAAAGCTCTATTGGTATTGACTCTTTTAATTATCTCCTGTATAGTGGGAATGTCTGGGGTCTTCCAATTGGCTGCTATTGCTGTCTGTGTTACTGTAAGGATCTGGTTAAACTGGCTCCATTTGTGTCGAGTCTGTATAGGTTTACCCAGTAAAAAAGTGAGTATATCTCTGAGGACATGACGTGAAAGCATTTGGGCAATAAGAGTGTTCATCTCAGCCCATAGCGGCTGCAACGCTGGGCAATCCCAGAACATATGTAATAGGGACCAGATCATTATACAATTTCGCCAACATAAAGGAGAGTGATCTGGTAAAAGCTTAATTCTCTGGTGTATAATACCAGAACATAAGAATCTTATAGATGGCACTCGGAGCACTTCGTTTTCTGAAGTTGCCTCACAAGGAAACTTTAGACGACTTTGGAAAACCAATCGCTTTGAGTGCAATCCTACCGGCTATTTAAATTCTAGCCGGCGGGAGGCAGTTTGTGGAGATAAGTCGCCCTGAAGTAGAGGAGATTTGTTGATGGGCGACTAATCTCCCCGAATCTGAGTGTGTGCCCTGACCCTTAGTGTCCATCTTAGTGTCCATCTTTTTTGAAACCATAGACTTCATTAATCAAATATTTTAAATTTATTAGAATGATTTTCTTTTTGGCTCTAATAATAAAATTATATTTTATTTGACTTAGATATTTTTGTAAACTTCAGATACAAATTATGGAAAGACCCCTTATCCGGAAAACCCTAGGTCCCGAGCCTTCTGGATAACAGTTCCCATACCTGTAGAGATTCAATGCAAGGTTCCCTGCAAGTCAGCAAACTACATATGAAACTGCGGAAATTTGCCAGCACTGGCTTTGTGCACATCGAAACACTTCGCCAAACGTAAATTCGCCTGGACAGCGCAAATTCGCGAAGATCTGAAGTTGCGCACAGGGTACCGAATGCTTGCGAAGTTGCGCCAGCAAATTCGTTCTGCAGTTCGAAGTTACGCTAGCGTTCGTTCATTTCCATACGGCGTGCAGTTAAAGTACAATGGCCGTATATGTTGCAGCAAATACATTACACTACACAAGGCCAGGGAACCTTAATAAAATTATATAGAGTTGTTATAATGCCCTACACATGTGCCCACTGTATAGTTTAGGTGCCATATGTTAGCAAATGTAGGGGGGAAGGAGGGTACCCCAAAAAAAGTGATCTTTTTCAGCCTATCACCCTGTAAAAAGGAAACAACGCCAGCGTTTTTTTGGGTCAGAAAAAAAATCAACTTTTTTGTTGACTCCTATCTACTCCATTGCACTTCGCCAGGTCTGAGGTGGCGAAGGCAAGTCTGTCGATAGAGGTAACGGTCAGTAAAATCAAAAACTTCATGAATTCGCGTAGTAATGCTCTTTCGCCGGATCGAAAATTTGCCTGGCGTTAGAGAGCGTAGTTGCGCCAGAGTCTATCTCCTTCACTAGTGTAATTAAGCCAGCAACCGTTAGTAAATTGGCGAATTTTCGCCAGCGTTAGCCACTTCGCCCTTTAGTAAATTTGCCTGTGACTGTGTGACTGTGCTGTAGCATGTATTATGTTCAACCCCACCCTCTAATATTATAAACAGAGGCATCACTAGCATATCAGCCTCATCATTGTTCAACGGCACGTTTGCTCTTTGGCCCTAATGCTGGCTGCACACTGACACCAAGTGCTCATTTCATGTTATGGCAGAAAATGAGGCAATTCCCGGATCTTGGTTAAAGAGAGTAAACCCAAGATTTCTGAGGTCTATGTATTAAAGGTCGAATTTTAGTGGTTTTCAAGGTTTTATAAACCATGACTATACTCACTTTCTCTAAAACCACAAATGTCATGACATTTATTAAAAAATCTGAAACTGAAAAGGCATGAATGGTAAAAGTCGCCGAAAAGTCGAGAAAACTGCAACTTTTTCTCACAAAAACCAGTGTCCAAAATATCCGAAATCCTATGAAACCACAAACCAAAGAAACATATTCCAGTTGTAAATGGGACCTCTGCCATTGACTTCTACATGTTTTCAAGTTCAGGTTTCAGCCGGAGTATTTTCGTATTTGGAATTTTTGCAGTTTTGTCACATAATAAATCTTGAAAATTCAATTTTTTTTTTTCCTATATGGAATTTTTGGCATCAAAAAGCCTGATCTGAAAAAGTCGGCCCAAGTCTTTGCACCGTGAGTCTCAATTAAGACTCGGCCTTCTCCTGCAGACATGTAACAACATAAGTTCAGACAAATGAGGATATGTTGCATAAGTCGATTTGATCTAACCAAATGACTCACTAAAAAAATACAGACTGACTCATTTAATTGCATAAAAGTAGTAAAATGTTTTGAAAACAGTCAAAGTGAATGTAATTTATCTGAGAAAGCATCTGAACCCGAGGTCACCAACCTCGTAATGCCCCGCGTTGGAAATACAAAACTAGTATGTAAAAAAAAGACACAAATTATATAAAATATTGGCAGTAGATAAATCAAAGGCACAGTATACACCCATTTTAACATGAACTGAATGAATCAGCGTTGATCATATATATTTTGCCTATTTTTTTATTTAAGAAATATCTAAGGTTTCTGTTATTTCTGGCAAGAAACAAAAATATGAAGCCAGTTTCACTTCCCATCACTTCCTGATCCCAAACAACTTCAAAGGAGCCGATAAAAGCCTGTCCAATCGTAGATCTGCACAATAGAAGGTCCTGTTTCTTCGACTTGCTCTCTGCTGCCAGGTGTTTTCCATAACAAAGACTCTTACGGTATCTCTAGATGGAGATCGGCTCAGCTCTGTGGTATATTTTGCATGAGCACCAGACTAGTCACAACAGAAAGTTGAGTAAGAGCAGATTATGTATAAAAAGACCAAATTTCCAAAGAAAGCATTTATTACCAGTAGGGGTTAACTGGTATGTTAATAAAATAGAGCATTGGTGTGGGTTCTTTAACCCTCTGAATGCCAGCCGCTAGAGTCAAATGATTACAAGGTGCACCCCTAACATATTATGGGTGGGCCATGGACCTGCACCGTCATGCCTTATTTTAGTGCAATTTGCAGAAGAAACCCTACATGTGCTCAATGTCCCATGTCAACTGCAGGACATTCATTTCAGCCGTCTGGATGCATTGTGCAACCGGCACATATATTAGAAGATTAAACCCTATGATTGAGCAAAAGGGATAATGGCTGACATGTCAAAAGTAGAAGTTCAAGTATATATGGACCAAGCAATTGCTCTTTGTTGAAAGAAGGAATTGTCATTTTATTTTTAAAGGGATACTGTCATGGGAAAAAATTTTTTTTTCAAAATGTTCATAGTGCTGCTCCAGCAAAATTCTGCACTGAAATCCATTTCTCAAAAACAGATTTTTTTTATATTCAGTTTTGATATCTGACATGGGGCTAGACATATTGTCAATTTCCCAGCTGCCCCAAGTCATGTGACTTGTGCTCTGATAAACTTCAATCACTCTATACTGCTGTACTGCAAGTTGGAGTGATATCACCCCCCTCCCTTCCCCCACCCCAGCAGCCAAACAAAAGAACAATGGGAAGGTAACCAGATAGCAGCTCCCTAACACAAGATAAGAGCTGCCTGGTAGATCTAAAGCTCCCCATAGACGCGACGATTATTCTTGCCGAACGACCGATTTTAGGGAAGCCCGACCAATCCTTCGAAATTATCGTGTGGTTAGTGGTATTCGAACGATCGTACATCTTACGATTTTTCGCCCGACATCTGTCGGGAAATTGATCGGCCAGGTCAAAAAATCTTTGTCGGTCCCAGTGCAATCTATCTATGTTTGCAGGGCCAAGCAGGCAGCTCCCCTTTGTTTTCCTGGTAAACAGCACTCAATAGTAAAAACCCATGCCCCACTGAAACACATTCAGTTACATTGAGAAGGAAAAATAGCAGCCTGCCAGAAAGCATTTCTCTCCTAAAGTGCAGGCACAAGTCACAGGACCAGGGGCAGCTGGGAAATTGACAAAATGTCTAGCCCCATGTCAGATTTCAAAATTGAATATAAAAAAATCTGTTTGCTCTTTTGAGAAATGGATTTCAGTGCAGAATTCTGCTGGAGTGGCACTATTAGCTGATTCATTTTGAATTTTTTTTTCCCATGACAGTATCCCTTTAAAGTCCAGAAATAAAAGGAAGCACTCACGGCATAAAGGTTATTTAGAAGTCTTTTACTAAATCATACAGACATCATATTGAATCTGGTTAGCACCCGGCGAAATTGCCAAATGGCGGAGGTGAGTGCCGTGCACCAATGGTTTTATATATATATAGATATATATATATATAGATATATATATAGATATATAGATATAGATATATATATATTAAAAAAGACAGCAGCTTAAATAGCACCGATGTTAAACACACTGCATGTTTAACTTGTTACGTGTCTAGCCTGAAGGCAGGAACCCCGCCACTTACTCACTTCCTGTAAGAGTAAAAATAATAAAATGTATGGAGGTAAAAAACCACATGCACGTAACTAGAGACTGTGCAAGGGTTACCAAATGAGCACTTCCATTTACAGCATGTACTCCATTAATCCTGTGCCAATTTTTTCATAAATATCCAGGGGAAAGCAGAAATGTTCAGCATGTGTCCCCCCAATAGGCCTGAGCCTGAAATTATTCCATTAAAATGGATACAATATAAATGCAATCAGCTCTCCAGGTTCAGAGACTCACAGTAGCCAGGCAGTGCTTTCAATTATAGGTTGAATAGAGGCAGAAAAGCAAAGCAAATAATTACAAAATACAAAAAGGACCAACTGCAAGGCTTCTTAGAATGATTCCTTTTGGTTTTAACCCTGAGGTTCATTTCCAATGACAAATTCTCCCTCCAACAATGGGGACAGCTAAGCAGACAATAGAGGTCGTAGGGTGATTCTGACTCAGGGGGCATACTGGCAAGGTAATCTATGTTACTATTAGGGTATGATTACAATGTAATTCTCCTACCGCACAATACGCAACGTGTGATACAGAAGGGGTGGTTTATTTGTTAAAGTGGGACAGATGTGGGACAGACTTCCAGAGCGTTTAAAACCCGGATGAATGAACATAAGAGTAGAATAAGGAATTATAAACCTGAAGAGAAGGGTGAAGGGGCTATTATAGGCCAAAAAAAAAAAAAAGAGAGAGAAAGAAAAAGAGAAATTTAAAAAGGAAACCCTACTGGCGAAACATTTTTTCGAAGCAAAACATAACATTTTGCAACTCAGATGGCAAATATTAGAGGTTATACACAGGCAGAAAGGTGAAATAGATAAGAGGTCACTGTTGAGACGGGAGGCCTTTTGGATTTGGCAGCTTAAAACACCAAAGGGCCTTAACGAGAATTTTAGTTATACGTGTTTCTTATGAGAGAAAAACTGTTTTTAACCTTCTTGCATGTTTTTATTTATTTTTTACAGATAAGAACTGAATGATCACATATAATATTAAGGGTTATTAGAAAATCCCAAGGGCAGTAAGGTATTATAATACAACACATGGATTTTTGCAATATGGTGTTTAATGTATGTGTTTTTTTTTAAAAAAAGTTGTTTAAAAAAATGTTTTTGATACCATATTTTATATATATAATAATTATTGCACTTGGGCACTTTAAGATAGAAAAATATCATTTTGTAAACTGTCGTACCAAATTGATTGCTTTATTATATGTCACATATAGGTCAAATTTCCTGTATCCCACATAAGGGTTAATTTTTGTGGCAAACTGCATGATGGGAAAAGAAAGCGTGGGAAGTTGGGTTTAAATGGGTGACTGCACAAATAATTGTATCCTGATGAAGGGTGGGTGTTCCCCCCCGAAACGTTGATGTTTGGTGGCTGAATAAAAGGGGATATTCCCCGACTGCATTAATCGGTGTGTGTGCGGATCTGTTTCTTTTACACATTGACATTAGGGTATGCACACCAGCACAGTCAGATAGCCAAGCAGTCACTGGATGTGAAAGGAATGAAGGAAGAATCAACCAGGAGCTGCTACTAATGCATTGACTGACTTATGTTTGAGTCTACTGGCTCATTCCTTAAAACAGTAATCCCCAACCAGTGGCTAGGTTGCCACCTGGCTGGTATTTTACCGGCCTGACCAGTAAAAATGATGGTTGCTCCAAATATTTTTAATAGGGAAAAAAGATAAATATATAGGAAGGCCGGTATTTTTTTCCAGAAAAGGTGGCAACCCTACCAGTGGCTCTTGAGTAACATTTTGCTCTCCAACCCCTTGGATGTTGCTCCCTGTGGCCTCAAAGTAAGTGCTTATTTTTGAATTTCTAGCATTTCTGGTTTGGTTAGAGAACCAATTTGTTAAACCCGCAACCCGCATTCTTACCCGATTGGACCCGCTACCGGACCAGCAAGTACCTTATCTGCAACTCGGTCCACGTCCTGCTGACCATCAAGAAACAGGAAGTGCTGTCATTGTAAACCAGATGTGACATCATTAGAAGTAGGCGTGATCAGAAAAATAGGAGTAAAACTCGCTATTGAGAAGACCCGCGACCCGCAAACCTACAGAATGGCCGACCCACGTCTATACCCGCACCCGAAACTTCGATCCACAGGTTAACCTTTTTTTGCAGTAATCCACAGGTACCCGACCTGTTGCAGGACTCTAATAGTTCTCAACCCCCATAGAGACTATCAAATGGCCAATCATGGCACTTATTTTGCTCCACTCAGGAACTTTTTTCATGATTCAGTTGCTCCCATACTCTTATATATATTTGAATGTGGCTCACAGGTAAAAATGGTTGGGAACCCCTGCCTCTGTATGTACTGCCTACATTCAGAGCTTCATACAGAGGAGGGCAGAATATGGGGTTTCCCTAAAAAAAACCCATAGCATGTGCTCGGGATCTGTGCACTTACTTCTTCCTTATGGCAAGAGGTGACTGCGTTCATTTGCCACTGAGGGAAGTCAACATGGACCATTGCCATAGGAACTTACCCCCGTGGCAATTTTAAGCAGTGTCGGACTGGGACACCAGGGGCCCACCAAAAAACCTTAGACTAGGGGCCCACTCTCAGTACTAATATTCTTCATCTCCTCTATCAACCTCTATTCTCGTAGTCTTTTTACTATAATCAATTATTCTATCTATTTAGCCTCTTTGTTCTCATAGAAATAGGGAATGGCCATGAAATAGGCCAAAAGTTTAGCAGCATGAGGGCCCTCTGACACCTGGGCCCACCGGGAGTTTTCCTGGTATCCCGGTGGGCCAGTCCGACACTGATTATAAGTGACCCCTTGTGTATTAAAAAATTGGCTTGATGTGCCTGTATAATGTGAATATTGCACTGTGATTTAAGCTGCTGATTGTCCCTGTTCTCTCTCTCCATACAAGCTGCCTCCTGCCTCTGACACAGACTCATTGTGACTGCTGGTGGCACTCGGCTTGGCAGATACACAGCAACAGTGAAGACAGTCAATGCCTGAGTCCGTCCCTGGTTTATAATGCAAAAAGCACTCAGCACTTAGGTTAGATAGTCACAATCTGTGTCAGCACAAATCTGGTCTAATCTCCAAGGGGATGTGACGTGAGGCCTCATTCTCAACCCACTTGGGAGGCCACCAAAGATGCACAGTCTAATAGCGCTTCTGAGGCGGAATGTTAAATATTAACCAGGGAGGGACACATAATGCAGGCAAGTGCCTTGTGACAAGCCAGCAAGCCTGGGGACAAATCAACTTTATTTATGTGCCCAGAGGCGCTAACTACTTCCCTCAATGATCCATGCCAAGCATTTTCCATAACAAGAAGACTTAAAAAGGGGTCACCCAGCAAAAGTCACCAAGAAAGAGAGAGAGATCTACGCTTAAGCTGGCCATAGATGTTGAGATTTTTAAAAGATCAGATCCTGATCGTGAGACCACGATCTTCTCAGAACGATCGCATGAATTGACCATCAACTAAAAAGACCGATTTGCCAGGAAAACAAAGGGGAGCTGCCTGCTTGGCCCTGCAAACATAGATAGATTGCACTGGGGCCAACAAAGATTTTTTGACCTGGCCAATCAATTTCCCGACAGATGTCGGCCGAAAAATCGTAAGATGTACGATCGTTCGAATACCACTAACCGCACGATAATTTCGAAGGATTGGTCGGACTTCCCTAAAATCGGTCGTTCGGCAAGAAGAATCGTCGCGTCTATGGGGAGCTTAAAGCTCTCTAACATAATCCTTACTTAGCTGGAGAAGCAATCTACTGAACCCTGTGATACACAGGAATACCCTACTCAATATATCTGTATAAATGGAGCTTAATGATACCATCAGAACAAAACTTGTATTGTTTAATGTTATAATGTATGCCTGACTAAAAATAAGATTTGAGGACACTTTGGAGTTATATGACCTTTACAGAAGCACCCATCCTGTGACCTTGTGCCAATATATAGGCATGGAACTCCTTTGTAACTTGTAATACCCTTATATTTTATTAAAGGAGTCCATAATTCCCAGCAGAATCAGACAAGAGAGTCCAAGTGTGGCCAGGCTCTCAACACATAACTTTAAACAGAATTAAGTATCCGTTAAAGGAAAAAATGAATATGGCTAAAAATGCCATATTTTATATACTAAGCTTATTGCACCAGCCTAAAGTTTCAGCTTGTCAATAGCAGCAATGATCCAGGACTTCAAACTTGTCACAGGGGGTCACTATCTTGGAAAGTGTCTGTGACACTCACATGCTCAGTGGGCTCTGAGCAGTTGTTGAGAAGCTTAGGGGTCGTCGCTAATTATCCAGCAGAAAATGAGGTTGTTCTGTAATATAAGCTGATGCTACAGGGCTGATTATTAAATTCTGATGCTAATTGCAGTGGTTTCTGTGCTGCCATGTAGTAATTATCTGTATTAATTACTAATCAGCCTTATATTGTGACATTTCTATTCTATGTGTACTGTATATTGTGAGTGGGTCCCTAAGCTCAGTAAGTGACAGCAGCACAGAGCATGTGCAGTGAATCAGCAGAAAAGAAGATGGGGAGCTACTGGGGCATCTTTGCAGACACAGATCTTTACTGCTAAAAGGCTGTGGTTGCCTTGGGCTGATACAGAAGCACAAAACATAATGTACAATATTTATACCTACGTTTTTAGTTACGCTTCAGTTCTCCTTTAAGGACACAGTAATCTTCTCCTGTGGGTATTGTTATTTTTAATCGATACAGGTAGAGGATCCATTATCCTGAAACCAGTTATCCAGAAAGCTCAGAATTATGGGAAGGATGGGCAGGCCATTTCTCATAGACTCAATGTTAATCAAATACAGCAATTCAATATTATTTAGTTGATTCCTTTATCTCTGTAATAATAAAACAGCACCTTGTAATTAATCCTTACTGGAGACAAAACAATACTATTGGGTTTACCTAATGTTTAAAGCATATTTTAGTAGATTTAAAGTATGGAGATCTAAATTAAAGAAAGATCCCTTATCCAGAAAAGCCATACCTGCAATGAGCTGCAGAGTTAGACTGAACTGACAGGGCACCAATAAAAAACCTGGTGTATGCTGGCCCTCATAGTTCCTACGGCCCCTTTTACAAAGAACTGCGGACGCCATTGCTCCCATCCCCGATTGCGACCACAAGAAGAAAGCGCAGTAAGCAGTATATGTTGGTGACATTTGTAGGAGCTGGAGCTTGCGACTGGGTGTGGGTGCGGGCGAATCCCTAGTGGGATACTTGTATGCTTGAGTCAACTGGATTCCTTAATCAAAAAGCAATATCAGGTGCACGTACCATCAGTGGTCCATCATCCACCATTTATCCAAAGAAGGAATTTTCGTACAGCACCCATCAATTTAAAATGCCTTTATTGGTACATTTTATGGCAAACAGCCTGGTCTGCAACGTTTCAGGCCTACCGGCCTTTTTTCAAGCTGTGTAGCTTGAAAAAAGGCCGGTAGGCCTGAAACTTCGCAGACCAGGCTGTTTGCCATAAAATGTACCAATAAAGGCATTTTAAATTGATGGGTGCTGTACGAAAATTCCTTCTTTGAATCCCTAGTGGGCCCCCGGACATCCTGGTCTGACACTAATGAGCTGGACTTTAGACCTGTTGCCATACAGCTCCAATTGAACTACAGCTCCCAGCATTCCTTTCCCCAGACTGAAGTACAAATATCTAATCATTTTGATGATCAATACGTGTCATGAAAAAGAGCAGTAACTGAGAGATGTGTGTCTAAAGTAAAATGGTCTCATGAAGTGGGGAGAAGAGCGATAGAAGAGAGTCAGTAAGAGCAAGTTCAGGAGTGGTTTGAGCAGGTTCTTACAGGGCACTCTCTCCCTCCAGGCCCTCCGCAGCCAAAGGGTCTGCCACAGCCTATGCCCCTCCCACTGTTGTGTAGGTGTTTTGATGTTGAGAGTTGTTTCTGATATCATATTCCACTTTATAACTGATCCATCAGCATAGCTAGTTACAATATATGTATGATAAAAGGGGATATTGTGCCAATATTTAGGCATATATAATCGATAAGAATTCTGGGGAATCCAGATCAAAATTATTGGGCATAGTGGTAACCCACAATCAATATCTGTACTCAATCTAGACATTTATTACAGATTATAAAGGTGATGGACAATAAGACAGCAGTCTACTGTCTTGTATAAAATCAGAATTAAGGCATACATAGCTTTATTATTAAAAATGAAAATAATTCTGCCACTTCCCATATATTCCTATTTATGTCCGTCTCCCCTGCCCTCCGCCCCATCTCCCTGTTTCCTGTACGTGTAAATGTTTAATTCATGCACAACGTGTGCCTTCGGCTTCATCTCAGGCCGCTGACACCAGATCGTTTGTGACAGTCCCTCCTCCTCTCTGCAGACATCTCAGTCCTGGATTCTGCGATCTGAGGGGCCACTGATCTGCGCCACTTTAAAGGCAGCCATCAAGAACTGTGATGTCCGGAGGTACCAGGATTGGGATCAAGTCACAGAGGGAATCTGATCTGCCTGGAACTCTGTCCAACGGTGTCTGGATCTTTGGAGTCTTTAATCTTGTCTGGGACAAGGGTTGCCCTTCTGTAATTAAAAGTGGTATTGATTGTGCTGGCCTTTCTTTAGTTATAGCAGGGCCCAGGGCAAAACAGGGGCCAATTATTTTAATAAAGCAAGGCTGCTCAGCCTTTGACTCTATAGTTGTTGTTGATCTACCAGCAGCTAAAGCTTAAGAACTGCAAGGTATAGAACACTGGCAAATAACATTACTATACCTGCTCTCCCCTCCATACTTCCTACCTACAACTTCTGCTCTGTGGGACCCCACTTTGCAGCATCCAGGGCTTTTTTCCTATTTGCACCTCCACACCTCTTCATTTTTTAAGTGCATTGTTATTATTAATAATACTCTCAGTAATGTAATTCCTTATCCTGTTTGTATATGGAACTGGGTAGAGAATTATATGTAAAATACTTGGTTGCATTATATAAAATTCCCACTTAAGACAATGACAACTATTTGGATCGACTCAGCAGTCAATCTGAAGATATCGGAGCCAAACTAAGGCCCATAGCCAGGCCTGGACTGGGAGTCAAAATAGGCCCTGCCATTCCACGTACACAGAGGCCCAAACAGCCCCCTACCAGCCCAAACAGCCCCCTACCAGCCAACTATATGATAACTTTTTATGGAACCATACAGCAGCCCCTCTGACATTTGTCAGAACCCACAGATTGCCAGTCCGGGCCTGCCCATAGCAGTCATTGCCACACTGATTGCTATATCTATTTATATGAAAATAAGAGCAGAACTCAGTGACATAGCAACTGATCTGAAGATATTGGATCCAGACTGGGTCCCATACCAGTTGGTTTGAAGATATTGGAGCCAGAACAAGCCCCATACAAGTGGATCTAAAAATTTCCAGGCCAGAACGAGTCCCATAGCAGTTGATATAAGGATATCGGAGCTATACTGAGTCCCAAAACTGAAGATATCTGAGCCAGAATCTGTCAATAGAAGTTACTACTATTTCTGTGTACAACAATCCAGGTCTCACAAGGCTTATGTATAGGCAACAGGTTGGTTCAGTCATCTGACCAAAGGATCTGGGATACAAAGATTCCACAATACTATACTAGACCACAATCCCAGGATCAGCTTTGCTATATAGGCTTTACAGCCACTAGCCTTGTGGTTTTCCTTTAAAGGAAAACAACACCAAAAATGTGTTTTAAGAAGAGAAAATATCATGTAATGTTGCCCTGCACTGGTAGAACTGATGTGTTTGCTTCAGAAACACTACTATAGTTCATATAAACAAGCCGATGTGTAGAATTGGCGGAAATTGAAAAAAGTCTATATGGCACAGGTTAAATAGTGGATAACATATAACACCATTATGTTCTACAGAGCTTATCTGCTGTGTAACCTGAACCTTTTCTCCTTTGAATGGCTGCCCCCCATTGCTACACAGCTGCTTATTTATATATACAATAGTATTGTTTCTGAAGCAAACACACCAGTTTTACCAGTGCAGGGCAACACTACATTATATTTGTATTACTTTAAAACACTTTCATTTTTTGATGTTACTGTTCCTTTAAGTAAATGGGCAGCAGCTCCTGTAACTGTGCAAAGCACTTGATTTATTTCATGAATGCATATTTTTATTGCACCTTAGTAAACAGATGCTAATGTACCCCCTGAGGGGGTTGCAAAGGTCAAAAATGCCCTAGTACCCAATCCAATGCCTTTTTAGGGACAGGTGCCACTGATGCAGACCCTAGTAAACCCACACTTCCTACTTGTATAATGGTGGGTCTTCTCCAGTCTTCTCAGACTGGGGCGCCCGGGGCCCACTGGGACTGCTGTCCAGGGCCCCCCTCCGGCCCGCCCCCTACTGTGAGGCGAATCACCTCTGCATACTTGCGCATCAAGATCACTAGACTCGCGCATGCGCAAACAGAAATTGTTTTTATTTTTTTTGTTGAAAAACTGTTGGGAGAGGGGTCAGGCCCAGTGAGGGCCCACTAGGGTCGGGGCCCACCGGGTTTTTTCCCGGTGTCCTGCCCTGCCAGTCCGACACTGGTCTACTCTTCTTACAGAGAGAAAACCCCTGTAATTGCACTTCATTTTTCAGTGATAAGGCACGCGGTTCATGGCAATACAAGGCAGTATATTTAATTGAGGCAATCTCAGTCAGCTTTGGGGGTTTTCTTCCAAAATATTTTTACATATTTGTAGGGGGGAAAAAGACTGAAAGCCACTACCTCTAAGAATATGCTGCAACCTAAATGCCCAGTGTGTAGATTTAGTGCTGAAATCCCTTTCTGGGATAAGTGAGTGTATTTCATTTGCTCAAGGTAGGACATCACTGTTGATTTAACATTGGAAAACTAAAGAAGGTGTTGCCAATACTCTAAGCTGGTTGTGTGCATGCTCCTAAAAGGTATTGTTAAAGGGACAGTAATACCAAAAAATGTAAGTGTTTTAAGTAATTAATATATAATATACTGTTAGTCTGTACTTGCAAACGCTGTGTGTTTGCTTCAGAAACACTACTATAGTTTATATAAACTAGCTGTAGTGTAGCGATGGGCAGCCATTCAAGGTAGAACAAAAGGAGAAAGGGCACAGGTTATATAGCACATACCAGATAAGCCCTGTCCAATACAATGGTGTCTTATTTGTTATCTGCTATGTAACCTGAAGAGCCGGGCCAGGCCTGCCAGGTGCCCCAGGCAACCCGGCCAGTCACATGTGCAAACTGACACTTGCTTGTGTCGCGCATGCACGAATGGGCGCGTCAGCAAGTCGACATGCAGAAGCGCAAATCCACGCCCAAATAGAACAGACTGACGGAGAGAGGGGACCAGACATGGAGTAGGCGACAGAGGAGGTACGTGCCTGGCGCCCCACCCCAGTTTTGCGCCTTAGGAACACGTCTACTCTGCCTACCCCTAGTTCTGGCACTGGTAACCTGTGCCTTTTCTCCTTTTTTCCATCTTAAAAGGCTGCCCCCATTGCTACCCAGCAGCTTGTTTATATAATCTAGTGTATAGTAATCTTTCTGAAACAAATGCTTTAGTTTTACCAGTGCAGAGCAACGGTACATTATATTTTAACAACTTTGCTACATTTTTTGGTGTTACTGTTCCTTTAAGGATTTTCCATAATCATCTAATTTTTTGACTACATATTGCATATAGAATATTTATTGTGCCTTTTAGTAACCAAACACAATTTCTAAGTTTTGTCTGAAACTAAGTGAATCCCTACAAAATCCAGTTCAGTCAATAACAGAACCTACTTTCAAGGCTTCATTAGTAGACTCTGTGGAACATGGTAGGGGCCCCATTCCCAATGTCACCCCAGTGTATAAAACCTCACTCCCCCAGGTTCAGGGTGCAAATGACTGTCCATGTTAATTTCTCTCGACTTTTCGTTTAAAGAGGCATCAGCATATCTTTATCCGAGGGGCCCAGTGAAAACTCCACAACAATTCAGACATTAATCTTAATTGTTTCTTACAGCTTAACATTTTCTGCGGTGAAATCACTCCCCCAAAAAGAAGTTCCTAACATGTGGAAGTTAGTCGTTATGAGTAGCATTGCTTTATGCTTTATCAAATGTACCTTCTGGGCATAGAATGCTGAATATAAATGGCTGCCAGACACTGATTGCTGCAAGCAACGTATGTACAACCTCTTAAGCCCCAACATGAAGATGGCGGATGTATTAAGCGCGACGGGGTGTCCTGATCCCCTCAGGACCCTTTCACACATGAGTCAATCTGCTTTGCATTTTTAATTGAAGCCTTCTTCAGTACAAAGGAATCTACTTATCCCTGTACGCCCCTGTGAGCATGCGGGAGCCATGAGTCGGCATGACAGTTAGACAAAGCCAACCACCCTCCCTGTCTCCTTACTCTCATTGTGTCCCTTTGAGTTATGGCAATTTGCTGCTGCCCTCCTTAGCACTCCACCACGCTGTATCCCACCGCTAGAAATATAATAAGAAAGATAGAGAAGTCCAACAGCCTCTCTCTGAAATCTATAATAGACACAAGCTGAATATATTGACATTATTGACATTATTACTGCTGCTGTCCCCTTAACATTTGATACTATGTGCAATGCCCAAGCAGGGGGTGAATGTTTTAGTACAGAGTTATATCAAAGTCATATAACTAGTTACTTACTCTTATAGTAGATCTCAATCCCAAATGAAATCATGGCACATGTATGGTGCGGAGCCTAGAAAATCTTTTGATACTCATTTAAAGGGGTTGTGAAGGCAAAAAATATAATCCCATGTTAACTTTTTTTAATGAATATCTCCAATATACTTTAATTAAAAAATGTGTACCGTTTTTATAAGAAACCTGACTGTATGTAGTGAAATTCCCCCTTCATTTTACTTGCTCTGACTGCTGTGGATATTAGGAGACCGTCCCTAACTGCTCTGCATGGAAATGATCATACTTTCAAACAGCAGGGGGAGCCCCCAACCTTACTTCCCAGAACTCAGCTTTGTTTGTTTCCTTGTGGAGCAGCCAGCGACTGTGTAGAGATTTGTGTCCGCAAACCCAGTGCAGTCTGCAAATTCTGATTATTAATCAGTCTTGCTTTATCGGTTTCTATGGCAGATATTTTTGACTTGTGTTGTTTTGATCATTTATGATGATCCCTAAGCTTAACCTCCCAACTGAAGCCCAGACCACACTGAGCATGTGTGTAGTCTCGGTCTTGCAAAGATGTTTAACATAGTTACAAGATGGTGACCCCCTGCAGCCAACTTTGAAACCATAAATCATTTGTTTAAGTAGGCTTCGGGTGCAGTGAGTTCATGTTTATGTTTAGTATACAAAGGCAGGTGCCGGAACAAGGGGTAGGCAGAGTAGGCGTCCGCCTAGGGCGCAATCATGATGGGGGGCGCACTTTTAGGGGGATTTTGTTTTCTTTTTTTTAAACCCTGGTTTGATTGGCCTTTAATAGTTTTTAATTTTATAAACCGCCTATTCCAACCCCCTCTTGCCCGTGATTTTTACTGTGTGCACTCCCCACCTCCCTCTTGGCTGCTGCTGGCACAGCTACATGTTTGTGGGCAATATGGTGGATTTTTGGCTCCTGCTGGCACAGGTATAGATTGGGGGCAATATGAGGGATTGGCTGCTGCTGGCACATGTACAAATGGGGTTAATATGATAGCTGCTGGCACAGGTACACAGATGTTTGGGGCATTATGATGGATTTTTGGCTTCTGCTAGAACAGGTTCAAATTAGGGGCAATATGATGGATTTTTTTGGTTGCTGCTGGCATAATTACAGACTGGGGGTAACACTATGATGGATGTTTTGTCTTATGCTGGTACAGATTGGAGTATTGGGGGTAATCTGAGTAATTGACTGCCGCGGGCACAGGTACAAATAGGGGTAATATGATAGGCCCTGGCACAGGTACATGGGGCAACATAATGGCTGCTGGCACAGGTACAGTGGGCAGTATGAATGGTAAGGTGGAAAATGATAATACCTTGGCCTGGCCCTGCTTACAGGTTCCTTGATCATTTATCCAATGCAACCTTCAGAGGGAAAACTTCCCCAGAAATAAAGACTCTTTTCAATTGCTTTCCATTTTTTTTTTTTTTTACAGTTTTTTTTCGCCAAAATTAAAAGTTAAAGTTGAATGTTCATGTCTCTGGTGTTTGAGTCTGACAGCTCAGTAATTCAGGCGCAAGTTCTGAACTGTTTTGCTTCATTAGATGATACATTTCTCAGCAGCATCTCTGGAGTATTAGCAACTTTTGTATCAATTCTAACAGCTGCCTGTAATGAAACCCAGGGATTCTGCTCAGCAGAAATGTAAGAAATACCAACTAATGAATCAATTTAGAACAGTCACAGAGTCGGTGACCCCCCCCCCCCTCCCAGAGCTGCTATAGGGCTCTTACACACGTTTTTTCTTGCGCAATTATTGTTAATGTGGCTGTACTCACACAGGCGCATGTATGCCACAGGTGAAATGCAACATGCTGCGTCCCTCCTGCATTTGGCACTTACATGCGTCTGTGTGAGTACAGCCCCCTTCACAATAATTGAGGGCGTCTAATCCTGTGCTCCCCTGTGGCTGAACACAACGCAGGGGAACGCAAGAAAAAATGCCCGTGTGTAAGAGCCCTTAAAAAGACATAAGAAGGTGATAAATCTTTCAACTTCAATATTAGAAAAAAACTGTCAAAAGTTGAAAATATAAAATAATTGAAAAAAGTATTTCTGGTGAACTGTCTGAAACCAACTGAACTGAAAAAGTGAACAACCCCCTTTTAAGGTGGCCACACACATTACAATAACAATCATACCATTGGTCGCTAAAATGATTGTTTGTTTTCACTACAGACGTTAAGAACTCAATTGTCAGATAAACAGGTACAAACAATAGAATTCTACTGTCATCTGATGATTCATCAGTGACCCCTGGCCCAGTAACGTAACTAGAGGGGGGCGGGGCGTGCACCCGGGCCCCCGCCCCCCTCCGTGCGGCCGGAAACGGCCACAATTACTAAAGAACTCGCGCGAGCTACCGGGGGGCCCTGAGGGGGTGCGGGCCCTGGACCAATCGCACCCCCTGCTCCCACGGGAGTTACACCACTGCCCTGGCCGATTTTTGGTGCGCCTTTAAGGGCACACAATCAAAAATTTCCATCTTGGACAATCGACAAGATGACCAATATCCAAGTCTTTTGCCGATATCGGTTTCAATATCGGTTTCCTTGTCTTGTACCATACACGCACCGAACATTGTATGAAACTTTGTTTTGTATGATAATATGTCTATGTGTATGGCCACCTTAAAGGTGTGGTTCGCCTTTCAGTTAACTTTTCGTATGTCATAGAATGGCCAATTCTAAGTAACTTTTCAATTGTTCTTCATTATTTTTTTTTATTATAGTTTTTAAATGATTTGACTTTTTCTTCTGATTCTTTCCAGCTTTCAAATGGGGGTCACTGACCCCATCTAAAAAATAAATGCTCTGTAAGGCTACCAATGTATTGTTAGTGCTACATTTTACTACTCATCTTTCTATTCAGGCCTCTCCTATTAATCTCTTATTCAAATCAGTGCATGGTTGCTAGGGTAAATTGGGCAATAGCAACCAGATTTCTGATATCGCACGCTGGGGAGCTGCTGGATAAAAAGCTAAATAACTCAAAAACCACAAATAATAAAAAATTAAAATCAATTGCAAATTGTCTCTGAATCTCACTCTCTACATCATACTATAAGTTACTTTAAAGGTGAACAACCCCTTTAAGGTATAAAATATGTTGGATATACATAGGCCTATCTGAGCATGTAAATGTCTACAGGTAAATCACCTGCATGGCACTTCATTTAAAGAATACTCTCAGAGTTAACTTGTTGCCTTGTGTTGCCAGCCTGATTTCCATGCCCATTGGTACATTATAAGGGCAGAGACACACGCTGCTATTTCGGGAGATTAGATGCCCAGCGACAAATTGCTTCTTCTTCGGGCGACTAATCTCCCCAAACTGCCTTCCCGCCGGGTAGAATGTAAATTGCCGGCAGGATGGCACTCAGATCACTTGGGCTTTCCGAAGTCGCCCAAAGTTTCTGCGTGAGGCAACTTCAGGCGACTTCGGAAAACAAAGCATTCCGAGTGCCATCCCGCCGGCGATTTACATTCTTGCCGGCGGGATGGCAGTTCGGGGAGATTAATCGCGAGAAGAAGAAGCAATTTGTCGCTGGGCGACTAATTTCCCGAAATAGCAGCGTGTGTCTCTGCCCTAAGTGGTAAATAGCATGTGCTTATTAGATTAGTCTGAACAATAGGGGTCCTGGACAAACAAAGAAGTGTTAAAATGGATATGGTTATATTTTATGGATAGGTCAGTCATGGGCAACTGGCAGCCCTCCACGTTTAGCTGAACTATTACTATCAACATCTCAGTGACAGCTGATGGTGATGTATGTTTGGGGGGATGGGGGACGTACTTAAAAAACCCATAGTTGCCAATTACTCATCTAGATTATAACCTATTTCAATAAGTATACAACAATTTTTTTTGCACATGTTCCCATTTAACTCATTTTTTTAAACATTCATTTTGTGCCTAAAGCCTTCATTGTCCTGCACTGCCTCCTGCTGGTCACCAGTTCATCATTCAGTCTTGTGTGCAGATAGAGCAGAGAGACAGAGATGATGGGGCAAATTCACTAAGATGCGAAGTTGCGCACAGGGGTAGCGTAAGGTTTCGAAGTTGCGCTAGCGTTGATTCGCTATATAAAGCGAAGTTACGCTAGCGAAGGCTAATTTGCATACGGCGCGAAATTCAAATTTCAATGGAGGAACACGTATCTGCACTACAAATGCCTAGAAAACCTTCAAATCAGCAAATATAAATTTTATTTTGCCCTACACATGTGCCCACTGTCTAGGTAAGTTGCCATGAGTCAGGAAATGTAGGGGGGGAGGAAGGGGAGCCCCAAAAATTTTTCGATCTTTTTCAGCCTATCACCCATCATGTAGAAAACACGCCAGCGTTTTTTTGGACTTAGAAAAAAAAATTGACTTTTTTTGAAACAATCCCTATCTACTCTATTGCGCTTCGCCAGGTCTGAGGTGGTGAAGGAAGTCTAGCGTAAAAGGTAGCGTTCAGTACACTGCGCAAGTTAGTGAATTTGCCAGCGTTCGTTAGTGAATTTGCGCAGTAGCGAAAATGCCAATCGCTAGCGAATTAACGCTAGCGTTTGGTGCTTCGCATCTTAGTGAATTTGCCCCGATGTGCGGGCCAGTGAGATGTGGCTAAAGCTGGTCACACACATTCAGATTTTATTCGTTGTATGGTGAATGTTCAGAAATCAATTGTGCGATCCATATATATACGATCATACCACGATCTAAAACAAACATTCAGATTTAAACTGTAGGATTAAAGTAGGAAACATAACAAATCAGACGAAGTTCTGGCCATTTAAATGACAGACAACAATTGCAGGAAAATCTCAGCAACAGTCACCCATTGATATCGTCAATGCAATACAGGCAAACATATTATAGTTAGCTGACAGAAATCTCCTAAACTGTCAGATCGACTAAACAGCCAATCTCCATGGTACGAACATTATCCAGATGATTTTTCAAAACACACGCAGCCGACAATCATACAAAATGTTGTCTTTGTGTATGGCCAGTTTTATACTGATGAATGATCCAAATCTGATCTGAGCAAAGTGAAAGTGATCTTGTCAGTATGGCCAGATGTGGACCTGCTCATTCTTCAAGTGATCTACTGGTTTAGCCGAGACCAATCAAAAGTCTCTCTGATAAACCTGTAAAATTCCATGTGCAAATGTGTTATCAAAGTGCACTTTCTTTGTTTAACTCCAAAGCAGATCATTGCAGTTATGATTTTTAGGGCAAGGCCAGACGTGGCATTTTTACTTGCGTTTTTAAAAAAGCTCTGTTTGGCGTAAATACGCAGAAACTGCACTTCCACTGAAACTAATGGAAAATGCACTATGGCACTTCTCAAAGGGAGCTTGCAAGCTGAAATCCGCCAGTATTGGTTTTTTTAGCAGAAACGCCAATACGTCAAGAAACTACCAAATCAATAGACTTTATGGGATCTGCAAGTTTGAAACCACATACGTAAATATGCAGCGTATTTTAAATATGGTGTCCAAATTCTCGCGAGATAAATGACGCATACACGGTTTTATGGCCGGTGACGTAATTACGTTGCATTCTGATGATCATTTCTTCTACATTTTGCAGGTAAATAGTTTCTTCTATTTCTAAATAGCTTTTTTATTTTCTATTTCCAGCCAGTGGAATTATGGGGAACGAGAACAATGAGAAGTGCATGTTGGGAAAAAAAACCTATGTGCTGAAAAATGCATGAAAAAAACGTATGTTGACGGTCGTGTGTGGTTTCAGTTGCGTATTGACACCCGACGGAGCTTTTTTAAAAACGCAACATAAAAACTCCATGTCTGGCTTTGCCCTAACTGGACATGTTTGGAAAGAAATGCTTCGTTCCTGCTTAAATTATTCTGCATTCAGTAAGTAAATTCCTCCAGTAAAAGGGACAGAGCTGAGCAAGACGGCATAAGAATTTGCACAAAGATTCCCTGGCGGAAGTAAAACACCATTTCTGACTTTCTCTGCGACAACCTAATATGTGCTTGGTGTAATGGGCCAGCGCTGCTTCTAGCCTTTGGAGACACATAACCTTAATACAACACTGACAATATTTTTCATTGTTGTCTCCAAATGAGTTTCCTCGCACCAGCACTTTCATATTTCATTAGGTTATGCCGCTGACAGGCCCTTGATTTGGCTAATTGAGTTTCCAGATGACCGGCTTGCCTGACACCTACAATCAGTCCATGGATTTGCTTTCGTAGCCCATTCTTGTGTATAAATGGAGCTCAGTGCTGCCTCCAGGTGGTTGTGAGTTATATGGATCTGCTCTAAAACTGTAGCACATCATTTTATCTTACATATGCCACTGCTAGTGCTCCCCTTAGAGGAGGGGACCTGCCAACTAGGCAGAATAGGGCAATAAATTCTGATGCCAACCAGCGCCGGATTTAGTGGCCACAAGGTCCTAGCGCCTGCCCGCGTACCCCCTCCCGCGAGCGCACATGCGCACCTACAGTGGATCGCTGGGGAGTTGTGCTCCCCAGTGCACCTCGTAAAGCGGCTGGGTGGCTGCTTTTATTTTGCCGTCCTAGGCTGGGCCTTTGTGGCCTCGCCACAAATCCAGCCTGATGCCAACATGGGATGGTGCCACCCAGAAGCCTAACAGGTAATAAATTAACACTATAAAGTGCTTACACATTTTCTGCAGCTCCTACGCTTTAAAGAGGTTGTTCACCTTTAAATTAACTTTTAGTATGATGTAGAGAATAATATTCTGAGACAATAAGTTTTTTATAGAGAATAATATTCTGAGACAATAAGTTTTTTATTATTTGTGCTTTTTGAGTTATTTAGCTTTTTATTCAGCAGCTCAATATCAATGTCAGCAATCTGGTTGCTAGGCTCCAAATGACCCCAACAACCATGCACTGATTTGAATAAGAGAGGGCGTAACTAAAAAGACGAGTAATAAAAAGTAGCAATAACAATACACCTGTAGCCTTACAGAGCATTTGTTTTTAGATGGGGTCAGTGACCCCTATTTGAAAGCTGGAAAGAGTCAGACAAAAAAGGCAAATAATTCAAAAACTAAACTAAAAAGCAAATAAAAAATTAATAATGAAGACTACTTAAAAAGTTGCTTAGAATTAGCCATTCTATAACATACTAAAAATGAAAGGAAAACTATACCCAACATGAATACTTGAGCAACAGATAGTTTATATGAAATCAAGTGACATATTAAAGAATGTTATCAAACTGGAATACATACTTAAAGGGCATGTAAAGTCTAAAATAGAATAAGGCTAGAAATGCTGTATTTTGTATACTAAATATAAACATGAACTTACTGCACCACAAGCCTAATCAAGCAAATGATTTATACTTTCAAAGTTGGCCACAGGGGGTCACCATCTTGTAACTTTGTTAAACATGTTTGCAAGTCTAAGACTGTGCACATGCTCAGTGTGGTCTGGGCTGCTTAGGGATCATCATAAACAAAGCTGCTTGAGTTCTGCATGGCTGGGAAGTAAGGCGGGGGCTCCCCCTGCTGTTCATAAGTATGATTGTTTCCCTGCTCAGCAGTTAGGGACCGTCTGACAATTCCTATCCACAGCAGTAAATGAAGGGAAAATTTCACTGCATACAGTCAGGTTTCTTATAAAAATGGTACACATTTTTTAATTAAAGTATATTGGAGATAGGTTTCTTTTTCATTAAAGAAAGTAAAAATGGGATTTTATTTCTTTGCCTTTACATGCCCTTTAAGTAAATATTGCCCTTTTACATCTCTTGCCTTGGACCACCATTTCGTGATGGTCTGTGTGCTGCCTCAGAGATCACCTGACCAGAAATACTACAACTCTAACTGTAACAGTAAGAAGTGTGGAAGCAAAAGACACAACTCTGTCTGTTAATTGGCTCATGTGACCTAACAAGTATGGTTTGTTTGGTATGCTTGTGTGCACCGTGAATCATACGATCCCAGTGGGCGGCCCTTATCTTTTAAAATGGCAGTTTTCTATTTATGATTACCCAATGGCACATACTAGTAAAAAAGTATATTATTATGAAAATTGTTTATTTAAATGAAGCAGGGTTTTACACATGAGCTGTTTTATGCAATATCTTTTTACAGAGACCTACATTGTTTAAGGGGTATAGTTTTTCTTTAACTTGAATGTACTGCATCCGGGGGCTGACATGAGAGTATTAACAGAGACACCGTCTAGTGGATGTGAGTATCCCAAATATTAAGCCAGTTACTGGGGTCAATATACTATTAGGGGCAAAATTCACATGTTGAGAACTTGCACAACGCTACTTCTATTGACCTATGAGTATGCTGACAAAGAGAGAAACTATATTGCATGCAAACTCCAACCACCAGCAGAGCTGTGGCCACCTGGGAGTTGTAGTTCAATAACAGTGTATGACCCCCCAGAATAGGGATCTCTGGGCTAAGCTTTAGCTTTAAAGGAAAAGTCAACCCAAAACACAATGTTTTGCCTAATAAAAGGAAACATAATTCTAAGCAACTTTGCAATATACATTCATTGCAATTTCGATATATAATGTTATTAAAAGCAGTGTCTGTCCCTTTCTATTCTCTGCCCTGGTGCCTCAGACTGTTGATACAATATAAGACAAGGCAGCTGATTAACAGACCTGTCTGTGCTGGGGAACTAAGACTTTTGTTTAAAAAGTTACAACCAGGAGTTAAGCAAATGCTGCTTTCAATTGCAATCGTTTTTGCAAATAACTTTAAAAGCGCTGACAATTTAGAATAAATCTATATTGGAAAGTTGCTTAGAATTATGTTTTCTTTTATTAGGCACATTTTTATTTTGGGATTGACTTTTCCTTTAAGTGCCATTGTAGACTTTCTCCCATATGCACCAATCTATTCTTCTCCCCTTGTTTGTTTGTTCCCTCTCGTCCTCCCGACCTGTCACCTCGTTTCTACTAATTATTGCAATAAATATGCTGTGAAATTAAGATAGGGCCAATCAGTAAGGATATCCTCCTCATGAGTGCTCCTGTGCGCTCCGGCCAACGAGAGGCGGCAGAATTTCACAACTTATCACAGGCTTCAGCCACCGAAACCTAATGGGTGTCACTTCCATCTCCACTGGCCCAAAAAGGGCAAAATCTGGAAAGCAACTGAAGCACAAAGCTCTGTCCTCTCCCTGTCACACGCTACTGCTCTCTGCTCTTCCCAATCCCACAAGAAAGTACAGTTTAGAAAGGCTTCAATGGCCCCTGGGTATGTGCCGCTGCTTAGATCAGGGTGTCTCTGCCAACGCAGGTCTGTGCCGGATCTACTTTCCATGCATCTGAATCCAGGACTAACAACATCACTGCAGTGTATTCGGGGCAGGACACAGAGACCAGGGGAAATTCTAACAAATATAATTTATTATCACAGGGTCCCGTTTTGTTTGGCCCAAAACATGTTCCGTGGTTTCCGACAGAAAATAATGGGATTTTGCTAGGTCTAAGCTAGGGAACACATTTTCAAGCAAAAAGGATACATTTGGAGCATACAAAAGGGTAATGGAATAGTTTCATTCAAAAGGATTGTTATTCACCTTTGAGTTAAGTTTTAGTATGATGTAGAGAGTGATATTCTGAGACAATTTGCAACTGGTTTTCATTTTTTATTATTTGTGGTTTTTGAGTTATTTAACTTTTTATTCAGCAGCTCTCCAGTTTGCAATTTCAGGGATCTGGTTGCTAAGGTCCAAACGACCACAGCAACCGTGCCTTGATTTGAATAAGAGACTGGAATATGAATAGGAGAGGCCTGAATAGAAAGATGAATAATAAAAAGTAGCAATAACTATAATTTGTAGCCTGACAGAGCATTCAGATGGGGTCAGCGACCCCCATTTGAAAGCTGGAAAGTGTCCGATTATTAAAAATTATTAAAAGACTATAAATAAAATAATAATAAATAGTGATGGGCGAATTTATTCGCCAGGTGCAAATTATTTTGATGCCCGCGACAATTCCGGTGCGCTTCGCAAATTTTTCGCAGTTTCTCGAATTTCATGAAATTTTCCCAGAACCGAAACGGGAGAAATTCGCCCATCACTGATAACAAAGACCAGTTAAAGTTGCTTAAAATTTGCCATTCTATGACATATTAAAAGTTCCATAAACCGGACTGACCCAATAGTAGTGAACAATGATCTTTTTTAAAAATTGGGATGGGAGGGGTTTTTTTTTTCAATAATCAATAATATTTTTTTTTTTTTATTGCTTCAGCTGGTGGGCTCTTGAAATCTGGTTCTATGGTGGGCCCTTGGTGTCCCAGTTCAGCACTTCCCAAAAAAAAGGCTAAGGTTCCATAACTGTCAGTATTTCTGGAAACTTTTGTAATCTCATTGATGCCCTGAGAACAAATTGTCTGATCACCTGATTGGTGAAGGTGCCAGACAAACAGATATAACCTTTACATAGAAATAGAATATTTTCACCTTATGGAGTTCCTGCCAAATGTAAAAATAATGACAAAAGTGCCCTCTAGTGTTCACTCTCAAAATACTTGGCCTGTAAGCTTCCAAATTCTTTTTGAATAGAAACATCCCCGTTTTGTAGCTTTTATGGCCAACACATGTTTGCTGGGGAAGAAATAAAAAGATGGATCTTCTGTAGCCAAGACTCCAATTTCCACAATATATTGCATGTTCTATAACATTTCTGAGCAGAAGAAGAAGAACAGAAATCTGCAAGGCATTGTGGGAACGGGAGTCTTGGCTGTGATCTTGATTATTTATAAAATAACATTACAATTAATAAAATGAGCAGTTGGAAAGTTGCTTAGAATAATGTTTTTTTTAATGTAAACAACAAAAAACCATTTTAGGCACACCTCCCCTTTAAAGTGGTGGTTAACTTTTAGTATTTTATAGAATGGCTAATTCTAAGCAACATTTCAATTGGCCTTCATGTTTTCTTTTTTTTAATTAATTATTTGCCTTCTTCTTTTGACTCTTTCCAGCTTTCAATAAGTTGTCACTGACCCAATCTAAAAAAAAAAACTAATGCACTGTAAGGCTACAAATTTATTGTTATGGCTGCTTTTTATTACTCGTTTTTCTATTTAGTCCTCTCCTCAGGGCCGCCATCAGGGGGGGACAGGGGGGACAAGTGTACCGGGCCCGGGCATGAAGGGGGGCCCGGCAGCGCTGCATTTTTTGAAGATCCGGGCCCCCCTTACGAACGCCCGAGCCGTACGTCTTGCCTCTGTGCTGCCGAATGCGGAAGTGCCGAAAAGCCGAAGCCGATGCGCCGAAAAGACCCGAAGTCACGGAAAAAGCCGAAGTCACGAAGCGCCGAAAAGACCCGAAGTCACGAAAACAGCCGAAGCCGAAGTCCTGAAGCAGCGCAAAGACCCGAAGTCACGAAAACAGCCGAAGCCGAAGTCCTGAAGCGGTGAAAAGACCCGAAGTCACGAAAGGAGGTGAAGTTGAAGTACTGAAGCCGTGAGTTCAATTCTACTGAACACCAGTTTGTGTATTTTTTTTTTTTTAATCTCCTGGCCATTTTGCATAGCATGGCTCCATGGCATTAACAAATGGCCACTAGTACAGCAGTTATCAATAACATACTATATCAATAATATAGTTATCAATTAACATACTCCCACCTATCAATACATACTCCTTATTCAATCGCTTTAATAATAAGTGTTTATAAACTTCCAAAAATAGTTGAGGTATAGTACAGTATAGCAGGCGAATCATTACCTCTCACAGCAGTTAAAGGGCATGTAAAGGCAAAGAAATAAAATCCCATTTTTACTTTCTTTAATGAAAAATAAACCTATCTCCAATATACTTTAATTAAAAACTGTTTTTATAAGAAACCTGACTGTATACAGTGAAATTCTCCCTTCATTTACTGCTGTGGATAGGAATTGTCAGATGGTCCCTAACTGCTGAGCAGGGAAACAATCATACTTATGAACAGCAGGGAGAGCCCCCACCTTACTTCCCAGCCATGCGGAACTCAAGCAGCTTTGTTTATGACGATCCCTAAGCAGCCCAGACTACACTGAGCATGTGCACAGTCTTAGACTTGCAAACATGTATAACAAAGTTACAAGATGGTGACCCCCTGTGGCCAACTTTGAAAGCATAAATCATTTGCTTGATTAGGTTTGTAGTGCGGTAAGTTCATGTTTATATTTAGTATACAAAATACAGCATTTCTAGCCTTATTCTATTTTAGACTTTACATGCCCTTTAAAGACTGTGCGTAGGGGAGACCCCATCACCCAATGCTGAAACCTGACACTAAGGGGCAATTTTATAAAAATGTGAGTCCAGATTCTAGTAAATAAAAGTTCACCCATGTTCAATTCATTCCTATGGGATTTTTGGAAGCGTATTTATCAAATGGTGAGTTCTACATTTCCCCCTTAGATTATTTTATATTTCAGAAGCACAAAAAATGATGTGGGCCATGTGTACTCATCCTTACACTGACATGGAAAAAGTAATGTGGGGGCAGGGGTCTAAGGGTGCCCTGGATTTTTGCACCCAGCCAATGGCAGGTATAAGGGCAGAGAAACACAGTTAGACTCGGGGAGATTAGTCGTCCGGCGATAAATCTATTCTTCTTCGGGGCAACTAATCTCCCCAAACTGCCTTCCCCTTCACCAGGAAACTTCCAGTGACTTTGGAAAACGAAGCGTTCTGAGTTAATGATGGGCAAATTTATTTGCCAGGCGCAAATTTGCAGCGAATTTCCGAGTTTCACCGCCGGAGTTCCGCGCTTTGCGAAATTGCAGTGAAAATTTGATTCACTGGTTCACTGGCTTCCCTACATCACAGTTTTGGAGAGTTCTGGATATAAGGATGCCAGATAACAGATCTAATATCTGTACCTTAGGGCAGAGACACACAGAGTCAGATTCGGGGGAAAATGGAAGGAATTCGGAATTGTCGCCGGCATTGATCTTGACACCCGCAAATTGACGCTGGTGTCAAAATTTGTGTCTTGCAAATTTTTTGCCGTTTTGCAAATTTTGCGCATAATTCACAAGTTTTTGTTTTTTTTAAATGAAACAAGCAAAATTCGCCCATCACTACTGCGAGTTCTATCCCAGCCAGCAGGAAGGCAGGTAAAGGCAGTTCGGGGAGATTAGTCACCCCAAAGAAGAGGAGATTTGTCGCCGCGCAAATAACCTCCCCGAATCTGTCCGTGTGTCTCTGACCTAAGGTACAGATATTAGATCTGTTATCTGGCATCCTTATATCCAGAACTCTCCAAAACTGTGATGCAGGGAAGCCAGTGAGCCGTCCCTGTTGTGCATCAGGCCCTGTTACTTTTCAGGAAAGGGAAGGTGAGCAGTGAAATAACAGCAGGGTGGTTCTTGCTGATGAATGGGGAATGTGTTGGGATTCACTCTGTTTGCTCTTGTTGACAGTGATATTGTTTGATCTTCTCAAGAGAGCGCAATATTGGCTGAGAAAACTGATCTGTTTGCAAATGCAAAGTGTTTTAAATAAAAATATGTGGGCTTGAGAACATAGATAGGCCTGTAACACAATGCAGTGGGACTTGTGTTTATTACCCCAAAATAAGGTCAACGATGCATACCCCCCCAACAGTCACGCTTTTCTCAGGACAGTCCCAATTTTGACAGCTCAGCCCGCAAGATGTAAATCCGGCCCTGAACAAGAGGCTTTTTGGCAGAGAGCACACTATACTCAGCACCTGTACTTAGATACAATTGTTTACTATTTAAGATATTCTCTTAGCAGGTCTCTTGGGAGAACTGAGACGTACAGCTTAAAGGGCAATTCACTTTCATCAGTAAAACTGTAATAACACATAAAACATGGCCCTAAAACCCCCAGAAATCCGTTCAAACCAGGGGTGTAACTACAGAGGAAGCAGACCCTGTAGGGGGGCCAAGAAGTATAGGGGCCCCATGAGGCCCATATTCATATACAATTTCAATATCTATTGGTAAACATGTAAATCTCTAGACATGTTGGGGGCATAAAAGAAAACTATACCCCCAAAATGAATACTTGAGCAACAGAACCATCCTATGGAATCCTACGATCCCAGGGGACGGCCCTTATTTTTTAAAATGGCAATTTTCTATTTATGATTACCCAATGGAACATACTACTAAAAAAGTATATTATTATGAAAATGGTTTATTTACATGAAGCAGGGTTTTACATATGAGCTGTTTTATGCAATATCTGTTTATAGAGACCTACATTGTTTGAGGGGTATAGTTTTCCTTTAAAGGAGAACTAAACCCTAAGAATAGGGCTAAAAATGCCATATTTTATATACTGAACTTATTGCACCAGCCTAAAGTTCCAGCTTGTCAATAGCAGCAATGACCCAGGACTTCAAACTTGTCACAGGGGGTCAACATCTTGGACGCAGGGGGTCACCTGTGACACTCACATACTCAGTGGGCTCTGAGCAGCTGTTGAGAAGCTAAGCTTAGGGGTCGTCACTAATTATCCAGCAGAAAATGAGGTTGGACTGTAATATAATCTGATGCTACAGGGCTGATTATTAAATTCTGATGCTAATTGTACTGGTTTCTGTGCTGTCATGTAGTAATTATCTTTATTAATTACTAATCAGCCTTATATTGTGACATTTCTATTCTATGTGTACTGTATATTGTGAGTGGGTCCCTAAGCTCAGTAAGTGACAGCAGCACAGAGCATGTGCAGTGAATCAGCAGAAAAGAAAATGGGGAGCTACTGGGGCATCTTTGGAGACACAGATCTTTACTGCTAAAGGACTGTGGTTGCCTTGGGCTGGTACAGAAGCACAAAACATAATGTACAACATTTCTAGCTACTTCTTTAGTTAATCTTTAGATCTCCTTTAAGAAGTGGGTGCAGCTACAGATGCAAAGTGTTAATGAAACTCTGGAGCTACCGCCAGTCAGGAGGTGGCAGTAGCTCTAGGGTTCCCTGAGTGCCCTGCATCAATCGCTGCAGCGCCTAAAGAATTGGGTGCCCACATCACTCACATGCGGAAAGGACATCAGGCAGACTTCAAAAACAACTGCAACCATTTGCAATAGAGTGCATGCACAGTTGCATCTGTTTTGGTCGAATCAGATGCAACTGCAGTAGACGCAGCGCACTTGCACCGAGCCTAGAGTAGACTTTTATTCTCAGAATGCAAATAGGGGGGAGGCAAAAAAATACTGATATGTGAGCCTGCAATTTTATCACTATGCTTTCTTTTTATTGCTTCTCTTTTTATTCAGGCCCTCTCTTATTCATATTCCAGTATTTCATTGAATGGACCGACCAGGTCACTGCTGCAATTCCAATGCAGTTCCAAACTAGAGAGTCGCTGAGCACAACGCGAAATCACTTAAAATCCCTTTCCTGCCCAATATTAGCAGGTTACACTGCCACGTTAACATTCTGGAATCTTCACAGCTCCCCCCCCCCCAGGCCCTTCCCAGGGTGGGAAAAATCCACAGGCCCACCCAGCAAGGCTGTACTAAGTTTACTGCAGCCTGAGAGAAGTAACAGAAATGCGACTGGGGGTGGGGCTAGGATTGGTTTGGCAAAGTTTTGGGCCCCGCCCCTGGAATGTGCATTTTTTTTAAAGGAGCCGTGTGGCAAACATAAGTGTATCATTGAGCTTGGATGGTGAGGAGACTGCTGTAGGTAAGGGCTGCATGGGGGACTGGCATGGGATGTGAGTCTGTCTGGTGGGGGTTTATGTCATGGGATATTAGTAGAATAGCTGATTGGCACAGACATGCAGCAGGAGGGCACCCCACTAATGTCCATAATGGGTAAACGGTGCCCCTTCCCAAGTAAAAGGCAGTGGTTTTGGAAGGGAAATAATATCTTTATGGATAGAGCTTTAATGCCTGAGAACTTGCACATTCACTGCATAAATCAATTTTTGTTAACATGTGTGGGAGCTGCCATATTGATTTTGTCCCTTGTACTCCAACGAGGCAATTATGTGAATGAGGTCTGCACAGAAGCATCACTCAGCCAGGCTGTTCTTGCTGTACTGAGCAGGAGTTGCTCCAGACTGGTGGTTATAGAGAGCCAAGGTTCTGTTATTTATTTTTAGTAGACGCTGAACTACATTTCCCAGTGTCCCTCCTTCAACCAAAAGCCTTAACTCTTCAGGGCTGGTTGAGCCAATTGCCTTTATTTATGTGTAAAGGCAACAGGTGTGAGCTCCCTGTGTGATGGCAGCTGTCCTCATTATGCTTAAATGTGAGTTGGAGGTAGAGTTTCTTTCTAATTGCCCCTCTCCAATGTGTTTCCTGCAGGTCGCCACCATGAGATCCCTGCCTGTGTTCCTGCTTGTGACCCTCTGTGCCTCCTGGGTAATGGGGATACCGACCAAAGACAAGAAGGACCGCGTCCATCACAGTAAGGACCTCAGTGACCACGAGCATGATGACCATAAGGGCTTCCAGTACGACCATGAGGCCTTTCTAGGCAAGGAAGAAGCCAGGACCTTTGATCAGCTCACTCCGGAAGAGAGCCAACACAGACTGGGGTAAGGAACCGGGTCCTAAATGATTTCTTCCCAGGGATGCGCTGATCAGACGGGTGGGTTTCTTTAAAGAGATGTTCAGAGCTCCACCTACAGACATCTCCTTGCATAGGTGTATACATTAGGCCCCTGACTCTGGTTTTTTTATGACTGTACCCCCCATAAATGCTCTCTGTGTTGCTAAGGGTATATGTAACCACAGACTTGTGGCACAGTTTTATGCATCCAAACAAGGGTTGGTACCTGCCAAAAAGTGACTTTTTGTTTGGGTACAGCAGTTGGGCAAATGAAATCCATTACTGGAACCATGGTATTGATATTCTGTATAAGGCAGAAGGGGCACCCGATGTCCTGGGCGGCACTTTGTTTAAAAAAAAAAAATACTATACTTTCAGCACTACAGCAGCCCGGAAGTTGTGTTGCACATATAAGTAATAATGAGTCTGTACATGTATTATAAAATGCACCTAATGGGAGCCAACGTAAGCACCAATGGTATGCTCAGCTTTTATTTGCTCTGGGCAACTGGGCTTTATACTTGTCATTTAACTATATACATCTCTCTGTGCTACCCTGAAGCCCCAGCATGTGATGCTTTTAATGCCTCTTGATGCTAAACATGATCGTTCAACAAGTATTGGACAGTTGCAGGGTATAGGGTTGCCTGGGGCCAGGACTAGGAATAGGCAGAAGAGGCATGTGTCTAATGCACAACAGAGTGGGGACTCTGAGTACTCAGTGAGTACATACCTCTTTTGCCTACCGTCCCCTAGTTTAGGCCCATCTAAAGTCAGAATTCAGTGCACACTGGTGTGTGCACATCTCAAATAAAGCAACGTGTGCAGTTTGGAAGCTGCTTGCCTTGGCACCACCAATCCTAGGTTCAGTACAGACCAGAACTAGATAGCCTTGCACCCTAGCCCCCTTGCGTCTCTCAAGTACCTTCCCTGTATCCCAGTTGCCTCCATCCCACAGGCTCAGTTGAATCCTTTATCTCCTATTTTACCCAGGCACTAAGGTTGCACAGCAAGAGACATCCCCAGAACTAAGCAGAGCGTTCCCTTGCTATACAGGGTGTCGGCCGGAGAAACAGCAGCTAAATGATGCCCCTAGGCTTGTAGGATGGAGGCAAGCAGGGGCATGAGTTTAACAAGAGCACATGGTGCCCCTTCTAATAATCCACTTCCAGCTCCGCCCCCCTCCCCCATTTAAGCTCTTTCTTTCTATAGAGAGGCATTAATTATTCTGATGATTATTCATTGGGATTTTAAATGTAGAATTAAAGGCAGATATTGGGGTTGACGTGTTTTTTTTTTTTCTACTATTTCGTGTTTCACAACTGAGTGTAGGAATTTCCTGCCACACGTCCAATAGGAGGATCCAACCCTGGGGCAGTTGTTCCGGCACTGGAGTTCTGTGTTGGAGACTGGTTATTGCTCAGAGATTTAGCAGTATAATACTACTACTACTTACTAAGTGCTGACTCAGTTGGGTTTCTAGGGGTTTGTATATGAATTAGGGCCTCTATACCTCCTGGCAGCCGCAGGGTCTGCTTCCTCTGTAGTTACATAAGAACAGAGGAAGCCTTTTGTCTTTTACACTCCTAACAGTTCTCTATCCCTATCGTTTACCCAGAAATAATTAGCATTGAGATGCAAGTAAGCTATTTCCAATACAGTTGCTTGTACAGTTGTGCAAACTTTTTTTTTTTTTTTTTTTTTAACATTCAACCATTGCTAACAAAAGTAAATACAGATCTCCCCCCCCCAACTCTTTTTTTTTTTTTTTTCTACAATGCACTGGGGTGTAACAGGAGCCACAATTGTCAGTGCTCCCACCCCCAGCAGCAGCACCATCCCTGTCAGTAGCAAACTTGGTACAGCCCAACTGGGTGGGACTGTGTACTTTTCCCACCCTGGGAAGGGCTCCGGTGGGGGGGGGGCTCTGAAGATTCCAGATGCTAACGTGGCAGTCACCGCTGGTGGGTGGGATACAAAAAAGAAGCAGCATCAAAAGGGCACATTCTATTTGTTGCCTATATTTGGGGATTTCAGTCCGGCCATCCCAGTGTAAGAGATGATGTTCTCCGTTATGCTTTTGTTTCCCTTTATGGTGCACACGCGCTTTTATATTTAATAGGGAGGTAAAGCCGAAAATAAAATGTAATTTAATGAAGAAAAGGTTCTTCTAGCCATTTTTCCTTTTATGCTTTTGTTTTGAAGTTGTTTGCAAATGTAAGTGCAACTAGAAAGCAGTGTCTGCCTGACCCTTCCTGTGGATTTGGCTTCTGCTACATTGCTTCAGTTCAGTGAGGAAGGAACCGCCAGGGCATTATATAATGCCAACATGAAAGGGGGCTGCCATAACTGATTTTTTTTTTTGTAAAAGCAGGCTCTCTAGATAACATTGTAAGCATGTTGTGTGCATTTCCAGTCTGTAATCTTGAGCTCCGGGTGTAGGTTAAAGGAAGCATCACACTGACAAACTTTCACTGGTGCAGAACCAGCTCCGGCACATCGGCTCTGGGTGACTCTAAGGGCAGAGATACACGCTCAGATTTGGGGAGATTAGTTGCCCAGCGACAAATCTCTTCTTCTTCGGGGCGACTAATCTCCCCGAACTGTCTCCCACCGGCGGGATGGCACTCGGAGCGATTTGTTTTTCGAAGTTTCCACATCAGGCAACTTCGGAAAACTAAACGCACTGATTGCCATCCCGTCTGCAATTTACATTCTAGCCGGCAGGAGGCCGTTCGGGGAGATTAGTTGCCCCGAAGAAGAGGAGATTTGTCGCTGGGCAACTAATCTCCCCGAAGTGCAGGGACACACAAAGCTACTGGGGGAGATTAGCGACAAATTGCTTCTTCTTCATGCGACTAATCTCCCCGCCGGCTATAATCTAAATCACCGGCAGGATGACACTCGAGTCACTTCATTTTCCGAAGTCGCCTGAAGTTTCCTCGTGAGGCAACTTCGGAAAACAAAGTGCTCCGAGTGCAATCCTGCTGGCAATTTAGATTCTAGCCAGTGGAGAGGCAGTTCGGGGAGATTAGTCACCCGAAGAAGTAGCGATTTTTCGCTGGGTGACTAATCTCCCCCTGCCCTTACCAGCACCAGATCTTATCCACAATGAACAAATTTTTAGGCTTATACCAGACATGTCAGGGTAGTATTTTCTAGACTGTGAGGCTGCTCCCCATCAGGGGGACCCAAGCAGTGGAAAGGAGGGCTTGATCTGAAGGTTCATCGCATGGATATTCATGTTTCCATATATGTATAATCTTGCTAAGTGTTGGACAAGAAAGGGTGCCCAAACCTGAAATGTTTTAAAGGGGTGAGTCACCTTTGCTTTAACATTTAGTAGGATGTAGACACAAAGTCTGTGGGAATTTGCAAATGGTCTTTATTTTATTTATTTATTTTTGTGAATGTTATTACTCGTTTTACTATTTGGGCCTCTCCTATTCAAATTCCAGTCTCTTATTCAAATCAATGCATGGCTGCTAGGGTACTTTGGATAATAGCAACCAGATTGCTGAAATTGAGAGCTGCTGAATAAAAAGCTAAAAAACTCAAAAACCACAAATAATATAAATGAAAATCGATTGCAAATTGTCTCAGGATATCACTCTCTACATCAGTGAACCCCAACAGTAGCTCATGAGCAACATGTTACTCTCCAACCCCTTGGATGTTGCTCTCGGTGTCCTCAAAGAAGGGGCTTATTTTTGAATTCCAGGCTTGGAAGCAAATTTTAATTGCATAAAAATTAAGTATAGTGGCAAACAGAGTCTCTTGTAGTCTGCCGGTCCGCATAGGGGCTACTAAATAGCCAATCACAGCACGTATTGAGTACCCCAAGGGACTTTTTCATGCTTGTGTTGCTCCCCTACTCTTTTTACATTTGAATATGGCTCTCGGGTAAAAAAGGTTGGGGACCTCTGCTCTACATCATACTAAAAGTGAATTTAAAGTGAACAATCCCATTAATGAAGGTGGCTGAACCATGAGTGTCTGTCTCTTGGGCTTTTCCAGCCCTGCCTAAAGCCTTCCCAAAAGAATGTTTCTTTATTAGCATTCTCCCTCCCACTGCTCAATGCAAGAGCTGGAGTCCCACCAGCCGCTGTAAAACTTTGAGCCTACAGAACCATTTTGATTCATTGCAGGAAGATAATTGATCAAATGGACAAAGACAAGGACACATATATCACATCACATGAACTCTTTGCCTGGATAAAGTATGTGGGTAGGCGCTGGAACGTAGAAGATTCAGAGAAACAGGGGAGAAAGTTTGATGCCAACAAGGATGGGATGATCTCTTGGGACGAGTATGCTAAGGGGGTATATGGACACCTGCTAGGCAAAGAAATCAAAGGTGAGAGATTATTTTATTTCGGATTGGTGTCCTAATCTGCCACTTTGTCTATCGCCCCCATTATTCCCTCAGGAAAATAGTAGATAAAATAGACAGAGATAAGGATGGCTTTGTGACCGAAGTGGAGCTGAAGGATTGGATTAAGCACACCCAGAACCGCTACATCTATGAGAATGTCAACAAGCACTGGGCAGATTATGATCAAAATAAAGACGACATGATCTCATGGGAGGAATACAAGAACACCAGCTACGGCTACATCCCAGGTAAGAGAATGAGGCCAAAGCCTGGGAGAGAAGAGGCAAGAACAGGAATTCTCTGTATTCTGGTGTTTGGGAAGTCCCAGAAAAACCAGAGTCCCAGGGAGCACCTGTCCTTGTCTCCTGCTAATACATGTAGCTCTAAATAAAATGCACTGCATGGCCGCTGCTGAAAAAACTAACTCGCATGACAAAGTCTTCTATCTGGTTGCCTTCATGATGTATCCCATAATTGCACGCCTCACACCTAAATGTCATATTATTATGGCTGCTGCACACAGTTGGAGTTTCACTAAGAATTACCATCAATGGCCCCATGCAGGTATCTCTGGTTATTCACTGGCTATTTATTGGCACAGCTAGAGCAGCATTTGACTGCTGGGGGGCACTCAGGGAAGATGGATCCCTGTGATATTTAGGCCTGTCCATGCCCACCATTATACCCCAAACACTCCTGCAATTGGCCAATCCTTCCACAAGACTCCACTCCCAGCTACAAAATCTGACCTTTGCAACTCTCTGCCACGGGGCCCTTAAAGGAACAGTAACACCAAAAATTAAAGTGTTTTAAACTAATGAAAATATAATGTACTGTTGCTCTGCACTGGTAAAACTGGGTTTGCTTCAGAAACTCTACTATAGTTTATATAAAAAAAAAGCTGTGGTGTAGCCATTCAGGGCAGCCATTCAAAGCTTGATAAGGAGAAAAGGCACAGATACACTCTACTGTATACAACAGGATTCTTCAGAACTTATCTGTTATCGACTGTGTATCCTGTGCTTTCAATGGCTGCCTCCATGGCTACACAGCAGCTTGTATATATAAACTATAGTTGTGTTTCTGAAGCATGCATGCCAGATTTGGGTAACAGAACATTATATTGCCATTCCTTTAATTGATCGAAACAAAAATGACGCTCATAGACTCCAATGGGTAAAAAACAAATGTGCATCAAAAAACATTTGTCGTCCATAGACTTTAATGCATTTTGCCAAATTTTTGCTGTTTTGCGAATTTTCGGCGAAGCGAACTGGCTCAGATTCGCCCATCACTATTCGCCCCCTGTACCGCACATTAACCCTGATTCCATGAGAAATGTCTCCTTCAGCATTAGCCAACAACCATCTCGTTCACATTCGGGACCTCCTGGCCAGCTGGTATTTCTAGTGCATTTTATACATTTCTTCCTTCAATAACCTGAACTGCAAGCTTAATGCATTTAACACCCATTGCTGCAGAAATAAGGCCCCTGGGTGCATTTGTCTAGTACAGAGAGTCTCTACCACTGATTAAAGAATGTCAGCTCTGTGACTTTCCACTATAATACCCTTTACCTTTAATTGAACTTTTAGTATTATGTAGAGAGAGTAATTCTGAGACAATTTGCAATTACTTTAAATTGTTCTTATTATTTTCAAGTTCTTTAGCTTTTTATTCAGCAGTTTGCAATTTCAGCCATCTGGTTGCTATGGTCCAAATTCCCCTAGCAACCATGCATATTTGAATAAAAGACTGGAATATGAATAGGAGAGGTCTGAATAGAAAGATGAGTAATATAAAGTAGCAATAACAATACATTTCTAGCCTTACAGAGCATTTGTTTTTAGATGAGGTCAGCGACCCTCATTTGAAGGCTGGAAAGAGTCGGAAAAGGAAAAGATTTATAGTGAAGATGGTGGCCATACACGGGCAGATGAAGCTGCCGATATCGGTCGTTTGGACCAATTTGACAGCTTATCTGCCCGTGTATGGGGGCTTCCGACGGGTCTTCCCGATCGATATCTGGCCATGATATCGATTGGGAAGGTTTGATTTTTAACCGACCCGTCGGAGTCCCTTGGCGTATCATAATTCGATCATTCGGACGTACGGCCGAACGTTCGAATTACCCCCGATATAGCCATGCCATTAGTGCCATATCGGGGAAAGATCCGCTCATTTGCCGATATCGCCAAACGAGCGGATCTTTGAGTCTATGGCCAGCTTTAGAATTGACAATTTTATAAAATACTAGAAGTTAACTTAAACGTGAACCACCCCTTTAATGGCGGGTATTGGAATTGGCTCCTCAAACTGAAATACTGGGGTCCCAGATGAGTTTGATTTTGTGATGTGGGCAGTTTGATTCAGGCCTCGGTTTACTGCGGTGCTGTTAAGACCAGTTGCATGTTTATCATATCACGCTCTCACAGTTTTGGCTTCTATTCTCTTAACCTGCTATTCACTGCACAATCCTGTATTGAAAGAAACCATCCCTTTCTGTTTTGCAGCTCAAATTCCTGTGCTTTCTATTACACCGAGGTTGTGCCACATTCACCTGTTGTTAAACTACAACTCACACTTGGCACACTATCCTCTCCTAAGAGTCTGTACATGTGGAAGATTTGTCACACACCTGTGTCTGTGCATTGAGTTTTAGGGATGCACCGAATCCACTATTTTGGATTCGGCTGAACCCCTGAATCCTTCATGAAATATTCATGAAAGGGTAAAACATTTTTTACTTCCTTGTTTTGTGACAAAGTCACGCGCTTTCCCTCCCGGCCCCTAATTTGCATATGCCGATAAGGCTTCAGTTTGGCCGGGCAGAAGTATTCGTCGAATTGGAATCATGCTGAAAAAGACCTAATCCTGGATTTGGTGCATCCCTATTGAGTACAAACCTTGGTTTGGGGGGAAGATTTATATTTCCTTTCATTACTAACCATTTTTACTACTGTGTACTAACATTTCTTATTGTTTTTTTCTGTAGCAGAGTCTCACTGCACTTGTCTACTAGTCCTGGATGTCTTCAGTGCCTTAGAGCAGACCTAGGGCCGCTGTTAAATTCCTCATTGATAGGCTGATTTGACCAGATATAATACAAATTGGCCCATCAGTAGGATTAAGGTGGCCATAGACGCACAGATATCGTACAAAACAAATTTTCGGACGATATTCAGTGCGTGTATGGTGGGATAAGAGCCGATATTGGCAGAAAACTTGGATATTGGTTGGCTCGTCAATTGGGCTGGACGGAAAATTTTAATTGGGTGTCTTTAAAGGACCCAAACATCGACTATTGTTAGTGCTGAATCATCAGATACAGGTGAAATTCTATTGTTTCAACCTGTATAACCGACGATTCAGCTCTACACGTGTGTATTGAAATGAACAATCTTTCTTGAAAAGATGGTAATTGTTACATCTATGGCCACCTTTACCCCCCAACCTAGTGACCAATCGCATCATAAATGTTCTTATGAATTCATCCTGATTTTTTTTAATCCTTTGGGACCAGATCTGTTGCAATAGCCCAGCTTCATCCACTTCCATGAAGGATAAGGCTGGAAGGCTGCCAATGGTTCACTGGGAGCTCCAGTTCAGCAACATCTGGCATGAAACAACAATAAAGTATTTACTGTTTGTGCTGGGGTGTTCCAGGGGAAGAATTCTATGACGTGGCAGATAAGGATAAGGAGCGCTACAGAAAGATGATGCAGAGGGATGAGCGGCGGTTCAAGGTGGCAGATAAAGATGGTGATCTGATTGCCACCCGGGATGAGTTTACCGCGTTTCTGCACCCAGAGGAATATGGCTACATGCAGGATATTGTCATAACAGTGAGTGACCTCTTATGCCTTTGTCAGTGGCCCAATTGCACCAATCCAAACATTAGCCCTACAGCTATGACAGTAAATTAGATCACTGAGCAGAAGTGTGGCCCCAGCCTGTTTTATTTTGGATAATGATAATGGCCACTCATAGGGCTATTGTCCAGAACCGTTTATTTGGGAGGACCCCCCCACCCAATAAGTGGGTTACCAGCTTTCATTGATACCAGTATAAGCCTAAATTCCGCTTCAATACGCAGTGGCGTAACTACCGGGGGAGCAGGGGGAGCAATTGGACCAGGGCCCGCACCCCCACAGGGCCCCCCGGCAGCTCATACGCCACTGACTCTGGCGGAATTCTGGGCATACGGAGGGGGGCACGGCTGCACTTCCCGCGCCAGGGCCCGCCCCCCTCTAGTTACGTTACTGGCAATAAGTGACCCCTACTGAAATTTTCGTGGCATAAAGACAGCCACGGAAGGCCCACAGCACTCTAGGAATTAAAGGGGTTGTTCACTTTTGAGTTGTCTTTTAGTATGATGTAGAGTGATATTCCGAGACAATTTGCAATTGGTTTTCATTTTTTATTATTTGTAGTTTTTCAGTTATTTAGCTTTTTATTCAGCAGCTCTCCAGTTTGAAATTTCAGCAATCTGGTAACTAGGGTCCAAATGATCCTAGCAACCATGCCAGTAACGTAACTAGAGGGGCCGGGTCCTGGTGCGGGACATACAGCCAGGCCCCCCACCCCCCCCTCCATTTTTTTGCCCGGAATCAGTGGTGTGTGAGCTGCCGGGGGGCTCTGAGGGGGTGCGGGCCCTGGCCCATGGGGTCAGTGACCCTCATTTAAAAGCTGGAAAGAGTCAGAAGAAAAAGGCAAATAATTAAATAAACTATAAAAAAGTGAAGGCCAATTGAAAAGTGGCTTAGAATTAGCAATTCTATAACATACTAAAATTTAACTTAAAGGTGAATCATCTCTTTAAAGTTCCAAAAGCCTTGGCGCTGCAGCGTTTTGACTGTACATTCATTTTTGTATTTTCAGGAAACCATTGAGGACATTGATAAGAATGGTGACGGCACTGTGGATGTGAATGAGTATATAGGTAAGGACTGGAAGAAGGAAAAAACTTAAAAGGGCACCAATCATGACCAAAATCATTTACTAAGTAAATACACTATGTGAAAGTTCAAGAAATCCGATTTTTAAAACAGTTAAAATTGTTTGTATAATGTAAATGATCAGCTCACTATTCCTTCTGCAAGATCTCCCCTCCAGTTCTAGCTGAGGCAGACATCTTGGATTTCACTGGCTCCTCCTACATGATGGACTGGCCCACCACAATGTAATGAAATCTCCCAGTGGGCCCTTCTGCTGACCCAATGGATTGGCCTTGTTTGGCCATACAACTCACCCAGTATATAACATGGTCCAGGAGCGTCAACCGCTAACCCTCAGAAAGGGGCTGACCACAAAAATGGGGATTCTTCAGGCACTCAAGCACTAGGTCACCAAAAATACGTTAAAAACAAAAAAACTTTATTTGAACATCTCTGTTGCCTATGGCCATTCCTGATTTATTTATCAGAACAAAGAGAATTGATGTAAGTATGTAAATAGAAGAGACAAGGCTCCCAGCACCCCCGTCCAATACAAGTATGGGACTTGTTATCCAGAATGCTTGAGAACTGGGATTTTCAGGATAATGGATCTTTCTGTAATTTGGATCTTCATGCCTTTATAGTCTACTAGAAAATCATGTAAACATTAAATAAACCCAATAGGCTGGTTTTGCTTCCAATAAGGATTAATTATATCTTAATTGGGATCAAGTGCAAGTTACTGTTTTATTATTACAGAGAAAAAGGAAATCGTTTTTTAGAAATAAAATTGATTCTATAGGAGTAGGCCTTCCGGTAATTCAGAGCTTCCTGGATAACAGGTTTCTAGATAATGGACCCCACACCTGTATTACGTTTTGAGCAGGACCCTTACTTAATTTGCAAGAGGACACAGATAAAAAAAGGGCTAAACCCTAAAAATTAATATGGCTACAAATGTCATATTTTATATACTGAACTTATTGCACCAGCCTAAAGTTTCAGCTTGTCAATAGCAGCAATGATCCAGGACTTCAAACTTGTCACAGGGGGTCACCATCTTGGAAAGTGTCTGTGACACTCACATGCTCAGTGGGCTCTGAACAGCTGTTGAGAAGCTAAGCTTAGGGCTCGTCACTAATTATCCAGCAGAAAGTGAGTTTTGTCTGTAATATAAGCTGATTCTGATGTACTGGTTTCTGAGCTGCCATGTAGTAATTATCTGTATTCATTACTAATCAGCCTTATATTGTGACATTTCTATTCTATGTGTACTGTATATTGTGAGTGGGTCCCTAAGCTCAGTAAGTGACAGCAGCACAGAGCATGTGCAGTGAATCAGCAGAAAAGAAGATGGGGAGCTACTGGGGCATCTTTGGAGACACCGATCTTTACTGCTAAAGGGCTGTGGTTGCCTTGGGCTCAAAACATAATGTACAACATTTCTAGCTACTTCTTTAGTTAAGCTTTAGTTTAAGCTTTAGTTTAGTCCTTTAAGTTACCCTTTCGCACTGCACGTTCATGTAATTCAAGTGCCTCAAGCCTTTTCCCCCTCTGCATTTAGCTGATATGTACACCCCTGATGATGATGAACCAGAACCAGATTGGGTAAAGACCGAGCGCCAGCAGTTCATAGATTTCCGTGACATAAACAAGGACGGCAAGATGGACCGAACAGAAATCAGCCAATGGATCCTCCCCCACGATTACGACCACGCTGACCTGGAAACCAAACACCTGATCTTCGAATCTGACAAAGACAAGGTGAGATTTGGGGCTAAAGAGGTAAAGTTTGGGGGTAGAGCTGATTCACATGTGAACCATAGCAACCGTGCACTGAATTGAATGAGACTGGAATATAAATAGAAGAGGAACTGAATAGAAAGATAATAGTAATAAAAAGTGCACTAACGGCATGGCTATATCAGGGTAATTCGAACGATCAAATTACGATACGCCAAGGGGCTCCGACGGGTCGGTCGGTTGAAAATCAAACCTTCCTGATCGATATTGTGGCCAGATATCGATCGGGAAGACCCGTCGGAAACCCCCATACACGGGCAGATAAGCTGTCAAATTGGTCCAAACGACCGATATCGGCAACTCTATCTGCCCGTGTGTGGCCACCATTACAGAGGATTTCTTTTTTTAGATGGGGTCAGTGATCCTCCTTTGAAAGCTGGAAAGAGTCAGAAGAAAATGGCAAATAATTTAAAAAAAAAAAAAAAACTATAAAAAATAGAAAAGTTGCCTAGAACTAGCATTTCTATAATGTCAGCAGCCTCATTAGTTCTGTATTGAGGCCCGAATTAAATAGGGAGAGCTGGTTCTAATCTTATTATTATTATTATTATTATGGTTGGAACAATGGAGATCTCTTTCTTTACAGGACAGCAAACTGACCAAACGTGAGATCTTGGACAACTGGAACATGTTCGTCGGTAGCCAGGCGACAAACTACGGCGAAGACCTGACGAGGCGGCACGACGAATTCTGATGGACTTGTTTTCCTACATCTCAGCATATTGCTGGCCTTCTATACCTTGTCTTGTGCCAGTGGAAACCAAGGGTCTCTGCCGCCATATTTATTTTTGTTTGAGGGTTTTTTTTTTTATTTTTATGTCAAAATGTTTTCCGTCAAAACCGATTAGAGATGTGAAAGGCTCAGGAATCTTAACGACGATGGCAATGGGGTTGGTGTGGTCATACAGAGGTGTATATATGTGTATATATATATATATCCCTACATTGTAAAGGGCAAAACAGACCACTTGTGGGCAGAGCGATTCCTATATACGACATTCCTAACTCCATAGCAACACTACGGCCCAACAGTCTTGCGGGTGGTGGGTATTGGGATTACATTGAAAACTCTATGATAGTAGTCTTAATTATTTAACGAGTTGGTGGGCAAATTGGTATTAAAACAGCAAAGCAATTGCCAGCATTAGTGAGCCATCCACAGAATCTACGGACGCTGGGTGGCTGCTGAGAGTTGTAGTTTAGCACTGCTGGACCTCATTACACATAAAATGGGTAGGTGGGGGAGTAATATTGCAAAAATTCAGAGTTCTGTTCCTTACCGCACATTATCCTGGGCAGAGAATGCTGTGAAAGTGATACAAGCGCCATCTGGTGGCAAATCGGTAAAATTTTCATGTAAATCTGCACTGACCAGTTGGTGCCCCACAACTTCCCAAAGATCTCCCTTTGCACCTCAATGTCAGAGTGGACAGTTTGCATCAAGGGTTTTTATTGGTGGAGGGGTCACTAAGCACCTCTTGTGTTGGGGGGGGGGGGGCTGTTTTAGGACAATGTCATGAATTCTGGGGCAGGTGGCGCATAAAGGGTTAAAACACAGGTGATTCCAGAGTTATGTGGGCATCAAGTCTAACTTGCCGCAATTCATTTTATAAAGTGTCGTTTTAATTATTTGCCTCCTTCTGTGGATTCATTCCAGCTGTCAGATAGGGGGTCACTGTACTTGGCAGCTACAAAACCATTGCTAAGGCTACAATGTCCTTTTTATTCATTATCGTTTCATTCAGTCCCTCTCCTTTTCATCTTCCAGAGAGGGGCTAAAATGTCTGGAGAGCAGGTGAACAAAAAAGCTTAGTTGTTTGAAATCCTTAAAAATGAAGCCTAATTGCAAATTGTCTCAGAATATCTGCATAATACTAAAAGTAATTTTCTTGGTGACCTACCCATTGCAAGTGTAGGCGATATGCATTCCAGTAGTAACTATAGGGCCCAGCAGCTACAAATATCATAATCACCAATCGTCCAATAACTGAGGGGGGCTGGTGATGGTGGTATGATTTTTTTGTCTTTTTTTTTTTTAATTTGAACCGCAGGAAGTAAAATTGTGCATTTACCCTCAACCAAAAGTCCCATTCCTTATTAAAAGTACATCTTTCATTAAAAAAAAAAAACACTAAGGACTCCGCTACACTGATGTTTCGCTGCCCTGTGCCATCACCAGTGAAAGGGACACCTGCCTGTTCCAACTGTCAGGCACCAGCTGAGTAAGCAGTAGCTATAGGAGCAGCAGTGAAGCAGAGTCTCTCCTCAGGTCACACCACTGCACTTTTAGCCATTTGGAATTCTATGTGTTTGATGCTTTTGTACACGAAACATCCAATAAAAATGTAAAAAAAAATAAGATACAGAGTGTTCAAATATGTTTTACTGCTTCTTGGGGAGATCTGGTCTTGGGTAATGAATCGTATGCAAATAGCCTGGAATACAGGTTTTTATAACTTTTTTTTTTTTATAATGGAACCCAAATACAGGCCTGAATTTGTGGAAAGACCACCAAGGCCCAGGTTTAGGGCGGCATGCTGCTCAACCACACCCACATTGGTTCAGAAACACTGGGGGTGAGCAGGAGAAACGATAGTTTTTAAAGGAAAACTATACCCCTCAAACAATGTAAGTCTCTCTAAAAAGATATTGCATAAAACAGCTCATGTGTAAAACCCTGCTTCATGTAAATAAACTATTTTCATAATAATATACTTTTCTAGTAGTATGTGCCATTGGGTAATCATAAATAGAAAATTGCCATTTTAAAAAAATAAGGGCCGCCCCCTGAGATCGTAGGATTCACAGTGCACACAAACATACCAACAAACCATACTTGTTAGGTCACATGAGCCAATTAACAGACAGAGTTCTGTTTTGCTTCAACACTTCTTCCTGTTACAGTTAGAGTTGTAGTATTTCTGGTCAGGTGATCTCTGAGGCAGCACACAGACCATCACGAAATGGTGGCTCAAGGCAAGAGATGTAAAAGGGCAATATTTACTTAAATATATAGACCAGTTTGGTAAGATTCTTTAATATGTCACTTGATATGATGTAAACTATCTGTTGCTTAATTATTCATTTTGGGGGTATATTTTTCCTTTAAATAAGCTTTAGAGAAGTCTACTTAAGATACCCACAACCAGAAATCCCCTCCCCATTCCACCCGTATGAGGAAAGCCAATTATCAAAGTACACCCCTTTGTCCATATTGACCCCCTCCCCACACCCTCATTAATCCCAATAACACCCAATGGATAGCTTTGTCTCTGTCCAATCTGGCTTCCATTCCCCTCCACCAAACCAAAATATCCACATCCCACACCCCCCTCCCAAAAGATAAAGAAGACCCCCCAAACCCAAAACAAGGCCATAATAATAAACGCAAAGGCTTGAAATCCATTGAAAATGCCTAAAAAAAAAAAAGAATAAAAGGCAGAATCATGTTCTTGAAATAAAAATATGGCAAACAGAAATACTGAAAGAAACTCCCTATAGAAAAAAAACTGCCATGGGCCGAAGGCTACAAAGTAAATCCCCTCCATAATGCAGAGGTGTAACAGGAGCAGGCCATATATATACCATAACTCTCCCATCATAGATTTAACAATACTCTCAGGAGTCACATCCCAACCTAAGGTATTACGACATTGCCCGTACAATAAGATGGTACTTACAGTATATACTGTGATCAGGTACATCGTCTCATGGTCGTGCTGTCTGGCTGAATCACCATAGGGGGGGGCTCCTTTTGCCTAGAAGATGTATTAGAACTCACTCTATTAAAATCACCAGACATCAAGGCGCAAATTCACTAAGCGCCGAACGCTAGCGTCAATTCACTAGCGTTTGGCATTTTCGGTACTTTGCAAATTCACTAACGAACGCTGGCGTAAATTCGCTAGTGTTACTTCGCACCCTTACGCCAGGCGAATTTTCGCTAGCGACGTAACTACGCAAATTCACTAACTTGCGCAGTGTACTGAACGCTACCTTTTACGCTAGACTTCCTTCGCCACCTCAGACCTGGCGAAGCGCAATAGAGTAGATAGGGATTGTTTCAAAAAAAGTCAAATTTTTTTCTAAGTCCCAAAAAACGCTGGCGTGTTTTCTACATGATGGGTGATAGGCTGAAAAAGATCGAAAATATTTTTGGGGCTCCCCTCCTTCCCCCCTACATTTCCTGACCCATGGCAACTTACCTAGACAGTGGGCACATGTGTAGGGCAAAATAAAAAATTTATTTGATGTTTTGAAGGTTTTCTAGGCATTTGTAGTGGTGATACGTGTTCCTCCATTGAAATGTGAATTTGGCGCCGTATGCAAATGAACCATCGCTAGCGAAACTTTGCTTCACTTGGTGAATTAACGCTAGCGCAACTTCGAAAACTTACGCTACCCCTGTGCGCAACTTCGGATTTTAGTGAATTTGCGGAGCGCTGGTGAAAATACGCCTGGCAAAGTGTGGCGAAGTGCGACGAAGTTTCGCCTTGCGCAACTTCGCATATTAGTGAATTTGCCCCCATGTCTCTCTACATGCAGTTATTTTGTTAGATTTTGTTTGTACTGGAATTAGTTATTTCAGTGAGCTCTAATATATCTGCTAGGAAAGGGAGCCCCCCTGTAAGATATATTGGATCTAACTGTCAGTGAATATCTGACACCCAACTGCTGCATGAAGACATAATGAAGAGAAACAGATGCTGAGAGAGGAATAGTGAAGATAAACTTGATTATTTCAGAAACCGTACCGAATTTTCAATTACTTATATTTAAAAAACTTCTTATTTCAGTATGATGTTTATATTCAATTTTCATAACAATTCCCCTTTAAACTTAATTTTCTACAGACTGTGCCCAACAAAAAATTGTAATGAACGTATATTGCAAAGTTACTTAGATTTATGTTTTATTAGGCTAAACATTATTTTTGGGTTGACATTAAAGGACCAGTAACATCAAAAAAATTTTTTTAAAAATCAGAGAAAAAAAACCCCACCAACACAAATTAAACTTTAAAATCGCAAAGCCTTTATTTAGAAATAACTCACCAAAACTGCTTCTGCTCCTCTTCAGAAAAGGCGACGATCCATCGTGCAGCACTTGATTTCTCCTCCCTGGCTATCTCCTATAAGAAGGCAAGGAGGAGAAATCCATTGCTTTCTGGAGAGGAGCGCAAGCGGAGTTTCGGTAAGTTATTTCTTAATAAAGACTTTGCGATTTTAAATTTTCATTTGTCTTGGGGTTTTTTTCAATGCATATTAGAATTTTTTTTACATTTTTTTGATGTTACTGGTCCTTTAAGCAGCTTCCAGTTGGTCTTCAGCACTGTTGCCGTGGGATTATTTCTCTTGCTATTTTCCTGCTCTAGAGGCTCACACTGAACATGATATGTCATGTCAGGTGGCTCTTCCCTGCTCACTAACTTTATTTTCAGTGAACATCACAAGACTTGCCTTTTTCACTAGCAGGTTTCTACCGACAGTGTCCGGGTATAGGATATGTATATTTATACAACGGTACCTGCATTTTCATTGCTCATTCTTTAAAGAGGAATATTGTTCTGCACAATATTAGTGGGAAGACATTAAGCATATGACTGCCCCCAATTTACTATATCCCCCATACACCTGTAATACTGAAACTAGGGATGCACCGAATCCACTTTTCTGGATTCGGCCGAACCCCCGAATCCTTTGTGAAAGATTCGGCCGAATACCGAACCAAATCCGAACCCTAATTTGCATATGCAAATTAGGGGTGGGAAGGGGAAAACATTTTTTACTTCCTTATTTTGTGACAAAAAGTCACGTGATTTCTCTCCCCACCCCTAATTTACATATGCAAATTAGGATTCGGATTCGGTTCGGCCAGGCAGAAGGATTCGGCCGAATCCGAATCCTGCTTAAAAAGGCCGAATCCTGACCGAATCCCGAACCGAATCTTGGATTCGGTGCACCCCTAACTGAAACACAACCTTAGTTGCTATGGGCTTGACATTCATAGTAATCATTGCAAACCAGATTAGGTTTAAATCTTTTATTGACAAGAAGAAGAACGTGTCTTTATACTCGGCAGCATTTCTTCCATCCCTTGAGAACTACCACCTGCTGTGAAGAAGATGGCGGGGGGGGGGGTCTGTAATGCCATTACATCATTTTGGGAAACAACAAATAAAGAAATGTCAGAAACTCAAAAAAGGTTTGATTTTCATTTGAAGGACAAAGAAATAAAATCACAGGGGGTGGCGATATGTTAGGGACCCGCACAGTGTATTAAATCACTTTTTGGTTGTTTTTTTTTTTGCTGGATTGGCACTCCTAGATCCTGGGTATAGTAAAAAGTAAAATATTAATATTGTGCAAATATGAAAATCGTGTGTATTATCCTTTCCCTGTCATTTAAACTGTTTTGCCCAAATGCTCACAGCACCTGGGACTGCTGCCCAACCCTTGTTGACAAAGGGGTCCTATCCCCCAAACGTTGCACCTTTCTGCTTAATAAAAACGCAAGGGCTTGACCCTGCTCGCACCTGCCTTCGAATGCCAGTGAATCTTTCCTCGTATTGTATTGGGAGGGTGCCGATCCCTCCATCACCGTGCACCAGCCGATCGGGCTTGTAGGCCAGGGTGTGCGAGCAGTGCCTTCTTTCTCCAACCCTTGTTTTGCCATAATGAGAGTGACTGGATTAAAGGAGAATTCAACCCTAAAGTTTCTAAAAACCTACCCCCCTACCCTACATAGTCCCCCCTGCTCTCCTCCCCCCAGCCTAAGTGTTATCCCGGGCAAATGCCCCTAATGTTTTCCTTACCCCTCGGTGCAGATCCAGGCATCGGAGTTCACGGGCGCCATCTTCAGCCGCTTCGGGAATCTTAGTAACGAGACCGGCGCTTCTGCAATTTGCGTGAGTTCCGATGCATGTGCAGTTGTCGTGAATCAGAAAATTGCTCCAGCATTCCGGTCTCAATTCCGAAGATTTCCAAAGAGAAGAAGATGGCGCCCGTGAACTCTGATGCCTGAATCTGCACAGAGGAGTAAGGAAAATGTTAGAGGCATTTGCCCGGGGTAACACGGGGAGGAGGGAGAAGGGTCTATGTAAGGTGGGGGGGAGGGTTTTTTTAACTTAAGAGCTGAATTCTCCATAAAGGTGCCCACTGACATGGCTTTACATAAGTCACTTTTGTGCCAGGAGCAGGCAAGTAGGGCACATGCATTATGGTATTAGCCACAGCAAACAGCAGCTCCTTCTTTTTCATTCTAATGGGAAACAATATGTAGTACATGGATTTACTCTCTGGTTCAATATAAAAGAGAAAAAATCACAGGGCTCAGCTTTATCACCCAACCTTACTTAAACAGTAGCTCAGTCATCACTCACTGCTCGGCTCAGCTCCTCATCCAGCCATAAATGAATGCAACAGAGCATACACCCCACAGATCCTCCCCTCATTACATCAAACAACTTATTTTTATTCAGTGGAGCCAACATTTTGTTAACAGTAACCCTTTAAGTAAGATGTGTCCCTTTAAAACAAGGGTGCCTCACCCCCCCCTCCTTAAAGGACCAGTAAAGTTAAAAAAAAAAATTAAAAATTTACCAATACTCTGCTTGTGCTCCTCTTCAGAAAAGCCGACAGAGCAGTGATCCATTGTGCAGTGCTCGATTTCTCCTCCCTATAGAAGGCAGGGAGGAGAAATGGAGCGCCGCACGATGAAGGAGCGCAAGCGGAGGTTTGGTAAATTATTTTTTAATAAAGACTTTGCGATTTTAAAGTTACATATGTCTTGGTGGTTTTTTTTTCATTCTATACAAACAATTTTTAAAAAAAAATAAATAAAAAATTTGACTGGTTCTTTAAATTATTTTGCTTTGATGTGAATGGGTCTCCTGTAGAAAAGGTTGTAGGTTTGCGGATACACAGGCACCAAATGCAACACCTAAGGCTGGTGTCACACAGGGAGATTTAGTCGCCTGCGATAAACCTTGGCTCCTGCAAGATATAATCTCCCCGAAGTGCCTCAAGAATGAGAATCGCCAGCGGGATGGCATATGTGTTGCTTCAGTTTTCTGAAGTTGTCTGACGTTTCCTTGTGATTCAGATTCTTGCTGGTGGGAAGACATGTCACGGAGATTATACTACAGTGTATATTATAGTGTATATTATAGTGTATATTATAGTGTATATTATAGTGTATATTATAGTGTATATTATAGTGGATATTATAGTGTATATTATAGTGTATATTATAGTGTATATTATAGTGGATATTATAGTGTATATTACAGTGGATATTACAGTGGATATTACAGTGGATATTACAATTGATATTATAGGGACTTGGATTGTAAACTCCAGTGTCAGCGCTGCAGCATATGTAATAGTAATTACAGGTATTGGACCAGTTATCCAGAATGCTGGGGATGTGGGGTTTTCCGGATACTGTTTTATTACTACAGAGAAAAAGGAAATTATTTTTAAAAATTTGGATTTGAATAAAAGGAAGTCTATGGGAGACTGCCTGCCTGTAATTTAGCTTTCTGGTGACGGATCCCATAAGTGTATGTATGTGTGTATATATATATATATATATATATATATATATATATATATATATATATATATATATATATATATATATATATATATATATATATATATATACTTTTTCAATGAGTATCTGCACTCCAAAGCAGTTATCAATGGCGGGGTGCACGGTGATTGTTTATGTATCAAAAAATCTTCTGACCAGCACTCCCTTTTAAAAGCTTAATTCTTTTATTATCATTTTGTAATGTCCGACGTTTCGGTCCTCATTAGGACCTTTAAACTGACACGGTGGCATTTTTCCCTGCTTGCAACTTTCTTGCTTCTGTGTACTTTATCCTTTTACTTTGTCTCACATGGCTACACTTGCCAACACTATCAATACTTTGTATGATGTTCTCACGTCCCACACTGATCTATGCAGATTCCCACACTGTTTGGTGGTTGCTTAGCAACGGTTTTGGCGCCATTAAACGGCCAGGGGGTTTAAATTCTGGGTTGGGACAGGGTCTGGCTGTTTGTTTGTAATCTCCTGACGAAGATCCCTGTGGGGGATCGAAACATTGAGTGGAATAAATACACTACTATTTTGCATCAAAAACTTCCTGTGAGTGTCGCTTCCTTCTGCAAATATCCATTTACTTTGGCTGGCACCCAGGTTTCGACGTAGTTAACCTTAGTAAACCTTTGGATTTCGTATATATATATATATATATATATATATATATATATATATATATATATATATATATATATATATATATATATATATATATATATATATAAACCTAATTTTGCACACATTGAAGGGAACAACATCAACATGTCTACATTTAGTAAAAAGAGAGACTTTTAGTTACAATGTTTGTACGAAGTATGCGTAAACTGACGCCCCGTCAAGGCAGTGTCCATGTCAGTGTCTGGCCAAGTTGACTGCGCGCCCTAGGCAACCCAGCCGACTACATCACCTCCCCCGCGCCTGCACAGAAGAAGGAAGCGCGTGCGCATGCGCAGAAGAGCAGCAAAGGCCGCGCCATTACACAAGTGCAAGGCATCGCAAGAGACGGTGAAGCGAGAGTGCGCATGTGCCAAAGAGCGCACACTCAAGAGAACGGATGATGCAAGTTCTGCACAAAATGGTCAGAACTAGGGGAAGGCGTAAAGAGGTACATGCCTGGCGCCCCTCTGCCTAAGCACGTGCCTCTTCTGCCTACACCTAGTTCCGGCCCTGGTCCATATGTCAGTCCTGTGTTAGGGTTATGTGTTTAGTATGGGATACAAGTCACACCTACGTGCACCCAATAAAAGAGGATGAGCTGCATTTTATAGTGTTTTACATGTTACTGTCATTCTCTCTCTCTCTCTATACATAGAAATAAATCGATACCACTAGAGGTCAGTAAAGAGCTGTCAGAAGCCAGAACTACTGTTCACGTACATTGTGAGGATTGGGGGACAGATGTCTAGACTACAGTTTGAAATGACAACATGAAGGTTCACTGACAGAGAAGAAAAAGTGCCAATAATATACATTAACTGCCATTGGGATTCAAAGGAAAGTTGTTGGGCTAATTTGTAATTCATTTCTAATTAGTATTCTATAGGGATGCACCGAATCCAGGATTCGGTTCGGGTTTCGGCCTTTTTCAGCAGGATTCGGATTCGGCTGAACCGAAGCCGAATCCTAATTTACATATGCAAATTAGGGACGGGGAGGGAAATCACGTGACTTTTTGACAGAAAACAAGGAAGTAAAAAATGTTTTCCCCTTCAGACCCCTAATTTGCATATGCAAATTAGGGTTCGGATTCAGTTCAGCCACTTCCAGCAACTGACCTGGCCTGCAGTATTGCCTGACCCTGGGGAGGGAATCAAGATGTGCAAGTGCTGCATTTCAGTAATGAGCAGTAGCCTGAGGGAAGCACAGCAAATAGTTATAATGATTGTAACATTACCAGTCACAGCACAACTCTACCAGTCTCACCTGAGATACCAATGCAGCTTGTCATACATCAGACACAGGAACAGCTGGGGAGCCCACACTAACTGACCCTGCCCTACACATACAGGGATCTGGCTGGCCATTATATATATATTCCCACAAGCTGAACTGTATGTGTGATGCACTGCCCTCAGTAGCACTACCGTTATAAAGCTGCTAGGCACCTAGACACCATGGGGGGAATTCACAAAAGTGCTGATACTGAGACAAAATAAAAAAAAGTGGAGATAAAAAAATGTCGGATTTCCCACCAAATTCACAAACCGCTATATCAACTTTTGTGAATGTGTATTTTAAGTTTTCAGATTTTGTACAACCTTTTAAAGACATTTTGTTCTGAATTTGTCTATAGCTCTTACTACACCTGTCAGTCAGCAAATTTGAATTTTTTTTTGGGGGGGGGGGTCACAATTTTGATAGTCCTGGTTTAAAGGCTGCACAGATGCACAGAGACATCCCTGGAGTCTAGAGCAAAGCCCACCCTTAAGGGGTAGTTCACCTTCCAAACTTTTATTTTTAGTTGCTTACTAAGGGAATGTAAACCCACAAATAAAGAAAACATGATTCTTAGTTACTTGTTAAAGTGATTGCAGTTAAAGCAGGGTATTCTTGTTCCCTTGTGCACTGCTGGTTCTGCCTGTAGCAACAATGTAGCAAAATCAGCCTTGAATGCTTCTTTACAGGTCTGTTACTCAGTGCTGCCATCAGTCAGAACCATCAGAGCAGTGTTGCCATGAGTAATCACGGGCTGCTGGGTCCTAGTGCCTGAAGCCATCCTGCCCACAAGCACATACAGATGCCGGAGTACTGGGGATTACGTATACGTGTCCCCAGTGCTCCTCAAATTGCGGCTTGGTGGCATGTGGCCCCTAAAAAAATTGCAGCCCCTAAAAAATTGCTGCCCTAGGACCAGGCTTTTGTGGTCTCGTCATAAATCCAGGCCTGGTTTCACCCTAAATACACATTAATATATTGAAGACTAGTTTTTTTTTTTTAGTGTCAGTATCACTTTGTCAGCCAGCTGAAGGCAATTAGCAAATGACCAGCAGGCGGCGCTGTTGTTTCAAAAACATAATTTTAATCAGTTTAAAGGAATTGTTCAGTGTAAAAATTAAAACTAGGTAGATAAAAAAAAAAAAATGTGTTTCTAATATAGTTAGTTAGCCAAAAATGTAATGTATAAAGGCTGGAGTAAGCAGATGTCAGAACACTACTTCCTGCTTTTCAGCTCTCTTGCTTTCCACTGATTGGTTACCAGGCAGTAACCAATCAGTTACTTGAGGGCGGGGGGGGGCACATGAGTCTTAACCGTTTGCTTTTGAATCTGAGCTGAATGCTAAGGATCAATTGCAAACTCACTGAACAGTTATTGTCCCATGTGGCCCCCCATAAAGTCTGATTAACTCAGAGTTAGAGAGCTACAAAGCAAGAAGCAGTGTCCAGGCTATTATAATGACATCCGCTCACGCCAGCCTTTATGCATTACATTTTTGGCTGACTAACTATATTAGAAATATTTTTTATTTTGCACAGCCTATTTTCCCAGTTTTTATTTTTGTTTTTTATTTTTACACTGAACGCTGAAAAATATTGTGAAAACTGTAAAATATAAAAAGTGCTTCGCTTTATATTTAAAAGGATACTGTCATGGGAAAAAACATTTTTTTCAAAATGAATCAGTTAATAGTGCTGCGCCAGCAGAATTCTGCACTGAAATCCATTTCTCAAAAGAGCAAACAGATTTTTTTATCCAATTTTGAAATCTGACATGGGGCTAGACATATTGTCAATTTCCCAGCTGCCCCAAGTCATGTTACTTGTGCTCTGATAAACTTCAATCACTCTTTACTGCAAGTTGGAGTGATATCACCCCCTCCCCCAGCAGCAAAACAAAAGAACAATGGGAAGGTAACCAGATAGCAGCTCCCTAACACAAGATAACAGCTGCCTGGTAGATCTAAGAACAGCACTTAATAGTAAAAACCCATGTCCCACCAAGACACATTCAGTTACATTGAGAAGGAAAAACAGCAGCCTGCCAGAAAGCATTTCTCTCCTAAAGTGCAGGCACAAGTCACATGACCAAGGGCAGCTGGGAAATTGACAAAATGTCTAGCCCCGTGTCAGATTTCAAAATTGAATATAAAAAAATCTGTTTGCTCTTTTGAGAAATGGATTTCAGTGCCGAATTCTGCTGGAGTAGAACTATTAACTGATGCGTTTTGAAAAAAACATGTTTTCCGACAGGATCCCTTTAAGAAAACCACTTGTAGCAATATCTAATGTGTCACAATGCAAGTCACGGAAAAAAAACCACCACCCTGTATCCTTTTTCTTCTCATAATAGGTATACACAGCCCCGGCTGTACAGTTTTTCCCATGCCTTGTCATCTTCTCTTACAGATCAGAGATCCCAGGGGAAAATGGCTCCCTGATAACGAGGAGGAGTCAATGAGCTTTTATTCTTTCATATATCACCGTGGAATAAAGACTGATTCCAATGTCATCAGCAATTAGATGTACAAAGCTCTACAAAACAACTGACACTGTAAAATGACATTGGGATGTTGCTTAGGATGACTTTTTTTTGGGTTGATTTCCCAGTAGGGAACCCATACCTCCCAACTGTCCCTTTTTCGGAGGGACAGTCCCTCTTTTGACAGCTCAACCCGCAGTCCCTCATTTGTACTGGAAAGTCCCTCTTTTCTCTGCACTGAACAGCCAGAAAACTTAATTGGCTTTTAGCAGAGAGCCCAGACCAGCTAACAGGAGCAAATAAGCAAAATAAGATACTTTGTAACAATTTTGAGACACAAAAACACAGTTTAGATAAGGAGAAATATTTTCAAACTTTCATAACCTGCCAAATTTTGTAAAACAAACATGGTAATTCGGGGGTGTGGCCACAGAAAAGGGTGTGGTCAAAAAATTGCTGCACTACGTGCAGAAAAAACAATTTTGTCCCTCTTTTTACTTCCAAAATGTTGGGAGGTATGGGGAACCCCCTATGTAGAAACAAGGTCTGACCTGCCTTCCTGCAGTTGTACCTGAACTATATATCAAGTAAGGAATACGCAGGATGGATATCCCTAACTAAAATCGTTGTTTAAGAACTGGACTATTTAAATATTGTGCAATGAGGGGCCCTAGTTACGGAAGGATCCATGAGTCAAGAAGAGCCTTTGTACATTTAAACTACCGCCCGGATAATGCCGTCACTCTATTTACTTATAATTCTATCACTGTAATACACTCATAAATACATACACGTGTACCTCACCCCCGGCTTATATACAGAGCACATGCCAACTAGGTAGGGTGCCATAGCAACGGGGCATACTAACTCAGATTCCCTACTTCTGTTAATTTCTCTGGTAGCGGAAGTGATCGGAAGGCAGGAAACGGCGCGTAGAGATGACGTAAACGGCTTGGTCGCGCTGTTAACACGTGACTGCGGCCAATGGGAACGTTGCTGTTGTTATTGAAGGCAGCAGTCCGGCTAGTTCTGTGCAGGGAGGAGTGACGGTGTTGCTGTCTGTGAGGGCGTAAAATGTACAATCCTCTCCTGAATTTTATATATAGGCTAAATATTTATGAAATAAGTAGCCGCTGGGAACGTGTACCTCATGGAGAATGGAAATAAAACTACCGTCTAATCGCATACCTCCCAACATTTTGGAAGTAAAAAGAGGGACAAAAATTTTTTTCCCGCACGTAATGCAGCCATTTTTTGACCACACCCTTTTCTGTGGCCAAACCCCCTAATTACCATGTTTGTTTTACAAAATTTGGCAGGTTATGAAAGTTTGAAAATATTTCTCCTTATCTAAACTGTGTTTTTGTGTCTCAAAATTGTTACTAAGTATCTTATTTGCACCTGTTAGCTGTTCTGTGCTCTCTGCTAAAAGCCAATTAAGTGAGAAACTTTGTTTCTTTTTCTGGCTGTTCAGTGCATAGAAAAGAGGGACTTTCCAGTACAAATGAGGGACTGCGGGTTGAGCTGTCAAAAGAGGGACTGTCCCTCCGAAAAAGGGACAGTTGGGAGGTATGTAATCGGTGTAGCCCACTGGCCCTGGAAACTACAGGCAGTTGGAAAAGATGTCATATGAAATAACTGTTTTGTTTATTTTTATTATTTAAAATGTGCAGCGCTGGGCTAGAATGTGTTTTACACCCAATGTGTGACACTTCCATTTCCACCACTAAGGGGCATGTTTACTAACATTGAAGATAAATATCTGGAGAGATTTCTGTAATGATCACTCGCTCATGTATCCCCACGGGTCGCTGACCCCCAACCCTCATTCCATGCACCTAGGGTTGCCACCTTTTCCAGAAAAAAATACAGCCCTTCCTATATATATATCTTTTTTCCTTATTAATAACATTGGGGTTAACCATAATTTTTACCAGCCAGGCCGGTAAAATACCGGCCAGGTGGCAACCCTAATTTGCCCTGATTATGGGAGCTGCCATAATAAAAAAATTAAATATAGGGAAACGCTGTCACCTTTAGATCTGTGGTCCCCTGATGTGGCAGCCCCGGTGGTCCCTGACCCCCCCAGTCCAACCCTGGTGCCTATAGTTTATTAAAGGAGAACCAAACGCCCCTAATGTGAAAAGCCCCTTCCACTACCCTCCATAGTGCCCCTCCCTGCTTCTTCACTGCATTACCTAAAAACATGCCCCTAATTGTGAAACTCGTGTATCTGTGCAGAGTAGAGCAGTGGAGCTCAAGGGCGCCATCTTCTGCATCTTGGTTTTCTTTGGATCCTATTCCTTCCCTTCGTCCAATTATGGAGTTTCTGGTGCAAATATCTCTTTGTCTGGCGTTCCCTTTCAGAAGAAAACCAAGATGCGGAAGATAGTGCCCTTGAGCTCTGCTGATCTACTCTGCACAGATACAAGAAAATCAAATCATACTTACGAGATTTACTTTTCCTGGACTGGAACATGGCAGTGGGCAACTATGAAAGCCTTGCAGACTGCCATGTGTTAGGACCAGGACACGTGAGTTTCACAATTAGGGGCACATTTTTCGCTAATGCACTATGCAGGGCAGAAGCAAGGAGGGGGCACTATGGAAGGTAGCGGAAGGGGCTTTTTACGTTAGGGGGGTTTAGTGCTTCTTTTATGTGAAGGGTAAAGCCTTTCATGTTTGGTTTAAGGGAATGTTATGTGTGTATCATGAGGCATGTGAATATGACTTTACACTGCAAGTCTGCATATGGCAGAGGTTCAGACCCCCGTTTGATATCAAACATTTGGTTGGGTCCCCCCTTAGATAATAACAAGGTTGTAACAGAAATACTACATTTCCAGCAGGTATGGCCAAAACAGTAATTAATTATTCAGCCTTCAGCTTGGGCAATCGAGGGGGCCAGCCTCACAGTTTGGAAACCACTTCTTGTGACCCAGAGCAGTTACCATGAGGGAATCTTGCATTAAAATCATGATGTCGAGCAAGGGGCGAGCTGCAGGCCTTAGGAATCACTCAGAGAACAGCAAAGGGGCTTCTGCACTGGACAGGTTTCCAATAGATTGTAACAGGCAATGGCTGGTCACAATTCAAGTACCTTCAAATAAATTTGCTAATTTCTGTACTGTACAGAACTGAGCCCAGTTTTAACGGTAATTGCCTGGGAATAAAATGGCTGTGTCCAGGCCTAGTGCAGTCTTCAAACAAGCGGATTGCTAGCCCAGGATATGAAATAAGTAGCTAAAATCAACAGGGGATGCCTTTTCTTCTCCTTTAAATGCTTAAGTGAATGCTTTCTTAATAAAAACATAACAAGAACCAGTGCACTGAGAAGAAATTCCAGTTCACGTGATATTAGTGATGAGCAGGTCTGAAACTTTTCAACTCAAACCCTGACTGTAACCTGCTATTTCCCAACTGATCCCAAAGTCCTCTTCTACTCTTATGACCTGCACCCGACTCCCCCATGTTGACTGAAATATGATCAGCACTATTAGTTTAGATGGGAGGGGCTCTGCTTGAAGCTAGACCTGCAACTAACCTTTTTGGCCCCAATCCACCCAATTTAACTTCTGAAATGGGAACAGCTATACAACATTTTTGGTGTATTAGTCATTCAGCCAGAGTTCCAAGAATATCTGGGACAGAAAATACATATTCACCCCAAATCTAAAAATATTGGCCATCACGCTGGGCATTCAGGTGTGTCTAGAAGAGCGAACAGCCATTTTCCACATTTCTCACTCTAACCTGCCACAGCTTAAAGGAGAAGGAAAGCTACGGAGGCATTTTATTGCCAATAGATTAGCTGCAATAGTGCAAGATAGAATGCTATATTTATTCTGTAGAATGTTTTACCATACCTGAGTAAAAAGCTCTAGAAACTCTCTGTTTGTTTAGAATAGGAGCTGCAGTATTAATGTGGTGTGACATCACTTCCTGTCTGAGTCTCTCCCTGCTCTGGGCTCAGATTACAGTAGAGAAGGGAGGGGGGGAGAGGAGCAAACTGAGCATGCTCTTGCCCAGGGCAATGAAGTTTAAGCTGAAGGCAGGAAGTCTGATACAGAAGCCCATGAGTACACAATAGAAGCAAAGAAATGCAGTGTTTCTTTTGACAGGGGACTCAGAGCAACATTAATTTGGGGGTTTACTGGTATATTTAGATGGACCTTTCTGATAAGGCTTACTTAGTTTTAACCTTTCCTTCTCCTTTAAGTCCCAAGGGGGACCATCTCTACAATTGTAAACCACTGGGGTTAGGGAAAGTCTATATTTACACATAGTATATTATTGGGCAGATATATTAAGAATATTGATCCATATTAATATTGGGTGTTTATTAAATCAAATCACGACCCATAACAAATCCAACTGAATGGATTACATTCATAATCACAATGACCTGTTCTCATCTGATCTATTTCTGGTTAATTACCTAGGAAAATGAGTCTGGGCTTCAGGTTGATCAGTATAGATCAATACTGATATTGATTTAATTAATTGGGAAAAAAATATTTTCCCCCCTTTCAGTAGTATTTGACATTGTTGGACCACTTATATTTTGTGTGTTGGGTTTAAATCGGTTAAATAGCCCCGCCAGATGAATTGATTTGATGCATTGTTTAATTGATCTTTGAAACATTCCTGTACTGATCAAATGGATGGGAGTCCTGCAAGATTTACAGTTCAAACTTTCAGAACTCTGCCCCTGTATTATAAAAAACAGGCCTTATGTGTGTTAATAACAACGGTGTATTATACATATGTATGTGTGTCCTGCAAGCAATAACATATGAGGACACAGTCTGCATGCAGTAAACATTACCTACTCATATCCACATATCCACAGAAAAACAAATACCACACAGGAGCCTTTCTAAATGATACTGATTCATTGACCCAGGGCAGGTTTCATCAGGAGTCACATAACCTACCAGTATGTTTTTGCAGTGTGGAAGAAATGAGAGCAGCCAGAGGAAACCCACACAAGGGGAGCAAGAAGGAATGTAGAAGTAACTAAAGTACATGTTTCTCCTCTAGGGAATACCTGTCTAAGGTTCATAATTATGTACTATATACAGTATACAAGCTTTCATGAGAGCAAAATATAGGGTTTCTGTGGACTTTAAGCTTCCACAGCTGCTGTATCACAGGTATGGGACGTGTAACGTGTTATCCAAAAAGCTCCACTTACCCCGTAGACCCTATGTTTATCAAATAATCCAAATTTTAAAAAATTACTTCCTTTATTTCTGTAATACAGGTATTGGCATACCTCCCGACTGTCCCGTTTTAAGCGGGACAGTCCCGCTTTGGACAGCTCAACCCCCAGTCCCGGATTTTTACTGAGATTTCCAGAGTTTCACTTTGATATGCTGCACTGAACAGCCTGAAAAAGATACAAAGTTTCCAACTTAATTGGCTCAGAACACATACTTAAGATACTTTTGTAACAGTTTTAGATAAGACAAGAATGAAGACTCCCAGCTTAAAGGGCAATTCACCTTCATCAGCAAAACTGTAATAACATATACAGTAAAAACCATAGAAATGTGTTCAAACTTTCATAACCTGACAAATTTTGTAAAATGGACATGGTATATAGGGGGTGTGGCCACAAAAATGGGAGTGGTCAAAAAAAACTTTTTTTCCCTCTTTCTGTTTCCAAAATGTTGGGAGGTATGGTATGGGACCTGTTATCCAGAATGGACTGGGACCTGGGGCTTTTTGGGATAATGGATCTTATGGTAATTTGGATCTTCATTACTTGTCTACTAGAAAATCATATAAACATGAAATAAACCTAATAGGCTGGTTTGGGTCTTTTGGATAACAGGTCCCATACCTGAATATACTATAGCATATGCTGCAGCACCGACACTGGAGCTTACAATCCAAATAACTATAATATGCACACATATGGTAGGGACAGTGTAATCAGGAGCCAATTAACTTGCTTTATGTTTACTTTTTAGCAGCTTTTCAATACGGTCTACAGCCTTGGAAAATAAGAAGAAATAAACAGCTAAAGCATACTTGTCATCTGTTTGAGTGATTACATTGGATTCCACCCTTGGCAAGCATGGGGATTTTATACACACAAGCACATTAGTAAAGTGATAAAGAACCACATACATTTCCTTCTCAGATTCTTGTCTTCCAGGCTTTGAATGTGAAGCAAGATATTTCCCATATCCTAATTCTCAGGTTTATATAGACCACTTGTTTTGTCTCCATGGGGCACCTAATGATTTTTAACCTTATGGTTTTTAGGTAGAATTTTGGATATTGAGGGGCAGATTTATCAAGGGTCGAATTTCGAAAAAGCTTCGAAATTCGACCATCGAATTGGAATACTTTGACTTCGAATATCGAAGTCGAGGTTTTTTTACATCAATTTGGCCATTTGCGGTCGAACTAAAATAGTTCGATCGAACGATGAAATCCTTAGTATCAAACATTCAAAGTATTTCATCCATCGATCAAATGATTTTTTTTCGACTTCAAAAATGCTCTAGAAGGTCCCCATAGGTTAACATAGCACTTCGGCAGGTTTAATTTTTGCGACGTATTGAAGTCAAAGTTTTTTAAAGAGACTGTACTTCGATTATCGAATGGTTGAATAGTCAAAGTATTTTTACTTCAAAGTCATAGTAGCCTATTCGGTTGGTCGAAGTATCCAAAAAATTACTTAAAATTTTGTTACTAAGAAAATTCCCTCTAATTCACTTCGACCCTTGATAAATCTGCCCCTGAATGTTGAATTTGGGATATTGAAATTCAGTCACTAAATGAACAGATTTATAGACATTCATCACACGCACACAATGCTCGTGGTATTGGGGGTCATTAAAAAAAACAACTGGCACAAGTGCAAGAGCACTAAGGGGCACAACATTAGCAGACTAAATTCTAAAAGCACTTGCACCAAGGGTCTGGCTGTGCTCTCCCTCCCACTGACTACCCCTCATGAATATAGTGCTGCCAAACACAGGCAGTACTGTATTCATGGGGTGATGGAAAGAAAAGTGAATTACCGTATATACTCGAGTATAAGCCGTCCCGAGTATAAGCCGAGGTACCTAAATTCACCTCCAAAAACTGGGAAAGCTTATTGACTCGAGTATAAGCCGAGGGTGAGAAATGCAGCAGCTTCTGGTAAGTTTCAATCAAAAAATTGAGGGTTTCTGCTCCCATTGGAGGTGCCGGCGTCTCGGTTTTTGGATGCCGGCGACCATTCTTGGAAGCCGGAGTATATTCTTGGAGACTATTCTTGGATGCCTGCGACTATTCTTGGATGCCGGCGACTATTCTTGGATGCCGGCGACTATTCTTGGATGCCGGCGACTATTCTTAGGCGCCGGCGACTATTCTTAGACACTGGCGACTATTCTTAGACGCCGGCGACCGTTTTTGTGCTTGACCCGAGTATAAGCCGAGGTAGCGTTTTTCAGCATATTTTGGGGGCTGAAAAACTCGGCTTATACTCGAGTATATACGGTACAACCATTTGTTGAACTTTGCAACAGCCATGCACTTAATCACTGACCCTCTATTATTACTTAAAACAAAAGAGCATGTCCCCAAAATGTTGCACTTCAATTAAATTAAAAGGGTTTTACCCTGCTTGCATGTGCCCTATGTGCCACGGGGAAGGCCCATAATAATATCTCTAAAACCTCTAAAAATTTGAGTTTTTTGGATAATTACTAGCGGGAAAAAAAATCCAAAAACATTTAAAAGTCTGAATGGCTAAAAAAAACCCCCAATAGGATCAGCACAGCTTCCATTGACTTCTATGGGACCTCAAATGCTTTTACTTGGGGATGTTTTGTATTAGAGTCTTTTGTGGTTTTTACACTTAATAAGAAATGTGATTCGTGGACAAAAAGGAAATCCAAATGTTAGTATATAGGTGGTCCTATGATTATATAACTATACATTTTTTGCGCCGTGATCTCCTTTGCGAAAAAAAAAAGCAGTAAGACCGCACAGAAATTTGGACACACAAAAAATGGAATGGATTCTGTTTGGCTGAATGAGGGCTCTTTCACAAGAGTGTTTATACCCCTTTGTTTCCCTGCAGTGGAATTTTAATGCGTTTGACCTCCCAAGAAGGAATGAGTTAACAGGTCCCATCCTTCCCCATGTGGTCTGTATCCACAACACTGCACTGAGGGGAGACGCTGCATGTGACACAATACTGACTATGATCTGATTCACAGAAAATAAATATATTGATAGATTATATACTGTAATTGGCGGGTAATGGGTTAATGCACAAAGCGGCTATAGTGATTCTCACCAATGCAGAAATAACGTCCTTCCCCAACTCACCTAACAGGTTCCTGCTTCCTCTAGTATGAGTGGAGTGAAGTACATGTACACTGCAATGCCTTTGGCTGCAAGTGATCACGCTCATGGAATAACTGAGGACTGCATCAAGAGGAGGGGGTGTCAGTGAGCTGATCCAGATGGTAAATAAGGTGGGAAATTTTTAGGGTTTTACTACTGTTATTTAGGGCTCATGTCCATTTGAATCGGTGCAGCCACTGTATGCTTGCAAAATACTTGCAGAACTTTGCAGTTTAGTTGTCCTTTAAAGGGGTTGTTCCCCTTTGAATTAACTTTCAGTACGATGTAGAGAGTGATATTTTGAGGTTCACATTTTTTATTATTTCGTTTTTGAGTTATTTCTCTTTTAATTCAGCAGCTCTCCACTTTCCTAGTCCAAATTACCCAAGCAACCATGATTTGAATAAGAGACTGGACTATGAATAGTTAGGAGAGGTCTGAATAGAAAGACAAGTAATAAAAAGTAGCAATAACTATAAACGTGTAGCCTCAAAGAGAATTTGTCTTTACATGGGGTCAGTGACCATTGAAAGCTGGAAAGAGTCTGACAAAGAACGCAAATAATTTAAAAACTATAAAAAGGAAAACATAAAGGCCAATTGAAAAGTTGCTTATAATTAGCCATTTTAAAATATACTAAAAGTTAATTTAAAGTTGAACCACACTTTTAATTACTCAGATTATTCAGATGTGCAGAGAGTTGTTCCTTGTGTTTATATGTCATGTCATACAAATCATGCACATGAGCATCACAATGTCTTCTTTATCTATGAAATGACTGCAAGGAGATCTTGCTGGCAACAGTTCAAAAATACTATATTTGCTCGGTATAAGAAAGGAATATAGTAATAGCAGCACTTTTTATTTACAAACTACCCAAACTGGTTATAGGTTGAACGACAAATAAGCCCAGATCAAACACACTGCAAATATTTGTATCCTGCATTTAGTAAATGCTGTTGTTCTGTAGGTTCCTCGCCATCTAAATTGACTCGTCTAGTTCAACCAGAACATATTTTTCCTATTTATCAGTTCAGGGTGCTGGCACTTTAGATAGGATCTATGTAGAGATAGCAACTACTATTGTGTTGGGGCAGTGAGGATTCCACTTGGGCCCTACCAGAGCCTACCTGGCACTTGAGGCTGGTTTTTAGGGCCAAGTTTAAAGGTCAAGGGAAATAAGATAATGCAGCTCAGGTATGACCAACCTGTATTCTTGAGAAGCCTTCGGCCATCTGGGTGATGCTGAGAGTTGGAGGATGCAGCTTTGATAGTCCTAGGGACAGATTTATCAAAGGTCGAAGTGAATTAGAGGGAATTTTCAAAGTAAAAAAATTCGAAATTAGAATTAATTTTTTGGATACTTCGACCATCGAATAGGATACTACGACTTCAAATTTACTTCGACTTCGATTCAAAGTAAAAATATTCAAATATTCGATAATCTAAGTACTGTCTCTTTAAAAAACTTCGACTTCAATACTTCGCCAAATTAAACCTGCCCAAGTGCTATGTTAGCCTATGGGGACCTTCTACAATCATTTTCTAAGTCTTCACACATCGAAGTAAAATCGTTCTTTTAAGTGCCAGACCCCCAGTCTAGGCCAATAGTGGAAGACTGGCAGCTGCAGGAGATGTTGAAAATTAGAGTTCCTACATAGTGGGGCATTCGGTGAGGGTTTGGAGCTATTTGTGGTCATTATTTTATGGACCAGTGTCCATATTCTCGGTGGGGTTAATTGCTACACATTTTAACCTCAGGTGGCTCTTGATATGCACGGGGAGGGGTCCAGGGCAAAATACTTTTTGCCTTACCTCAAAACTGACCCAACTAGAATTATAGATTGAGAAGCAAAAACCCAGTTGTACCAGCGCAGGGCAATAGTACATTTTATTTTCATTACTTTAAGACACTTTCATTATTTGGTGTTACCTGTGCTGTAGATTGTAAAATCTGTGAGTGTGGTTGACGCTGTTTAGGACCCATCCAATGAGCCTGGTATAAATATATACCAGTGTACACATCCCCTGTAATAAGCACACTTCTCCAGGAAATTGTAAATAGATAGTGGCACTTTAAATGTTACATTTCCCGTGTCTCATTGGAGCACTATTGTGGGTGCGGTCATGTTGCAAGCCGAGGAAATCAGTTGCCCTTGGATATATTCACTCATTCATATTTTCCATGGCTGAGGTTGAAAATATTATTCTACGTTAAAAAATATCAGGAAGCGGTGAGTGAATGAGACATGTTTTGCTCAACTTGCTGGGAAACCTCTAATCCAGTAATCGCCAATCAGTGGCTCACAAGTAACATGTTGCTCATCAACTCCATGGATGTTGCTCTCAGTGGTCTCAAAGCAGGTGCTTATTTTTGAATTCCAGGTTTGGGGCAAGTTTTGGTTGTATATAAGGGCAAAGACACACGCTCAGATTCGAGGAGATTTAACCGCCTGACTAATCTCCCCAAACTGCCTCCCACTAGCAAGAATGTAAATCGCTGGCAGGATGGCCGAGTGCTTCGTTTTCCAAAGTCGCCCGAAGTTTCCTCGTGAGACAACTTCGGACGCCTTCAGAAAACAAAGTGCCATCTGCCGGCGATTTACATTCTAGATGGCTGGAGGCAGTTGGGTAGATTAGTCGCCCCGAAGAAGAGGAGATTTGTCGCCGGGCGACTAATCTCTCCGAATCTAAGTGTGTGTCTCTGCCCTAAACCAGCTGAACTGCAAACAGAACCTCCTGTAGACTGCCAGTCCTCATAGGAGCTACTAAATAGCCAATCACAGTCCTTATTTGGCACCCTAAGGATTTTTTTCTTGCTTGAGTTGCTCCCCAACTCTTTACATTTGAATGTTGCTCACAAGTAAAAAAAGGTTGGGAACCCCCGCTCTAATCTATGCAAGGCGCATCAGTCCCATTTACACCAGGTAAAAAGGAATCTTCACTGTAAGCAGCTAATTCCAATGTATTAGTAATATGATCCGTTTCATTTCGGCTTTGCAGTTTGGGTGTCAGATAATCATTGACAGTTAGATCCGATATATCTTATGGGGGGGGCTTATTTTGCCTAGAATCCTAGATGATGTATTAGAGCTCACTCTATTTAAATACCAGACCTCATGTCTCTCTACATGCAGAATTTGTGCAAAAGGGAGTCATTTTGTTAGATTTTGTTTGTACTGGAATCAGTTATTTCAGTGAGCTCTAATTCATCTGCTAGGAAAGAGTGAAGGGCAGATTTGTCCCATTTTGCTTCACTGAAAAATTCACAAACTTCCTGCGGAATGCGAATTTTGATGCCCATGTCAATTTTGACGTCAATTCACAACAATTATGACACCCGCGCTAAAGTCAATGGGTGTCCAAATAATGTTGGTGTACCACAGTTTTGACATGAGCAACTATTCTGACTCGCATCCAGATTTTTGCAGACGAGATTTTGCTGCAGTGTCGCAAATTTATTCGTCAGCGGCGAAACACGGAATTTCACCGCCAATTCGTGCCTGGAGAATTTATTCGTCCATCACTACTAGGAAAGGGAGCCCCCCCCATAAGATACAGTATATTGGATCTAACTGTCAATGAATATCTGACACCCAACCATGGTTACCAGGGGCAGCAAAAAAGGTGCTCCTGGTAACTAAATAAGAGCCGAATTTCCACTTTTCAACCCGGAAATTCGGCTCTTCTAGTGCAGAGAGTGCAATTGCGCTCTCTGCAGAAGTGACGTGGACTGCCCCTTTAGCGTGATGTGGACCGACCCCCTCTAGCACTAAAGAAGTGAGTGCCATGGGGAGGGGTGTGGGCGGCAAAAAGAAAGGTCGCCTCAGGTGGCAAAATGACCAGGATCGCCCTTGCACCCAACTGCTGCATGAAGAGAGAATGAGGAGTAACAGATGCTGAGAGAGAAATAGTGACTATAAACTTGATTATTTCAGAAACAATGCAGAATATTTAATTGATTGTATTTAGAACGTTTCTTATTTCAGTGTGCTGAAGCTTATATTCAATTTTCCTTTTAGTTATAGTTCCCCTTTAAACTTTTAAGCTGCAGTTGGTAACTCTACTCCACTCACCCCCTGGGAGTAATATTCCTGCAACAGGTGCAGCAGCAGCAACAAGTTACCTTGGCATGGGGACTTGGGGAGGGTGACTCTTAGAACTTCTTTCTATGCCTCTACAATTAACAGAGCCCTGGGTCTGGAAGCATTAGCAGAGAGAGAGAGAGTCCCGCTTGGAATGCACGCACCTGCCCCTGGCCCTTTATACAGCGTCTACCTGTTTCCCAGCCTGTCACGTGATCTTTTCACCAGCCCCTCCTGGCACTACCTGCGCTACAAACAGCCGGACACCTTATCAGCGAGCGCTCTGGGCTGAACCCGCGAGAGAACCAGCCCCTGGGTTCTCTCGTCAGTGCCTGGCCACCCCCTGCCCGCAGCTCCTTCTCTACCCCATGGAGCAACAGCCCAAAATCTAAGCGCATGGGAAATAGCGTTGGATTATCCATTGGCGATCCCACACAGCACCTGTAACCCACTCTCAGGAAACAGGACGAGCGCAGACCCCTGGGGAGTTTCTATTGATTGATGATTGCCGCTGAATTGGTAGGTGATTGCGTTGGGTCGGAAAGCGACCGCTTCTTTATTTGTATTGATGTATATGCAGAGGGGTGTGTGTGCGTATTGATTCATTTAGTTCACGTTTGTCTGGCTTGGAGCACAGCCACCTGGTCTGCCTTTCCCTGCTGTAGCTGAGCTACAACTCCAGTTATCCAGAGGCTGGGAGGGGGCAGGTACATTCATCTGTGGCATGTTATTTTAGAAAGTGTTTATTTCCTGGAGTAACTCTGGCGCAGAGAATGGAAAAGGAGACCAGTCATAGATATAAAAATAACTTGGCAATAACCAAAAGAAAGCTTGTTGACATAACATGGTTGCCCTTTATTTTGTTTGGAGAAAGGGGTTCATGTAAATTGTCTTTCCATGTCCATTTATTTATTTATTTAGTTTACTTCCAGAATAACAGTCTGGGGGTTGGTTTTGGTTAACCCTTTGTATCCCCCAGTAGATATTACTGGGCCTCATAGCAAATTATTTTTCAAGGCCACAAAATGTCTAGAAATTAACCTGTTTTACCAGTATTTATTGAAAATGTATATGAATTAATTAGGGTCCCTATACCTCTTGGGCACCCCTCTGCTTCCTCTGTAGTTACGCCCCTGCCCAGGGCAGTGTGTGTTACACGGGCATTGTGGCTATTTTTGTACAATAGGGAGGGGCGGCGAATACACAAGAATACATTTCACCTTTTCACCTTGCGTAAACAAATTAACTAAGCCTTCATGGCAGGGGCGTATCTACAGAGGAAGGCAGGAGGTATAGGGGCCCCATGAGGCCCTAATTCATATACATTTTCAATAAATGTTGGTAAAACAGGTCAATCCAGGGCTGTATTTAGGTCTGATGTCACCCTAGGCATCAGACTTAAACACGCCCCTACGTCGTGCTCGCTGACGTCACACAGCGTATTTAGTGGACGTGACATCAGCGCACCATGCGCGTGATGTCACTTCTGCATTCTTCCTCAGCCTACCCCTCACCCCCTCAGTCATGTCACTGAATATCCTATAAAAAAAAAACTGAAAAAAATAGGCACCCCACGGGCCGCCCCGAAAAACATTTTGGAGGCCTGAAAAATAATTTGCTGTGGGGCCCAGTAATATTTAGTTATGCCACTGGTGTTTAACGGCATTGCTTACATTAAAGGACCAGTTGTACCACAAAGGGTTTGGGATGCATTTAGTTAGGGGAATTGAAGACTGGAATAATCTTAATTAGGGAGAAAGTGCTCACCTGAGCACTTTTGCATTTGGAAACAAAAGGCTATAAATGCTTATTACAGGTATGTGACCTGTTATCCAGAATGCTCCGTGGGGTTTTCCAGATAATGGATCTTTCCGTAATTTGGGTCTTCATGCCTTAAGTCTACTAGAAATTCATTTAAACATTAAATACACCCAATAGGCTGGTTTTGCTTCATGCAAAAGCAAGTACAAGCTACTGTTTTATTATTACAGAGAAAAAAATTTGGATAAAATGGAGTCTTTAGGAGGCAGCCATTCCGTAATTCAGAGGTTTCTGGATATCTGGTTTCCGGATAAGGGATCCTATACCTGTATATATTAGTATGTTTATATTATATTAGCAGTGCCCATCATTGTGTTTTGGAGGTGCAGGTATGGGATCCGTTTTCTGGAAACCAGTTATCCCATAAGCTCCGAATTACAGGAAGGCCTGCTCTCATTTTCATCAAATAATTAACATTTTTTTAAAAAAATTAATTTTCTCCTCTAATAATAATACAGTACCTTGGTACTTGATCCCAACTAAGAGATATTGAATCTATATTGAAGGCAGTAAAATCCTTTTGGGTTTATTTAACGTTTACATGATTTTCTAGTAGACTTAAGGTATGAAGATCCAAATTACAGAAAGATCCATTATTTCTGAAAACCCCCAGCTCCCAAGCATTCTGGATAACCAGTCTTATGAATATGCCCATGTTAATTCTACCGCCTGAAAGTTGCTAGACATTACTAGTACAGCTAAAACCACCCAGATCCAGTTCCCAGGAGGCTGAGATTCCTGCCCAGACGCAAGAATGTATTTAGGCTTCAAAGGATAAAGAAAGTTGTTTAGCACTTGGGGCTGCCAAATGTTAGGCACCCCCAAGCAGGGCCATTTTAAAGTTGGCCATAGATGCAAAGATCCGATCGTACAAATCAACGTACGATCGGACTTTCCCATCTCCTGACCTGCCACTAACCATTCAGATCAAATTCTTACCAGTCAGATTAGTTAAAGAACAGATCAGCAATGTTCTGCCCCTGACAGCAATCGTACGATATCTATGTCCAACCAAAGCTTGTGACAGTCTCCCACTGAAAATCGTACGATCGGCAATACACGCAGAGATATTATTGGCAGCCGACAGAAATTTTCTAACCTGTCCGATCAACCAAACGACCGATCTCCGCTGGACAAAAATGTCGGGACTCTCCACACACGGTTTGAAAATCGTACGAATCCTCCATTCGTACGATCAGATCTTTGCGTCTATGGCCAGCTTAAGGCCTTGGTGGGCCCTGGGCAAAGAGTCAACTAGTGGGCCCCCACACCCCTGAACATTTTTGAAACCGGTCCCGCCTCCCCGTGTTTCCTCCCTCCCTGTGTCCCCTCCTTCCGTCTTCCTCCCTGTCTGCGTCCCCTCCCTCCGTCTCCCTCCCTGAATTTCACCCCGCCCCCTCTATTTTTCGGCGCAGTGGGCCCTGGGAAGACGCCTCTTTATTTGCATTATTAAAGCGGCCCTGCCCCAAGTGAATATATTTACTTACCTGAAACCCCAGGCCGGTGCTCCTATCAGCAGAAAACTGCACCGGCCCAGGGTTATACAAGTAAGCACCACGGATCGATCCTCTTCTTGCTTCTTCTTTCTTCAAAGTTCCTGGGGCAGACGCATGCACAGTAAAATAAAATAGTCGCTTTTTTAGTTAAAGTTCGGCTATTCACTCTAATGCCACGAGAAGAAAGAAGAAGACGGAAGAGGATCGCTCCGTGGTGCTCACTGGTATAACCCTGAGCCGGTGCAGTTTTCTGCTGATAGGAGCATCGGCACCCCCAAGTGCTAAACGACTTTCCTTCTCCTTTAAAAGGAAAATTCACCTTTGTTTTAAGACGTTTTAGTTACAGGGCTGAGGTTCTTTTAATAAACATTCATATAATGAATATGAAGGGCAGACTTTAAAATTCTTTAATTTTCCCTTTTTTTTTTTACTGGTGAAGGGATTTTTTTCCCCTTCCTTCAGCACGGCAAGCAAGACCTTTTGATGGTTAACACCTTTCACCAGCCCAAAGGTCAGTGATTTTGTATTCACGCCCACACACAAAATCTATATTGTATTTAACCACTCAGTCGCATGCACACACACACACACAAATGACGATGATACTGTCTGGGCAGAACTAGAAGGTGATCTGAAATAACCTTATAATTATATCCTTATAAATGAAGCTTAGAGATGTCATCAGTAATTATCGCTGTCCAGTGTTTCATGGTGCAAAGTAGAATATAAGGATATTAGAAGGCACGTTGGAGTACCTTTATATGATCGTGGAACTCCTCATTGACTTTTATTATCCTCATAATATATTATTATAGGGTATATTATTTTTTATTTTCTTGTTGCTCACAAGCTACTGGTTGGGGATCACTGCTCTAAGCATTCTGTTTAGGAGAACATGGACGTTATCAGTGCTTGGCAGAGTCCACTCTCTATTTGCTTTTTCTCTGATACAACACAAGACAGTGACAATTGCTTTCACTTTTCCTTTGTTTGCACAGCTCTGTAATATGTCTGTCTGCAACATGTCCAATACTAACATAATTCTTATGGTTACACCAGGGAAGCATATTATATTTACTGTAACTGGAATGTTGGTCAGTGGTTTTCTACAGTATGAGCTGCAGTTTGTAGTCCATGTGGCCTGCCCCATAGGAAACCATAAGTTATATTTTAAGGATGATGAAAAGTTGCATAGAAAAGCTATTACCAGGCAGTATGAGAAAAGCAGGGCCAGAAATTCAGTATATTTTATTATGGTTATGTACACAGTCTGAATGGGCCAAAAAGACATTGATTTTAAGTTTTTCTGCATTTTACACTTATTTCTGTGGTCCCACTAATATATAATACATATACCTGATTTTACATTTTCCCTAATTTTACACCATTTTTTTTCTGGTCCCCTGACAAAGGGAAAAATGGGGTTTCTACTGTAATTTTGGTGGGAGGGGTAGGATGAAATCTTTGGGTTTGTTTATTTGAAAAAGGATGACTATATTTTGTGCCTATTTCTGGCCTCTACAGTAACTGTAAGTAAGTAATGAAGCAATGCCAGTCCAGCTGAGGTTCAGCAGCCCTATAGCAATAATGATCCAACCCATCAATTTTTAAAATTGTAAGTGGGTCCCTAAGCGTGGGTAAGTGACAGCAGCCCAGAGAGTGTGCTGGGAATGGGCAGAAAAGAAGATGAGAAGCTACTGGGGGTAACTTAGGAGCTACAGATCTTTCCTGCTAAAGGGCTGTTTGGACTGGTATAGAAACTATTTGTTACTCCTTAGTTCTCCTTTTAAAAGGGTCTTCTATGCAAATGTCCATTAATAGTGATGAGTGATCTCCTGCTAGGCATAAGCGGCTGTCATTTCTGTCCTCAATGCCTGTGCCAAGAAGTAGAGATCTCCTGTTTGGCACAGGCTTTGTGGATAGAAATGACAGGCAGCAGATGCTATCCTGCTCTCTTCTCCAGTTTGTGCTCCCTTGATGAATATTTGTCACAAAAAAAAACAAAAAAAACCTTTGCCAAGGGCAAACTCACAGATTTCACTGCAAATTCATCAGTGGCTAGTTTTGAAGTAGCCAAAAAACAATGATTTTTTTTAATGATTTTTTTTTCGGCAAAAATTTCAAATTCAGCCAACTGAAGTGAAACGTTTACAAGTTTCTTTGGGGGAAGTCCCTGAACTCAAAAATGTGTGGGTTGTTTTTTTTTGTTTTTTTTTAGTAATAAAACAAAGTGGTGTTTCAGCTTTCAGTTAACTGTTAGTATTTTATAGAATGCATTTTAAGTAAATTTTCAATTGGTCTTAATTTTTACTTTGTTGTGGTCTTAGAATTATTTGCCCTCTTTGTCTGTTTCCAGTTTTCAAATGGGGGGGGGAGGTCACTGACCCCATCTAAAAGCAAATGCTCTGTAAGGCTACACATTTATTGTTATTGCTACTTTTTATTACTCCACTTTCTATGCAGGCCTCTCCGATTCATATTCCAGTCTCTTATTCAAATCTGTGCATGGTTGATAGGGTAATTTGGACCCTAGCAACTAGATTGGTAAAAGTGCAAACTGGAGAGCTGCTGAATAAAAATCTAGAAACTCAAAAATCACAAATAATGGGAAAAAAATGAAAACCAATTACAAATTGTCTCCGCAGATCACTCTCTAGATCAGGGATCACCAACCTTTTTTACCCGTGAGCCGCATTCAAATGTAAAAAGAGTTGGGGAGCAACACAAACATGATAACGTCCCTTGGGGTGCAAAATAAGGGCTGTGACTATTTGGTAGCCCCTATGTGGTCAGGAGACTCTGCTTAGCACTATACTATGTTTTTTATGCAATTAAAACTTGCTTCCAGAATTCAAAAATAAGCACCTGCTTTGAGGCCATGGAGAGCAACATCCAAGGGGTTGGAGAGCAACATGTTTCTCACGAGCTACCAGTTGGGGATCACTGCTCTAGATCGTACTAAATGTTAATTAAAAGGAGATCAATCCCCTTTAACCCTTGATTGCATGTTGAGGACGGTATTGTGCACTTTGTTTGAACGTGACTCATGGTATTACTGGATCAGTGGAGGCAGAATATATGTGAAATCTCTGTTTATATGGGGCAGGTGCAGGACATGATGTGGAGGGGATGTTTCTTGGTTCTTCAAGTAATTGCAGCTGCCAGCGGCTTTATCCTTCCAGCACAGAGAGTTGCACCGGTGCAAAACCCGGATAAAGGAGGTGAGTTTATTTTCCAATGTCCCTTTCTTGTCCCTTTAAAAAACATAATCTACATTGCACTGTAACATACATAGTAACATAGTAACATAGTAAGTAAGGTTGAAAAAAGACACATGTCCATCAAGTTCAACCTTTTTTTTTTTTTTTTGTATTAACTACCTATCTGCCAGTTGATCCAGAGGAAGGCAAAAAACCCATCTGAAGCCTCTCCAATTTGCCTTAGAGGGGGGAAAATTCCTTCCTGACTCCAAAATGGCAATCGGACTAGTCCCTGGATCAACTTGTACTATGAGCTATTTCCCATAACTCTGTATTCCCTTACTTGCTAAAAAGCCATCCAACCCCTTCTTAAAGCTATCTAATGTATCAGCCTGTACAACTGATTCAGGGAGAGAATTCCACATCTTCACAGCTCTCACTGTAAAAAACCCCTTCCGAATATTTAGGCGGAACCTCTTTTCTTCTAATCGGAATGGGTGACCTCGGGTCAGCTGGAAAGACCTACTGGTAAATAAAGCATTAGAGAGATTATTATATGATCCCCTTATATATTTATACATAGTCATCATATCACCCCTTAAGCGCCTCTTCTCCAGCGTGAACATCCCCAATTTGGCCAGTCTTTCCTCATAGCTAAGATTTTCAATACCTTTTACCAGTTTAGTTGCCCTTCTCTGTACCCTCTCTAATACAATAATGTCCTGTTTGAGTGATGGAGACCAAAACTGTACGGCATATTCTAGATGGGGCCTTACAAGTACTCTATACAGTGGAAGAATGACCCCCTCCTCCCTTGACTCTATGCCCCTTTTAATACAGCTCAAGACCTTATTTGCCCTTGATGCTGCTGACTGGCATTGCTTGCTACAGCCAAGTTTATCATCTACAAGGACTCCAAGGTCCTTTTCCATAATGGATTTGCCTAGTGCAGTCCCATTAAGGGTATAAGTGGCTTGGATATTTTTACATCCCAGGTGCATGACTTTACATTTATCAACATTGAATCTCATTTGCCACTTAGCTGCCCAGATTGCCAGTTTGTCAAGATCATGTTGCAAGGATGCCACATCCTGGATGGAATTAATTGGGCTGGATAATTTTGTGTCATCTGCAAACACTGATACATTACTTACAACACCCTCCCCTAAGTCATTAATGAACAAGTTAAATAAAAGTGGACCCAATACTGAGCCCTGGGGGACCCCACTAAGAACCTTACTCCAAGTAGAGAATGTACCATTAACAACTACCCTCTGTACCCGATCCTGTAGCCAGTTTCCTATCCATGTGCAAACGACTTCATTAAGCCCAACAGACCTTAGTTTAGAAAGCAGTCGTTTGTGGGGCACAGTATCAAACGCTTTGGCGAAATCCAAATAGATCACATCTACTGCCCTCCCACTATCCAGAATCTTACTTACCACATCATAAAATGCAATCAAATTCGTCTGACATGACCTATCCTTCATAAAGCCATGCTGATTGTTGCTCATAATGCCATTCATTTGGACAAAATTTTGAATGTGATCCCTTAACAAGCCTTCAAATAATTTGCCCACCACAGATGTCAAGCTTACTGGCCTATAATTGCCAGGCTGAGATCGTAATCCCTTTTTAAATATTGGAATAACATCAGCTTTTCTCCAATCCATAGGCACCATACCAGATGACAGTGAATCTGAGAAAATCAGAAATAAGGGCTGGTCTAAAAGTGAACTAAGCTCTCTTAGAACCCGGGGGTGTATGCCATCAGGCCCTGGAGCCTTGTTTACATTAATTTGTATTAAAGCTTTTTGAATCATATCCTGAGTCAGCCACTGACTAGATTGAGCTGAATCATTCGTGCAGTTATTAAGTGAGCCTGTGAACCCAGACTCCTCTATTGTATACACTGAGGAAAATAACTGATTTAACACATTTGCCTTATCTGTATCTGTTACAACCATACTGGTACCATTATTTAATGGAGCAACACTCTCAACCTGCATCTTTTTACTATTAATATATTTAAAAAACTTTTTAGGGTTAGTTTTCATGTGCCATAGAGAATATCCATTCTATAGTTTTCCATTCTGTAGGGCTGGGCTCCTCAGGGACCACCAACTGAGTAAATGGTGGGCCCTACATTAAGACCGGGTGCAGGTCCAGGATTATTTGCTCTTCTTGAAACCCATACTCAAGCCATTTAAGATGGGTTTTAGGGTGATCTCCCAGATAATGGGATTTATCTTGTATAGAAATATGTATGTTCAATATATACACCCATTTATTGTTTATATTTTGATTAAAAGGGTGGTTTACCTTTCAGTTAACTTTTAGTATGTTATAGAATATATAATTATAAGAAACTTTTCATTTGACATCCATTTTTTTTATATATTTTTTTAATTATTTGCCTCCGTCTTCTGACTCTTTCCAGCTTTCAAATGGGGGTCACATACCCCATCTAAAAACAGATTTTCTGTAAGGCTACAAATGTATTGCTATGACTACTTTTTATTGCTCATCTTTCTATTCAGGCCTCTCCTATTCATATCCCAGTCTTTTATTCAAATCAATGCATGGTTGCTAGGGTAATTTTGACCCTAGCTACCAGATTACTGAAACTGCAAACTGGAGAGCTGCTGAATAAAAAGCCAAATAACTCAAAAAAACAAACAATTAATAAGAAATTAAAACCAAATGCAAATTGTCTCAGAATATCACACTCTAAATCATGCTAAAAGTTAATGTAAAGATGAACAAACCCTTTAATTTATAGGGGCTGAAATTCATCATTGTGATTAATGCTCTCAGGATTGATGCTATGAATTATTTGATGAATTGGGGTTAGGGTTGGGTTGTGTATGAACCATGTTTATGAATATCTCTGTTTATATAAAGAGACTTTATTTTTACAATACAGTAGTGCAAACAGGGAGCACAGACATTGCAACAAATATCCACAGTCAAAACACTTATAGGGGAGAAAAAACCCAAATAAATTCACAATAAACATTAAGTACACATTTCCAATGGATTTGTTTGTAAATGTACCTTTCTATTCTCTGCCCTGGTGGTTCTGACTTTTGAAACATGTAGCAGAAGGCCTGTGAGAACACCTGCAAGTCTGAATTCAAGAGGCAGAACAAGCAGTTCACATAGGGACAGATACGTCTTTCATTTTTTAAGCTTAAGAATAACTTCTCCATAATCATTGAAATCTGTATTGGAAAGTTGCTTAGAATGACATTTTCTTTGGTAACGCAGTAAAGTAAAGAGAGGCCTCTTACTATGACTCCTTTGCTTCTGTACTAATACTAATACCGATCTCTTGCAGTTTTCCTGGAGAGTTCGGAAGCCAATGCCTTCTTTGTCCGTAGGCTACTGTATAACAGCTGGGACTTTGAGTTGGTTACACCGGGCAATCTGGAGAGGGAATGTTATGAGGAAGTGTGCAACTACGAGGAGGCTCGGGAATGTTTTGAAGACGATCAAAAGACTGTGAGTTTTCTGCCGCCAAAATGTGTCACTCCAACCTGCTCGCTTGCCTTGTGCAGGAATGCTAAAAATCTCCCTCGGGCATCACTGCAACAGCATTCAGGCAAAAATGTATAGTTTGTCAGCTTCTCACCACCCACAGATCTAAGTTACTTGTTGCTCTCTTCGTTCCAAGTCTGGGTTTCATTTTAGTGAAAGCAACAGGGAGCAAATCAGGTCCCAGGTATGGGACCTGTTATCCATAATGCTTGGGATCTTAGTTATTATTAAAGGGATCCTGTCATCAGAAAACATTTTTTTTTCAAAACGCATCAGTTAATAGTGCTACTCCAGCAGAATTCTGCACTGAAATCCATTTCTCAAAAGAGCAAACTGATTTTTTTTTTTATATTCAATTTTGAAATCTGACATGGGGCTAGACATTTTGTCAATTCCCCAGCTGCCCCATGTCATGTGACTTGTGCCTGCAATTTAGGAGACAAATGCTTTCTGGCAGGCTGCTGTTTTTCCTTCTCAATGTAACTGAATGTGTCTCAGTGAGACATGGGTTTTTACCATCGAGTGTTGTTCTGAGATCTACCAGGCAGCTGTTATCTTGTGTTAGGGAGCTGCTATCTGGTTACCTTCCCATTGTTCTTTTGTTTGGCTGCTGGGGGGGGAAGGGAGGGGGATGATATCACTCTAAAGGTGGCCATACACGGGCCGATAAAAGCTGCCGACAGACTGTGTCGGCAGCTTATTGGCCCGTGTATGGGGGCCCCCGACGGGCTTCCCTGATCGAGATCTGGCCGAAAGTCGGCCAGATCTCGATCGGATGGGTTTAAAAACCCCGTCGGATCGCGGCCGCATCTGTTCGTTGATGCGGTCCCGCGATCCGACTGGCCGTTTGTGAATGGTAGGATCCGATCGTTGGGCCCTAGGGCCCACGATCGGATCTGCCCGATATTGCCCACCTCAAGGTGGGCATATTGGAGGGAGATCCGCTCGTTTGGCGACATCGCCAAACGAGCGGATCTATCCGTGTATGGCCACCTTAACTTGCAGTACAGCAGTAAAGAGTGATTGAAGTTTATCAGAGCACAAGTCACATGACTGGGGGCAGCTGGGAAATTGACAATATGTCTAGCCCCATGTCAGATTCCAAAATTGAATATAAAAAAATCTGTTTTCTCTTTTGAGAAAGGGATTCAGTGCAGAATTCTGCTGGAGCAGCACTATTAACTGATTCATTTTGAAAAAAAAACATTTTCCCATGACAGTGTCTTTTTAACATGTACTTATAGAGCGCCAACATATTGCGCATCTTTCTGAATAGCTTGGATTGCAATACCTTAAGTTTGCTTAAATCATTTAAACCTTCAATAGAATTGTTCTGGCACCAATAAGGAGTAATGATATTTTTGTTGGAATCACTTACAAGGTACTGTTTCAGTATTACAGAAAACCAGATATTTGTAAAAATTTGAATAGTTTAAAATTGAGTCTATGGGAGATTGCCTTCTTGAGATTTGGATCTTTCTGGATAAGGAATCCCATACCTGTACTCCATGGCATCTTCAATTTGTTAGGCAACTCCAGTAAATATAATGGCTAAACTTTGGTCCCCAGCAGGGTCAGATTGGGCCACCCAGGGTCCACCAGGATTGTGATTGAAGGGCCCTCTTCCCAAAAAATTATATAAGGGAACTGATTGCATGAAGCGCAGGATAACTACTGCAAAAGTGCATTTATTCACCACTATTAAGGCAGTTTTGCAGCAGTCGTCCTGTGTCTCATGGTATCGGTTCCCTTGTATAATCTTTTGGACTGAGTGCTTTGGATGGGAGCAAGGGATTACTATACCGGATGGTAAACTTTACTAAAGGGTTAATATATCAGCTAAAACTTTTTTAAGGGCCCTCTGGGTTATTTTCCCAGTGTCCCAGGCCAGAGCTCCTCTCTTTAAATAATGCACTGGCTGGATGTATTCTACAATGAGCACCACTCCGTTGTCTTCCTTGAGCTCACATGGATAACTTGGAGGTGTCCCGACTGTTCTGCATGCTGAGTATAGTAAAAGTTCTGTAAAGTTCTGCGTCTGCTCTTTAGCATTTTTAATTGTCTGTTTTTTTTATTTTACAGAAGGCTTTCTGGAAAACGTATAAAAACAATGGAGCAGGAGGGGACAGTAAGTACGGTGGAAACGGGCAATTCCGTAGGATTAGATATAGGGTCAATGGCATTCTTTTTAAGCCTTGTCTCTTTTTACAGCTTCGCCTTCACTGGATATGTCCGGCTTGATAGCGGGATTGATAGGTGCACTGATCCTGCTGATTATGATTGCAGTTCTGATCATGTACTGTGTCCGATACAGTGTTAAAGCCAGCACCAGAGGAAGGTAAGTGGCCATGGAAGCAATAAAGACTATGAGCCTGATCACTTGGGTTGTGCTTGTGTGTTTGAGGGAGCACTATAGTAGTTTTTGCCACTTACCACTTATTTTTCATGGCAGAATATGGGTCTAGGAGGATATATAGGGAATAAAAGAGAAGGAAAGAATGTTCCTACTTTGACCCCCCCGCCCAATGATTACTGATTACCCTACCCTCTTCCAGTCGACAGTCTACCTAGTCACCCACAGTGGCCAATAACTAATAACATATACATACTTGCTCACACACATGTATGGATATATGTACTGTATATATAAGCATGGTTATATATAAAAATAAATTTCTTGGTTCTCAGGGTCCCTGTGCATCTTGCAAGTACTTTACCAGCAGCAGCAGCAGAAGATTTACCTCTCACTCATCTGCCTCTACCGGATCTCAGTGCTCCCGGACTCCCTAGCTACGAAGAAGCATTGGACGCATCAGGCACACATGACGCTCCGCCGCCACCATATCAAAGGTAATGGCTGCTGATTTGTATATTGCACATACCACCTAGGTAAAAGAAATACCAGCCGTAACACTGGCATCAAGAGTCACTTTTACTGTTGAGGCCAATAATTTACTCGTCCGGCAACCTTAAATCCACCATTTTAATGAAAGGGAGGAATCCCTAAAATGCAAATGAAATTGCTCCCTTGTTGCTAATACCATTAACCCCTGCAACCAGAAAGCAGGTTTTATTGCAATTCTGCATTCTGCCACTAGGTGGAGCATGTAGAGAAACCACTACTAATATCCCTGAAAAGTGACATGGTGCAAAGGCTCCAGGCATAATTTTCTCTGCCTTCTATATAAAGTAATGATATGCCGGAACTGATTGCTGCCTCCATAGACTATTTAGGAGATTAGCAGCTTGTACCAAGCTGTAAGGCATTTGTTTCCTGTGAACCGCAGTGTCTATTATGTCCCCACAGGAAACAATGAAACCTATATTTTTTAATCAAAGTAAAGGTGGCCATACACGGAGAGATCTGCTCGTTTGGTAATCTCTCTCCGATATGCCCATCTTGAGGTGGGCAATATCGGGCTGATCCGATTGTGGGCCCTAGGGCCCAATGATCGGATCCTAGCAAATGGGGAACAGGTGGTCGGATCGCAGGGCCGTATCAATGAACAGATGCGGCCGCGATCCGAAGGGATTTTTAGTCCCATCCGATCGAGATCGGGGAAGATCATCGGGGGGGCCCCATACCCGGGCCAATAAGCTGTCGACAGCTTTTATCGGCCCGTGTATGGCCACCTTAAGAGTAGAATTTTTTTTTTTTTTTTGCACCTGTGGTACAGAGACCACAGGTGGGGGGGGGGAGCTTTTAGGTACCCCCCCCCCAAACTGGCATGTCATTCAGCCATGCATTTAGAGAGTGTCAGAAGCTGCAGGGCACAACTCCCAATGGCAGATGGTAAGGACATGGCTTTTCTGCTCCTCATGCCAACAGTCCCTGAGGTGCAAGTGCCTGTTATAAGTATTTGCTCTCTAGTACCTAGCATCCTGGGGATTATTCACCTTCCAACACTTTTTTCAGTTCAGTTGGTTTCAGACTGTTCACCAGAAATAATGAATATTTCCAATTACTTTCTATTTTCTGTGTGCAGTGTAAAGTGTCCTTTTTCACCTTCTAAAGCAGCTCTGGGAGGGGTGGTCGCCGACCCTGTAAACTATTCTAAATTGATACATTGCTTACCTTTGTCCCTGCTGAACAGAATCCCTGAGTCTTATTAAAAGAAGCTTCTTTTATTAAAAGGAGCTGGTAGAACTGATACAATAGTTGCTAATATTCCAGAGATGCTGCTGAAAAATATATCAACTAAATGTTGCGAAATTGTAGCAGTTTAAAGTCTGCGCCTGAATTACTGAGCTGCCAGATTGAAATAACAGAGACGAGAACATTAAAATTTAAACTTAGATTTTGGGAAAAACGGTAAAAAAAAATAGAAAATGGGAAATAATTGAAAAAAGTCTATATTTCCAGGGAACAATCTGAAAAAATTTAACTCAAAAAAAGTGTTTGGAAGGGGAACAACTCCTTTAAAGTAATTGAGCGAAATAATTGAATATATAGATAGCCTATTCCTATTTCTCTATCATAAATGTAATTAAGAAAGTTATGGGGGGGCTGCAATGATCTCTGGGAGACTGTTTGGGTAAGCAAATTAATCTCCTTGTGTCAGCAGGAAGGTTTAGGCATGGGAATGGTGGTGTTTAACTCCCCGTGTGTAGTGCCCTACAGAGAATCTACCCAAATGATATGTGACTGAAAATTGGTCAGATGTTGGTTAGGCAGGTTTGATGTTCCTATTGAATCGAGGAGAATATAAGGAAGCAGAGCTGTCCGGCACTCAAACGGATCCACAGGACCAGAGATATTCAGTTAAAAGATATTTTTATTAGTAGAAAAATTAAAAATATATTTGCATCTCCATCCATCCTACGCGTTTCGCACCTTTTGGGGTGCTTAGTGAGCCCATGACTAAGCACCCCAAAAGGTGCGAAACGCGTAGGGTGGATGGAGATGCAAATATATTTTTCATTTTTCTACTAATAAAAATATCTTTTAACTGAATATCTCTGGTCCTGTGGATCCGTTTGAGTGCCGGTCAGCTCTGCTTCCCTATCTTCTGCTGTACCGCTCCCTAAAGCTGGGGGTCTGGGGCTGGTGCACCCGGACCACTTTCACTGTATGGTGAGTTACTTTACATTTAATTCTGGAGCACCTTGTCCTCTCTTACACCTATTGAATCGAGGACCACATCTGTGCGTAGACGTGGTCACACACAGCCGGAATAGCAGCAATTATCATCCAATTGTTGACCCAAGGGCCAAATGATCAGCCCATATTGGCCACCTCAAGGTAGACATATTGGTGAAAGATCTGCTCATTTGCCAACCTCCTCAAACAAGTGCATCGTATAATCTATGGCCAGCTTTAGATTCTAGAACCAAGTGCTGTGATCCTGAAACCTCTGAGCTGTATCAGCAAAGGTACATTTAGAGAAAACACGTTGCCCATTGTTGTAACCTAGGACAAGTAAAGGGGTGAGCAGAGTTATCAATAATCCTCTTTCTAAACCTGTTCTTTCATTACTATATATAGAGGATCCACCAGATCGACTCAGCCGAGCTGAAGAAGAAACGTTAAGGACAGTGTGTGGGTGTGGATGAGACTGGAATGGACTTACCCTGTTTAAGAGAGAGAAACCCTCGCCTGCTTTGAAATGACAACAGTTCCCAGAATCCTCAGCGCAAGAGCGACGTGTTAAAGCGTTTGGTCTCGGCTGAATGATTTGTACATTTTTATGGTTTTTTTTTTTTAAATAATTTAACAGGATTGTCTTGTCCTTTTTTTGCAAAGAGGAACCTGCTGACCCTAAAGGGATTTTTCCACATATTTTCTATGTAAAAGAATGAAATCTGCGTAAAAAAATTCTCTGGGATAATTCTTCGCTGTCACATGGTGTTTTGCCAGTTAGCTGTGAATCAGTAGAAATAAAGGGCAGCTACGGGTTTTCAAGAGAACATAAGTATCCCTATTGATATGGAAAATATTGTCTAAATGAGGACAATCCTCCACTCCAAAGATTGTAATGCAAGGGGATATTCACCCAAATACTGTTTTTTATTATAAGATGCTGCTGCCAATGGCAATTACATTTACAAATAACTGATCATTTGTAATGACTGTCTATAGGAAAGTTGCTTAGAATTATATTACCTTGAATGAAGTTCCCCTTTATCAAACACTTAGTGGGCCTCAGGCTGCCTTTCCCTGCTGGAATTTATAAAGGATAAACTTACTGTGTGCACAGAGCAGTCGCCTCTACAACTGCCATTTTGCTTCAACTTACAATGAATGGCCAACAAGGCTCGTTTTCATTTTTTATTATTTGTGTTTTTTTGAGTTATTTGGCTTTTTAGTCAGCAGCTCTCCAGTTTGCAATTTCAGCAATCTGGTTGCCAGGGTCAAAATTACCCTAGCAACCATGCACTGATTTGAATAAGAGACTGGAATATAAAAAGGAGAGGCCTGACTATAAAGCTAAGTCATAAAAATTAACAATAACTATTCATTTGTAGCTTTACAGAGCATTTGTTTTTTAGATGGGGTTAGTGACCCCCATTTGAAAGCTGAAAAGATTCAGAAGAAGAAGGAAAATAATTGAAAGACTATAAAAAAATAAAAGGGCAATGGAAACAAGCTTATAATCAGCCAGTTCATAACATCTAAAAGTTAACTTAAAGGTGAGTCACGCCTTTTAAAGGGATAATGACACTAAAAAGTTTATTTTCAAAATATTAATCTACATTAAAAGTTACCTATAGGTCACGTTGATCGTTTTTCACTGATAGTTCTGCTTTTGTAAATAATTATTACTTGAAGTTCCTAAACCTGACTGTTTTGCCAACCCCAATATCAGAGTTTCTAATGCTAATGGATTTCTGCTGCACAAATATGGCAGTTTATTTTCTGGTGTCTATATCTCTTTTTAAGTAATGCCCTGATACTTTATGATAATTTTTATAGGAGAATAGCTAGAAGATCCTGAATGCTACAGTATATTTAGGGGTATGTTAAGAATATTTCACATTTCCCTAGACTGTGGTGTGAGGGTCAGAGGTTGGGAAATTCCTGTTATGACGTTATCAATGTACTATAGGGAAATTCGTGCTGTGAGTGCTTTTACCAATACTGCTTTGAGGCTGGAGACAGAATGGAATCACCCCTGATTTATAACCCTCAGATATCACAATTCTAAACTTTCATTTTGGTGGGTCCATCAGCTTCTTAATGTAGTCCTTTAGCATCACTTGGACTGATACTCCTACTGTTAAGGAATGCTGTAGTGTGTAGTTCAATAAGTGCTGAAGGGCCAGCATTTTTACAAATTTATTGACCGCTCAGGGAGTTTATTGACTTGTTTGTATGAGCTGTTTGGTCCAGTTTCATACAAACCCTGGGCAAATTTCTTGGAGTAACCCTAATTATTACAGTCCAGCCCATAAATATGTTGTATGGGGGAGCATGGGCCTCTTACTCTAATCTCTGAGGAATGCCCTACAAATATAGTTTGATAGACTCTTATAATATTTAAGGAGTAGATATGTCTAATAGACCCCCCATGAGGATAATGGGTGAATAACCACTGTTTCTCCCCTGTGGCTTATTATAGTGCAGTTGCCTACTGTCCTGTTAATGGACTTCACATTCCAGTTCTGATATGACCCAGTAAACTTCAGCAGTGACCGGGGTAGCACAGCCATTTGATATCATTAGGAAAAGTTCTGTTCGACAGATGTGCCTATTAGAGGTGCTGTTACTGCCCATAACTCCTTTGTTGTTTGTTTTTTTTAGAGACACATTTCACTGAACAGAGGCCTTAACCTAGCTTGTATTTTTTTAATAAAGTTGATTTGATAAGAACTCGGCATGCTGTGTCTTTACTTTGCTCATTCATATCGTGTAGCAACAAGAGAATGAGGGTGTAGGGCACACTTTCAGACGAAAGTGTTAAAAAAGGAGAATACTTTATTGAACAATCATCTCAAGCCTTGCGCGTTTTGTGTCTAGGTGACATTTAATCATAGGCTAGACATGAAATGCGTAAGTGTTTTTTTAACACTATGGTCTGACTTGGTTTGGCCTCCAGTGTGCCCTACACCCTCCTTTTTTTTGCTACATGGTTTGTGTCCGCTCCCCGGGGCTGGAGCACCTGGGCCATCCCTTTACTTGGTAAGTCTACAACAATTGGAGTATTTATGCTAACCATTTCTCTTTTGGATGATCATATCACGCCCAGTCTCTGCCCTTTCCCTTCTTTGCCAATGGCATACATTAACATGACAGGCCGTTACCTTGGCATGATTAATAAACCTTTGCATTATGCCCTATTCTTAGCAAATATTTATTTGAACTTCATTTTTTACAGTTTTTATTTCTCTCTCCAATTCTAACTCTTTCTAGCTTCCAATTAGAAATGCTATGTAATTGTTGGAGGGTCACTGAATCTCAGCCCTGTAAGGCTGCAGTTTTATTGTTGGTGTTACTTTATGACTCTTTCGGTCCAGGTCCTTTCTTATCCATCCTATCTCCAACCTGTCCTTAAAATTACTGCAAAGTTAAATAGGACCATATAAATAACATAACTGCTGAAATGCCAAATTTTGATGAATTTGTTGTGAATCCAGGGTAATAATTGAAGTAGCAGTAACTGGGATCTTGGGGGATGTACTTAAAGGAATAGTAACACCAAAAAATGAAAGAGTTTGCTTCAGAAATACTACTATGGTTTATATAAACAAGTTGCTGTGTAGCAATGGAGGAAATTGAAAGAAAGGCTATATTCCACAGGTAAATAGTGGATAACCAATAACACCATTATGTTCTACAGAGCTTATCTGCTATCTGCTGTGTAACCTGAGCCTTTTCTCCTTTGAATGGCTGCCCCCATTGCTACACAGCAGCTTATTTATATAAACAATAATAGTGTTACTGAAGCAAACACATCAGTTTTACCAGTGCAGGGCAACAGTACATTATATTTTTATTACTTTAAAAAACTTTTTTGATTATCATTTTATGATGTTCCTTTAAGATTCTGCACTAGAGGTAGAGGTGCTAGTTACACCATTAGGGAGACTCGCGTGAAAAAGCCAGTGTCTCTCCTATGCACTAGGGGCTAAGTCTGTACTGTGCAGTCTTTCTCTGAATATAAAGGATAAATAAACCTTAATGTAAAATTGCTTGGTGCCTTTCTAAGCACTTACAATTTATATTCATTATATTTTACAGTTTCAGAGCAATTTAAGTTTTTCTTAACAGCCAATATAATGAATTTTGCAAGATAGCACAACCTGCCGCAGGTCCTGTAACTGTACAGTCAAAAAGCTATATCTTCAGAAAGAAAACCGGAGTATTCTGATGTTACTCTGCTCAGGAAGGAGACAAGAAAAGCCATCTGAGGGTTCTGATCGCTTTCCTAAGCAGAGCAACATTGGAATACTTTTTTGTTTTTGTTATTGAACGTCTCTCTCTATGACTGTACAATTGCAGGAACTGACCAGCAGGTGGCGATGATGTCAAAAACTTCATTAAATTAAAAGTTAAAAACTTGCATACCTCTGAAACTGAAATAAATAATGCATGTAAATGACAAAGGGGTTTAGAAAAGCTCCCTGCAAAGCAGTTTTTTTTCAAGGTTTACTTATCCTTTAAGGGCAGGTGTATCTCTTTGATAGGCATCATTAGGTTTTCTCAGTTGGCTGCAGGTGATGACATGCTACAATCTGCTCTGGCTCCTTCCCAGGATCCCTATTTGTCCTGCAGCAGGAGTAACTGCCATTAGAGCTGTGAGTACTTGCAAGCTCTGCTTCTTCTTGGCACATTGTGTGCAGTGATGGGGAAAGCACGTCTCCACTCCCAGCACTCCCTGCAAGGCTCAGCCTGCTCTCACTGTGCTCCTGGTCTGGACAGGATTTTTTTTTATTTTTCCACTATGACTCTGCCTGCTGCTTTATTTTTCTGGTTCATTTCTTTGGGTGGCATGATTTCTTTTGAGGTTTTGTCTGACAAGCAAAACATTTATTTTATGGCCGCTGGAAGTCCTGAATTTCTAAGAAATAATAACTGAAAAAACATATTGGGAGAGGAAGTGCTTCAAGGGGAACTCCTCCCAAATTTAAAAAAAAAAACAGTTTTTGCCTAAAAGAAGAAAATATTTTTAACAACTTATACAATATATATATATATATTCCTTACAAGTGTTCATTAATTTGAAAGTTATTTGTAAATATAATTGCTACTGAGAGCAGTATTTATTCATTCCGTTCTCTGGTTCTGAATGTAGTAGAAACAAGCTGTTGGACAGAACTGGAAGAGAAATGACTGCTGTTACATCATGTCCATAGAAAGGGACTGACAGATACTGCTTAAATTGCCAATTACATTTACTAATTGCTATTAAAATGTTGCTTGGAACTACTTCTTTCACTATGCAAGAAGAAGTTTTTTTTTGCTGAGATCTCCTTTAAATGGCAAATATGATATTTCCATACAGATGTGCATTTTGTTTCATAACGTTTTCAGCAGATGTGGAAGGATCTGGGGCAAAATACACCATGCACTGTGTAATTATTAAAAGTACAATTCATAAAAGCCACTAACAATGTTTTCCTGAAGTTCTAGTTGCAGGTTGTAAAGCCCTTATACACATATTTGCAATATAGTTTGTTTATATCCCCCCTGTTGGTCCTCAGTAGGTAGGTGATCCATGGCAGGCACCCATGCTTGCACCCCCCTAAATCAATGTTCCCCCAGCAGTGGCTCATGAGCAACATGTTGCTCACCAACCTTTCGGATGTTGCTCCCATTGGTCTCAAAGCAGGTGCTTATTTTTGAATTCAACGCTTGGGGGCAAGTTTTGGTTGCATAATAACCAGGTGTACTGCCAAACAGAGCCACCTTGAGACTGCCAGTCCACATAGGGGCTACCGAATATCCAATAACATCCCTTATATGGCAACCCCTGGAACTATTTTCCTAAAGTCCCCCAAACTGCAACATTTGCCATTGGTTTGGTAACCCATAGCAACAGAGATGTTGCTTTTTAAATAGGTGACCAGTAAATTATAGCTGATGATTGGTTGGTGTAGGTTACTTGACCTGGTGCCATCACACTCTGGTTTGGTTCCTGTGTTAAATACCTGTTGCTTTGGGCTGGAAAGAAGATGAATAAGAAGGTTCCAGTTCTATAGAATCCTATGATTTGCCTAAATGAATCTACACAGGGTAGCTGGGGTATCTACCTGAGAGCCGCATTCAAATGTAAATAGAGTTGGGGAGCAACACAAGCATGAAAAAGTCCCTGGGGTGCCAAATAAGTGCTGTGATTATCTATTTGGTAGCCTCTATGTGGACTAGCAGCCTACAGGAGACTGTTTGGCACTACACCTGGGTTTAAGGGTAGAACTACACGGGCTATTTTACCTGCGATACCTTCCATTCCGACGTGATGAGACTAATCGCAGGTGTCACATCTGATGCGCCAAATCTAATGTAAGTAATACAAATATTGCACGTAGAAGCTGATAGTATCCGACACTACACAACTGTCGGATGCAAACACTGCATGTTGCGTCTTCGTGTTGGAAGCAATCAGCTTCTACATGCGACATTTGTATTACGTATATTAGATTCGGTGCATCCGACGTGATGCCTGTGATTAGTCTCATCGCATCGGAACGGAAGGTATTGCAGGTAAAATTGCCTGTGTAGTTCTACCCTTATGCAACCAAAACTTGCCTCCAAAACAGGAGTTGAAAAATAAGCACCTGCTTTGAGGCCACTGGGAGAAACATCAAAGGGATTGGTGAGCAACAAGTTGTAAAATAATAAATCTGACCTAGGGAGATGCTGGAAATTTAATTTCAACATGAGCTGAAGCTTTACAAGGGTGCCTTGAACAATGGCTCCAGTAATATCTTCCATTTCATAGGGATTTCTGTAGTCAGTATTTATTTATTTATAAGTATTTATCCAGAAGTATAATAATTAGTCTGGTGCCCGTTCCCATATGTCTCACTGCCAACTGCATAGATTGTCCACCCCAAAGGCCAACCCTGGTGTAAAAGGTAACATTGAGCCAAATTGCCAGAAACGTCACTATCTTTAGAAGCACTGATGTATCCCTGATAATGTCTTATTATTCAATATTACCAAATCCAGAATTTAGCTTGGGATTTATGTTGCATCTTTTCCTTGGGGGTTTATCTAGATGGCATCAGCTAAATAAAGGTTCTGCTGCATTGCCGAGTGTAATACTGTATCCAGACGTCAGGCAATATTTATTTTATTTTATATTCTCAAACATCTACACTTTTTGATCAAGATCTTGGTCTTTTGATCAAGGAACATCAATCTTCTTACTGAGGGAGATAGCAAACCAACCATCTCCATAAATAGGCAAATGTCGGGTATCTGCCTTTTCTATGCTCAGTGGAATCAGGTCATTTTGGTAGTTCAGCTTTTGGCGTGACGCACTCATCCTCAAGCAACGTGCCCCGTTCCCAGGGTTACATGATTGAAAGATGTGTTGCAGCATGTATATAAATCTTTATCTGTCAGTGCTATACTGCCACCCTCTGCCCTTGTGTGGTACATAGGCATCTGTCTTTCATCCCTGCGGAATTTCATTGCTTTGTACATCTGATGACCAGAGAGCTAGCATTCATCTCAACCAAAAGGTCACTTTTTACATTGATATTGCAAATATGGAACACTTTTGCTTTAGAAATAATTCTAATATAAACCTTAAACAGAACTATAATCGTTATTTTGGCAGTGGCATTAGCCAATCCTGTCTGCTATGCATTGATTTATTATATAGGGCACAAGTGCGGCTGTTGCATACAAAGATTCAGGTCAGAGTCAAGGTGACTTTGGGTAAGTGATTTGCTATATCCATGTCCAGGAACACTGAATGGGTCCCAGAGATGACACTGGCGGGTTGCTGAAATTAGAACCCTCATTTATCATCTGCCGCATAGGAGAAGAATCCTATTAGCATCCCCCAAACTCTAATTTGGTAGGATCTCAGAGAGGTCTCAGCTTGATGAGCTAAGACACACTTATGCTGTATGCATGGGGGCAGAAATCAAAGTGTGGGAATGCAACATTTCTGTTATGAACAACGCCAATGTAAGCAGCTTTCCAACATACTGTACATGCATTATACATTAGCGGTGGTTTTGTAAATTAAATTGTTATTGAAAGCTGTATCTGCCCTTTTTTATTGGCTGTACTGCTAGTTCCGACTGCGTGAACCCTAGAAACAGTGTTGTGGTGGCCACCAACCAACGCATCCGATTTCTAAAAGCTTTGCACGCTCCTGTTATTCTCATTCTTCTTCTCATTAATCACAGAACATGCATGATGATGCTGGTTGGAGTCTGACTTCTGCTACATTGTTTTATGATGAACTCAGAACTGGGAGCAGGGAGAACAGCAAAGGACAGACATATACAGCTTTCAATTGCAATAATATTTGCGAATATCTTTAAAATAATATAAAACGTATCATTAATTTTTATTAAACATGCTTGCCATTATAATTGCTTTGTTCTATTTGGGTTTACTTCCCCTTTAAGTTCAATAACATACTGGGCATTTTGATTGACAGCTGCCTGCTGCTGCAATGAATCCTGGAACCTTGATATTACCTAAAATGTGCCTGTTTTGCTGCCTATGCAAGTCATGGTGCATCTCTTGCCTACTGACTTCAGTAGGGAGAGATTTCCAACATGCAGTGTCCCATATGACATTGCCCTATGGAGTTGTTTGCCTAAATAATAGATTTGTATGGATCTTTTAAGAGGGGAGACAGGGAGGCAAAGTCCTTTGGTTAAAACAAATGTCCTGATGAAGTACAGTGGAACAATGAATTGTAAATCAGCCTGGGACCCCAGACTGTCTTTGTCTATGTCTTATCCTTTAAAAGTGCTACAAGCCTCAGAGATGTCACAACACATGTGTAAGAGGACAACAAATCTAGGAATTCCTGTCTAGTGACCTCTCTTACTGCCTTTACCCTACTATGGAGTTGTGCTGTTGTACTATGGAGTTGTGCTGTCAGCAGCTCCGAGGGACATGCCCTCACTAAGCCTTTATCAGCTGCAGACAAATAGCTGGCATTCTGCGACTCTGATTGGGGGGATACTGTATTGTCTGAGCCAATGTGACATTGTTAGAATATATTTATCATGGTGACGTTATTGTAGCAGGTCCATGCTACTTCTTATTTGTGTTTTTTTTTAGTTATTTAGCTTTTTATTCAGCAGCTCTCCAGTTTGTAATTTCAGCAGTCCAGTTGCTAGGCTCCAAATTACCATAGCAACCATGCATTGCTTTGAAGAGACTGGAATATGAATAGGAGAGGAGTAAATAGCAAGATGGGTAATAAAAAGTAGTAGTAACAACACATTTGTAGCCTTACAGAGCGTTTGTTTTTTTAGATGTGAGTCAGTGACCCCCATTTTAAGCTGGAAAGAGTCAGAAGAAGTCAAATAATTCAAAAACGATTAAAAAGAATAATGAAAAGTTGCTTAGTATTGGCCATTCTATAACATACTAAATATTAACCGCCCCTTTAAATACTGTGATCCTATAGAAAACCCTATGAAAACGGAATGCATAGAAGTCAGGTTTTTGCCATCTTTTTTTAATGTAAAACGTTAGGCATTGAGGATCCTACCCAAAAGGCTTGGTTAGACTAAAAGCAATTCAAAGTCCTGTTTGGGTGTATTTATCTCAGAATACTTTCCTGTAAAGGGCTTTTTGCTTCAAGTCATGGAAATGGATTATATAAAGTTCTACAGAACCACCTGAGACTGAATTGGTAGCTCCTTGTTTATGCAACTTTAAAGGTGCCTTCTGACATCAGAGTGAACAAGCAACTCGCCTCAATAAAAAAAGGACTTTTGCTTCAAAGGGGAATATTTTTAAATCGAATATTTTAGATTTAATTTAAACACCAAAACACTGACATTCAGGGCACTTCCAGCTCAGCTCTCAGAACTACATTGTAAATACTCTCCTCCATACTCCCTACTGTCTGCTTCTGACCTTTTCCTCAGTTCTCTGCTCTCATAATTAGTGGGAGCTGTCATGTCCAATAAACCAGCTTGTACCACCCTAAGTGATATTACATTGATACGGGAAATAAAGGGGAAATAATGCTGCGCCTCCACTTGATTATGATTTTTTTTTATAAATCCAAGTGCTATACTTATTATAGTTCTGCAAAGCAGTAGAACTCAGATCCCATCTAGAATACAGACATAAAAGCTGGGCCAAGAAACTTTTACACCCCAGGCATTCCCTTCTGTGGCTGCAGTAGGATGTGGATCGTCAATCACATCTCTGCCCTTCCGCAGAACTGCAGTTTTTGGGGAATGTTTTACTATAACAGAACCAAATGCAATTTTAAAAGCACATTTCTCGTTTCTTAGTGTGTAATGTGACAGCAAATTCTTGCTCTGTATGTCCCCTTGAAATAGAGACCAATCCAGTTCCGGAATATAGAACCTAGGCATTTTTGAATCATAGAATGCCTATTCTATTTTGCAGAATTCTTCCCAGTTTCTTCCCATTTAAGTCAGTCCAACACTCACACGCTTAATTAAGGCAGAGGGAACTTGGCACACAGAATTTTCATTAGCTTTTTTATGGTGAAATAAGGTGATGTATAATTAGGTTTTTTGGAGATGGGGAGGGGTGCTTCTTTGGGCAGTCTCTGCCTAGGGAAGTCCATCCATATGGGTTTTAACTTCAGAATATTTGTTCCATGGCTTTGAACTGTGCTCGTCATCAGTGCATCCTAGAAAGCACTCTGGTTCCCTTTTATCTCTGATATATCTTTTATGATATCATAACAGCATCAGTTACTATGAGAGAGGTTGGAGAGTAGAGGGGTCTCATGACTGTTACTATTTAAACTGAAAATGTGTTGCTGAAATTGTGATGGATTCTTTTTTTTTTTCAAATATTTGTTATTATTTGAAAGCAAGGGTGCTTGGTTTCTTCATTGCCCTCCCAATAGCAGTCACATTTTGCCATACACAGACACCATTTAGCCACAACAGCATTAGTGATGTTGGTCACTGATCTTGGGGTTCAGGCCTTGGAATTCCAATTCATCCTACAGGGGCATTGTGCAAACCAGTCAAGTTCTTTCTTGCTCATTCTGTATTGACCTCACTTTGTCTTTGGGGCATTATTGTGCCAAAACAGGAATGCCAGGTGCCGGGTATCCTGAATTCCCTTATTTCATATTAGGTCATGTCTACTTATCCCGCCCTTGAACTTCCACCATCAATTTTCAAATCATACAGCCCATCACCGTCAGTGGCCTGTTATTTAACTACATTTCCTAGCATCCTAGACTGTGTAATCCCAGGTGTGGTTGCTTGGGAGATCATGCAGCCCCAAACAAAACCTTTAGCTCTGCTACTATGATTATGCATATTCGTACGTAGCAATTCTGTGAGCTTGTAAGAGAGTGAACCAAATGTTGTAATTGATTTGTGGTTGAAAGTTGATTGAATAATGTGTGTGAGTATGTGTTAAAATTGTTGAGCGTGTTATTTGGGTAATTGGCCACCAGGTGGTGCTCAAGGGTAAAAAGGTGTAATTTTTCCCCCACCAGCAGATGGAGCCCAGAGTGCTAGAGGGTATAAAAGGAGACCACACCCTAGAGTTGATGTCTTTAATGGGAGGATGTTGTCAGAGAAGGAAGCTCTGCCCTGAAGAAGATCTACAGCAGGAAAGAAAGAAAGGTAGAACCTAGTATAGCAGTTTGTAGTTAGCAGGCACTAGGTGTCTGAGATAGGGTAGTTTCTTGCCCCACCTAGGATTGTAGTGGAAATTAGTTTTCTGTGGACATCCCACAAGTCAGGGACCCAGAATATAGGGAAGACGCAAGATAGGGTTGAGGAGGCCTGGGGCAAGAAGAAGGACTATTACTGAGACGGGAAGGCTTGGCGGAGTGGTAAAGGGGTGCTAAGGTGCACCAGATTACCGAACCAAGCATCGGAGGAGTCCGGAATGGTAAGAGTTAACCCTCCCTGAGATCTGGGATAGGCCCTAAGGAAACTGTGGTGGAAACTAAGGTCAGCTGTGGCAAGAAAGTTAATGTTGCATGAATGCTTTTAATCCACAAGTGTGATTGTTTAAAATTTTTGTTATTTTAAATAAACCAGAAATATTTTATTTAAAATTATTATGACTCGCTATTGTTCCTGTAAGGGGTTAACAGCTGGAGGGCCCCCTACAAGCTATACATAGGTTTTGGTGCCTGAAGCTCAAAAAATGGCTTATACAGGTATTGGACCTGTTATCCTAAATGCTAGGGTTTTCCATATAACAGATATTTCTGTAATTTGAATCCTCATACCTTTAGTCTACTAGAAAACCACACAAACATTAAATAAACCCAATAGGCTGGTTTTGCTTCCAATAAGGATTAAGTGTATCTTAGTTTGGACCAAGTACAAGCTACTGGTTTATTATTACAGAGAAAAAGGAAATCATTTTTAAAAATTTGGATTATTTGGATAAAATGGAGTCTATGGGGCATGTTTACTAACATTGGAGATAAATATCTGGAGAGATTTTTGGAGATGTTGCCCATAGCAACCAATCAGATCTTTTCTTTTTATTTTCTAACTTGGCTGTGGCTGTTTAGATCTAATTGCTGATTGGTTGCCATGGGCAACATCGCCAAAAATCTCTCCAGATATTTATCTCCAATGTTAGTAAACATGCCCCTATGTGAGATGGCCATCCTGTAATAACGGGTTTTCAGATAACAGATCCCATACCTGTAGGGGAAAGCAAAACCAGTCCTGCCCCCCTGACAAAAGTAGTTTCAGCACAATACCAGGAACCCATGGGTACCGAAGGTCCACTGGTCTACTGGCTGTTTTATGATACGATATCTGAGCGTAAAATAGATTATCCCCAAGGTCTGTGGGACAGAGTTGCTATTTATGGTCGTGGAGCACAATAATTCTTATTTACATCTCTACTCGAGTACTATGACTTGTCCTTTGTCTTCTCGCAGAGGTTCTACCAGAGGCCAATTATTTAAGCTGCCTAATGGAAACATCACCCCTGGCTGCAAATGAGCTGGCCCTTCCAGTTCCCAAAACATGAGCACAAGACAATTAGATAAAAGGGAAGTGAATTATCACGTGAATGTAAAGAGGAACTTATCGTAATATAGTGAATAGTCACATATAGGGGCAAATTCACTAAGCGCCGAAACGCCTAACGCTAGCGTCAATTCGCTAGCGTTGGGCATTTTCGTTACTTCGCAAATTCACTAACGAACGCTTGGCGTAAATTCGCTAGTGTTACTTCGCACCCTTACGCCTGGCGAATTTTCACTACGGACGTAACTACACAAATTCACTAACACGCGCAGTGTACTGAACGCTACCTTTTACGCTAGACTTACTTCGCCACCTCAGACCAGGCGAAGCGCAATAGAGTAGATAGGGATTGCTTCAAAAAAAGTTCAAATTTTTTCTAAGTCCCAAAAAACGCTGGCGTTTTTTCTATATTATGGGTGATAGGCTGAAAAAGATCGAACATTTTTTGGGGCTCCCTTCCTTCCCCCCTACATTTCCTAACTCATGGCAACTTAACTATACAGTGGGCACATGTGTAGGGCAAAAAAATAAAAATTATTTGATGTTTTGAAGGTTTCCCAGGCATTTGTAGTGATTCTACGTATTCCTCCATTGAAATTTGAATTTGGCGCCGTATGCAAATTAACCAACGCTAGCGTAACTTTGCTTCGCTTAGCGAATCAACGCTAGCGCAACTTCGCAACCTTACGCTACCCCTGAACGCAACTTCGGATTTTAGTGAATTTGCGGAGCGCTGGCAAAACTACACCTGGCGAAGTGAGGCGAAGTTGCGCCTGGCGCAACTACGAATCGTAGTGAATTTGTGCCATAGGGTTGCCACCTTTTCTGGAAAAAAATACCGGCCTTCGTATATATTTATCTTTTTCCCTATTAATAACATAGTGATCAACCATCATTTTTACCGGCCAGGCCGGTCACCAACACATTCAATGGTCATATAAAGAAGGAGGCTGCGAGGCAAATGCATTAATATTAATTCAACTCACATAAAAATACCTGGCCTGGGATATGGGAAACAGGCAGATAGTGCTGATTTTCCATATCTTCCAGTTGTCTCAACTAGAGGAGGTAGAGCTTTGCATGAAATGGGCAGGGGTATATTTATCAAAGAGTGAAGTTAAAGATCGCCACAGTCCTCTAGAGTGATAAATTCCGCCACTCTCCATTCATTTCTATGGGATTTTTAAAAGAGTATTTATCAATGGGTGAAAGTGAAAGTTCATCCTTTAATAAATACTCGTTTCAAAATCCCATAGAAATGAATGAAGAGTGGCGGAATTTTGGACTAACGACAGAGCAGTGGTAAAAGTAGAAATGGGACCCATTCACTGCTCCCCCTCCCTTTAAGAAAATGCTATAGAAATTCTCTTGTACCTAAAACATAGGGAATAAACCTCGCCACCAGAGTGGCATTTTACTGGTCAAGCTGGCAAGGGCCAGAAAACACATTTACTAACATTGTATCAGCTGGTAAATTTATATTACTGGTGGTGCACCCTTAGTGCACACACTTGCATCCCTTATTCACCCAATACATGCTACCAGATGACCCAAAATCTTCTAGATCCTGCCCCTACTGACCCAATCCCTGCTCAATTACATCATCAGACCCCTATACTTTATACCCCCCTTCCCCGAGTCACTGGGTCTGTTCTTTCTTATATTGTGCACAACCTAAATCTTTCACATCCAATCATCAGGGGCAATCCGTGGGCTGCTGCCGCCCCCTCTCCTGTGCTTAAAAGTTTAGCGTCGGAGTGGGTCAAAAGGGACGGTATCACTAGTACAATGAGCGCGTACTGCGCTTTCTGCACTAGCAGAGCTGAATTTCCGGTTTAAAAACCGGAAATTCGGCTCTTAAAGTGACAGGAGGCGGCTTTTTGCCGCCCCTTGTAACTGGCCGTTCACTGCTACCTGAGACAAAGTGCTCACCTTGCCTCATGGCTGGAACGGCCCTGCCAATCATTATTTACTGTTGCCTTCCAGGTCTAAACTAGAATACAAAAAAGGGCCTGGTATTTCAAGTACACAGAGGCTCAAACAGACCCCACCACCACCATTATATAGTGACTGTCTATGGGTGGCCATACACTCTAAGATCTTTTCCCCAATATCGGGGGTAATCTGAACAGTCGGCCCTATGGCCGAACGATCGGATTACGACGAGCGCAAGGGGCTCCAACGGGTCGGTCGGGAGAAAAATCAAACTTTCCTGACCGATATCGTGTCCAGATATTGATCGGAAAGACCCATTGGAAGCCTCCATACACCACCATACGCCTCCATGCAGATTAGCTGTCAAATTGGTCTAAACGACCGATAACGGCAGCTTTATCTGCTCGTGTATGGCCACCTTATGGCAACTTACAGCAGCCCCTCTGGCTTTTGCCAAAACCCACAGATCAGTCTTGGCACACACACATACTTTAGTTGAGTCTCCACAAGAACGATAATAAGGGTTCGTTCTGCTTGCATAGCTTTCCCTCTCACTGGGACAGGCCAGGGCAGGCACTTACTAAGGCCACAGGCTGTGCATGGTCTCTCCCAAAGCCACAGGGGTCAGCGCTAATCCTCCTGAAAATGGAATGAGGGCGTAGCTGAGAGCGGGCCAAAATGCAGCTCCTCTAACATGTCTGTGCTTCCCGATTCCCAGCAAAATGTCATGGGTTTTATCAGCCTTCCTATTTTGTAGAATAAGAGTGAAATACTTGAAAACCTGTAGCGAACCTGCTTTATATATTATTATAATGATACTCATGCCATAAAAAAATAGAGAAATATGCACACAAAAAAATGTAATATTCATAAATTGGTTGGGGTCCCTTTTTGGCTTTGCACTCACTGACTATACTGTTTACCAATAAAACACCACTCCTGACTTCCTTTATGGCAAAGAGTTTAGATATTCAATGACTCTGAGGGTAAAGGCAAACTTCTCAGCAGATTACTGCAACTATAGGCACCATCACTCCCTACTATACCTGCTATCCCACAGTCACACTCCGATCCCAGAGAATATTATCCACTGTTACTATAGGCACCATCTCTCCCTACTATACCTGCTATCCCACAGTCACACTCCCTTCCCAGAGACTATTATCCCACTGTTACTATAGGCACCATCTCTCTCTACTATACCTGCTATCCCACAGTCACACTCCCTTCCCAGAGACTATTATCCCACTGTTACTATAGGCACCATCTCTCCCTACTATACCTGCTATCCCACAGCCACACTCCCTTCCCAGAGACTATTATCCCACTGTTACTATAGGCACCATCTCTCCCTACTATACCTGCTATCCCACAGTCACACTCCCTTCCCAGAGACTATTATCCCACTGTTACTATAGGCACCATCTCTCCCTACTATACCTGCTATCCCACAGTCACACTCCCTTCCCAGAGACTATTATCCCACTGTTACTATAGACACCATCTCTCCCTTCTATACCTGCTATCCCACAGTCACACTCTCTTCCCAGAGACTATTATCTCCACTGTTACTATAGGCACCATCTCTCCCTACTATACCTGCTATCCCACAGACACACTCCCTTCCCAGAGACTATTATCCCACAGCTACTATAGGTACCATCTCTCCCTACTATACCTGCTATCCCACAGCCACACTCCCTTCCTAGATCCAGGTCTTTAATGGCAGAGACATGGAGATTCGGGGGGGGGGGGGGTTTGGTCACCCGGCGACAAATTGCTTCTTCTTCAGGTGACTAATCTCCCCAAACTGCCTTCCCACCTGCTAGAATCTAAATTGCCGGTGGGATGGCACTTGGAGTGCTTTGTTTTCAGAAGTCGCCAAAGTTTCCTCGTGAGGCAACTTCAGAAAACGAAGAGCTCCAAGTGCTATCTCACCAGTGATTTAGATTCTAGCCGGCGGGAAGGCAGTTCGGGAGATTAGTCGCCCGAAGAAGGGGGCGATTTGCTGCCGGCCAACTAAATCTCCCCGAATCTCCACGTGTGTCTCTGCCCTTAGGGTTGATTAAAAGGATTCTGAGTCTCTGGCCCTTTGTCACACTGGCCACATAAGCCCTTCCTAGAGGCTGAGGTTACTAGGGGAAAGGAAGTTAATCCAATAATGGTTTTAAGTCACATAATAATAATAAATTGCTTGGAGATTAGAATTGTTGTGTTGAGCCTAATAATCTGTAACAGGACCTTTAAAGGACACCTGCCAGTGTGTGAATTGTCAACATGAATGCTATTGTTTGTATTAACATACCAGGATACAAGGCAAAGCTGCCCCAATTAACTGGATAATTCCCATGATCCAAAAATGCAACCATCAGTGAGGCATACAGTATATAGTATAAGTTGCCCTAATGGAAAAATAAGCAAATATATGTATTTGCGAATTTTTCTTCTCTTTGTCGCTTTTTGTGATGCCACAATTTATTATGTGCCCCAATAAAAGTCCCCAAAGTGTTTCATGACCAATAGAAAACATGACACTTCAGGCCAAGTAACTGGAACAATGCCCTTTAGTAAAATACAACAAAAAGTAATATTTATGAAGATATTTAAATTATAGATATATATAAGCACATTAATAAAACTGGAGATTTGTGGCCCAGAGATTTCTGATAGGGGCCATATTTATTCCTTAAGTCCCATACTATAAATGAAGAAAGGTCCTCCCCCAGTGGGGCCAATTCTTAGCTATCAGTCAATTATTAATTCTGGGTGGTGCAACCTGCCCGCAATGAAACAAAAATGGACCATACATGTTTGACACACCCCTGATTCACCTGGCCATGCAAAATCACTCCAAAATCCTGCCCGTGATCTGCCCAAACCATTTCCACACCCCAGCCCTTTTCCAATCTGTTTTTCTTGGGGCCCCTGATTGTAATGGCCCCTGTTCCCTCCTGGTGGCAGCAATGGATGCTGAAATATTTCATTTAGCAGTATTGGAAAGTCCAGAATTCCCCTATTCCTAGATTTTTACCCTTAGGGTTAGTTCACACAGGGCGTTTTGGGGACATTTGGTCGCCTGGCGACTATTTGTCTTGTTTTTGCGGCGACCAATCTCCCCAAATGCCTTCCCTGTTCTTGCACCGGCTAAAATGAAAAAATGAAAAAACTTCAGAAGTGGCCCGAAGTTGCCTCACGTGGAAAACGAATCGCTGCGTGTGATTAGCGCCGGTGTTTTTTTATTTTAGCCGGTGCAGGAACAGGGAAGTCATTTGGGGAGACTGGTCGCTGAAAAAATGAGGCAATTAGACCAAATCTCCCCAAAACGCCCAGTTCTGCCGCATAATAAAGAGTCTGGCACTAAGGGGAAGTTAAAAGAGTTGTTCACCTTTAAATTAACTTTAGTATGATGTAGAGAGTGATATTCTGTTGTTTTGCAATTTCAGCTATCAGGTTGCTAGGATCCAAGTTATCCTAGCAACCATGTATTGATTTAAATGAAAGACTGGAATATGAACAGGAGAGGGCCTAGAATAGAAAGATGAGTAATAAAGAGTAGCAGTAACAATATATTTGTAACCTTTCAGAGCATTGGACATTTAAATGGGGTCAGTGAAGAGAGAGAGTCAAAAGAAGAAGGCATTTAATTCAAAAACTATAAAAAAATAAATCATGAAGACCAATTGAAAAGTTGCTTAGAATTGGTCATTCTATAACATACTAAAAATTAACTTGAAGGTGAACCACCCCTTTAAAATAGATTCCTGGGATTTTGTGAGCAGCGACAGGGAAGGCTCCCAATTACTGAAAGGCCCATAGACTCCATTTTATCCAAATAATCCTAATTTTTAAAAATAGATTTTCTTTTTTCTCTGTAATTGAAAAACAATACCTCATACTAAGAACTAAGATATAATTAATCCTTATAGGAACCACAACTAGCCTATTGGGTTTATTTAGTGTTTACATGATTTTCTAGTTTAAGGTTTGAAGATCCAAATTACGGAAAGATCTGTTAACCAGAAACCCCTAAGTCACATTCTGTACTACAATACTGGGGCCCAAAGCAAATTATGTACAGTTCCCCAAAAGATCGTTTTAGGTGGCAAAATATGTATAAGATATATTATATATTTTATAATAATACATGTAATATAATATATTATATATACATGTATATATATAATCCTGTGCAACAGAGCTACTGTTTGTTTCCAGTTTGCCAGCCCTGGCTGTGACTGATAAGATCTTAAGCAGATAATTGACTGACACCAGTTCTTTCCCATTCTCTTGTCTGACAGACACAGAACTGCGTTTCTGCAGGCTCCACGCATTGCAAAATGAATTAAACCCATCCCAGCTCCAGCTGTCTTTCCATTGCAAACACCACTTAAAGGGGAACTGTATGGATGAGTCAGAGCTGTCATATTGTAAAACCGTTCCCTGTGAACGGCAATAAAGCTGCAGCATCTAATAGTTGAAAATAGATATATCTGGCATATCTAGTATTTGTATAACCCATAGAGAATGGGACTCATTTACTGGCATATAGGGCTGAACTGCTCTCGTGCAACTGACCATCAGAGCTTTGTTTTTTGATTTTCCAGCATTTTGTAGATGATAGGTTGCTATGGGTAACTGCAATGGTGCAATATACCACCTATGTTAATTAATGAATCCTAATGTTTTTTTTAAAGACTGCTTGGGTTACTCCAGCTCAGAAGGGACCCACCATGGAACATAAAGTTGGCCATATAGGGGCATTGCTTGCTAATTTGGTCACTGAGTTGGCATTGCAGCATATTGGTCTATGCATACCGCCCAACTGTACAGTTTTTCGTGGGATAGTCTTGATTTTGACAGCTCAACCCACAGTCCCGGATTGTTACTGAAATATCCCAACTTTCTCTTTGATCTCCTGCACTGAACAGCCAGAAAAAAGATACAAAGTTTCTAAAACTTAATTGGCTTTTGTCAGAGAGCCCAGAATATGTGGTAGGTGCACTTTGATATTTTGTACTTTGTTACATTTGTAACAATTTAAAATAAGCAAAGAAACAATTGTAACAATTTAAGATAAGCAGCTCTCTTAGGGAAACTATGACTTGCAGCTTAAAGGGCAATTCACCTTCATTAGCAAAACTGTAATGACACATAAAAGCCCCAGAAACTTTCAAAACCTGCCAAATTTTGTATGAAAGTGAATATGGTATTTAGGGCGTGTGGCCACAAACTGGCCATGATCAAAAAAAAATTTATGCGCTCCACACAACAAATCTTTTGTCCCTAAAATGTTGGGAGGTATGGTCTTTGGTTTTTAAGTATGGAGCCAACATAAAAGGCAACGCATTTGATACATTGTAAATCAAAGGCAACATTAGACCATGGACTTGAGCCTCTTCTGACAGGTCGACACCCCTCCATGTGGTCCGATCAATGTGAGTTATTTCTAAATAACTGAGCTGAGAGACATTAAACAGAGCCCAGAATCTGCAAACTGCCCGTGCTATAATATTCATAATAATCATGTAATCTGATGTGCTAAAGGTGGCCATAGATGTAGAGATCCGCTCGTTTGGCGATGTCACCAAACGAGTGGATCTCTCCTCGATATGCCCACATTGAAGTGGGTGATATTGGGCTGATCCAATTGTAGGCCCTAGGGTCCAAGAATCGGATCATAATGCATCCGATATGGGTGGTCGGATTACGGGACCGCATAAATGCACAGATGCGGCCGCGATACGACAGGATTTTTCAACCTGCCCTGGAGATCCAGATATCAATCGGGAAAGCCTGTCAGATGGCCCCACACACTGGCCAATAAGCCCCATGTATGGAGGCCTTAAGAATCGGTCATGTGGGGGTGGAGTTTTGCACAGGCTGCGTGGATGGGTCTGGGCGCTGTATGGGGCCCTCAGATGGGCTTCTCCAATCAATATCTGGCTGAAAGCTGGGCAAATGTCGATCAGACAGGTTTATAAATCCCTTCGGATCAAGGACTGCATCAGTTCGTTGATGCAGTCCTTGATCCAAATGCCCGCATTCTCCTCATTGTGAACTAATTGTTGGGCCCTAGGGCCCATGATTGGATCAGGGAGAGATCCACTCATTTGGTCACATTTAGGGATGGGCGAATTTGACCCGTTTCGTCAAAAATTTGCCGCAGGCGAAATGTCGCAGACGGCCATTAAAGTCTATGGGCGTCAAAAAATATAGTCGTGCGGCGAAATTTTTTGACGCATGCCGCCATACAAGTCTATGGGCGTCATTTTTTTCGGCGAAACGAGGCAAAAAAACTCGCCCATCCCTAGGACATTGCCAGATGAGCGGATCTCCCTCTGCATGGCCAGCTTTATTGCTGAATTGTCAGATACAGGTAGATTTCTATTGTTTCTACCTGTAGATCTAACAATGCAGCTCTACACATCTATACTGAAAACAAACAATCGTTCATGCGACTAAGGTTGCCAAAATACCGGCCTTCCTATATTCTTGCCATTTTTTCCTATGAATAACATTGGCATCAGTCAGGCCGGTCAGGCCAGTAAAATACCGGCCAGGTGGCAACCCTACCTGTGACCAATGGTCATAATTGTTACATCTATGGTCACCTTTAGAGGGAACATCGAACATCGGATATAGCGATTGAAAACAAGAAGTAGGAGGGTGCATGTTCCCCACGCACAGAACAACAATTTATACAGTGAGAGAGATGGAACGTGTGCTTATCACCATCTATCATTCGCCATGCAAATAATGGACTTGGTGCATATTACCCCCAAACTATATTTCCTGGTGTGCCTGGATATTTAACATAAAGCAATGTTTATGTTTTGTTAGGGCTAATGTCACACAAGATATTGTCATTCCTCGGGGGAAAGCAAGGCACATACAGACTTATGTATCACAAGATATTAGGGGAAGAGGCTGCTGGCAATTCCAGGCTCTTTCATCACCATGGTTTTCTCAGGGAGAGGGCTGGGGAGATCAAAACACCTACTGTGATATAAGCCAGACCCTAGGGAGCTGGGAAAATTGTCTCTAGGATGATTATTACATTTCTTTGGCCTTTTTTGGCCCAAGTAAAAATGAGCATAATGTGAAATGCAGACAAAGGTCCATCATATATCAATGAGACAGCATTCCTTGTCTGCGTATAGAAGTGAGCGCACAGGAGAGCTTGGACGAGCTTCCCACTTATCAAAGAGCACATTGTGTGTGTCTGTGCCTGTGGTGGGGTGCAGGGTAGGTTTGGGCTAATTTAATGGTAACTGAAGGAAATGAAAGATCTAGGAACCTTATCTGATGGAATTATGATCCTCTAAGCCCACGTGGGGTCTGGGGATTGTGGAATCCTTTCCAGCAGTGAGGTGTGTGCAGCCAAATGGAACCTGCCGTCTATTAGCTGCCACCGTTCCTATATATATATATATATATATATATATATATATATATATACATCAGTAAAAGGTAAAGGTCATTACTGTGTAATCTGAATATTAAAGAGGTAGTTCACATTTATTGTTTTCAAATCGTTTCACTCACTTTCAATTTTTAATAATTTTATTTTATAATGCAATCGGTTTGCCCAACCCAAAACAACCCTGCCCCATTTGCTAGTACAGCTATAGGACCTATTATCCAGAATGCTCCATGCCTGGAAAATGTGTCTAATTTGGATCTCTTCACCATAGGTCTGCTAAAACAAAATCATTAAACCCAAAAAGATTGTTTTCTCACCAATGAGGATTAATTATATTTTAGTTGTAATCAAGTACAAGGTACTGTTTTATTAACACAGAGAAAAAGGCTAGATTAAGCCCGAAACGTTGCCTGGTTGCATTACCCAAAAAATTCAACGGTCTTTTCATTTTTGCAACAAAGAGGTGCTGCAGCGGTATTTCTTTTTCTGCTATGAGACCCACTCGGACACGAGGCAGGGCTGTTTATTCAGATGGAGTTGTATTATAGGCTGTAACCACGTATTGTACACTAGGGTATGTTTTACAGTATTTTTAAAGCTCATAAAGTCTACAATAACTACCCAATGTTCTATTTAGAATCAATATAATTTAGTACTACTGTGACTCTAAATCCATTCATCCAACCCCTCAGATCACTGATTTCCCTATTAATGTTCCCAGGCACACAAACCAGCGGGGGAGATGCACTAATCTCCCTGGGTCTCGGACCATTGATACTAGCAGACATGTGTTGTGATTATATTGATTAATCCTAATCATATTCCTTGTCCAATGCCAGATTTAGTCATTACATGCATGTAGCGTCTGGCGTGAGCTATATGCAGACATTAAATAATGTATTTGTGTTCTAGCACAGACACGGCTAGACACATCCACATAAATACCACGTTTCCCTCGTCCAGACACAACTGAGATCTCCGACTCCCTCTGCTCCCTAAACCCAAATCTTTCATAAACTCCCTGGGGTTATTAACACTGAGTGTAATATTTGTAACACCTTGACCTATTGTATGTATTTGTGTATATACACATGTTTGTACAAGATCTAGCTTACTAGATATAAATGCAAGGATTAGCAAATAATGCTGCACTTCATTTTACATTGATATTATGCCTATAATGTATAGTAAATCCCCCACACACACATATAAATTCTGTATATATTACACATACACCACACAAACACACAGGACTGGACTGGGATCAAAATAGGCCCTGGCATTCCTATTACACAGAGGCCCAAACAGCCCCCACCAGCCCACTTAATAGTCACTTTCTATGGCATCTAACAGCAGCCCCTCTGGCATTTGCCAGAACCCACAGATTGCCAGTCCGGGCCTGCACACACATATAGGGATCAGGTTTGGAATCCCTTATCCAGAAACCCATCAGGGTCAGAACTAGGGGTAGGCAGTATCCTGTTCCAGACCTTCGTCCCAGCACCTTGGCCTGGGTCTGAAACCCATTATCCAGAATAGTGGTGTAACTAGATATTACTGGGCCCCACAGCAAGTTATTTTTCAGGCCCCCAAAACGTCAAGAGTCTGACCTGTTTTACCAATATGTTTTGAAATTGTATTTTAATTAGGGCCCCTGTACCTCCTGGGCCCCCTGCAGCTGCAGGGTCTGCTTCCTCTGTTGTTACGCTCCTGATCCAGAAAGCTCTGAATCACAGGACAGCCATCTCCCACAGACTTATTTTAAGAATCCGTATGGGATCCATTATCCGGAAACCCATTGTCCAGAAAGTTCCAAATTATGGAAAGGCTGTCTCCCGTAGACTCCATTTTATCCAAACAATCCAGATTTTTATAAGCTATTTCTTTTGTCTCTGTAATAATAAAACATTGTTCCCATTGGTTTATTCCTATGTATTGAGCTTATCCTTGGGATAGGGCATTGTGTGATGTCATTTATGTACATTTTATTGGTCATTACCCCCCCCCCCTTAAAAGGACTGTGTGGAGGGGAGACCAATAGCCTATGAGTAAGTGCTCACCCTTGGCACGAAATGCGCCAGGCTTAAGTATGTCTTTAATAAAGATTTTCTACTTTTTACATATCTTCTGGGCTCCTCTTTTTCGCGCAACAGGTCTTTCCCAACTTTTTGTTTTTGTTTGACTTTACTAAATTACATGGCTGGAGGCCTTTTTTGGGATATGACTACTGTATATGATTTTTGACCATTTTCACTTGATGCAATGAGAATCCACATGGAACTCTGAATTATTGCTTAAAAAAGTGGAACTACACACCACAGTAAATACCTTGTTCTTGATCCAAACTGAGATATATTTAATCCTTATTGGAAGCAAAACCGGCCTATTGGGTTTATTTAATGTTTACAAGATTTTCTAGTAGAGTTAAGGTATGATAATCCAAATTACGGAAAGATCTGTTATCTGGAAAACCTCAGATCTTCAGCATTCTGGATAACAGGTCTCATACCTGTATTTTTAATTTTTTTTAAATTATTTCATTTTTCTGTCTTATAAACAGTCCCTTTACTTGATGTTAACTAAACTGCATAAGTCCTTATTAGGGGCAAATACAATACTATTGTTTTTATTTAATGTTTAAATGTTTTAATCCAAATTCCAGAAAGATCCCTTATCTGGAAAAGCCTAGATCCCAGGTAATTATATAATTATAGATGATAAAATAGATCCTAAAAAAATATTTATCAAGCTGTGTATACATTTTGAGAAGCAGCTGCTTGAAAATGTGTAAATTGAACCTCCAGCAAAAAAAAAAAAATTGCAATTTATTTATGGTGCATTCTATATATATTTGTTTTCATTTTTTTGTGGGGGGTTTAATTCCAGGTCCCGTAGGCATCTCACTAGCAGGGGTATAGAGATTCTCCTGCCTCGGTACTCATGATTAAATGGCCAGTCAGGGAATTCATAAACCAGGTGCATTGTGCAAATATTTCTGCAGACCGGTAACCCATAGCAACCAGTCAGAATTTGGCTTTCATTAGCATTACTGCAGTTGACCAATTGGAGCTAGTCACTGATTGGTTGCTATGGGTTACTCTGAAGATGTAAAAGGACATGAATTTTTTTGAACTGCCCTCTCAGTTACACAAATCGCCCACCTAACAATCTTACTGATTTTATTTATAATATTATTTTAAAAAAAGTCTCGTTCGCACATCTTATTTTAGATGAGGCTTTACTCGTTTTTACGTTAAATATCATTTTAGTGATGGTGGAACTCAACCAACTCATCAGCTCATTATACTGATCATTTAAGGATTCAGTAACCAGCAAAGCAAAGATACAGCAAGCAGTAAGACAGCTCCTGCCAAGTTTGTAAAAACAAATATGCAAATAAATGAAAAAAAGGCTCATTTATAAACTTCAAACAATGGTGCAATCCACCATTTTTTTACACTTATTACCCTGCCTTCCTCCCAAGAATAAATTGCAGCATTTCTCGCATAGAGACCAAAAGCTGCCACAGCATTTTGCGTTTTTTATTTGTGGTCCCACCAATTTATAATACATTTCAATGGGAGCATTTCCCTGAATTTAAGTAATGTTTTCCCAGATTTTTCATCAAAATTCTGTCCAGTTTTTTTACTCTATGAATGTTATTATTTGTGAAATAAAAAGGTTTAAAATTGTAACCAGATGTATATTTTGCCATGGTTCTGCCTGTAAATGGTCAATTCCAATGAGTCTGCCCCTTATACAGTCCTGCACCAATCACTTATTGCTTTTGGTTGTGTATGTGACAGAGAGACCTTGCACATGCCCCAATAGTGTTCATGAGGAAACTTTGGGCGACTTTGGAAAGCCAAAGCAATTCTAGCGCACATTTCGGGGAGATTAGTCACCCGAAGAAGAGAAGATTTGTTGCTGGGTGACTAATATCCACGGAATCTTACCGTGTGCCACCAGCCTTAGAATAATTTAGAATAATTTAAGGAGCGATATTCTGAGACAATTAGCAATTGGTTTTCATTATTTGTGTTTTTTGAGTTATTTAGCAGCCCTCAAGTTTGCAATGTCAGCAATCTGGTTGCTAGGGTCCAAATTACCCTAGCAACCATGCATTGAACAAGAGACTGTAATATAATTAGGGGTGGGTCTGAATAGAAAGATGAATAACAAAAAGTAGCAATAAAAATAGATTTGCAGCTTTACAGAGCATATGTTTTTTAGATGCGGTTAGTGACCCGCACTTGAAAGCATCAGAAGAAAAGGGCAAATAATTTTAAGAAATTATAAAAAAAATAATGATAGCCAGTTGAAAAGTTGCTTAGAACTGGCCATACTACATACTAAAAGTTATCTTAAAGGGGTGGTTCACCTTTGAGATCATTTTTAGTATGATGTAGAGAGTGAGATTCTGAGACAATTTGCATTGATTATCATTTTGAGTTATTTAGCTTTTTATCCAGCAACTCTTCAATTTGCATTTTAATCAATCCGGTTGCTAGTGTACAAATTAGCCGAGCAACCATGCATTGATTTGAAAAAGAGACTGGAATATGAACAGGAGAGGGTCTAAATAGAAAGATGAGTAATAAAAAGTAGCAATTACAATACATTTGTAGCCTTAAAGAACATTTGTTTTTTTAGAAGGGGTCAGCGACACCCATTTGAAAGCTGCAAAGAGTCAGAAGAAAAAGGCAAATAACTATAAAATAATAAAAAATAAATAATGAAAACCAATCGAAAAGTTGCTTAGAATTGGCCATTCTATAACATACTAACAGTTACCGTTAGAGTCAAGGCACACAGGCAGATTCGGGGAGATTAGTCGCCCGGCGACAAATCTCTTCTTCGGGGCGACTGATCTCCCCAAACTGCCTCCCCGCCGGCTAGAATGTAAATCACCGGCGGGATGGCACTCCGAGTGCCATCCCGCCGGCGAATTACATTTTAGAAAGGCAGTTTTGGGGAGATTAATGTTCCGAAGAAGAGATTTGTCGCCATGCGACTAATCTCCCTGAATCTGCCTATGTGCCCTGATGAACCATCCCTTTAAAAATGAACAACCTTTTTAAAGTAGGAGTAAAGCTGATCCTTTTTTTTTCAGAAAAAGTGGGTACTGTTTCCCCACCTGTACTATGATGGCACCTCTGTCTATCCAAAGGCTATGCAGTTTGTAGACAGCAAATTGATTTAAATGGCTAGAAATAAAAGTGTAATATTCATATGATGTTGTGTAACAGTTATGGTGTAGCCCTGCAGTGTAATGCTGAGCAGTAGGACAGTCTAGTTGTGTGTGTGTGTTTGTAGCTTTTCAGTCTGTGTCTGTTACTAGTGAGAATGTATGTGGTGGTTGAGATGTAGTGTAATTTTAGCCTGTCTCAGCCCCCTCCTCCTCTTCCTCCTCCTCCTCTGTGTGCTAGCAGGAGGGTAGTCTCTGCCTCTGTCTGCCTTTCTCTCTTTCTCTCTCCTGCCTTCATCCCCTCCCCCTTTGTACAGTTCACTGAAATGTATGCTGGGAAGCTGAAATAGACACATAGAGAGGGTTGCAAAAATGGCTGCACCATGAAAAAAAAACCAAAATACATTTGCAATCCGGAGAAAGAAGGGCTTCTAACCGAGTCTGAGCAGATAGTCGGCAGGGGTCAGCGAGAGGAGGGCCCTTAGGAATTGGATTTTGACTTTGTTTTTTTTGTTTGCTTATTTTTTTCTACTGCTGGGAGAGAGGAGACAGAGGAGAGGAAGAGAGAGGAAGAGAGAGGGAAGAGCTGGCAGTGGAGCGGAGAGTGCAAAGGGGACATACAAAATCCACAGAAGAAACAAAAGAAATTAATGGATAGAAATTATCCGACCGCTGGTTTTGGAGATCCACTAGGGGCTGGTTCAGGATGGAGCTACGAAAGGTCGGCAAAGGCAAGGTAAGCCGTGGGGTTTACACTGTATCCGAGTGCGACAATGGGTAGCAAAGTGCTACAAATGGATTGCAGAAGGTCAGCGGTGCGTGCGACTTTGTGCTTCATGTCTTGCACACTGCACAGATTTGGCCCTGGCTCATGGAAGGGGAATAGCTAGGAGACTCTGCTTTGTACCCCTTTACTTTTTTTTATTTTCTATAGTTATTTATTGAGGTGCACCCAGATACCCCCCACATTCCAGGCGCAAACAAGAAGCGCCCTCCCGCATCAAATTCCTTGATGGTTGCAAGAGGAGAGAGGGAGGGAGGGAAGAAAAAAAAAAAAAGAATGAATCCAGCCCTGTCTGTTCCAGGCCTGCAGTCTGCAGCAGGGAGCACGTTGCAAGCTGAAGGGATTTCCTTCCATTTTGCTTTCTTCTTTCAGCTTCTGGGGGAGAAAAGCAAAAGAGCTTGGACTCAAATGTCATTTTTGGGGTGCAGGGAGCTTATTATGTTGATGCCAGTGCAGTGTATTGTGGTGGGAGGAGGATGCACATCATTAGCTCATTAATGTTGCTTTTTATTACTACATTTCTTTTTACAATGGTGGAAGAAGAGGGGAATTGTAGGGTACCTGCTGCTGCTTTCTGCATTCTGGGCAATAACTTAGTGATTTGCACCCGCCAGCTTTGTTTATTTTTGCATATTCAAAGCAAAAGGCCTGGTGCTCAGGGGGTGGAACCAAATGGCCATGCCCCTTTTTTTTAAAAAAAAAAAAAGATTTTAATTCCATTCAGAACACCATGTGCTTTATTTACTTTTTTTACATTCATTATTCTGTATTCATCAGCAGGCTGTCCATCTTGGATCTCCCAGGCAAAAGCTTTTCTCTGGCTGCTGGGGGCTGGTTGGATGCTTTTCTGCAGGAGGGAGAAAGATGGGAGGCAGCAATGTGGGGGGGGGGAAGAGATTGCAGTAGAAGGTTTTAGCAGCAAAAGACAGTGTGTTTATATTCACAAAGTGGATATAAATCCACAGTATCCAGGGTTGCTGTATTTTTATTAATCTAGTTATTTATGGAAGGGGAGGAATTAGATTTAGAAAATGATCAATGAACTGGAAATCTGGGTGAAGAACTCACTTTGCTGCTCATTACCCAACTGCGGGGTTACACGGGCTCTGCCAGGCCTAATCTGCACAGGAGCAATCAACAAGCAGGAAGCACTGAGCTACTGAATATGCACATACTGAACTGCTTGTGGATCTGTGGAATATTAAATGATTGCACAATGTTTCCCTAATGTAATTACTTCTGATTGGGGGTCTTTGACATGTCTTGGGATCTATGCCAACTCCCATTAAGGATTCCGCTAAAATAATGCTGGTTTAACCTTGATTACGGGGTTGTCTATGGTGGAGGTATTTATACAGCAGGTTAATAAACCTCTTATTCACTGCACTTGGCTAAATGGATTTAAACAGCAATTCAGTCCTATAGCATCAATTCCACAGGCGACCCAACAGCTCATGTTGCCAACATTATCCTTTGTTCCATATTAATGGGAGTTGTAGTTTGTGTGTGTATATATATATATATATATATATATATATATATATATATACATATATACAGACAAATACAAGAGGTCCTCTGCACTCAACCCATTATCAATATATTTAAGACAGAGACATTTTGTGCATACTTAAAAATGTCTTACCCTTTAAACAAAACAGGGATTGTTTGTCCATATATTGCAATATATTTAGGGCTCTTACACATGAGCGTTCCGACCTGCGCTCCCCTGCGTTCCGTTTTTTGGCGTTCAGCCGAAGGGGAGCGCAGGAATAGACGCAAGTCATTATTTGAAATGGGGCTGTACTCACTCAGGCGCATGTAGGCGCCGACGCAACATGCTGCATTTTTCCTGCGTTCGGCGCCTACACGCGCCTGAGTGAGTACAGCCCCATTTCAAATAATGACTTGCGTCTATTCCTGCGCTCCCCTGCGGCTGAACGCCAGGGGAGCGCAGGTCGGAACGCTCATGTGTAAGAGCCCTTAAGCTGGCCAACTACATCAAAGTCATCCCATATCTGCCCAATCCTTTGCTCAATTTTCATCTGATTTCATTAAGAATTCTATTACTTCATTATACATTTTACAAAGGGACTAAGTTTTACCTGCAACTTATAATGTCTAATAAAAGGGCTGCCAAGTTTGGGAGTTTTGCTTTGAAAGCAGCTAGTAAGTTGCAGGTAACTCCCAAACTTGGCTGCCCTTTTATTAGGTATATATCTATATATACCCTTGTGCTGCATGGCTAATTAGCAATTTAGATGCATGCAGCAGACTGGGCTGATTTCTGTGCAGCCATGGTACCTACTAGTATGATCTGCATAATGAATAGATAATTAAGGAATTATTTAGAAGCATTCTGTTCATGAACTAACAAACTTAGATACGTGCTGCCCAAAAAGCAGAACAGTCTGCAGCATGCATCATAATTATGCTCTAATTAGTCATGTTGGTTTATAAATATGTTCTGTTTATAATGAGTAAAGTGCCCATGCTACAATGGCTGATTGATTTATAACTCAGACTCTGGAAAGTATTAAATTATAGCAGAACCGTTGTGTGTGTGTGTATGTATATATATATATATATATATATATAAATAATTTTAAAAAGTGTCTGCTCTGTATTACTGTGTGGTCAAAAAAGTAAATTTTTGCAGGTAGGACTAGAAAATATTTATTCACATACCATTTGTGTCCAATGTTTCGGTTCTCTGATAAAGGTTCTAATGAGGACTGAAACATTGGACACAAATGGTATGTGAATAAATATTTCTTTACTTATCTAGAGTGTGCTGGCCCTACCAGCAAAACAAATATTTATTGATGCCATGCAATATTGTTTTTAAAGCCGCTATGCATACTAATGTTGACAACTCACCCTATTAAAGCTATACACAAAAAAATGCAAATGCGAAATTGCCAATTAGCAGCTCATTTATTTGTGTACTGATAGACCTCACAGAAAGCAGTGCAGCCTGCAGCATGCATCCCAATGAACTGCTAATTAGTTCTGTAGGATGCTGATTCAATATTTGTGCCCTAGTGGGGGGGGGGTTGCATAATGTAAGTGGACAAACACATTTGCAGCAGTTAATGCCTATGAGAGGGCTAATATTTGTTGTAATGTAAAATATTTTGTTGTAGGGCAAAAAGGTGACACTGGCTCTGCAGCTAAGGCAATGCGCTCTTGTATGAGCAGTGGTGACTGCATTGTGGAACTGTATAGCTCAGCAGCCAAATAAATCAGGTGTCCCGCTTGTAAACACACAGATGTTGCTGAGCTACAACTTCCAGCAAACCCCCAATAGAGTGTGTGTGGGTGCTGGAAGGCTCCAGTTGGGGCATCTAACACAATGATAAAAATTAACTTATTTAGATCATTATATCATGTGATCATCAGACCCCTCAGAGCTCTAAAGTCAGCCATAGATAGCAACATTTGGAAGTTCCAAACTTGCAAATGAAAAGGAGTGGAAGAGCTGAATGACTTGTCCTTTAATCTGAGTCCGTGACTTTGGTTCTGATAAGAGCGAGGCATCACAGGAAGATCTTGGCTTATCACTAAATTCAACTGTGGCTGCTGCAGAACCTCTTGGGAAATGCTCTGTGTGTCTGCCCTTTCTGGAACAGGTACTTGTGTTTAGATTATGTAGTGGTGTCCATGCTAATAATGTGGCAACCACTGATACCGATGGGAATTAGGTGAAAAAGCACAGGTGCTTTTGCAGGTGGAGTCCCCTACATAGGCTGTCCTCCTCTTCTCTTAGGAGCCATGGGAAGAAATGGGATCTCGTTTGGAGGCGATTTCTAGCTTCCCACAAGGTTCCCCAGGTTGTACAGCTATGCCAATGCCAGGTAAAGCCCTGATGTAATATTATGCCACATCAGTGATAATTTTGTACAGCGCTAACCTATGCTTCCAGTTGTACACCAGCTCTGTCCAAGCTACATATAGGCCTCCTAATTTACTACCCACTGCGACCTGCTCTACTGGTATCTCCTCTTATAAGCCCAGGGCTAAACACTTGTCCCTACAACTCTTGCAAGTGGAGTCTGAACAGGCAGCATAGTAAAAATACTTGGCACACATATGTCATAGGCAGAGCGGAGTATCGGGTTTGGCAGCCTTTCACTTTGTCTTCATAAAAAAAGAACATCTTTATGCTATGCGTAAAGTTAGGCAAGGGATTAATTTGCCCTTTATAATACTGAAACCCTTGAAATGTAAAATACATAAAAACTGTAGGGGGGAATCTGATCCATAGAACCGCACCCATATTGATGAGCAAAATTTTTTACCGAGTTTCACCGCAAAAAATAAAGCCCATAGACTCCAATGGGTGAAAAAAATTGTCGCTTGTAAAAAAAAAAATTGACTCCCATAGACTTTAAAATGCATTTTGCCAAATTTGCCTTTTTGTGAATTTTTACAAATCAAAACGGGTCAGATTCTCCCATCAATACTCATCACACTAAGTTTTTGGGGTGCTGGGCATTAATGGTTCTCACCTGATGTTACCCTCTTTTAATTAATCTGCGGGCCCTGTAGATCACTGCAAACGGTGTAGCCGAGAGCCGCACTCCCAGGGAGATCTTATCCTTGCAGTTATTACAGGGTTTAGTTGATAATCACAGTGGCGTAACTACCGGGGGAGCAGGGGGTGCGATTGAGCCAGGGTCTGCACCGTCTCAGGGCCCCGGGAGCTCGCGCGCCACTGACTCTGGCGGAAATCCGGGCGTACGGAGGGGGGCGGGGGGCCCGGCTGCACGACCCACGCCAGGGCCTGCCCCCCTCTAGTTACGTTACTGGATAATCGTTTTATCTCTTGCCAGGATTTGGCTGCAACCTTCAGCTTACCCAGAGAGGAGACTTCACTGGGCTACAGGCTTCAGTTTTCCTTTCAATGGTATTAAAGGTAAAATGTATCTGGGGCTAATACTGGAGTTTCAGTTGGTAATTTTCTTTCATATAAAGCTCCAAAAATACCATATTTATATCTTGTTTCTTGCCCAAACAGCAATTTACATCCAGGGATTTTCTAATTGGTTTCTCTCCAAGGGACCAGCATGGCAGCTCCCACCTAATCCTGTAGGAAAGGAATAATCAATGCACACAATGCTGTAGCTGCTGCAGGTTGGAAATAGATCATATAACTGTGGAATTTATACTTTGGTCACTGACCAAATGCCCCCCCCCCCGCAAAAGGACCCTAAACACAGCCCTGTCTGATTTCTGATGCTACCAGCTTTTATAGACATAGCCTGCTTATCGGTCTGTTTCCATGCAGGGTTTTAAAATTGACCAACTGCACACAAGTATTTAAACAGTTTATGCACTATATCTTATTACTATGCAAAGAAATGCCTGTCTATGCCATTTAATGATGTTGTACATGACAAGTTTGGCACATTTCTGTACTTTTTTTTTCTTTTTTTTTTTTTCATATGACGTAGTGGCCTCTTATATTCAGCGATGGGAACCAGTGTCGGACTGCAATACCAGGGGCCCACCAAAAAACCTTAGGCTGAGAGTCCACTTTCCAAACGATTATTCCTCCTCACTCAACCTCTTTATTCTCCTAGTCTCTTTTCTCTACATACTATACTCTATTCTTCCATTTAAAGGACCAGTAACATCAATTTTTATAAAAAAAAAAATTGTTAGTATACTACGAAAAAAAACCACCAACACATTTTAAACTTTAAAATCGCAAAGTCTTTATTTACCGAAACTCTGCTTGCGCTCCTCTTCAGAAAAGGTGTCAGGGTGACCATCCATCATGCGGTGCTCGATTTCTCCTCCCTGGCTATCTCCGATAAGGAAGGCAGGGAGGTGAAATCGAGTGCCACACGATGGATTACCCGATCGCCTTTTCTGAAGAGGAGAGCAAGCAGAGTTTCGTTAAGTTATTTCTAAATAAAGACTTTGCGATTTTAAAGTTTAATATTTGTTGGTGGGTTTTTTATTCAATTTTTATTTTTTTTTTGTTACTGGTCTTTTAAGCCTCTTTGTTCCCTTAAAGAAATAGGGAATGACCACGAAATAGGCCAAATGGTTAGAAGCAAGAGGCCCACTGACACCTGGTATCCCAGTGGGCCAGTCCGACACTGATGGGAGCTGTGCTTTATCTATAGCTGGAGGGCCTTTATAATAGCAACATCTCTAAAAGCGTGTGCCTCCGCATTCAGCTGCCCTTACTTTCATTTCCGCCCTCAGCCCAGGGAGTGAGGAAGAAGAAGCGGTGCAGTTTGGGCGGTTCAGCCTAGAGGCGAGGGGGTGAGATTTATTACCATGCCAAACCTGCAGCAGTCGTGTGTGTGTGTGTGTGTGTGTGTTAGTGAGGCCCTTCCTGTTTCCTAGAGGAAGAGGCTTGACTTGTGCGTCCAGATAGACTTTCTATAAGGTCAGGACAGGGCTCAGGGCAGTCAGACTCACCCTGGAGAGGCCACCTGCATCTCACTCTCTCTCCCAGAGCACTCAGCCTAATAATCACCCTTTTAGAAAGATTAGAACAGGATACTAAGTAAAAGCAGTATCCCATTTCTCTCCTACAATGCATACTTCTAATATAGTTCATCAGTGTACTGTGCTGCACTCTGTGGTTCTTAAAGGGCATATAAACCCAATGAAAACATTTTGTCTAATGTCATTCTAAGCAGCTATCCCATATCCAAGCAATGTCGGACTGGCCCACAGGGATACCAGGAAAACTCCCGGTGGGCCCAGGTGTCAGAGGGCCCTCGTCCTGCTAAACATTTGGCCTATTTCATGGCCATTCCTTATTTCTATGAGAACAAAGAGGCTATATAGGTGGAATAATAGATTATAGTATGTAAAGAAAAGAGGCTAGGAGAATAGAGGTTGAGTGAGGAGAGGAAGAAAATAGTGGTGGGCCCCTGGTCTAAGGTTTTTTGGTGGCCCCCTGGTGTCCCAGTCCGACACTGTATCCAAGCGCTGCACCTTTTCCTATGGGTTTCAAGTTGTTTGTAAATGTAATTGCAATTGAAAGCTGTATCTGCTGCCTGTCCCTTGTTCATCTCTGCCCTGCTGACTTATGAAAGGATGTAACAGAAGCAAGATTATCAACAAAGCTGTCTTCGTTAGAACTGCGTTGGCAAAACCAGCAGTGCAGACAGAGATCCATAAATGCTACTTTCAATAGCAATTGCATTTTCTTTAAAAGGGGACAGTTTACCTTTAAGTTAACGTTTAGTATGTTATCGTAGGGCCAATTCTAAGCAACTTTTCAATTGGTCTTCATTTATTTCTTTTATAGATTTTCAATTATTTGCCTTCTTCTGATCTATCCTAGCTTTCAAATGGGGTTCACTGAACCCATCTAAAAAACCAAATGCCCTGTAAAGCTACACATTTATTGTTATGTTATGTATATTGTTATGGCTACATTATATTACTTCTCTTTCTATTCAGGCCAAATTCGAATCCTAATTTTCATATGCAGATTAGGGGTGGGAAGGGGAAAACATTTTTTACTTCCTTGTTATGTGACAAAAAGTCACGCAATTTCCCTCCCGGAATCCTAATTTGTAAATGCAAAATAGGATTCGGATTCCGATCGGCCTGGCAGAAGGATTTGGCCGAATCCTAAATTCGGTGCATCCCTACCTTAAACCCACTGAAAATGTGTAATAAATGGACATGATAGTCCAAGTTGCTTTTAAGTACAATTGTATTTGGGGAGGTTACTTTTCCTTTAAAATTGAATGCTTCATAAAAGAATCCCAATGCTGAAGCTTGAAGGTTATGGTGGAAGTAGTAGTTCACAATCGGAATATTCAGTCTGGGCTATGTAGTAGCTTTCTGCACTGTTCCACACACTGCATTTCCCATGTATCCCTGTTTATTTTTATTAGTATGAATTCCGCAGGGTGTTTACATGAAACATATAGATTGGATACAAATACTGACCAGTATAGGAGGCAAAGAGGACCCTGCTCAATAGAGCTTACAATCTAAAAAGTAGTGAGTTGGCACTGTGTACGGTCCCACCCTGCTTCCCACCCATAAACCAGATTTGCTACATATTAAAGTTGCTTATTTTGCATTGTCTCTTTAAATATGGCACTCCTTATATTAAGAAGGAATCCGTTATGCCCCTTCACTGAACAGGTCACGTCCTTATGAGTTCTCCCGTCTCTGCTGCACTAGAACCCTGGCTTGCTTGCCAACTAGAGAATAAGAGCGCGGTTCCGATTACCAGCTGTTGCCTTCTGATTGGTTCGGAGTGCTGGCAGTCGCATTAAAACCCCTCCAAGCTGTACACAGGCAGAATCCTGAGTAGCCTGTGGCTCAGCACTGACAAATATGCTGGCTCTGCATCCCAAGCAACAATAATACTCTTGTTAGGGGGGGGGGTGCAGGGGGGTGCAGGCAGGTGCAATCACCCCGGGTTCGAAACTCTGCAGTGGGTATTAAGGAAACCCGGTTGCACCCCTGAAACGTTAGAAATTGACAGCAGCTATGGGATACTGTGTATAGAAAGGCAAGGTAGTGGCCAAAATAAGCAATTGTTTGATAGTGTCTATAGTAAGGAAGGAAAACTTTCAGTAAAGGAACAGTAACACCAAAAAAATGTAAGTATTTTAAAGGAATGACCATATAATGTACAGCTGTCCTCCACTAGTAAAACTGGTGTGTTTGCTAGAGAAGCACAACTACAGTTTGTAGCAGTGATCCCCAACCAGTGGCTCGTGAGCAACATGTTTCTCACCAATATTTTGGATGTTGCTCCCAGTGGCCTCAAAGCAGGTGCTTATTTTTTAATTTTTGGTTGTGTAAAAACAAGATCTACTGCTAAACAGAACCTCATGTAGGCTGCCAGTCCACATAGGGGCTACCAAATAGCCAATCACAGCCCATATTTGGCACCCTAGGAATTGTTTTCATGCTTGTGTTGCTCCCCAACTCCCTTTACATTTGAATGTGGCTCACAGGTATAACAGGTTGGGGAGCCCTGGTTTATAGTAACAAGCTTCTGTGTAGCCATGGGGGCAGCCATTCAAGTACAGGATACTCTGTAGATAACAGATACATTTTGAAGAATCCTATGGTATACAACATATTTTATCTGTTATCTGCTGTGTATCCTGTGCCTTTTCTCCTTTTTCAGCTCTGAATGGTTGCCCTCATGGCTACACAGCAGCTTGTTTATATAAACTATAGTACAGTTTCTGAAGCAAATACACCAGTTGTGCAGGGCAACAGTATTTATATTATATTTTCATAACTTTAAAACCCTTTTGGGGGAATGTAATAAAAGTTGGTAGGAAAAAATATTTGCAATGTGAAAATGTATGCCTCTGTGCGAACAAATTTTCCTTTGCGTGAATTTAATATAGCTTTTGCCAACCCGGAAACTGTTTAGCGACCACTTCTGACAGCCGAAGAAGGTTTGCGAATTTTATAGTTTGCGCCAGTGCGCAGTGAATGTAATAAAACTTCTTACTGAAAAAGTTTTGTTTGCTCCAAAAGATTGACACCTTCAAGCACTTCTTAAAAGTGGGCAATGCGCAATGATAATTCGCAAAGTAATAAAGTTTAAAGATGAGTATTACATTGCGAAATGCCAATTTTAATTCTTACTTGTGCAAATTGTTTTGCCCTTTGCGCCTTTTATTACATTCCCCCAAAATGTTTTCGGTGCTACTGTTCCTTTATCTGTGTGCATAGTGAGACAAGACTGTGTAAGGGGAAAGTGTTTGTTATAAAGCAGGATATTCACTAAGACTATAAGGGCTGCTGTTAAACTGCAACTCCCAGCATCCACTGGCAGCCAAAGGTTAGGGGATTCTGGGTGGTGATGGTTAACAACAGTTGGAGCAGCCCGTCCGTGCTCAAGTATGAATGAGCTGGGGAATCCTCTCGGAGGAGAAGTGGAACGCTCCTTGATTTATAAATCTATATATTGACAGGGAAAGCACAGAAGCAAAACATACAGAATTGTCTTTATTACAGGTTACCGATATGTTTCCCATAATTCATTTTTGCTGGGAGGTTACTGACACTGCATTCATCACTGCAAAGGCAAATTTATCACAGCTTGTGAGCGCGAGCGCTGTGCCAGCAGCTTGTTGCCTTCAGAGGCACATACACACACACACATATATATATAATATATATATATATATATATATATATATATATATGTGTGTGTGTGTGTACATATATACATACATATGCATTAAACTGCAAAATCAGATTTCAGCTTCAATAAATGTACTTATAGCAATGCTTCCTGCAGGTTCCTGTGCCTCATGGTTAGCCCTCCAGATGGATAACATGAAAAAGGCAAAGTTTTCCTGCAAATCACCTTAGCCATAGCCATAGGGGAACGATTAATTGACCTGTAAAGAAGAATGCAAGGCAATGGGACATTAAGGGTCAGGCCACACTGGCCATTTTGGGGAAATTTGGTCGCCTATCGACTAATCGCCTCGTTTTTGCAGCGACCAATCTCCCCAAATGCTTTCCCTCACTCTGCGCCGGCTAAAAATGAAAAAACGCCGGCGCTAATCTCATACGGCGATTCATTTTCCAAAGTCGCCCGAAGTTCGACTTTTGGAAAACGAATTGCCGCGTGTGATTAGCGCCCGCTTTTTTCATTTTAGCCGGCGCAGATTGAGGGGAAATGCCCAGTGTGGCCTGACCCTAAATCTTGGCTGGCTGGTTTCTGCTACATTGTTCAGAATCGGCAGTGCAGAGAATGGAAAGGGATAGACTGATACAGGCGTTTTGTCATGGATGTATATTGGGGAGTTACATTTTAAATATCACTTTGGAACAAGCTGGAAAAGTCGTAAAAGTAAAGAATAAAGACCAGCTGCAAAGATGCTGGAAATGTATTTGTTTTTGCTTTATTCAATGCAGGCCTATATGGGATAGTCAGCCATCTAAAAAAACAAATGCTCTGTAAGGCTACACATGTATTGTTATTGCTACTTTCTAATAATACTCTTTCTATTCAGGCCATCTCATGAATGGTTGCTGGGATAACTGGGATCCTAGCAACCCGATTGCTGAAATTGCAAACTGCTGCTGAATAACAAGCTAAATATCTCAAAATAATGCAAAATAAAAACCAATGGCAAGTTTTCTCAGAATATCACTCTCTACATTATAGTAAAAGTTAGGGATTCTGAGAGTTGTAGTTTAATAGCTGGTTTTTAATCTGCAGTCAATGGAAGATTTGTAAGGGCTCTTACACACAGGCGTTTTTTTGTGTGCTCCCCTGAGTTGCGCTTTCTTCTGTTCAGCCGCAGGGGAGCACAGGAGTATACACACTCAAAGAATGCCTAAATGGGCTTATTGTTATTTGCAATGAAGAATTGTCATCTCATCTGTTCTGAGAGCTAAACCATTAGTCGTAGCAATGAACTCAGGGCACAGATAGAAGAATGTAGAACTAATATGTGTCAGGGCCTTTCTATCCTATCAGATGTTGGCCATATGTTGTAATGGTTATCCCTTCTCTGAGCAGACAAGGTCCCAGATCCATGCTTTCCCTGTACCCTTGTAATCAGTCCAGCCTCTCTATTAGCTGGCATGGTTCAGAGCTAGGCCGAGTTCCGTTTCAAGTTATTAGCTCCCTATTGTAGAGTCCTGCACGGAACCAATTTCTAAGACCCGGACCCGAACCCGCAACCCACGTATTTACCAACTTTGATCCGCTACTTGCCCCGGAACTGCCTTATCTGCAACCCGCTGACCACCATCCAACAGGAATTGATGTTGCTGCAAACGGGAAGTGATGTCATCAAAAGTGGGCGGGGACAGAAACAAGTTTTGTAAAATTTTAAAAGGAGTAAAATATAGACAATATAACATTAGATAAGACATTTAGATGAGACTCGCAACCACACCTATAACCCGCAGACCCGGATCTATACCCACACCTACCCTCATTCCGAAGGGTACCCGACCCGCTGCAGGACTCTACCCTATTGGAGGAATGCTGAACTGTTCCTCTGCTTGATGTTCTGCAGAATGGTCTTTGGTGATGAAGGCAAGTCACGCAGTGGAGTGGGCCCGGGTGTCAGATTCTCTGGTGGGCCCTGGGACACCCAGTCTGACACGAAAAAAAGGGTTGGTGCACCTGTCACAATGCAGTGGCTATTAGAATGCCATACACCTACAGTATGGGGCAGATTTATCATAAGTCTAACTGAAAATTTTAATTTCGATTTTTTTTTTTTTTTTTTTATGGCCAAAACTGTCAAATTCGACTAGGGATTTGTTAAAATTTGATTCAAGTGTTTTCCAAAAATTCTACTTTGATTTTTGAGATCTATCATACTATGGCCCATCTAAAACCTGACGAATTGCTGTTTTAGTCAATCTGAGACATCCTGGGATCAATTTGGAGTTGTTTGCAGCCTTCCTGAGGTTTTTTTTTCCGGGGGAAAAAATTCGGTTTGAACTTGATTCGAGTTTTCGAGTCGACCCTATTCACCTGAAAATTCGATTCTTTTGATACATTTCGAGTTCATGGGAAAAATAAAAAAAATTCGACCCTTAATAAATCTGCCCCTACTTGTTTTTCTTAAACTGCATCTGGTGGCTCCCATAGCACATGGATAAAGGGACACAGTTCACCTTTACCATAACTTTTAGCATGTTATAGTAGGACATTCTAAGCAACTTTTTACTTGGTCTTCAATTTTATAGTTTTGAATTATTTCAATTATTCTTCTAGCTTTCAAATGGGGTCACTGACCCCATATAAAAAAAACAAAACAAATGTTCTGTAAGCTACAAATGTATTGTTTTTACTCCTTTTTAATCTTCTTCTTTCTATTCAGGCCTCTCCTATTCATATTCCAGTCTCTTATTCCAATTAGTGCATGGTTGCTAGGATCATTTGGACTCTAATAAAAAATGAAAACCAATTGCAAATTTTCGCATAACATCACTCTGCATCATACTAAAAGTTAATTTAAGGGAGAACAACCCATTAAACAGTGATTTCCTTCTCATACATCAGCTGACTGAGTACTTTTGCCTTTTTTTTGGGGTGGAGGGCTGTCACTGGCAGTTCAAGTTATTTTAAATGTATTGACTTTTATCAGTGAATTGGTCCAGCAACATTAAAGAGAGGTGGAGATCACAGGACCAAGTTGTGCCTTCAGGTCTGTGCTGCTGTACCCAGACTGTTCTGTAGTGTAATGGGAGATGGATCTGTAGTATAGATGGAGAAGGCTTCTGGTTTCAATAAGTGCGACCTGGATATACGTCTTGTGCTTAATGAGAAAGAAAAGGGAAACTTGTCCACGCAAGCAGAATTGAGCACTCTATAAATTAAACTGACCGTATTTATTGTATGAAAAGGGAAGCTTCTGTGTAAATGTGAGTGGGAGGATTCACCATGTTACTGGGAATTGTAAAACTCTTTCCCATGTCGCTGTTATTAGCAGTTTTCCTTCCATTCATTATATTTATACCCCAACCCTGTGAGTAGAGTAAGATTAGCAGAGCAAGTGAAAAACTGGGGGCACGTCTAATGAATGCAGGTTACTGGGCTGCTCTGATTGTTTTCGAGTTGGATACTCTAGAACAGGAGTCCCCAACCTTTTTCCCCCATGAGCCACATTCAATTGTAAAAAGATTTGGGGAGCAACACAAGCACTAAAAATGTTCATGTGAGGTGCCAAAAAAGGGCTGTGATTGGCTATTTGGTAGCCCCTATGTGGAATGGCAGCTACAAGAGACTCTGCTTGGCAGTACATCTGGTTTTTATGCAATCAAAACTTGCTTTTAAGCCAGGAATTGAAATAAAAGCACCTGCTTTGAGGCCACTCGGAGCAAAATCGAAGGGATTGGGGAGCAACATATTGCTCACAAGCTACTGGTTGGGGATCACTACTCTAGAAGCCAGGTCCGGACTGAGAATTAAAATAGGCCCTGGCATTTCAGTTACACAGAGGCCCAATCAGCCCGCATAGAGGCCCAACCAACCTCCACCAGCCCACTAAATACTGACTTTCTATGGGACCTTATAGCGGCCCCTCTGGCATTTGCCAGAACTCACAGATTGCCAGTTGGGCCTGTTAGAAGCTCTCCCAATTATTTTTACTTCATCCAATAACCTCCATGTGCTTGTAAACTGGACTCTAGACAAATGGGATTGAGGGGTGGCTGTGGCCCCTGCTTGCATAGTTAGCAGGGGTCCCCATTAGTCTACCTGTTCACCACCTGTCTGGGCTCCGTGATTAATGGGCCCTGCCAACTTAGTAGAATGGGGCCTTGATTGACATAATGCACCATCTGCCTATGTGTGATCAGCTTTATTAGTTAATAGTAGAATTGCACCGAATCCAGGTTTGTATTCGGCCAGGATTCAGCCATTCTCAGCAGCATTCGGATTCAGCCGAATCCTTAAAATCATGTGACTTTTCATCACAAAACAAGGATGTAAAAAAAAAAAATGTTGCTGCACAGGGTTTAGATTTGGTTCGGTATTCAGCCGAATCTTTTACAAAGGATTCGAGGTTCAGCCAAATCCAAAATAGTGGATTTGGTGCATCCCTAGTTAATAGATGCTGAGACATCCTTTAATAATTGCAGCAAGACCTGCAGCTCTGTGTCAAATCAATGCCTGTATCTCTGCTCCTGACACAAGAACATGAAAAGGTTAAACAGTTGGACCGACTGAAAAGTGCACAACATTGGCAGCTCAACCATTCAGACACATCTCTTGCATTGCCCCAGGCTGGGATCGACTGTTCCACCTGTCTGGAAAGGATTTGTATCCCTTCCTGATGGTAACGCCTTTATAGAAAAGTGTATGTTTTGGAACATAGATTTACTTTTTCCTGCAACAAATTATAAAAACAAAAAACATAACTGGTTCTGACTGTTGAAACAATGTAGCAGGAGTTCTCTCAATCCAATCACAATGCAATTATTTCATTTGCATCTCTGTTCAGTAGACTGTCTCTTTAAGAGACAGATGAGATAACCACCAATTCCATTAAAGCAGTTGCTGTTCAGCCACAGGAAGAGAAGTTACCGCAGTTAAGGTGGAAGCTTCCTTTGGATGTTGTGCAGAAGGGTACATTTACTCGGTTGGCAGTTTATTTACCAGAGAGTGGTTTAGTGGGGGGGGGGGGGGTGGATGTGCACAGCCTTACTCCCCCCTATCCAGGCCTCCTCGTGTGGGAAAGCATAATGAACTAGGCAATCTCTACAAATTCTTGAAAGGCTTCTGTATTACATTTGAAAGCAGACCTTTAAATTGGCATTGGACTTTATAGGGATACTGTCATGGGGAAAAAAAATGTCAAAATGAATCAGTTAATAGTGCCAATCCAGCAGAATTCTGCACTGAAATCCATTTCTCAAAAGAGCAAACAGATTTTTTTATATTCAATTTTGAAATCTGACATGGGGCTAGACATATTGTCAGTTTCCCAGCTGCCCCAAGTCATGTGACTTGTGCTCTGATAAACTTCAATCACTCTTTACTGCTGTACTGCAAGTTGGAGTGATATCACCTCCCCCCCCACCAGCCAAACAAAAGAAAAATGGGAAGGTAACCAGATAACAGCTCCCTAACACAAGATAACAGCTGCCTGGTAGATCTAAGAACAACACTCATTAGTCAAAACCCATGTCCCACTGAGACTCCTTCAGTTACAATGAGAAGGAAAAACAGCAGTCTGCCAGAAAGCATTTCTCTCCTAAAGTGCAGGCACAAGTCACATGACCAGGGGCAGCCGGGAAATTGACAAAATGTTTAGCCCCATGTGTCAGATTTCAAAATTGAATATAAAAAAAATCTGTTTGCTCTTTTGAGAAATGGATTTCAGTGCAGAATTCTGAGTGTGGGTTTAATATATATTGTATATTCCCAGTAAAGGTTATTTGTGACGTGCCTGTTAAAGCAGTAGAATATGGCATAAACAATTGTGGTATATAGTTGGGAAACCCATTTTATTGAGACAAGTATCTGTAAAGTGCCATCTTCTCTTTTGCCATTTTTTTAGATGGCTACACCCCCAAACCTGGTGATGGCCTCTATACATATACACAGGTTGCAAGGGTAAAATTCTATAGGCTCCTCCATGTAATGCAGGGACAGACACTGGCTATGAATCATCCTGACTTCTGGGCACAAGAGATTTCACCCTAAATGATCTGTGATACAGAGAGTAGCACCTCATTTCTGTATACAAGGGGCCGGAGGAGATTTATTGATGGATGGATGGAGCCCCTTCCAAGTGCGGGATGCTCGAATAAAGGGACAAATGCACAGAAAAGCTACAGGGGAAGTGTTGCGGCACTGAAGCTTGTTTCTTTCTGCTTTGCTCTATAATTAGTCTCCCTGGTTATTTATGCGATGCCGCATGCATGGCCAAGCCTGTGTTGTAATCCTTGCTAGGTTGCTTGATAAAAATTCTATTTTTTTAAAGATATATTTGGAAAAGGAAATGAGCAAATGTTTGCTTTTTGCAAATCTGAAGGAAATGTAAATAGTTAAAGTGGGGTCTTAAAGGGGCACTTTAACTTGACAAATCTTTATGATGTTCTAATAGTATAGCAACATTATTAACTTATCATTATTAACTTCCTAATTTTTATTATTTTTACCAGTTTTCTAAATTGCATACCTCCCAACATTTTGGAAATAAAAAGAGGGACAAAGAAGTTGTCGCGCAGCGAAATTTTATTGACCACACACGTTTTTGTGGCCACACCCCCTGTTTGGCTTACAAAATTTGGCTGGTTGTGAAAGTTTGAACATATTTCTGTTTTTTTTTCCAGTTGTTACAGTTTTGCTAATAAAGGTGAATTGCCCTTTAAGCTGTGAGTCTAACTACTCCCAAGGGATCCGTTATCTTATATTGTTACATTTACTCATTTGCTTATCCCGAAATTTTTACAAAAGTATCTTATCTGCAGCTGTGGCTGTTCCGGGCTCTCTGCCAAAAGCAAATTAAGTTAGAAACGTTTCTTTTTCTGGATGTTCAGTGCAGAGAAAATCGGAACTTTCCAGTTCAAACGAGGGACTGCAGGTTGAGCGGTCAAAAGAGGGACTGTCTCTCTGAAAACGGGACAGTTGGGAGGTATGAAGATGTAGGTTTAAAAAAAAAATCAATTGGTTTAATTTTCCTCTGTCATATAAGCATTTGGGAATCAGAGCGGCAACCTTTTAAGCGTGTTAAATTGATATATTCTCAACAGCATCAGAGAAGCCCCAGCATGGGAGGTATCAATATAACACCTATTAGTAGATCTCTGGGAGCACGCTTAGTAATTTTCGGTGATACTACTGGGAAACTCAGTAGGTGAGACATTAAATTCTTGTGAGGAGGATGTCTCCTGTTTATTTTCCCCAAAGAGCTACAGTATAGTGTGAACAAGTGCACAGAACCCTCTCTCTGTAATATGATTCAGTGCTTGGCTTTGCTGTCACTTTCTCTTTTTATCTTTGACCACTAGATGGTACTATTTTGGGGCGGTTCTGGGGAATAAAGGATGGCACCCTATATTTTTTTGGGGGGTGGTGGGACATCCGTCATCTATGAAACGTTATCTCATTTGTTATATAAAAAAGGATTAGGCCATTGTTCAGCTTCCATCAATCAAATGTCGATTTTTGTTTTCTTTAAAGGAAAATTAATCCCTAAGATCAATATAGTGTAAGAATGTTGTGTGAGCCTGCAGCTACAGCAGCCCTGTGGCAATAGATAATGCAGACTAGTCCATATAATATCGTGTGCCCATACAGTTTCCAACTAAATTTCTCTTTTGCATTGCTGGTTTTTAGAGTACAATTTTGTCTGGCGGTGACTTGGAATAATGTGACCCTAGCACTTACTGACCAGGGCTGAGCCTTAAGCTGGCCATAGACGCAAAGAATCGAGGATTTGTACGATTTTCGAACCGTGTGTGGAGAGTCCCGACATTTTTCGTCCGGGGGAGATCGGTCGTTTGGTCGATCGGACAGGTTAGAAAATTTCTGTCGGCTGCCGATAATATCTCTGCGTGTATTGCCGATCGTACGATTTTCAGTGGGAGACTGTCACTAGCTTTGGTTGGACATAGATATCGTATGATTGCTGTCAGGGGCAGAACATTGCTGATCTGACTGGTAAGACTTTGATCTGAATGGTTAGTGGCGGGTCGGGAGATGGGAAAGTCGGATCTTTGCATCTATGGCCAGCTTAAGGAGATGGACTATTCCGTTTTTTAATGGGATTGGAAATGTAGAAACAAGAAAATTGGTAGCGCACTCCAGGGACTTGTATATAATAGAAATCTTTTTATTATTTATGGCATAATAAACAACGTTTCGGCTCCCCTCTAGAGCCTTTCTCAAGATAAAAAGGGTTGAGAAAAGCTTTAGAGGGGAGCCGAAACGTCGATTATTATGCCAAAAATATTAAAAATATTTCTATTATATACAAGTCCCTGGAGTGCGCTTCCAATTTTCTTGTTTCTATTATATACAAGTCCCTGGAGTGTGCGGGATTAGAATGGAGTTAAACAGATAAGGGGAGTAAAGTGGAAAATAAATGAAGGTGAAGGAAGAGGAAATAGAATATTTGGCAGTTGCAGTCAGGGTGGCAGGTGGGTACTTTTGTCTCTTGTTATGCTTAGACATAGCATTACCCTGGTTATACTGAATGGGTTAACTGGACAGCGTAATGTCATTTTAATATTTTAACAGTAGGTTTCTCGGTAAGCCAAGGAAAGTATGAAACAGCCACATAATGCAGTCTTTTACTTAGTGGGTATCAATTCCAATTCTGAATTTTTTCTGATTATTAACAGGGCTGTTTAAGTGGGGGCACAGTGGTACACACGTCTTCCTTGTGGTGCTTGAGTCTTAGGTGCAATTCCAGCCAGGGCAATCTCTGTATAGAGTCTGTATGTTACTATAGAGCCTAGAATGTGTAGATTGCAAACTCGACTAGGTCATGGGACTGATCACATACTCTGTGCCATGTAATATGTCTGTGCTCTATAAATAAAGAATAAATGGCTTTTAGAGTGCAGGACCCCAGGAAGAAAGGCAAGAGTTCACTGGCACGGCTACACTAATGCTTCTGGCCGGAGGTGCTATGATGTTATTGGCTCAGCCCAAATATGGAAGCCGGCTGTGCTGATATGATAAGTAGCCAGACGGGTGTAGAGTCCCAAAGAGGCATCATTTTGCTAAGTCTGCACCATTGAAGTGGAACACTGCTGGATGTTAATTTTAATATGTGTTAGTTTTATTCCAATCTTTTCTGAAATCCAAAGAGGACTTTTCAGTGTGGCCCTTTATTGGCATGACTTGTTGGTTTGTTACAGTTTTGCGTTCTCACGGTGCAACTGGCAAATACGGATCAAGTTAAAGGGATGCTTCACCTTTAAGGTAACTTTTAGTAGGTTATAGAATGGCTAATTCTAAGCAACATCATTATTATTTTTGTTTTAATAGTTTTTTTTATAATTATTTGCTGCCTTCTTCTGACTCTTTCCAGCTTGCAAGTGGAGGTCATTGGGCCCATCTAAAAAAACAAATGCTCTGTGAGGCTCTGTTAATGCTACTTTATAATTACTCCTTATTCTGTTTAGGCCCTTTATTTATATTCCGAATCAATGCATGGGTTGCTAGGGTAATTTGGACACTAACAACCAGATTGCTGAAATTGCAAACTGGACAGCTGCTGAATAAAAAGCTAAATAACAAAAAATTAAAACCAATTGCAAATTGTTTCAGAATATCACTCTCTATACATCATAATAAAAGTTAACTCAAAGGTGAACAACCACTTTAAGTGCCATGCTTGGGGCTGACATGTGAAATGCACAAATTTGTGGAGAGGGCCTGAAAATCTTCCCAAAAAAAAAAAAAAAGCTCCCAAATTTATGCCCCTGACCCCTAGCTTGTGTCTTATTACCATGGGCACTTTAAGTACAGATGGCAGGGTTTTGGTAACTGAGTTGGGCAACAGTGCCCTGTGGCTGAAGCTGATTAGTCACACACAAGAATTCTGTGGTTCCGTTTCAACCAGACACATAGGGGCATCATATTATGCTGTGTAAAAAACACAGGGGTAATACACCACACTTCATCAGGCTTTGCCAAATAAAATTATTGCATAAGATTTTTGTGTAATTTCTTAGAGTGACTTCCTTCGGAAGCAATGAAAAATAACAGCAGCGAATCGTAAAATAACACGCGCCTTGATATATTTGCTGTTTATTTTACACCGCTTTTTACACCGTTTTTTCAGCAAATTTCATTTTACACAGCATAATAAAAATGCCCGATAGACACAGTCACTTGCAATGCATAGTCCCAGATTGATTTCAGATTTGGAAACCAGGAAAAATAAAATTCTTTCACTGTTTGAGGCTGAAATACAGTTTGTTTTTCAGTTCTGATATTTTTTCAGCAATTTTGTTTTCCAGTTCTTTTTCAGCAGTTTGTTGACAAAATCTGCTACTGACAAAATCAAAACCATGACTGTTCCAAGCTCTATACACACACTGACACTGAAGCCCTGCCAGGCTCCCTGGTATGTTGGTGAGGACATGTACATTGCGCAAAGAAACGTCTTTCACTAAACATCTAATTTATTGTCTGTTTGTGTTTATATATTTTTACCATTGGCCAACAGGAGCGTGCAGAATGATTTGCAATTAACAGTCCTGGCTTTTGACCATAGAAGCTTGTGTGTCCAAGTGAATTCTGCATGTACTGGAATAGCCATACGCGAACAAAGGCAATAAATATAATGAATACCTTCAGTTCTGACACCATATAGGCTTTTGGTTTTGCTTTTTTAAGGGGGATGTAAACCCAAAACTAACATGATGTTGCCCAATGAAATAAAATGAAATTCTATGCAGTGAGGATGCATTAAAAATGTTCAGTGATTTTAAGGCTATTAAAAAAAAAATGAGCCACCATTTTGTGATGGTCTCTTTGCTGCCTCAGAGACCCCCTGACCAGAAATACTACAACTCTAACTGTAACAGGAAGAAGTGTGGAAGCAAAAGACACAACTCTGTCTGTTAATTGGCTCATGTGACCTAACATGTATGGTTTGTTGTTATGTTTGTGTGCACAGTGAACCGTACGATCCCAAGGGGCGGCCCTTATTTTTTAAAATGGTAATTTTCTATTTATGATTACCCAATGGCACATACTACTAGAAAAGTATATTATTATGAAAATGGGTTATTTACACGAATCAGGGTTTTACATATGAGCTGTTTTAGGCAATATCTTTTTATAGAGACCTACATTGTTTGGGGGTACAGTTTTCCTTTAATGGAAGCTCTGTCTGTCTGTGCATTTCACTGCTCCACTCCACACTCTGAAAACTGCGGCAGAGGCTCTCCTCCTGCCAAAACCTCCTTTACAATTCTCCATTTCAATAGCAATTACATTCACAAATAACTTTAAAGTCAAACTTCATGCAATGGGGAAGGCACTTGAATAGATTGGATATATCTATAACAGTTTTAGGTCCCGCTCTCGGAGCCACTAGACGTTGACAGTGTCTATATAAATTCATGACACATTTTCAATGATTTGCAAATGTGATTAGACTGCAAAGAAGTATATGTCTGTCCCTTTTTGTTCTCTTCACTGCCGGTTTAGACTAAAGGTGGCCATACACGGGCCGATAAAAGCTGACGACAGACCGAGTCGGCAGCTTATTGGCTCGTGTATGGGGCCCCCGACGGGCTTCCCCCGATTGAGATCTGGCTGACTTTCGATCGGATGGGACTAAAAATCCTGTCGGATCGCGGCTGCATCTGTTCCGTGTATGGCCACCTTAATACAATACAGCAGAACTGTTTTGAAGTATGCAATGTATTGTGGGAACTGGAATCTTGGCTGGAGAAAAGATCTGAGATGCATGTTTCATTAGTTTGAACCAGCAGTGCAGAGAATATGGACGGACTGGCAGATATAGTATTCAATATCAATGACATTTACAAATAATCCCAGAATCCCTGAGGTAAAATGATGTTGGGGTCAAAGTCCAGCCACATCTGGAGAACACAGGTTTTGTAGCCAGGTGAAATAACAAGGCATTTTTAAACCTATTATTTTGCATTTCTTTTATGTCTGTCACTACCCCCCACCCTACCCCTCCTGTCCCACTGTTTCCAGCCTCCGAGTGCATTCTGGGCCCTGGCTATCAGCCTTTTCTGGAGCAAAGGGAACAATACAAAACCCCATTGAGAAGGAAAGGAATTTGATCCCTGGATAATTTAAAGGGGAAGGCCAGTAATGTGCTCTGTGCTCTAATGAGAGAGGCTCAGCCTGCCTATAATCATCAGAATGCAAGGGTTTTGTTTCTGGAAAGCCCCCATGGCATGTGCACAGTTCACTCTCCCAGGCAGAGAAGCCTGTTGGACTGGGCCCTCCCATTTCGCTAAAGGGGAAATACATGGTCCAAAACCAGCAACACTGGGCTTTTATAGTCAGACAGATTGTTCTTTGTGTGCCTCAAACTGGTCTTGGGATTAGAGCAGAATTAAAGGGAAAACACCTTTGTATACAGGCGTCTGCATCAGTTCACTGATTAGGAAATAGTCCAGGATTTGTTGGTATGAGCTACAGATGCCAATTCTATCACCTGCTGCTGGGTGGGGCATGGGAATTACATGGTACTCCAGGTGTTGTTGAACTACAACTCCTAGGATGCAACTGGTAGAAGGATGCGGGCAGCGCCAGGACATGAGCTAGACTACAGAGGCCGGACGCAACTATCTTTGGACAAGGTGGAGCATAAGTGCAGAAAAGGTTTATTGTGGGTTTCCTGCAGACAGTGGGTAGTGGTATGGCATCATTTGCATTAGCCTCATGCCAAAGTATCCGTCTATCCCAGCTCAGAAAGTTGGTGACCTGGATCACCCAGTGTATAATAGAGGGAGGAAAATATAACTGGTTTATTTTTAAAAGCTAAATGAGAAAAAAGGTTAAAAAAAAAGAAAGGAAATAGTAGCAAACAAATTAAGTTTTGTGACGGCGCTGTAGTAAGGTAGCAACTAGAAAATACCTGGGCACTATAAGATATAGGGCAGAATTTGTCTAGGTCTAGTAAACCATAGCAACCGGATTATACTTTAAAGTTGTTTTTTTTAGTACTTTAGCTTTTTATTCAGCTGCTCTGCAGTTTGCAATTTTAGCAATCTGGGTACAAATTTCCCTAGCAACCATGCACTGATTTGAATAAGATACTGGAATATGAATAGAAGAGGACCTGAATAGAAATATGAGTAATAAAAAGTAGCAATAACAATACATTTGTAGCCTTACAGAACATTTTTTTTATTAGATGGGGTCAGTGACCCCATATCAAAGCTGGAAAGAGTCAAAAGAAAAAAGCACCCAAAAAAATTATAAAAAAGACCAGTTTTTAACAACAACCATTTTATAACATACTAAAAGTTAACATGAAGATGAACCCTCTTTAAACAGCTGACAAACAAATGCTTTATACTGGTTGGTTGCTATGGGTTACTAGACCAGCATTGCCTTTTATAAACCATGCTGCTCCGAGTTCAGCCTTCTAACTGCTCTGGGCTAAATAAAGGTTATGATTTGCTGTAGATTATGTACATGTACCCTGAGAAAAAGCTACTGCCCTGCTCCAGATGTGCCTCCAACCTTTTCTTTCCTCTCAGGGACTTGTCTCTGGGCCAGATACCAGTAGAGGCCTTGAGGCGACCCATTAGCCCTGAGCAAGCAGAGAAGATGGATGGATTTGTATAATGAAAATTCCTGTCTGTGCCATATATCTCTTCCCACAAAGCTTTGATTACACATCTGGAATAGGGCAAAGGGGCGCTATATTGCTCTGCAGATATTTGTGTCCCAGATCATTTGTTCTGCTGATTAGCCATGTAGCTAGTCACATACAGGTCACCCATTTTTCTCCTGCTTAATGGAGGAGCTGCCATTAATTTGCTTTGTAGTTGCTCTGCACAGTGGAGAGGTGACTCCAGAAAGACCCCCTTGAGGATCCTATGACTAGTTATATACAGGAACAGTCTATGTTCACATTCGTTCACCGTTATGATAAAAGCAGCATGCGTGTATATATTAAGTACACTGATAACTCCCATGAATTTGGCATCCTATTTAACTGTACTTTAAGTTTCAGCGTGTAGGGCTCTTTGCTCCAGGCTATGAATAAGTATTGTCCCAGACGGCTCAATACAGTTCTCTGGGATTGAATAGGTGCATGCTTCCTCTCGGCGGAAGAAAGACTAAAATCGCAATTGATTCTAATAATCGCAATGTCCCTTTTACATGATATTTCTGCCTGTGATATAACCATCGGAAATTGCACGTGTCATACGAGTGTAGGGGCAGACATGGCTTTCCAGAATCCAACCTGGCATCTAGGGTCTAGTCTATTCCCCATTAGATATAAAAAGTATTAAGTTATATCTAAACCACCGCTTTGTGGATAAAGGTGGCTATACACGGGCCGATAAAAGCTGCCGACAGACCGAGTTAGCAGCTTATTGGCCCATGTGTGGGCCCCTTCGCCCGGCTTCCCCGATCAATATCTGACTGAGATGTTGATTGGGCAGGGCTAAAAATCCAGTCGGATTGCTGACTGCATATGTTCGTTGATGCGGTCCAGCGATCCAACCGCCCGTATGCCATACATTATGATCCAATAGTTGGGCCCTAGGGCTGATCAGCCCGATATCGGCCACCTCAAGGTGGGCATATCGGGAAGAGATCCGCTTGTTTGGCGAAAGTGCCAAATTAATGGATCTCAATGTGTATGGCCACCTTAATATAAGAATGCTAATTGTACTGTAGGGCAACCGGGACATTCCCTGGTATCCCAGCAAGCCAGTCCAATCCTGAATCGGTGAAAGCAAATATGCTTTTATATCAGTTTACGTTACAGTACACCATAATTGTTCCCTGTCTGACCTGTGTCCTTACAATTACACTACAGTTCTCCACTTTGTCTCTGTGGGGATGCTGGGAGTTGTACTTCGTCAACTGAAAGGCTTTTTGTTTGGGAAGTGATGATATAAGGTATATATATTTTGCATTGCTATATCTTCTAATCTGCATTTTTCCTACCTTCATCTGCTGCTCAGTGAACCCTAAATACCTGCAGGGAGCACAGATGAGACTGTAGGATGACTCTGGGCCTGACGTTGCTGCTCGAACGGCTCTATTATATTTGCACTCCATGTAGAACAAGCAGCCCAAACATTAGAGACACACTTTCCTGTTGCCAGAGCACTGGGCTGCTCCCAATTATCCTTCTGACAAAGCGCCGACCGATCCTTAATACACTTTCCCCAAGAACATATGGTTCCAATGCCCAATTATACATATGTGTCTTCCCCCAACAATACGCCTAGTGTTTCCTCCCTGCCCTTCTGTTAGACACATCGATCCTGCTTTAGGGAAAATGGTAGAGGCTTGAGCTGGGAAAGGTCAGCAGATCTCCTGAGCCCACAGCGCTGTGTAAATATGGATTAAATCATTAGGAGAGATGATATCTGACTTCAGCTTCCACGCAGAGCAGCAGCAACATGATAATGCATGAAAGGGAAGCTGATGAAGAAAGGAGTCTGATTCAGGCTTAGTGTGCGTATTATCTACTATATCCTGTTGGATATAGTAGATATCATGGGGGTATAAAAGTATGTTCTGTGCTGACATCTTGAAAGACCAGCCATGTCCATTCAGAAGGACAGGTGAATCCATTTAAAATATTGAACCAGTAATGATTGTAACTGGTCTACTCATACTGGGATGTATTTAATTCTTTCCTAGTGTGGCCTATGAGGCTTGTAGCGCAATATCCTTATTCCCGGGATTTTAGGGAGGCAGCATACTGCCCAACCACACAGACATTTGTTTAAAAACACTGGGGATGCGCTAGAGATACAATCATTTTTTAAATTTTCCCATTGATGATGAAAATTTGCACTAATAAAGGGGAGGGGACAGGGGCGACGAACGGCAGTGGGCCTAGGGGCGCCCTGTATGTAAATCCGGCCCTGACCTTATTGTATAAATAAATAGCCATTGGATACAATTGTTCTCTATGAGCACATCTGCACTTTACCATGTGAGAGAAGAAGAAAATTAGTTTGGAGACTGGCCGATGGTTCAAGGTTTTCTGGTGGGCCAGTCACACCGCTGATTTTGGGCAGAGCATTCCCAGTTCAAATCATTGTGGAACGGTAATGGGTGCTTCTACCTCTGTGGTTCTCCTTGGATTTCTTGAAGGTACATTGGGGTGTTGTTATTCCTTGTCTAAGTATAAAACTCATAAGTTGTAAATTTTAAATTCTAGTGATATACCACACTAGTTGGTGTTGTTTTGGTCACATGACTGTTGAGTTAGACTTGCTTTAGAAGTCACCTTGGAGCCCAGTGTATACTTGTCCACTGGCCTTACTCCCTTCCCACATTCTTATAATTCTTTTTGTAGCTCATGGTAAAATTGAATTTGTGACAGCAAAACCTGCTTGACTACTAGGGGCTGGGGTCCTACTCCTAGGTTCAAGTTTATATGGTTAATTGACTCTTTATAAAACTGACCCTAGTGAGGGTGATAGGGACCTCGGGCTGTAAGATCCACCAGAGCAGGGACTGCTATGAATGATATATAAGCATTGTGATCTACATGTCCCATGTTTCCACTTTATAAATCATTAAAACTATTAATAATAGTACAACCGTGCCTCCTTGTTCGATTTGGATACTAGTGTTGGCTTCAGAAGGTGCAGAGAATTTTGCACCTTTTTGTATTTCCCTGTGTTGAATTATGAATGATAGAGAGGAAGGATACTTCGCACTGCACTGGGCCTGTATATTTACATTAACAACGTGCTCTTATCCCCCCTCCCATTCTAACGCAGAATGTGGCAGACTGTGAATTTCTCCTGATTATGAGAGGTGGCTGTGAGCGGGAAGGATTCCGCACAATAATCCCTGATTATTTCTGTAAATAAGTACGTCTAAAAATAAAAAAGCCTGCAGCAATGTGGGTGAAAGTTGTGGGAGTTGTCAGGATATTGCTTCTCTAACCATGTGCCAGACACTTGCTTACTCACAGCCAGTACTCTTGTGCTTGTGTGTCTTAAATCTGTGCTGAGGGATCAGTCATCAGCAAAGAAACTGATCTAGTGCCAGGAATGGCGACCTGCTGCCCTCCAGATGTTGCTCAGCTACGACCCACCAGAAACCCTGACTGTCTTTGGTCAGTCTTGTATTAATGTGCTTCACCTTTACTATTGGCATTTCATTTGGAAAAACCTAAAATAAAGATATTGGCAGGGGTGTAACTATAGAGGCAGCAGACGCCTCGGCTGCAGGGGGACCCAGGAGGTACAGGGCCCCCATGATGCATATATATATATATATATATATATATATATATATATATATATATATATATATATATTGGGGCCAGGTCCGGACTGAGAATTAAAATAGGCCCTGCCATTTCAGGTACACAGAGGCCCAATCAGCCCACACAGAGGCCCAAACAGCCCCCACCAGCCCATTAAATACTGACTTTCTATGGCATCTTATAGCAGCCCCTCTGGCATTTGCCAGAACCAATAAACTATGGAGAAGCCGCACACCACCCACTCCCAAAGGTTCTTATCCTGGTGCCCAGTGATAGAGGAATCGGCCGCCTCACAACAAGGGTAAGAAGAATTTCACCGGCACACAGGAATTGTAGTAGCAGGGCAAGCCCTTGCAATTTTATTATGCAGTAGTGCAACGTTTCGGGGTCACGCCCCTTTGTCAAACATTTGCCAGAACCCACAGATTGCCAGTCCGGGTCTGATTGGGGCCCAGTAATATCTAGTTCAGGGATCCCCAAACTTTTGAACCCGTAAGCAACATTCAGAAGTAAACGTTGGGGCGCAGCGCAAGCATGAAAAATGTTCTTGGGGTGCCAAATAAGTGCTGTGATTGGCCATTTGGTAGCCCCTATGTGGATTGTCAACCTACATTAAGACTCTGTTTGGCAGTACATCTGGTTTTTATACAACCAAAACTTGCCTCCAAGCCTGGAATTCAAAAATAAGCTCCTGCTTTGAGGCCACTGGAAGAAACATCCAAGGGGTCGGAGAGCAACATACTGTATTGCTCACGCGCTACTGGATGGGGATCACTGATCTAGTTATACCTCTGGATATTGGCTTCTATTTAGCTGGCTGAGGCTGCTGGGAGTTGTGGTGCACGATAGCAGGAGAGCTCCCAGATTTTGCCTCTGTAGATCACTGTTGGTATAGATGATTTTTTTCTTGATATCAGACTCACCGGTCAGGGTATAACTAACAGGGTATGCAGTCAATATCTTTGCTTTCTGAACTAAACCACATTAGAGGGGTTGTTTACCTTTACTTTTAGTATGATATAGAGCATGATTTTCTGAGACAATTTGGGAATTGATTTTTATTTCTTATTATTTGTGCTTTTTGAGTTATTTAGCTTTTTATTCAACAGCTCTCCAGTTTGCAATTTCCGCAATTTGGTTGCTAGGACATACCTCCCAGCTGTCCTGTTTTTCGTGGCACAGTCCCGATTGTAAATTAAATGTTCTGACCAGAAAAAACTTAATTGGATTTTGGAGAGCCCAGGATAGATACTTAGATGCATTTGTTACAATTTAAGATAAGCAGGTCTCTTGGGGAAACTGACTTGCAGGTTAAACAGCAATCCACCTTCATTAACAAAACTGTAATAAAAATCGCAGAAATGTGTTCAAACTTAAATTACCTGCGAAATTTTGTAAAATGGACATGGTAATTAGGGGGTTTGGTTACACAATGGGTGTGGTCGAAAAATTCTGTATGCAATCATGTTCTTTTTTGTCAGGGCTGGATATATAAACTGTCTGCCCATAGGCCACCTGACCCGTTACACTCGCACCTGACCTGCTCCCCCTCCCCCATACCCAACCCACTCCACTCGCACCCACTGCTAACCTCCCTCACCTTGATTTGCCAGCACTGGGCAGGCGGGAGATTCAAACAAGTGTCAAAATCTCCCACCCAGTCCCCAGTTCAGATGCGGGCGGCATGTTACCCCCAGCTCTCTGCCGCCCTAGACCCAGGCCTTTTTGGCCTGCCCACAAATCCAGGCCTCAAGGGCGTAACTACAGAAGAAGCAGACCCTGCAGCTGCAGGTGGTTCCAGGAGGTATAGGGACCCCATGAGGCCCTAATTCATATATAGTTTCAATAAATATTGGTAAATCAAGTCAACCTGTAAGCAATTCTGAGACATGAAAAATAATTTGCTGTGGGGGCCAGTAATATCTAGTTAAAGGAATTGTTCAGGGTAAAAATAAAAAAACTGGGTAAATAGATAAAAAAAAGTTTCTAATATAGTTAGTTAGCCAAAAATGTCACATATAAAGGCTGGAGTGACTGGATGTGTAACATAATAGCCAGAACACTACTTCCTGCTTTTCAGCTCTCTTGGTTTCCACTGATTGGTTACCAGGCAGTAACCAATCAGTTACTTGAAGGGGGGCCACATGGGTCATAACTGTTGCTTTTGAATCTGAGCTGAATGCTGAGGATCAATTGCAAACTTGCTGAACAGTTATGTCCCATGTGCCCCCCCCCCTTCAAGTCACTGACTAACTGAGAGTTATAGAGCTGAAAAGCAGGAAGTAGTATTCTGGCTATTATGTTACACATTCAGTCACTCCAGCCTTTATACATTACATGTTTGGCTAACTAACTATATTAGAAACATTGTTTATTTTGCACAGCCTGTCTATTTACCCAGTTTTTTTTTGTACACACAACTGTTCCTTTAAGTAACTGCCAGGCCTGTTTATTGTATAATAATGTTGCCCCCCTGCAGTACCTGCTTTATACAGCTCTTCAGGTTTGCAGTGAGAAGGTCAGAGTTAAATCTCAGAGATGAGTGATTCAGGATCCCTTGACTTGTTCTCTCTGTATTTACTCTGCAGGGAGAACATGACTTATAGCAGGCAAGACTCCCTGTGTTTGTTTTGTATAAATCATTCACCTGTAGGCTGTCCGCTCCGTTCCCCAGTGATGCCAGAGTAAGTGATGGAGTTGCCTTCAGGTGAATGATTTATATAAAACAAACACTGAGACTCTTGCCTTCTCTTAGTTATGTTCTCCCTGCAGGTAAATACAGAGAGAGGGTTGCTTGAGAGTTTTTGTGTGTGTGTAAAGGTCTGTCTGACACCACTCCATGAGTGTGGATGCAACATTTGTCCCCCACTGAGCAATGATTTTTTCTGCTGGCTGCAGTGGAGGACAAATGGCCCCCATGTACCAATAGCCTTCACATTTTTGCAGTTAATGGTGATTACTCACTTCCTTAATATTGGTATTAGTCACCCGATTATCAGGTAAGGGGGGTAAAGGGATTGTATACCTTCCAAACACTTTTTTCAGTTCAACTGTTTTCTGATTGTTCGCCAGATTGTTCTTTCTATTTTTTCTGTGAGCAACTATTGTATCCATTCTAACAGCTGCCTTTAAAGGGGTTCTAACTGTTAGTATGATGTAGAGGGTGATAGTCTGAGACAATTTGCACTCGATTTGAATTTTTTATAATTTGTGGCTCTCCAGTTTGCAATTTCAGCATTCTGGTTGCTAGGGTCCAAATTACCCTAGCAACTATGCATTGATTTGCACAAGAGATTGGAATATGAATAGGAAAAGGCCTGAACAGATTGATGATTAATAAAAAGTAGCAATAACAATTCATTTTGTAGCCTTGCAGAGCATTTGTTTTTAGATGAGGTCAGTGACCCCATTTGAAAGCTGGAAAGAGTTGGAAGGAGGCAAATCATTCAAAAACTATATAAAAAAAAAAAAAGAAATAATGAAAACCAATTAAAATGTTGCTTTGATTCAAATACTTCCTCAAGAGCGTGCAATATGACACTATTTGACCACCTAACCCCTCTGAAGGAGTTATGATTTATACAACTGTGGGAAAAAGATTTACGAATATGCATGGAAGAGGACTAATGGTCCGATATTGTCAAAGACAATAGACACTGCTCAATCAGTGTAACAATTCAAGAAACATCCCAGAAAGTTTTACACCAGTGGTACATGGTACCCTTAAAACTAGCAAAATGGTATCCCACATGCTCTCCTTTATGCTTTACGAACTGTGACCAACATGGATCGTTTATGCACATCTGGTGGGAATGCCCTAAGGCAGTCCGATTCTGGATTCGTATCTACACATTAATCTCAAGCGTAACAGGGTACAGAGAATCTGAATAGGGGAAAAATCTTGCGTGCATGGAGCTGCTGTCCTATTTTCTGAAGCTGGCAGCACGCTGAAAGCAGGGGGGCCCGTGATAACTGGTGGCCCTGTCCCATGACCATGTTATGAGGTTGGGTGTCAGAGTGCAGATGGTGGTTGAATGGCAATCAGGGCCGGAACTAGGGGTAGGCAGAGTAGCCACGTGCCTAGGGTGCAAAGGTGGAGGGGCGTCAGGCACCTACTTACTCCTACCCCTAGTCCGGTCCCTTCTCTGGCGACCGCCCACTTGTCATCTATTTGCGATAGCACATATTCGCGCATGCGCACAATCGTCTTTTTGCGTATGCGCACAATTGCCTATTTGCACACTCGCGAGCATCTAGCTGGCGCGCATGTGTGCACCCAGACGGCACAGCAACCGGCCAGGCTGCCTAGGGCACCTGCCCGGCTTGGCCCGGCTCTGATGGCAATTGTGGCTTATAAAGCAGGGCTGAAGGGAGAGCTCAATAGATTTTTTCCATGTCTTTCCTCTTGTCCCATTGTATTATTTGCTTTCTGTTCTTTTCTTTCATTATCTTTTACCCAGTAGCGATCATAGAGGGTGGCGGGCCCTGGTGCGTGACGCGCAGCCGGCCCCCGCCCCCCTCCATATGGCCGCATTTGGCCGCATTTTCAGCGGCAAATGGACTGCCGGGGGGCCCTGGCACGCTCGCACCCCCTGCTCCCCTGGTAGTTCCGCCACTGCTTTTACCTTCATTTTCTTCTGCTTTAGCTTTTTTCCTTGTATTCCTATTTGAATAAAGTAATTCATTTAGAATCAGACTCAAGGTGACATCAATGATATTTTATCTTAAAGCCATGCTGTTATCATACTCAGTTGTGTTTTTTTTGTGCTTGAAATCAGTATGTGATGTATAGCAGTACTTTATGACTGCTGTGCAAGATATGGACGTAGAACAGTGGTCTCACTAGACCCCTGGAATATCACTTTAAAGGCCTTGTTCATAGGGTTGCCACCTTTTAAAAAAAAAATACCGGCCATGGTGGGAGGCGGATAAGAAAGGGGTGGGGTGTGACACAAAAGGGGCGGAGCCGACGAGGGGCACTGCAAAGGGGGCGGGCCACGGGGGAGTAGTGTCATAAAATGGGCGGAGCCATGGGGAGTAGCACCACAAAAGGGGCGGGCCACCACCCGAAGCCGACGAAAATGTAAGTTTTCATCGGCGGGCAGGGGATTTTGTAAATGGTATTACAAATTACCGGCAGCTACATTGCTGGTAAATTTGTAATACCAGCCCTGGCAGGTGTCTTACCGGCTAGGCTGGTAAAATACCGGCCGGGTGGCAACCCTACTTGTTCACCTTTAAAGGGATCCTGACTTCGGAAAACGTTTTTTTCAAAACGCATCAGTTAATAGTGCTACTCCAGCAGAATTCTGCACTGAAATCCATTTCTTTTCCCAAGGAACCTGTTATCTTATATTGTTCGTTACTTATTTGCTTATCTAGATTGCTTATCTAGATACATTTGAGTTGATACAAATGTATCTTATCTTCTGTTGTGGCAGTTCTGGGATCTTCGTCAAAAGCCAATTAAAGGGATCCTGTCATCAGAAAACATGTTTTTTTCAAAACACATCAGTTAATAGTGCTACTCCAGAAGAATTCTGCACTGAAATCCATTTCTCAAAACAGCAAACAGATTTTTTTATATTCAATTTTGAAATCTGACATGGGGCTAGACATTTTGTCAATTTCCCAGCTGCCCCGGTCATGTGACTTGTGCCTGCACTTTAGGAGAGAAATGCTTTCTGGCAGGCTGCTGTTTTTCCTTCTCAATGTAACTGAATGTGTCTCAGTGAGACATGGGTTTTTACTATTGAGTGTTGTTCTTAGATCTATCAGGCAGCTGTTATCTTGTGTTAGGGAGCTGCTATCTGGTTACCTTCCCATTGTTCTTTTGTTTGGCTGCTGGGGGGAAAAAGGGAGTGGGTGATATCACTCGAACTTGCAGTACAGCAGTAAATAGTGATTGAAGTTTATCAGAGCACAAGTCACATGACTTGGGGTAGCTAGGAAATTGACAATATGTCTAGCCCCATGTCAGATTTCAAAATTGAATATAAAAAAATCTGTTTGCTCTTTTGAGAAATGAATTTCAGTGCAGAATTCTGCTGGAGCAGCACTATTAACCGATTTATTTTTCCCATGACAGTATCCCTTTAAATTAACTTAGTATAATGTAGAGAGTGATAATCCGAGACAATTTGCAATTGGTTTTCATTTTTAATTATTTGTGGTATTTTAGTTATTTAGTTTTTTTTTATTCAGCTGCTCTCTAGTTTGCAGTTTCAGCAATCTGGTTGCTAGGGTCCAAATTACTCTAGCAACCATGCACTGATTTCAATAGGAGACTGTAATATGAATAGCATGAGGGCCTGAACAGAAAGCCAAGTAATAGAAAGCGGCAAGAACAATACATTTGTAGTCTTACAGAGTATTTGTTTTTAGATGGGGGTCAGTGACCCCCATTTGAAAGTTGGAAAGAGTCAGAAGAAGGCGGCAAATCTCTTTAACAAGACTGTCAGGGCTTATTTTCTTGTGCCCAGCTGCTAACTGCCATTGAAAGCATGTGATCTTGTTTAATTGCACCCCCCAGGCAACAACCACTTTCTCTACATGGGAATAACATTGCAAAAATAGTTGTCTGAGAAAACTCTGCTTCACACAGAGCTGCCTGGAGATCTCCTCTCCAGCTGACAACAAAGTGCCCGAAAATGCCTTTGCACGGGGGGGGGGGGGGGGTTAATGGAAGTTGACACATGTAAAACATATTATTTGACGGCAGAGTGAGCTTGGTTGTTTATTATAAGGGAGTCAATAACACCTACTGTAATATTCTCTCGCTAATTACCATAGTGCAAGTTGCACCTCCTGATAAATGTGTTCATAATTGGATTTCTATGATAAATATATTGATAATTGGACTTGTGATTCCTCACCAGGCGACAGAGAATGGGCCTCCCTGTATTTATCTCAGTTTCAGTCAATAATTGGAATTCTCTCCTAGCAACTTCCTTTGTTTGATGCTTTTATTGCTTTAACCACTTAGGAACCAAACAGCAGGGAATGGAACTGGTGCACTGAATTGACCTTGGCCTCATCAAAGTTTTTGAGAAAAATTTTCTTATTTATTGGCTTTTATTTATATAGTGCCGCGGCATTTATGAAGATCTTAACAGAGGTTATACATTATTCACAGACTAGGGTTAGTTTTATCAGGAGCCAATTACCCTGTCTGTATGTTTAAAAGGGACGCGGATAGAACACTCACGCAAGCACAGGGAGACCGCACACACGCCTTGCAGAATGCCCAGGTTGGTTTCAAACCTATGACCCCAGTACCTTGAGCCTGCCTTGCAATGCTGGGGTCCTAAGTTCAATTCTGTCTGGGGCTCTATTTGTGTACAGTTTGTATATACTCCCTGTTTTTGCATGGGTTTCCTTCAGATGCTCTGCTTTCCAAATCAATACAGGCAGGATAAAACTACCGATAGTGTGTGTCTGTTCTGTTTTCCATTCACTTGGATGACAAACCCCCCCCCAGAGGAAAATCACTTGGGAATATATGGCCACGTTTAGGGCAGAGACACACGCTCCGATTCGGGGAGATTTAGACGCCCTACGATAAATCTCCTCTTCTTCGGGACCAGGGCCTGATTTGCATAGAGGGTGCCCCTAGGCCTGCTGTCATTCGTCACCCCTGTCCCCTCCCCTTTCATCACACACATTTTCGGTGCAGTGGGGATTGGCGCATGGGAAGTTTAAAAAATGATTGTATCTGCTGCACATCCCCAATGTTTTTGAACCAATGTGGATGTGGTTGGGCAGAATGCCGCCCCCTAAAATCCTGCCACCCTAGGCCAGGGCCTGTTCGGGGCGACTTGAACTGAACTGCCTCCCACTGGCTGGAATGTAAATTGCTGGCGGGATGGATCTGACCAATTCGTTTTCCAAAGTCATCCGAAGTTTCCTCGTGAGGCAACTTCGGGCGACTTCACAAAACGAAGCTCACCAATTGCCATCCTGCTGGCGATTTACATTCTAGCTGGCTAGAGGCAGTTAGGGGAAATAAGTCGGCGGGCAACTAATCTCCCCGAATCTGAGCGTGTGTCTCTGCCCTTAAGATGCAACCTTTTGCACCAGCAGATGTTAAAATACAGTGCTTAGTGTTGTAATTGAGCAGCAGCTCCTGGGCTACAGATTCCCAACCCCTGATTTAATTAAAGGAATAGGAACTTGGAAGTGTATGGAGCGTTCATATTTTGCCTCCCTATATACTGTAGACCAGGGGAGCCCTAAAGGTAGATGGGGATCTACCAGTAGACCTTGAGTTGGTGATCAGTAGATCTCAAGACACTGTCCACAAGCAGCTTGTCTAAATCACCCTCCTATTTTATGCCGTTCATTCAGATATTAATTGAAATAGTTGTTTGTTAAAATATACTGTAAATGCTCTCATGAATACATATAATATTTAATATTTTCCATGGAACAGAATGCTAACAATGCTTTTATGGATGTAGATCATAATGGGACATCGTCACTAAAAGTAGACCTTGCAATAGTAAAGTATGCAAGGTCTCATGCTGTAGACATTCTATTTGGTGTAGAAGATAAAAGTATCTGTCCTGTTTTCCCTGGAGTAATTCATTCATTCATAGTTTCTCTGAGGCAACAATATCAGCCACAAAGAACAGACACCATAATTACCGCCATCGTTCCCAAGTCTGCATTGTTTCAGTTGGCTGTTGGGTTTCTCCCTTCGGTAATCCTTTGTATGTAGCCCTTTTGTATTGTACAGCAGAACATAGTGCCATTATATCTGAGAATGGTGTGGGCTGTCTCTGCCAGCCTTTCCTGTTACAGGCTGGATACACTTGGGAGAAAACAAGGTCACCTGTAATTCTTTTATGAACCCATAGTTCTGAACCCACTTTAAAGGGTTACACTTGTATTCAAGGTCCTGGATCCACTTTAAAGGGTTAAACGTGCCTTCAAGGTTTTGTCTGTAGTTTAAAAGTTGAAAGCGGTGTTAGCTGTCTGGGTCTGACTCTTGCAATAATGTAACAGGAGTCCGGTCTGTTGTTTCCAGAGTCAGAACCAGCAGTGCAGAGTCCACGGAGAGACTATTGCAATTACAAACCGCATTAAAAACATTGGCAGGTTTCAAATGAACATGTTTTGGAAAGTTGCTTAGAATGACATCATTTCGGTTGGGCATCCTGTTTAATATGGAAATAGTAGTGGGTCGAAGAGGAAACCCAATTTACCTGCTCTGGGTTCTGAAATAGAAATATAGGCATCGCTGTCTTCTATTGGTAGATACAGAGGTGTGTCAGTCTGATAGTAATCACATTGTCACATATCATGAATGCCCATCCCCTGAACCCTTATCACAAGAAACACAGCGAGGAGTGAGAGCTGTGATAGAGAGTGGAGCTATAATTAAACAGATGGAGCAGGTGATTGGTATAAATCTATGAGGGAAATCGGAATGAAGATGCAGTGTCTGTGCTATCAGGGACCCGGTGACGTTCCCTTTGGTTATATAAATATATATATATATATATATATATATATATATATATATATATATATATAAATCCCTCTTTTTTTTTTTTCTTGCTACATTTATTTCTGGCTTTTGCCTTTGTAGCGTGGCAGACAGACGGCTGAGTCCCAGCACAGCAGCGATCTCCCTAGAATACATTACACTAGCCCCAGGGAGATGTTATGTGCTCGTTATCAAATTAAATCTGCTTCAGCAATGCTCGTGTATATACACTGCGTAACGTAGAATTTCATGGGAAGAGCCGCGTCTCGCCCAAACACATGGAAATGAAATAATGATTCTTCTGCTATGTGAGAATTTATCTTTATTTTCTACCAGTTTATTCTTAAAGGAAAAATCTTAAAGGGGAACTATCATAGTATTAATATCTCACCAGTAAAACCTATAATACAGGTTTATTTATTTCTTATGGCAGACCCATAATGCTTAGTTAATCCGCTGTCCACTTGGGTCCCTAAACATGCACATGACCTACCCAAACTCTGCCCAACCTCCAACAAGCCCAGTCAAGTTTACAGTCTGCTATTGAGAATGTTGCATATTTCAGGGCAAAGTTTGCCACCTTCTCAGCAGAAATGAAAAAAAATTGCCAATGAGCAGTCCACTAACCTCGGACATGCGAGTAAAATCGCTTAAAAAATGGATGAACACATTAACCCCAGACATATCCATAAGATCAATGCAGAAATAGCCAGTGAGCACTCCATTAACCCCAGACATGCCTGTATAATCACTACAGAAGTTGGATAACCTGCATAACGATATGGCTATATCGGGGGTAATTCGAACAATCGAATTACGATACGCCAAGGGGCTCCGACAGGTCTGTTGGTTAAAAATCAAACGTTCGCGATCCATATCGTGGCCAGATATCGATTGGGAAGACCCGTCGGAAGCCCCCATACACGGACAGATAAGCTGTCAAATTGGTCCAAACGACCGATATCGGCAGCTTTATCTGCCAGTGTATGGCCACCTTTAGGCAGTCCAAGGGCAGCAGATTGCTAAACAGCAATTAATACTCGGATGCTATACAAAGGGGAAATACAGATTGTTATGTTGACACCAATAATTGACCCTGTCCATGACTTGCCCAACAGATAAGGACCATCAGGTAAGGACCACATCAAGCAATTCATGTGGGTGCACTCATTTTGCATATAGGTGCATTATAATTCCATCGCTCATCTGGGGGCCTAATGATTGGATCAGTTGCAGCATGGGGGGGCCAAATCACAGATAGGTGTATGGCTAGTTTAAAGGAGAAGGAAAGCTACGGAGGCATTTTATTGCCAATAGATTAGCTGCAATAGTGCAAGCTAGAATGCTATATTTATTCTGTAGAATGTTTTACCATACCTGAGTAAAAAGCTCTAGAAACTCTCTGTTTGTTTAGGATAGAAGCTGCAGTATTAACATGGTGTGACATCACTTCCTGCCTGAGTCTCTCCCTGCTCTGGGCTCAGATTACAGTAGAGAAGGGAGGGGGGGGGGGAAAAGGAGCAAACTGAGCATGCTCTTGCCCAGGGCAATGAAGTTTAAGCTGAAGGCAGGAAGTCTGATACAGAAACCCATATGTACACTATAGAAGGAAAGAAATGCAGTGTTTCTTTTGACAGGGGACTCAGAGCATTTTTTATTATTTGTGTTTTTTGCGTTATTTAGCTTTTTATTCAGCAGCTCTCCAGTTTGCAGTTTTAGCAATCTAGGGTCCAAATAACCCTACCATGAATTGATTTGAATAAGAGACGGGAATATGAATAGGAGTGAATAGAAAGATGAGTAATAAAAAGTAGCAATTACATATGTGGAGCCTTACAACGCATTTGTTTTTAGATGGGGTCAGTGAAGCCCATTTGAAACCTGGAAACCGTCTGAAGAGAAAAACGAAAAAACTGAGGGAAGTAGAGAGGCAATTCATTCAGAAACTGTAAAAAAAAAAAAAAAAAAAACAATTAAAGGGGACCTGTCGCCCAAAAAAATTATTCACAATCCTATTTTATCACATCAGTCAAGCAAAATTAACTTTAATTACACTATATGAATTATTTGAATCTTGTTTCCTTCAGTCTGGGAACTCATAATTATTGCAAGTGGGCAGGAGCCATTTTGTGGACACTGTTATTAAGACAAGCTTTACATCAGCTCAGAATGGGGGACCTGATGTCCATCCCCATTGCCCTTGCTACACTATTAAATGTTGAAGAGAACGGGGGGGGGGAATGTGGGGACAGCAGCAATTTCTAGGAAGTGCTGAATGGAAAGTGAAAGTAATTGTTTGCCCCGTCTCTATGACCGGGGCAGACAATATTTGATTGACAGCTGAGATGTTTAAATGAGCTTACAACAGCTATGAATGTTTTAATAAAAAATAGAAATTTAATTTCATGTTTAATTTGAAAAGGACTTTTATCATACAGCTTTTTATGTCTGGGTGACAGGTCCACTTTAAGCCAATTAAAATTGCTTAGAATTGGCCATAATAAAAGTGAACCACCCCTTTAATGGGCATGTTTTACAGACAGATGGTTTCTCGTCTGTTTAGTTTGCACTGTGTTTGGACAGTTGAATGGAAGGCCGATGCTTATAGTATTGATTTTAGATGCCACTGCATGATACCGATTACCCACGCCTGGCACAATAAAAAGTACAAAATATTTATACCCTTGTAAGATTCCTATTGATACTGCACTCCCCAGTTTAGGTATGGGAGTGGACCAAATCCCAGCATCAGTGGTGGGTCAATATGTGGTCAGACAACATTGCCCCCTATTCCTGTGTATGGGGAATCACATGACAACACTTGTTCAAATTCTCTGCAAGTTCCCATGGAAATTACACAAAACCCCCAGATTCTTCCATCCCATTGTTAGAAGGTTTGTGCCCATTTCAGTTCTCCCTACAGGCTCATAGCTTGCTATTAATTTAGTAAGGGAAAATGATACCTACACAGGATCTGCTACAATTACTGCGCCTCCGTAAATAAATCTCTCCCAACAGTGCCCAAGCCATCAGTACCAATTAAAAGCTGTGAGAGGTGTTTTTTCATGCCAGGTTGGGATTATTGGGATTATAGAGAGTGCCAGTAATATCCCTTAGGTGCAGGAAACCCTACCTGAGCTGCTGGGCCCAAGTGCCCTCTTACACTGCTACTGGGCTTGTTAGTATGCACACAGGAGAAGAGACAACTTGTAAGTGTATAATTACACCATGGCACTCCTTACACTGGGTGATCCTTTTATACTTTCAAAGCTTGGCAAGCCGGCTGACATGACACCACCCGCTCGTTCCTAGATATAGGGGGGACCCATTGCTTTCGTAAATGGGGGCTCCCTTTTCGTGGCTTTTAATTTCCAACCAAACGCACCGTTTTCTGGAGGCATCAGGGCTTTGGTAAGTTACTGTATCTGTAACGCAAGCATCCACTTTTATTATGATTGGCATTTGCAGTCCACAATGTGATGCGCTAGCTCTAAACTGTCATTTGTTTTCATTTAAAGGCTCTCTGAGTAATGGTACATGGGGCATTTTGGGGACAGGGACATGTCCATGCATATGCGGGAAGCGATTGGTGAATGGGGCACGGATTTGGTTTAACTGGGAACACAATTGTGGGGGGTAGTAAACTGGTTCCAGGCGTGTCAACTAGTTGCTTCCAAGTTGTTCATACCGACCCCAGATTGTATTACCTGCTAGGCCATTGATGCTCCTGCTGGGTGGTAACACTATTCTTATTAAGTGGTTGGGGGTAATATATTTATTACAGTGGCTGCTGAACGCCTACTAGAGATTCCATATTCATTGTTCTATGTGGTGGATCTGTGTTTTTGCAGTAACATTTCTATTTACATCATGTAATTACAGTAATATTACTACAGCACTGGTTTTAGATTTAGGTTGATGGCATACACCTTGTATGCTCAGGTTTTAAAGGGAAGATACGCCATTAGCATACCTCTGAACTGTCCCCCTTCTAGAGAGGGACAGTCCCTCTTTTGACAGCTCAACCTGCAGTCCCTCATTTGTTTCTTTTTCTGGCTGTTCAGTGCAGAGAAAAACTGGACTTTCCAGTACAAAGTTTCTAACTTAATTGGCTTTTGGCAGAGATCCCAGAACTGCCACAACAGAAGATAAGATACATTTGTATCAACTCAAATGTATCTAGATAAGCAATCTAGATAAACAAATAAGTAACGAACAATATAAGATAACAGGTTCCTTGGGAAAAGTTACACAGCTTAAAGGGCAAATTGCCTTCATTAGCAAAACTGTAATAACTAGAAAAAAAAAACACAGAAATATGTTCAAACTTTTATAACCTGCAAAATGTTGTAAAATAAACATGGAAAATAGGGGGTGTGGCCAAAAACGTGCGTGGTCAAAAATGCCGCCACGCTGCGTGTGGCAACTTTTTTTTGTCCCTCTTTATTTCCAAAATGTTGGGAGGTATGCATGAGCATTGGCAATGGGCACATCTGGAGTGCTGGCTGTTTGTAGTAACCAACTGAATTCTTTAAATATTAGTTGAACATGTACTACTTATTTTTGAGCCCCTGATTAGAAAATAAAGATTGTTCTGGGGACCTACATCCATGATGACCATTAAAAGGAACTAGAATGCGGACAAGTAGTGAGATCACAAAAAGCATAAGGATCTTACTTGCAGGTTATTATGACTCTGCAGGGGCTTTAGATCTACATAGGAGAATAGATAAACCCTAATAATAATATGGTATGTTGCCTTTAATCCTAGGCTAATGATTTGCTAATTCCCTTAGGTTCCAAATCTCCTGATCCTTTCAGTGGTTTTGGTCACTTTTACTTACTAATCTGCCCGATAATAAGTTCTGGATCCCTTGTGGTAGTACCCCATGCACACAGGAAAGTATATATTTAAGATTTAAGCGTCCCTTTGATTATCGGCTCTTGTCATCTTGAACGGAGTCCCTGTCAGTTCATCAGATAGGAGCTGATAATCTCAGTCTGAATATTTCATGGCACATCTATTTGCTTGGCATTAAGCCCCTCCCATTGCGTGTGGGCGACCTCCTGCAGTGTGAAAGTGTTTGGGCAAAGGCAGCTATTTGAGTGAATCACTTAGCCATAGTTTCCATGCCGTGGGCTGGGACACGTCTTGGCCAATCCTGAAACAGATGCAGCCCATGGTTTTACCTTTGAATGCCAAGCTCATATACAGCTGCATTGCAGGGTTCTGGCTGTGGTGGGGCTCGCACTGTGAAATAAGGGATGTGGCTTTAGGGTTTTGCTGATTAAACGTTCTATCACTCACTGCTGTCTAGAAATAAAAATGTAAAAACATAGGCCTCCTGTACTACCAGGTGCAGAGTTTGCACCCCATATTAACTGCTGATTAGTTGCTATGGGTTACAAGAACTGGAGTAAATAAGTAATTCAACCAGGCTGTAGGTAAAAGGCACAAAGGCTTTATTTATTGTGACCTGGACAGAATATTTGGGTGCTTAGGTGGCTCCTATTGGGTGTCGGAGCTAGGTAGGGAGTGATGTAACTATAGAGGAAGGAGACCCACTGTTGTGTGGGGGAGGGGAGTTGCCCAGGGAACAGGGTTGGGGGTACAGCACATCATTATTATGCCACCAATACCTCCCAACTGTCCCGTTTTCAGCAGGACAGTCACGCTTTTGACAGCTCAACCTGCAGTCCCGCGTTTGTACTAGAAAGTTCCGACTTTCTCAGCTGGAAAAAGAAACAACGTTTCTAACTTAATTGGCTTTTGGCAGAGAGCCCAGAACAGCCACAGCTACAGATAAGATACTTTGTAACAATTTTGAGATAAGCAAAATAAGTAATTGTAACAATTTAGATAAGGAGGTCCCTTGGGAAAAGTTAGACTGCTTAAAGGGCAATTCACCTGCATTAGCGAAACTGTAATTGAAAAAAAAAAAACTGAAATATTTTCAAACTTTCATAACCTGTCAAATTTTGTAAAATTAACATGGTAATTAGGGGGTGTGGCCACAAAAATGGACGTGGTGGAAAAAAGTTTGCCACGCTACGTGCACCAGATTTTTTTGACCCTCTTTTTCTTCCAAAAGGTTGGGAGGTATGCACGTAATATGACGAGGATTATCCCCTTGTATTTTGAGTACACCTGAAACTACTGCACTGGCTGTGAGCACCTTCCCCTATACTATTTTTCCAGTACTGGAGCAAACTTTGCACCTGTTATTACATTAGCTCTAAAGACCTTTAACACTACTCAGGCTGTCTTTGGGGTCCTTTCCATAAAATCCAGGCCTGAAGAACTAATAAATAAATAACTAGATTATCTGAACCAGAGGGGGAGGGGCAGTGAGCGGGTTCCGGATCATGCTGTTGCTTTGCAGTCAGTAGGATTCAGGCATGTCGCTGACAGGGGAGTTTGCCTTGTGAAGCTGAAGGGGTGGGGATTGTTGGCCCCTTCCCAAAAGCACAGCCTGGCTATATTGTTGGATTCCTGGCTATATTAAGAAGAGACTTTGGGGCACTGTATTTATTTAGAGTCTCCAGATACCTTTAGGAGAAAGCATTTGTTTGGAGGAACATGTTTTCCCAATGATCTTTGTTTTTACAGACCAGAGGAAGAGGTCAGATTACCTGCACACATAAATAAAGGATTGGGCAGGGGTGCATTTAATTTTCAGGACCCCTTTGCTTTTGTGCAGTGCTTCATATAATCCTATATAATACACAAAAGCCATGAATATCTTGTTAATTATATCCTTATAAACGGTGAGTTCTGATGTCATCAGTTATAAACGGTGAGTTCTGATGTCATCAGTTATAAACGGTGAGTTCTGATGTCATTTGTGTCACATGATTCATTGAAACTTGTGTATTATAATAAATAAAGTACCCCCAGTTGCAAAATATGAGGATATTAGAAGTTACCTCGGAGTTCCTTCGGCCTCGTGTTTTTATATGGTCATGAAACTCCTCTGTAACTTATAATATCCTTATATTTTACAAGAGGGGGTACTTTATTCACTATATATGACAGACCTGTCGCCCACCATACCTGATATGCCTAGTAGGCATCCTATAGTGGTTCTTAAAGGAGAAGGAAAGGCTAAAACTAAGTAAGCTTTATCAGAAAGGCCTATATAAATACACCAGTAAACCCTCAAGTAATCTGAGTCCTCTGTCAAAAGAAACACAGCATTTCTTTCCTTCTATTGTGTACTTCTGTATCAGACTTCCTGTTTTCAGTTTAAACCTCCAGGGCTAGGGCTTAAGCATGCTCAGTTTGCTCCTCTCTCCCTCTCACCCTCCCTTATCCCCCCTCCCTCCTCCCCTCCCTGCTGTAATCTGAGCCCAGAGCTATGAGTGAGCAGGGAGCGACTCAGGCAGGAAGTGATGTCACACCAAGCTAATATGGCAGCTGCTATCCTAAACAAACAGAGAGCGTCTAGAGCTGTTTACTCAGGTATGGTAGAGCTTTTTGCTGAATAAATTATAGCTTGCACTGCGGCTAATCTATTGGCAATAAACTGCTTCAGTAGTTTTCTTTCTCCTTTAAGTTTTATGAACACTTTGACAATATACTGGGGATCTAATAGGCACAATGCTCTGATGAATAGGGCTGTTGGCTGCTTTTAAACTATCTCCCATGCCTGATCACCCTTGCTCTTACATTTCTGTTTACCTTAGGGTGACATAATCATGACATCATTAAACAAGTTTTAGGCTGGTGTTAAGGAAGGTGGCCCCTGGCAATGCAAGGGAACTGGGGCTCCTTTGCCTTTAACATTGCCCGAGATGTCCAAATTTCAGCCTTCCCAATAGAAAGGTTTATTTAAAGGGTAACACACCAGTTCCCTCCCCTGAGAAAAGAAGGCTTAGCAAGGCAGTAGGAAACAACACTGCAGCGCCTTCCAAATAGATTATTCCACGTCTTTAAGTTCAGTTTTCATACCTCTTGTGTTGGCTGTTTCTTAAAGGACGAATGAGCCAGAAAGAAAGCATAGTTTCATTATGTAACTTGGTGACACCAGATTTTTTTTTTCTCTATTTGACGTGTCAAATTTGGCAGCGCTGAACTGTAGGATGTGCAGACAGACGCAGGAAGAATAGCTGGGTGTAACGCTGGGGAACAGGGCGAGAACAATAAGGGCAGAATGCTCATCTCCCAGCTGCTCATCCAGAAAGTGACTCATCTATCTATCTATCTATCTATCTTTCTATCTATCTATCTATCTATCTATCTATCTATCTATCTATCTATCTTTCTATCTATCTATCTATCTATCTATCTATCTATGATCTATCTATAATCTATCTATCTATCATCTATCTGTCTAATATCTAATATTTATCTATCTATCTATCTATCTATCTATCTATCTATCTATCTATCTATCTATCATCTATCTATCTATCTATCTATCTATCTATCTATCTATCTATTTTTCTATCTAGTGAAAGTGCATGCAAACCTGCACATGCAGTTGCACCAAGCATGCGTGCAGCCTTTTCACCTACTTCTACTCACTAGCATGCACGGGGCTGGGTGGAGTATGATGTCAAGGATTTCCTTAGTGCTGGTGAGGTTGATAACTACTGGCGGGGAACTGTGCAAGCAGGTGAAGGAAATAGTTGGATCAAACAGAAGTCGCCCCAAAATGCTTCTAAAGTCTTCTTGGATCTGTGATGCAAACAGTCGTAAGGTTCAGGGTCAACAGTGTGTTAAAGCAATGCCTGCACTGCAGAATTTGCTTCCTGAATAGGAAATACATAGTACAATATGCACCCAGCTACAAAAAGAGGGTGTCATTATTTAGAAGGTTAATAATTAACCTTCATTCCTTATTTCTTATAGGCTAAGCTTCCTGGCCAGGGCATACAATGTAATGCAGGGGTATAACTATAGTAGGGATGCACCGATCCAGGATTTGGTTCGTGATTCTGCCTTTCTCAGCAGGTTTCGGCTTCTGCCGAATGCTTCTTCCTTGCCGAACTGAATCTGAATGCTAATTTGCATATGCATATGACTTTTTGTCAGAAAACAAGGAAGTATATTCAAATTAGGATTCGGTTCTTCGGCCGAATCTTCACTGAAGGGTTCGGCCGAATCCAAAATAGTGGATTTGGTGCATCCTTAAACTATAGGATCTGTAGGCAACATGACTATGGAGAATTCGACCCAGCAAACGCAGAAACAGCCACAGTATTATTAAAGGGGATCTCTAACATAATATAAGAAAATATGATTCAAAGCAACTGCCCGAGATACATTAATTAAAAAATGTCAAGCATTTTAATTATTTGGAGTTATTTGTATCTGCAGCTGAGATTGTGGCTGTTTTAATACTCTGCACTCCTGAAGCAATGTAGCAGAAGCCAGGTGATTGGTTACTATGGGAGGAGCTGAATTGGTTACAATTAGCCACATAATGATTTGGGCTATCCCCCCCCCTTTTTTTTTTGCCACCTGCAAAAATGCAACATGCATTGTAGCAAGTGCGGTGAGGTTTTTGCCTGGTGACCAAATCAGGACCCATTCTTTATAGATAAGCCTTTCTAAATTAAACCAAATTGCCTTTATCCTGGTTATAATTCATAGCACAGGGATGGATGTATTAACCTCCCTGACCTATCCCAAATCAGCGACTGAACCTCATCTTCTTACTTCTTAATATTCAACTCTGCATTCAGTACGATACCTGTCTCACTCGCTCTCCACATGCCATCTCCCTCCATTGCAGGACATCAAAGCTCCGGCTTTCCCAATCATTGTTTTAATCCCTTAATATTAGACTCAATCCCACAATGCAGTGCAGGTTCTTGTTCCTCACCGTTCAGCCACTGGGCTTTTTCTACATCATTCCCTTATTTTCATATAATTCTCCTATTGCTTCCAACATGCCTGGGTGTTTGAAATGCCCATAGTGTAGCTTTCATGCATGCTTTGCCTTAGCAATGGAACAGATGTGCAGCATTCACACAGGCTGTAGCCAAAGGAGTTAAATGCAGCCCCAAGCTAATCTTTGATCTACTCTGCTATAAAGCAGACAATCAATTATTCATGTATGGATTCGTTTCCCTTTACAAAATATATATATATATATTTGTGTAAAAATCCACCGAGTGGTCTCTATACACAAGACTATATTATATACATATGTGTGTGTGTGTGTAGAGGCACATGTAATGTCTATACTTATAGGACTAGGCCTTCTTTGTGCATGGTACAGGGATCTGATCCATTATCCGGAAACCTGTTATCCAGAAAGCTCTGAATTACAGAAAGGCTATCTCCCATAGATTCCATTTTATCAAAATAATCTACATTTTTAAAAATGATTTCCTTTTCTCTGTAATAATAAAACAGTACCTTGTATTTGATCCAAACTGTGATAAAATTAATCCTCATTGGAAGCAAAACCAGACTATTTGGTTTATTCAATGATTACTTGATTTTCTAGTAGACTTGAGGTATGAAGATCCAAATTACAAAAAGATCCATTATCCAGAAAACCCCAGGTTCGAGCATTTTGGATAACCGGTGCCATACCTGTATTGGCAATGGCTGGGTATGAAACGAGAGTGTAAGATAAGTGAAAGTCTGTGAAGGGTTAAATAATCTTGAGATTTCTTGAACTCTCTTTAGGGGAATGCAAGTGGGGGTCATTGCTGTTCAGGACCCGTCAGAGCTTCTGCTTTATGCTGGAGGAACTCCACTTTACCTAGGGTTGCCAAATTCCTGGAAATATATACCAGCTGTCCTATATCTCTGGACCTTTCCTATTAATAACAGTGGCATCAAGAATATTTTTGGTTTGTCCAGTGGCAACCCTAATTGTTTCACACACATTAATCATTTGTCTGAGTCTGCAATTCTCTTGCAAGTAGCTGTTCAAGAAAACCATATGCTGGTTAAATGCACCAAAATCTGCTGAAATGGCGCATGTGGTGCATGGTTGAATGCTGTCCAATTTGGCCATTGCCATGGACATGGACAAAGATTGTTAAAATGACTGATCTGAAATAACTCTCTCATTTCTGGACCCACTTATCCATCCAGAACTGGTATTCGGCAGATGAAATGTACAATCTGGTCGACAGACATTGTCCCAACGGGGCTTGTTTGAAGGTGTTTCTCCAGGCCATAAATGCAAAAGAGATTGGGCATGGCCACAATTGGATAATCTTTAATTTTTATTTTTATTAAATTTCAATAGGGAAAAGGAGGATTACAGAAAGAAAGACATAAGTTCCATCTATAATTATACACATATATACTGTAGGTACAGCGTTAAGAACAACATTCAAAGGTTTGACTGGGAACATTTCTTAAATTTCATCACGTTTCAAATGGCCTAGCCCTAGCTTTATATATGAGTATCTTATATCCATGACAAGTCTGCTTGAGACTACTACATCAGTAGTAACAACAATATACTTTTACTGTCCGCTGTCCGTGCTTTCGTCATTGTTCAGTTAGGAACCAGTTATAACTGGGAATAACCGAGTTTGGGGAGGAGAGGGGACAGACATAGCAAGAACATAAAATACCAATAGGAAAGGATTTGTAATTAAGGTTAACATCCTATTAAATATAAACCATTCTGGCACAGGAATCAACCCTAGTATTATAAGTTACCATAGAAGCTAGTGTTTAAATTTCAGTAGCAATGGTCTTTAGCTCAGATTAAAAACTTGGTTTGGCAGGTGTATTCTCCATCATGTCTTTATGCAATGGAGTCCAGGTATTGTATCCAGAGACGCCAGGTGGCCCAGTGTTTTAGCATTTCCTTGTGTGAATCAGCATAGGTTTCCTCTAATTTGCGGATCTCTTCCATTTCCTGTATCCATTCAGCTTGTGTAGGGGAAACATTACTTTGCCATTTGCGAGGAATAAATATTCTGGCTGCATTTAATGCAAATTGTGTTAAAGATTTCTTATAGGACTGCACAGAATCTGTGTTATGGTGCAGAAGTATTGTAGCCGGGTTAATGGATATGTCCAACTGTAGTTGGCTGCTGCACACTCCCAGGAAATCTGCATTCCTGGAGGGAAGTCTTTATTAAAGATCAGAGGAATAAGAGGGGAATGCTTTGTGGTCAGGTTTGTTGTCTTCTTTAACAATTCCCTTATGTGTAACATACATAGTAACATAGTAACATAGTAAGTAAGGTTGAAAAAAGACACATGTCCATCAAGTTCAACCTTTTTTTTTTTTTGTATTAACTACCTATCTGCCAGTTGATCCAGAGGAAGGCAAAAAACCCATCTGAAGCCTCTCCTATTTGCCTTAGAGGGGGAAAAATTCCTTCCTGACTCCAAAATGGCAATCGGACTAGTCCCTGGATCAACTTGGACTATGAGCTATTTCCCATAACCCTGTATTCCCTTATTTGCTAAAAAGCCATCCAACCCTTTCTTAAAGCTATCTAATGTATCAGCCTGTACAACTGATTCAGGGAGAGAATTCCACATCTTCACAGCTCTCACTGTAAAAAACCCCTTCCGAATATTTAGGCGGAACCTCTTTTCTTCTAATCGGAATGGGTGACCTCGTGTCAGCTGGAAAGACCTACTGGTAAATAAAGCATTAGAGAGATTATTATATGATCCCCTTATATATTTATACATAGTCATCATATCACCCCTTAAGCGCCTCTTCTCCAGCGTGAACATCCCCAATTTGGCCAGTCTTTCCTCATAGCTAAGATTTTCAATACCTTTTACCAGCTTAGTTGCCCTTCTCTGTACCCTCTCTAATACAATAATGTCCTGTTTGAGTGATGGAGACCAAAACTGTACGGCATATTCTAGATGGGGCCTTACAAGTGCTCTATACAGTGGAAGAATGACCCCCTCCTCCCGTGACTCTATGCCCCTTTTAATACAGCTCAAAACCTTATTTGCCCTTGATGCTGCTGACTGGCATTGCTTGCTACAGCCAAGTTTATCATCTACAAGGACTCCAAGGTCCTTTTCCATAATGGATTTGCCTAGTGCAGTCCCATTAAGGGTATAAGTGGCTTGGATATTTTTACATCCCAGGTGCATGACTTTACATTTATCAACATTGAATCTCATTTGCCACTTAGCTACCCAGATTGCCAGTTTGTCAAGATCATGTTGCAAGGATGCCACATCCTGGATGGAATTAATTGGGCTGGATAATTTTGTGTCATCTGCAAACACTGATACATTACTTACAACACCCTCCCCTAAGTCATTAATGAACAAGTTAAATGAAAGTGGACCCAATACTGAGCCCTGGGGGACCCCACTAAGAACCTTACTCCAACTAGAGAATGTCCCATTAACAACTACCCTCTGTACCCGATCCTGTAGCCAGTTTCCTATCCATGTGCAAACGACTTCATTAAGCCCAACAGACCTTAGTTTAGAAAGCAGTCGTTTGTGGGGCACAGTATCAAACGCTTTGGCGAAATCCAAATAGATCACATCTACTGCCCCCCCACTATCCAGAATCTTACTTACCACATCATAAATGCAATCAAATTTGTCTGACATGACCTATCCTTCATAAAGCCATGCTGATTGCTGCTCATAATGCCATTCATTTGGACAAAATTTTGAATGTGATCCCTTAACAAGCCTTCAAATAATTTGCCCACCACAGATGTCAAGCTTACTGGCCTATAATTGCCAGGCTGAGATCGTAATCCCTTTTTAAATATTGGAATAACATCAGCTTTTCTCCAATCCAGTAGACAGTAACTGATAAGAGAGTTATCTCTTGTTAATTGCAAGTAGCTTTTGGATGAGAGCCATGGAATAATCTTGAGAGGTTGTGGTAGGAAAGTTTGTTCCAGTTGAATCCATGCTATAGAATTTGTATGATAAGTCCAATCTATGAGTCGCATTAGCACACTAGCTTGATGGTAGAGTTTAAAGTCCGGTAAGCCAATTCCGCCAACTTTCCGAGGATGCCTAAGTGTTTCCTGCTTTATGCTTGGTTGTTTCCCGTTCCAAATGAATTTGGTAATTATGCAATTAAGAATGCCAAAAAAATCCTTAGGTGGACCTAGTGGAAGCATCTGAAAAATGTATAAAAGCTTTGGAAGAGTGTTCATTTTAAGAAAATTTACTCTGCCAAACCAAGAAAGTAATTAGTTGGACCATGCTATACAATCTTTTTTGATTACCTGCAAGATAGAAGTATAGTTAATACAAGCCCACTCATCTAGGTGACAATATAATACCTAGGTATAACAACTTCTCCTTAGACCACTTGAAGGGGAATTTAACCTTCAAAGCAGTTACAGTAGCGTGTGGAAGGCTGACATTCAACACGCTAGATTTCTCATAATTTATTTTGAAATTGCTCAGGTGGCTATATGTTTTAATCTCCTCTAATAAGTTAGGTAAAGTAACAGTCGGTTGCGAAAGTGTAAATAGCAAGTCATCAGCGTATGCACAAATCTTATGGGGTGTTTTGTTCACTAACAAGGCCTTAATGTTGACATTATTACGTGTTGTGGACGATAACTAGAGTTGCCACCCAGCCGGTATTTTACCGGCCTAGCCGGTAAAATACCTGCCAAGGCCGGGGCCGGTATTACAAATTTACCGGCAATGTAGCTGCCGGTAAATTTGTAATACGATCAAAGGAGCCCTCAGCCTGCCCCCAATCCCCTGCAACTTACCTTTTCTTTTGCCTCTTCTAGCGTCCGCGGGTCTCCGTTGCGTGGCCCCGCCCCTTTTGACGTCACACCGCCCCCTTTGATGTCACGCCCCATCCATTTGAGGCCCCGCCCCCAGCAGCCGGTAAAATTTTATATAAAAGGTGGCAACCCTAACGATAACGGTTCCAGGGTTAGCACAAAAAGAAGTGGCGAGAGTGGGCACCCTTGTCTCGTACCGTTTCGGAGTGCAATAGAATCCGATAGAGCGTTATTAATTTTGAGTTTGGCGGTTGGATTAAAATATAGGGACCTAATCCAAGATAGCATATGTGGGCCTATTCCTATATACGTCAAGCAACGGAACATAAAGTTCCACCTCACCCTGTCGAAAGCTTTCTCAGCGTCGGTAGAGAAGGGAAAAAGAGGGGTGTTCTTCCGTCTAGCTATTGTTATAAGTTTAATTAGTTTGTTAAGGTTATCTCTTGTTTCCCGACCTGGGAGAAAGCCCGCTTGATCTAAATGTATAATTTGTGAAAACCCTGGTTTAATGCGTTGTGCCAGAATTTTTGCTAAAATTTTCATATCATTGTTGATAAGAGAAATAAACCTATAGCTAGTTGGTGAGGCCGGGTCCTTGTCCTTTTTAAGAATCAAGCTAATATGAGCTTCCAGCGAGGAAGGTGACCACTGGTGTCGGTGTTGAATTGCATTGTAGGCTCTACGTAGAGCTGCAACTAGGTGAGGTTGCAGTGTTTTAAAGAAAAGGACAGAGAACCCGTCCGGACCGGGACATTTCCCTAGAGGGGAGTCCTTTATTGCCCATTCTATCTGAGTAGGGGATATGTCCTGTTCCAAATCTTTTAACATCAGCATTTCCTTTCTGCATACCTGAAGAACGCAGATAATTCTCATATTGCATATTTGGGAGTGAGAGAATTGGATAATCTTTAAAATTACAATTGTACGTGGTTGTCTGGGGATGCAGGGAGTCGAACAAACAATTGCTACAAGTCTATAAGTTGGACAACCCCACCACCCCTAAGACAAGCTCTTTGTGATTTAAGATCTACATTTTTGGAACATTGTCATACATTTACCTCTGTCCAGAGCCAAGCAATTTATTTAAGGTGTTTAAACCTCTGCATTCACCAGTCTAACCTCTACTGTGCCCTCAGTTAAATATGTAAGAACTGTATATGCCCATATGTCATGTGAAGGCTTTCAAAATCCTTTCTCCGTGCTCCGACCTTCTCAGAACCTGACTTTGTGCAAGTGCTTTTTGGTTGTCACACAGAGGCCAATAGAGGACCATCCTGTATGTTTTTGGCCCCTATTTCTTTATAAAGCTGGACCGAACCTTGGCTCTTCACCTGTTGAAGAACCACAAGTGAACTCCAACAACCGAATGGTCTCAAGTTGGGGAAAAGTTCATTATAGCTAGAGAACCAAGAGTTTGACCTCTTTAGTGTATTAAGTGTGGACAAAAATTTGAATGATTTCTTTTCTTCTTTGTTTCTTCCTAGTTTGGTGTACGGAAGTTCAAGAGGCTCCCACCCAGACACAGACATCCTACACAGACAGGCGTACGGAACACCTCACCCATTACAGGGATATGCTACCAACCACCATCCCGCAGGTAACATTATACAACACATGCTTCTTCAGAACTCTGTCTTATTGACTTTTCTATTATGTACATACCTTATAATTGGCCTTGGCCCATCACTGATCATCTAAACCATGCTTTTTTTTTTTAAAGGAGAGCTAATTTAATTGCAGAAAATGCTCCTGTGAGCACTTTTGTCATTTCAAAATGTGCCTTTTTTTGCCAGCCTCTGTATTGATCTAAGGATCTGGCATCATTCTCTTGAGTGATGTATATGTATTTATATTTCGGTTTCTGTCAATGCTATATGTAGCAACTTCCAGTTCCATGCCCTCATTTAACCTGACATAGTTTACTTAAAAGAGAATTAAAGTTCATAAACAAAGGTTGCTTGAATAAAATGTGTTAGCTTCTTCACTAAAAGCACCATAATGCTTCTTCTTGATCTGGTAGCTGTACACATGCCAGCAATATTGTATGTGTGTCCTGCTGAGCTTGACAAATATCAATGTACTAAGGATATCAGTCGGTTCTGGCTCAACTCATTTTGGCCTTAAAATAAGTTGTTAATTACCATGATATATTTAAATATCCACTATTAATACAGCTCTGACACCTTAACCCTACATGGGTTTGATATACGACTACTGATACTCTATTACAGTGCTGTCCAAGTTCTGTGGTACCGAGGGCCAAAATTTTACTGGCCTATGTGGAGGAGGGCCGATAATGGAAGTCAGTGTTGGCCACTCCCCCTTTTAAACCACACCCATATTACCACAAGAACTTTTAAGATTGTATCCACATTAACGGTGGTAGCACACCAAAAAACCAAATGGTTGGTGCTCACTGCAGGGAAATCCCTCATCACTCATATGTGAAAAATTTAAGTCATGTTAAAAACACACCCTTAAATCCATATGCCTCATCCTCCCCTGTGGTTAATACAACAACCCCCCAACCAGGGGCGCTCCACCAATGAGGCGAGTTGAGACACTCGCCTCAGGCGGCAGCGCCCCACTGGTTGCCAGGGGCGGCAAAAGTGCTGCTCCTGGTAACTAGTGCAGAGAGCGCTATTGTGCTCTCTGCACTATGCATCGCGGACCGCCCCTGCCCTCTATGGCGCTGTAAAAGGTTAGTGCCGTGGGGAGGGGTGGGGGTGGCGAAAGAAGGCCGCCTCAAGCGGCAAAATAGCAAGAATCGCCCCTGCCCCCAACACATGAGTAAACACCTTAGGGGCCCTTAACAACAATTTCCAAATGCTAACAAACCCCAAGAACAAACCCCTAACAGGCTTACATCCCACAGGTAGGGTAGGGCAAGCAGCACTGGGCAAGCAGAGAATGGCACACACAGGGAGGCAGGGCCAGGCCAAGGTATTTTTGCACCCTAGGCAAGGGCTTCAATCAGTGCCCCCCCAGTCCTGCATTACCATTTCCCACCTTACCAGTCATATAGCCCCCTGTACCTGTGCCAGCACCTATCATATTGCCTCCATTTGTACCTATACCAATGGCAGTTAATCCCTCAGATTGCCCCCAGGCCCCAATCTGTACCTGTGCCAGCATAAGACAAAACATCCATCATATTTTTACCCCCAATCTGTACCTATGCCAGCGGCAACCAAAAGAATCCATCATATTGCCCCAATTTGCATCTGTTCCAGCAGTAGCCAAAAATTCCATCATATTGCCCTCAAACATCTGTGTACCTGTGCCAGCAGCCACCATGTTGCCCCATGTACCTGAGCCAGCAGCAGCCAATCCCTTATATTGCCCCCAATCTGTACCTGTGCCAGCAGCAGCCAAAAATCCACACTATTGCCTCCATATATGTACTTGTGTCAGCAGCAGCCAAATATCCATCATATCATCTGTTTACCTGTGCAAGTAGCAGCCAAGATATTGCCCACAAATATGTACCTGTGCCAGCAGCTGCCAAAGGGAGCTGGGAGTGATTCTGTCTGGAACAGGGGGTTTATAAAGTTGAAGAACTATTAAAAGCCAAGCGAATCAGGGTTTAAAAAAGAAAGAAATGAAATTCCCCTTAAAAGTGTGCCCCGCTCATGATTGTGCCCTACGTGGGCGCCTACTCTGCCTGCCCCTAGTTCCAGCCATGCAGGGAGGGAAGGCAGAACAGAGCAGGAGACAAGGAAAGCTCTCAGTCTAATATGTACTACATACAGTGACACAGTGCTGGTGCCCCATTAGCATTTTGAATAAGGTGTGAACAGGTGAACAATGTGGGCAGTTTCAGTCTGGATCTCAGGTGTGAACAGTACAGGCTTTAGGATATAAACAATAGAGGTGTCACAAGTGTGAACAATACAGGGGGATAACAGGTGTGATACAGGGGATTAGAGTCTGAATTTGAGGTTTAAACAACGCAGGGTGTAGTTTATCTCTACAGTGATACCTTTTAAAATTTACATATGGTAAGCAGACACAGCATCTGGGGGGCCAAAGAAGGGGGGGCCCGCGGGCCGCCAGTTCGACAGCCCTACTCTAGAGTGACGGCCATCACTGTTCTAATAGCATTGTTAACTAGAAGCATTGTGACACATGGCTATACTCTTCAACCTTTTAGTCTTCTTTTTTTTTCTAAGGACTGTCTGGGTTGTTTGAGACTGGCCTCCATCATGCCAGCAGTGCCAATCCAGATGCTTCCGTCATGAACCTCATCTCTGCTCTAGAATCTCGAGCCCCTCAGCCAGGACCTTCAGCTTCCTCTTTACTTTCACAGTTTCGCACACCATCATGGCAAACAGGTACTAACACATGTGGAACCTTTTATACAGTGATTTTCTCTAAAAGCAATGGCAGCCAATCGTAAATTAGTTCTGATCAGATGCGAAGACCTGATTGGTTGCTGAGATGATGTGGGCTTATGTAGGAGAATATGATATACCAGATGAAAAAGTGACCAATCATAATGGTAAAAGTTTCCATTGTGTAAAAGAAAGGTAAATATGCAATCAAGGGTAGGCCTAGGGGGGATCCTGCCATCAAATCTGGCCCTGCTTGCACTGCAACTTGGTATGTACTGAATGCATCTTTTTTGGGTTTGGATTAACATCCAATCCTTCCAGATTTAGCCGACTACTAAACTGAATGTGAAGTCTTATTTCCATATTCCGCTTTAAGAAAACAATAGTTGTGTCATCCAAAAATTGTTGCATTCTTCAAGTGCTTTAAAGTCACGTGTGTTAAAGTGTTTTGTAGAACTGAATTGGAACCCTAAGAATGTGGTCCATTAATAATTGCAACACTGAATTAATTGTTTTGTAATCAGGTACAATAATTTTGAAAAGGAAGCATAGAGAAATGAACCTATTAGCAATTTGGCTGCAATGTCTTAATTTCGATTTTCTCTCTCTTGTCTCCTAGCCATGCACACGCCAGCTCCCGCAGAACTCTTTATATCAGGAGCCGGTACATTTCCATCATCCTCTGCTCTTTCTGCTTACCAACACCCAGCATCGTTCAGTGGTAGAAGCTTTCCTGTAACCTCTTCCTTGACACTTCAAGATGCAACATTCAGTCCCACATCAAATGGACTCCTTTCTCCTCATGACCCTCTCTTGCATATAAAGACATCCCAGTCCTCGGTTCCCTCATCCCTAAGTTTTGATCGCCTTGGTAGCACTGTTTTGGGTACTGGATTACCGTCCCAGAGCTCTGCCTATCGCAGTGCCCAAGAATCAGCTTCACGTCACCTTCCTTCTCAGTTCAACCTGCTTTCCTCCTCCCTTGGCCCCTCGGATCAAACATCCCAGCTCTATAATGCTTCAGTGTTTTCAAGCTCTCCAGCCTCATCAATTGAACGAGCCATGCCCCGACAAGACAGCGTCATTAAGCACTACCAGCGACCTTCCAGTGCCCAGTCTCAACTACCCTCAGCTGCAGCAGCTGCACACTCACTTCAGCACTATCTCAGCTGTGGAGGGAGTTACCAGCAGATGCAACATCGTTCCAGTTTGTCATGCAGCCCTCTGGGGGACCAGTCACCGGTTAGCAGTGAGGGATCACAACAAAAAAATTCACAGGCACGACAAGAACAGTCTCAGAGCTACAGACCCATAATTCAGTCTCCTGGATATTCCACCTCATCCTCTTCCAATAAGTCAAAAAGCTACTCTGCTTCTAGGCAAACTCCCAGATCCACTGCCACTCCAAAGTGCCAAAGCATTGCCACCACTGGGCAGACACACAATTACTCTTCCTCCACTCCAAAGCCCAGCTCTGTTATATCGAGCCAGTCTCAGGCTTACTCCCCAGGGCAGCCCCAAAATCTTCTTTCCATGACTCAGTCCCAAAACTATGCTGTCACTCAGTCCCAGAACCTGTCTGCTGTGACTCAGTCACAAGGCTTTACATCCAGCCAAGCCCAAGATCTGACAAGTGGGAGCAAGTCACAGAGCTACACTACTAGCCAATCACAAGGCTTGCAGACCTGTGTGAGTCAAAATCAGACCTACTCCCCAGAGCAGTTGCAGGGATTGTCATCTGTGGGTCAAATTCCAAGTTACAGTGTGCAGACTGAATCTCATGTGTCTGTCAGTCAAGCTCCAAGTTATGTCCCCACTCATTCACAAGGTTTACCAACTGCTAGCCCTTCCCTCAGCTACAGCACTGGCCATTCCCCAGTAATGTCTAGTCACTCACAGTCTATTGGTTATTCTTCAGTCGGCCATTCCCAAAATCTATCTGATTCTAGCCCCTCTCAGATAATCCGGCCCTTGCAGTCTCCAACATCAAACCGTTCTCAAAGTGTGGCTTCACCTGGACAGTCCCAGAAATATCTAACATCAGTCCTCTCACCTTCCTTCATGCAAGCTTCCCATTCACAAAGTTATCAGAACTCCCAGCCACCCTTAGAAAGAACACCTTCCTACAGCAAACCAAAATCCGACTCGGACCTTCTCTCCACAGAACGGACTGATGATGAAGACTTTCTTATACAGCACCTCCTACAGTCACAAAGCCCTCCACGTGTGTCCTCTGAAAGTCTGGTGGAGTGTGAGGAAAGATCAAGTAAAAATCTGGGTTATGAGATGAGTAAGACTGAGGAAAGGTATCACCTACAAAGTGTTATAAGGACTAATTCAAGCATAGATAACCAAGGGTTGGAGTTGTCTCTTCAAAGCTTAAAAGACAAGAAAAAAAGTGACCGTCATAAGGAATATGCTAATGCAAGGTCAACTCCTGAGTCCTTGGGGACATCTGTTGTCCATTACAGCCATCAGACAGGTCCCATGGATTCCTATTCTCAGGACATCAAAAAGTCAGTGGAACATCTTCCACACATGGACACCTCAACTAAAGACTTGAATTCGGCTCATTCATATCTTCAAAAAACACCTGAGCATGCATCACAAGCCCATAGAATGGTAGCTGAGAGTCAGTCAATGGAGACCCATAGCATGCTTCAAAGCCAGCAAGGCACTCCATTGATGATGGATACCTCTCCTGATCTGCCTCTCTCTCTAACCCACCAGCCTACCACCCAGCAGTCACAACTCCTGCAGTCTGTTCTAACCCATACCCAGAGTCAGCTGCAGGCACATCAGAGGAAAGTACAGACACCCATGGATGTGCGTCTTTTGGAGTCACAAAGGATCCAAGCTGAAGCCCAATCTCCACAGCTACAGATGCAACTGCAGTCACACTCTTTGGAGGCTCATTTACAGTCACAGCAAATGCAAGCTCATGTTCGCTCACAGTCTATGGAGGTACATTCACGTTCCCAGTCAATGGAGGCACAGTTAATGGATTCACATCAGATTCAAACAGACCAGCAACCACCACAACTTCAGGCACAATTGCAGTCGGAGCGCATGCAAGCAGAGATGCAGCCTGAAAGGATGCAAGCAGCACTTCAGCCTGAGGGCATGGAGGTACTTCCACAGAATGATACCATGCAAGCTTTATCAAGACCTCAAGAAATACAGGACTTCCTGGAGCCTGACTTAAATTTAGAGACCCATCTGGGCCAGGCAAGCTCCGTCTCATCTCAGCAGCACCTGATGCCTGATGGTGGAGAGGGTTTGCGCTTAGATGGTGACTCTTCTCAGCAGGTACCTCAAGCTCAAATGGAACCTAAGGATCAGTTTGACAGCCCAAGTCCTCAAGGATCCAAGCAACGCTTTGTTCCTTTGACATCCATCTGCTTTCCTGATTCTCTTTTGCAAGATGAAGAAAGGAGCTTTTTCCCTGGAATGGAAGATATGTTCTGCCCTCCTTCATGTGGAAATGATGAGTATCCTAAGTCTAGTTGTGGGGATGATGGCTCTCAGAGCATGGACAGAAATGAGGCAATGAAGAACAGCTATGAAATGATGCAGTCTAATCAAAGTTATTCAGGTTACTGCACATCTGAAAGTAATGACAATCAACAAAATGTCCACTTAGGTCTGGATTCTGTATCTGTTAAACATGAGTTGCCATCCACTGTAAATACAGAACAACTAGGTCTTATTCAGTCAAGTCATACTCAGCAAACTTCAGAAGTAAAACCTGGCTTGACATCACCCATCTTCTGTTCTTCCAAACCCAAAAAACTTCTAAAGACGTCATCCTTTCACCTGCTGAAAAAAAGGGAACCCGCTTTCCAGCCTCCAAAGAAGAACTATGCCCAGGAGTATGAGTTTGAAGATGATGAAGATAAGGAAGATGTTCCTGCAGACATTCGATTAAACAGTCGTAGGCTACCTGATCTTCTCCCAGATCTTATCTCTAGCTGTCGTACTCGACCTAACATAAGCCCCATGGGAGATATAGACTTTTGTCCTCCGCATATTGATGGACCGAAGAGAAGAGGCCGAAAACCCACCAAACCAAAAAGAGAGGGTCCCCCACGGCCCAGAGGTAGACCAAGAATTAGACCACTGGTAGAACCTCACCCAGTGGGGCATGATAGTATTAGGAGACCTCGTGGCAGAGGAAGAGGGAGAGGCAGGAGAATGGTAGATGATGGAAGAGAGCATATGGCTATGGAGCCTTTAAAACCACTAAAGGTATGTCCAATTAATCTGATTTATATTGGTTCTGCCCATAATTAAAAGAACTACTGGACTGAAAATGATGAGATAAACTTATATGCATGTAAATGTCTTTAGTATGAAAGTGTTTTTTAGGCAACAAACTATGGATCCAATCTTTTTAAAAAAATTATAGACTAGGAGATATTGCTAAAGTGATTTGTTTTTGGGGATATTGTGTGTGTGTCCATGAAACTTGAGATACAACATGAGTGGGTTTTTTTTCTGTTTTCATATATGTACATTTACTCGATTGAGATGTTTATTTTCTGACCATGGTTTTGCCATCTCCATTTTGTTTTCCTATCTTCTCTGCCAGATCAAACTGCAGGTGCCAAAAGGGAATGATACTTTGCATATGGAACAAGCTGAGATGCTCCCTCCTCCCCAGGAAAATGCATTGGACAACAGCCAGACTCGGGAGAAGATCAAGCAGAAGATCAAGGAGGTTGAAGAAAAGCAGCCAGAAATAAAATCAGGCTTCATGGCCTCATTCCTGGATTTTCTCAAATCAGGCAAGAGGCAGCAGCTGCCCACCGCTTCCACAAGTCCCTCAAAGAACCGGCCACCATCTGCACAACAAGCCTCTCAGGCTTCATTTGGAATGGCCTCTCAAATGCTATCTGGTACTCTAGACTCAGCAGAGAGCGATAGCCTGGTGATGAGTTGCACCAGCCCTGGCAAAAGGCTGGATGATGAGTTGAAGCGAAATTTGGAAACTCTACCTTCTTTTTCTTCAGATGAGGAGGATTCAGTCAGCAAAAACCAAGATCTGCAAAAGAGCATCTCATCGGCCATCTCTGCTCTCTATGATCCGACAGACCGAAAGGAAGCAGAGAACACAGGTCAGTACAGGGCAGATCTGCCCAACATGTAAACTTTAAGCTGCTGTTAAAAAGTAAAATTGTCAATACCCTTTGATAGTTCTGCTAATTGTACATTGATAACAAATGAAGAACGAGAAGTTGGTTCATTGATTTAAGTTAACTTTTTTCATTTTGCATACTGTACCTTCTATCCTCCACTCTTTTTATTTACAACTGCTGAATGGCTGCTACTGTTGCCATCTTCACCACTCTTCCTACCTTCTGCTCAATGAGACCCTAGACCTGAAAATTTCTTTTTCTACTCCTTGAAAAACCTTAAGCCTTGCTAACCTGTTCATTCAGAGATATCTGTATTGCTTGGTGGAACAAAATGTTATTTCCAAGTTGACTAGCTTTGTGCCTTATCTTGTTTTCAAGCACCCCCAGTGGTCGAGGAAAAAGTGTCCAGCCCCGTGCCATCAGAACCTTCACCCCAGCAGGAGACGGCAGCCCCGGAATCTCCACCATCGCCCCAAGAAACACCTGCTCCACCACCACCCGAGGAACCCCCTGCCCAATCCTCTCCAGAGCAGGAAGAACCTGAAGACTCCAGACCTCTTCATCTTGCCAAGAAACAGGAGAGTGCAGCCATCTGCGAAGAGACAGATGAAGAAGATGTCGAGAGTGGTGGTGAAGGCATCTTCCGAGAAAGGGATGAGTTTGTTATTCGTGTGGAAGATATCCAGGCTCTAAAGGTATAGCTTATACTATATTATATATATAATTTTACTATATATTCCCAGCAGCCTGTGCTAAAATATCTGACATAGTTTCATTATTTCTTCTGTAGTAACAAATGGATTCCTGATTTAGTTAAATATCTTCTATGTTGTTTCATGTTTTTCCTTAAATGACAACTAAAGCCCCATAAAGAAATGATGCACCTTGTTCTATCTAGCTGCCATAGCATCCTTAAAGTACAGGTATCCTCAGATTGTAAATGCCTCCAGCCCCTGAAGCTCCATATCTGGTCCCTGCTTGTGACATCATCTGTTATGTACAAAGTGGGCTGCTGTTCGTGCATACTGATCAGGCTCAGAGCAGCTTATGCATGTGTTGTGCCACTGTGGAAAGGCAACCTAACTCAGAAGGATATGGAGCTACAGGGAATATATTCATGAGCATGGACCAATAGGAATACATTAATAAGCCCTGTTAGGGGCTGCTGCAGTAAGTCCTGTGCATAATGTATATCATTGCTAGCCCTTTAAGAAAAGTATGTCCTATAAGGTCATCATATATGTATAATGTGTCCACATGTTCCATAACTACATTTGGCAGGTGATGTTAATATGTGTTATTGACTGATAGGTTTCTTAAAAGTATTGCCAAAAAAGTAGGTCAAAAACATAGTGCATGTTATTATGCTCTGTATTTATCTTGCAAGCACAGAAGTCACAGTTGGACTGCCCTGTCAGGGTACCAGATCTCATGTTGGGCCTCAATAAAGGTCAATTGATATCATGTCTTTACTACTTCCACCCTAGGTTTATACGACACCCATTAAAGTTAGCACTGTCTTCATACCTACCTAAGATTGTCTTCATAACTACGATGTTGGACGTAGTAGATTAGTATATAGTTAAATATAAAGTTAAAGTCACCTTTTCTGCTTCATGGTCAACTGTATTGCCTGGTATTATCTATGTTCTGGATCTAAGGTAAGAGGGGTTGCTAGAGTTTGGCCAAATGCTTAACACAATTTTCATCTGTTGCCATGACATTTAACCTCCACGATGACTTCAATTCCTCTGTTGTCTTTACAGTTGGCATTACAAACCGGAAGGGAACCACCTCCTATCTGGAGAGTCCAGAAAGCTTTGTTGCAAAAATTTACTCCTGAGATCAAAGACGGTCAAAGACAGTTCTGTGCCACAAGTAATGTAAGTACATCTAGTATATACTGTATATATATATATATATATATATATATATATATATATATATATATATATATATATATATATATATATATATATATATATATATATATATATAATTTATTTTTTTTTTTTAAAAAAAATCTGAATGTTTTAGGGGGAATATATACCTTATTTTGAAAAAAAAAAAAAAAAAGGTAAATACCTATATTGAGTCCCCCCAATAGGTAAGGGTTGTTTCCCTTAATTTGATCAACCTGTATATTTTGAAGTTTTCATGAGATGTTGTCTGGAATGTTTAGATTCATAAATACTGACCAATATTAACCCACCAATGAAATGAAAGGTCTTTTCTTGTTCGCTTGTATTTCATGTATAGTATCTAGGATATTTTGGCGATGCCAAGAACAGGTACCAGCGCCTGTATGTCAAATTCCTGGAGAACGTCAACAAGAAGGACTATGTCCGGGTGTGTTCTAAGAAGCCTTGGCACCGCCCCCTACAAACCATGAGGTAATGTGAAGTCTTTGTACTATGCTTCCTCTGGGCTTTCTTTACCTTCGTGTTTTGTTGTATAAGCCCCACAATGTATGCATTGTGGGGTTTAAGGGAAAATATTCCAAATGGTATTAACATAACAAAGGTTTTCAACTTTTTTAGTTGTGCATGGCATTGTTTATGTATGTGTGTTTGTCTCGGTCAAGTCTGTTTAAATGCCACATTTACTTCCAGAGATACATACTGGGTGTTTAATCACTCTGTAAAAAATTATTATTTTTAACCTAATATTTTATCTCAGCACCCCCATCCCATATTTATTGGTTAAAAAACATTTTATCTTTCTCATGCAGGAGGCAAAGTCAGACAAAGGCCCCTGGAGGTAAAAGTCCTGTTGTTGTTCCCAAACCTGAACGTTTGCCGAAGATGGAAGCACTGGGCAGGCCAGAAAAGCCTGAAGCTTTAGAGAAGTCTGAGAGAGCAGAAAAGGCTGAGAGACCAGACACATTAGAAGGAGAGGAACCTTTTGAGAAATCAGAGGTTCTTCCCAAATTGGAAAAGTTTGTTTCTGAGGAAGGACATGAACAACAAGAGCCTCGGATGAATTCAGTAAAGGAGGTGCCCCTAGAAGATTTGGAGAAAGTAGAGGCTATCGAAAAGGTAGAAAAGCCTGAGCCAGTGGCAAAGGTGGAGAAATTAGAACCTGTGCAGAAGAGCGAGATGGAAGATACAGTGGCAAAAACAGTAAACAGTGAACCTTCGTTAAAGAAGGAAAAGACCGGACAAGGTACAAAACAGGAAAAGACTGAACCAGCAGTTTTTAAAGGAAAGATAGAACCAGTGGCCAAGGCAGGAAAGGCTGATCAAATTGTAAACCCTGAAAAAGCAGAAACGACAATGAAGGCAGAAAAAACAGACAATACTGTAAAATCAGAGAAGGGTACGTTTTCTGTAAGACAGGAAAAGCTAGAGTCTAGTGTGAAGGCTGAGAAAAACACCCCTGATAAATCTGAACCTGTCACCAAGCCAGATAATTTAGAAATGAAAAAGGCACCAAAGGCTGATTGTATTGGAAAGTTATCATTGCCAGTTGAAAAGCCTGAAAATGAAGAGGCAATGGATACACTAGAGAATGAATTAGATGATAAGCCTGTAATATCTGAGCAAATCCGCCAAACAGAGCAAGCAGAACCAACCATTACAACTGAGAAAAGCGAACCAACTGAACAGCTTGTGAAGGTGGAGCCAGAGAAGATGCCTGAGCAAGATGAAAAACAGGAAAAGGGCATGAGAACTGATAAATTAGAAAAACCCAATAAGGTGGAGAGGACAAACAAAGTTTCCAAGGTAGATCGCTCAGAAAAGTCTGGCAAGGTAGACCGGCTTGAGAAAGCTTCCAAAGGTGATCGACCAAACAAAACCTTAAAGGCAGATCGTTCTGAAAAACGGGTAAAAGCTGATCGTACAGAGAAGCCAACAAGGGTAGATAAAATGGAGAAAACAGTACGAGTAGACAAAACAGAAAAGGCAACCAAAATGGAAAAAATAGAGAAAGCCACCAAGGTGGAAAGGTCTTCTAAGATGGTCAGAACAGAAAGGCCTTCAAAGATGGATAAACCAGAAAGGCCTGAAAAAATGCCCAGGTTAGAAAAGATCGAAAAGTCACCAAAGCTTGAAAAAGTGACCAAGAATGATAAAATAGAAAAGCCAGAAAAGTCACCACGAGCAGAGAAGGAGAAAATGGAAAGACATGTTCGAAGGGAAAGAGTAGATAAGGTAGAGCCATCCCCAAAAGCTGCTTTGAAGCCAAAGCACAAACAGGCGAAAGTGAAAGCAGAGCCCCCACCCAAAAAGAGGAAAAAATGGCTTAAGGAGGTTGCATCATCCTCTGATTCAGACTCTTCTCCTGACCAGCAGAGTGAGGAAGGTAAGTGGAAACCCTCAAACTTTGCAGTCTAATCTGCTGCTGACACCCAAAGATGACCTAAATGGTATCTCAAATCAAGACCATGCTTTACAACCCTAATTGTTCACATTAACTAGCAAACAGAGGTCCACCATTTGAAGAATGATAATACTTATCATTCCCTTTAGGACAATTTAAAGGTATTTCAGTAGGTTGTAAACACCAGTTGTAATAGGTTATATATATACCTATCTGTGTAAAAAACTTTGGAGTAAATTGGTCGTATATTGAATTTGATGAACATGTGTCTTCTTTTCAACCTAACTTACTATGTTACTATGTAGTCTTGAGTATTGGAATAGTCAGAAGACTGACCCACCTGTAGCCAATCAAAGCATTAGACTGTTCCCAGCACAGTGTTTGAAGAACCAAGTAACCGATAAACTAGAAATATCAACTAATGCTTCTCAGTATAAAACAGTTCCTAGCTGATTTGTATTTTTTGTTTGATTTCCTTTCAGAACGTGTTCCTGTAGGGCGTGTATTAAACACGCGAGCTATGAAAGAGATGTTCCGGAGTTACATTGAAATGCTGGTCAGCACGGCTTTGGACCCAGACATGATCCAAGCATTAGAAGACACTAGTGGTGAGTAGACCCTTAAATAAACTCTCTGTAAAGTTCTATATTTAAAGTGATACTGTCACGTTCCTATAAAAATAGGAACGTGTCGGTATCAGTGAAAAGAAGCTGCAAGCAAACTATAACAGGTAAAAGCTCCCCAAAGCAGCCCCCAGCCCAGCGAACCTTAGAAACGGCTTTGGGGAGCTTTCAGCTGATTATATTTCACGTGCAGCTTCTATTTATTAATACCAAAACGTTCCTATTTTTATAGGAACGTGTCAGTATCACTTTAATTCACTGCTGCTGTGGAGGAAAATGTCATGTGGTTTAGGTATGAGAGTTACTGAAAACTGAAAAACAGCAAAGCCACAAGATTGAGAATGTATTGCAGGTATGAGAACTGCTAAAAATGAAATATCAGTAGGAAGCCACTCTCCCCAAACCCTACCTTCCTGCCATAAGTGCAGCTTGCAAGAATGCAATGTCACTTGAAATATAGACCAACAAAAGCAAACCATAAAGCTACTAGGTGTCACAAAAATACACTCCAATCAGAAACAGGAACTTGCCTTCTTAGATCTTTTTATAAATCCTCGCTGTGATCATAGATTTCGCTTCATTAATTGTGGAAACCATTGCCTGTTTTAGTTTTTTTTTTCTTAAATAAAAACGAATTAACTTTACTTATAAGAAGACAATTGCTTAGGGCATTAACCTAGCAATGAGATGGCAGTTAAACTTAAGGCCTACAGGTGGCCATAGACTCAAAGATCCGCTCGTTTGGCGACATCGCCAAACGAGCGAATCTTTCCCCGATATGCCACTAACGGCATGGCTATATCGGGGGTGATTCGAATGTTCGGCCGTATGGGGCTCCGATGGGTCGGTCGGTTAAAAATCAAACCTTCCCGATCGATATCGTGGCCAGATTTCGATCGGGAAGACCCGTCGGAAGCCCCCATACACGGGCAGATAAGCTGTCAAATCGGTCAGCTTTATCTGCCCGTGTATGGCCACCTTTAGCCTGGAATTCAAAATTAAGCAACTGCTTTAAGGTCTCTGGGAGCAACATCCAAGGGGTTTTGGGAGCAACATGTAGCTCATAAGCCACTGGTTGGGGATCACTGGTCTAAGGGTTGCAGAACAAAATAAACATTAAAAAAAACACTAAGAATAAAAGAATGCAAATTTTTCCTTTAAACTATAGAATAAGTTGGCACTAGATAAATTGAGAACAACTACAATATGACCTGTTTGATTCGGTACATGATTTATTCCTAAATGTAGACAATGGCCACATTCAATTGTAAAAAAAAGTTGGGGAGTAACACAAGCATGAAAAAATGTGATGCAAAATAAGTAATTCACTTTACTTATAAGAAGACAATTGTTTTGGGCACAAACCTAGCAATGAGATGGCAGTTAAACCTAAGGCCTAAGCCTGGAATTCAAAATTAAGCACCTGCTTTGAGGCCACTGGGAGCAACATCCAAGGGGTTTTGGGAGCAACATCCAAAGGGTTCTTGGAGCAACATGTAGCTCATAAGCTAATGGTTGGGGATCACTGGCCTAAGGGTTGCAGAACAAAATCAGTATTAAAAAAAACACTAAGAATAAAAGAAATTAAGTCTAATGGCAACTTATCTTGAATGCTAATATCTACATTATACCTAAATTTTTCCTTTAAACTATAGAGTAAGTTGGCACTAGATAAATTGAGAACAACTACATTATTACCTGTTTGATTCGGTACATGATTTATTCCTAAATGTAGACAATGGACAGGGCAGCACTGAGGCAAGTAATGGCTGATGCCATTTTGTAGCACAGTAGGATTAGCAAATGCACATGCAAATCACTAATTCCTTTTAATGCCTCTGTTTTATCACAATGCCATTCTGTCTTGGGATGCACCGAATCCAGGATTCGGTTCAGGCAGGATTCGGCCCGAATTTGCATATGCAAACTAGGGGCGGGAAGGGAAATCACGTGACTTTTTGTCCCAAAACGAGGAAGTAAAACATTTTTCCCACCCCTAATTTGTATATGCAAATTACGATTCAGTTCGGTGTTCGGCCGAATCTTTCGTGAAAGTTTCGGCGGTTCGACCTAATCCAAAAATTTGGATTTGGTGCATCCTAATTCTGTCTGGTTACCCTCTGTATTATTTTTGCTTACTCCTACCCCATTACAATTTTTAATGAATGCATGCCTTATTTCCTCTATTGCAGAGTAGCTATTTGGTGTATTGTAGTTTTTCTGTACCCCTGCATAATAAAATCACTTTTGTTACTTCTCCAAGAATTTGTTTTAAAAACAAAAAATGGATTTTATTTGATTACATAGATGCAGAACCCCATTATAGCAGAAAAAGGAGTCATGCTTGCACCCATGGCACTCCTCATCCAGCAGCTGTCTCCATAGTTTGCAGCCATCCAGCTGTTGATACATTTAGCTGGTGGAGTGGAATAGAAGATGTATTTCTAGATCTTCTGATAGGCTGCAGTCAGGCATCCCTTCCCTTTGTTTATGTCCAAACCAAATGAAACTGCAGAGATAATATAATTATTTTATGAATTTCCATTTGGAAAGAGCTGGCACCTACTAGCGAGAGAGGCTCAGTTCACAAGATGCCATTCCAAACACTGTTGTATCCAGCCATAGCAACAATGTTGTATATTGTAACAGGGTTCACAAGAAGTGAAAGCTGACTTGCCAAATGGCATGGTATGGTTTGGGCATAGAACAGACACCCTGCACATCATCTGCTGCCCTCATTTGACCTTCTTTTGGCTTCTGCACAAATAACACAATCTTTTCCTTTATGCAATTACACCAGAGACTTTATACTTCTTTAATCCTAACCAAGGTTTCCCATGTGCACCTACAAAGCTGACACACAATGACCCTAGTCTATGCTTTTCCCATGTGATATGACACAGTCCCAAGGTTAACTTGTAATCACTCTCATTGTTTCTCTTTATCTTTCGCTCTCTCTCCCGCCTTCTTGTGCAGATGAACTTTACCTTCCACCCATGAGAAAAATTGACGGCATTGTAAATGAGCACAAGAAGAAAGTGCTAAAGAAGATTTCTCTCAGTTCATCATTTCAGGTGGGGAGGCCAATGCCCCAGATAAGGAATTTTGTTTTATGTTGTCTGCTCTCTTTCGGTTTCCTTAAAAACGTATTGTTGAATTGCATAGTGAAGGATGTGGTTTATTTCATCTTCCATTTGAATCAGCAGTTGACTGTTGTGGGTCTTGCAGACAGTGGTAGGTAGTTTGAAATTCAAATAATGCTCATATATTCATTTGTTGTCTGACCATGCAGTGCATTAATGCATTTAGTAGCAGTGTAGATAATTAAGCATCTGGCCTGTATTAAGAGTGGGGATAACAGCCGTGGAAAGGGACTGTAACTATGTGATAGCAGGTATAGTAGGGAGAGATGGTGTCTATAGTAACAGTGGATAATAGTCTCTGGGAAGGGAGTGTGACTGTGGGATAGCAGGTATAGTAGGGAGAGATGGTGTCTATAGTAACAGTGGATAATAGTCTCTGGGAAGGGAGAGTGACTGTGGGATAGCAGGTATAGTAGGGAGAGATGGTGCCTATAGTAACAGTGGGATAATAGTCTCTGGGAAGGGAGTGTGACTGTGGGATAGCAGGTATTTTAGGGAGAGATGGTGCCTATAGTAACAGTGGGATAATAGTCTCTGGGAAGGGAGTGTGACTGTGGGATAGCAGGTATAGTAGGGAGAGATGGTGCCTATAGTAACAGTGGGATAATAGTCTCTGGGAAGGGAGTGTGACTGTGGGATAGCAGGTATAGTAGGGAGAGATGGTGCCTATAGTAGCCGTGGGGATAATAGTCTCTGGGAAGGGACTGTGGCTGTGGGATAGCAGGTATAACTGGATGGGTGGTTTCTATAGAGCTGCAGTCTGAAGATCACAGTTGTGGGGTATATGTTTGTGACACTAAGGGGCCGATTCACTAACTTCGAGTGAAGGATTCGAAGTAAAAAAACTTTGAATTTCAAAGTGTCTTTTGGGCTACTTCGACCATCGAATGGGCTACTTCGACCTTCGACTACTACGACTTCGAATCGAAGGATTCAAACTAAAAATCATTCGACCATTCGATAGTCGAAGTACTGTCTCTTTAAGAAAAAACTTCGACCCCCTAGTTCGCCATCTAAAAGCTACCGAAGTCAATGTTAGCCTATGGGGAAGGTCCCCATAGGCTTGGCTAACTTTTTTTGATCAAAGTATATTCCTTCGATCGTTGGATTAAAATCCTTTGAATTGTTCGATTCGAAGGATATTATCGTTCGATCGAAGGAATAATCACTATTTGCGCTAAAATACTTCGATATTCAAAGTCAAAGGATTTTAATTCCCAGTCGAATATCGAGGGTTAATTAACCCACGATATTCGACCCTTTGTGAATCGGCCCCTAAAACATCATTACTCCTGGACTAAGAGGCCTAGACACATGATCAAAACGGTACAACCAAAAACTCTTTATAGAAATGTATGCAGAGCTCATTATCTAATCCTGGAATGGCCCTAATGGTCCCTGACAATCACGTGTTATGTGCTGCTCCCAGTCTGGTGTTATGGTAACATGTATAAACTGTATAGCTGAGGCATAGATTGGCCAACACTGTATAAGTTATAGATGTGCCATAGATGCCATCTATGGATAATTTCAAGAATTGCTTTAAAGGTCTGATATTCTTTCCTTCTTTAGGAGGCAATACACATGTTCCCTCAGCTTCACAGTGAGCCAGGAGAACCTACAACCAGAATGAAACCCGGGGGAGAACCTTATAACCGCAAAACACTCAACAAATTAAAAAAGAATGTAGCCAAACCACAGGTACCTTTTATATATAACTATGGAAATTGATATGGTCGGTAGGTTAAATTGCTGATTCAGCTACAAGTGGATGGAATGTCGTTGGATATGTTCCAGCTGGTTGAGCTGGTATGTTCCTACTTGTTTTGACTTTGGGCTTGACTGGCATTTCCTTGGGTTTCTCTATTCCAAAAGCTGCTGACCCAGAGCTGTGGGAGATGTGTGTTTTATAAAACAACATGTTGGCAGTACTTGTATAAAAACACAAAAATGACAAGCAGTGGCAGGCATGCTGTATAGCTAAAGGAGGTGTTTCTGGCAGCATTACTAAACTACTATACCCTTTGTAATTGCACAGCCTATTGGGGCTCATTTATAAATTTTGCGCAGGGCAGATTGGTTCGCACAGTGAATACATTTGCCCTGCGGATGGTTACATTTATAAAGCTGGATAAGAATTGCAATTTTTTTTCACAATGCGAATGTCTATAAGCTCTTTTTAAATATGTCAAAAATCGCAATATTTATGTGCACACTCTGCGTTTGAATTACGTCCCAACTTTGGTGGCGGAGAAAATATTCCCAAAACAGTTTCACAAATTGCTAATTGAAGTTACTGTCAATGCTATTTTCGCACACAACAACCTCGCACAGTGAGCGGACTCACGCAAAACCCTGTCTCATTTGCGAAAATTTACTCACAATGCAAATTCGCAAAAAACAGAAACCGCCAGAGCAGTGCAATATAGTCGCGTTCAAGGAAAAAACATGGGCAGTGCAACCATTTGTAGCACCGAATCCACTATTTTGGATTCGGCTGAACCCCCGAATCCTTTGCAAAAGATTCGGCCAAATACTGAACCGAATCCTAATTTGCATGTGCAAATTAGGGGTGGGAAGGGGAAAACATTTTTTACTTTCTTGTTTTTTGACAAAAAGTCACGCGATTTCCCTCCCCGCCCCTAATTTGCATATGCAAATGAATATTCTGATTCGGTTCGGCTGGGCAGGATTTGGCCGAATCCAAATCCTGCTGAAAAAGGCCAAATTCTAGCCGAATCTCGAACCAAATCCTGGATTCCATTTGCGATAAAATATGTGCTGCGCGAACGTTATAAATGACCCCATTATGTTGGCTATCCCAGTACTGCAATTGTGGAGCAGATAGTTGACAAACTCTTTGGATCATCAGGGGGGCAGAGCAATGCCTGTGTAAGAGCATACAAGATAAACGAGACTTAAAATGGACCCTAAACTCTTATTTGTTGTGCTTTGTTAGACATTTCCTTATGGTACATCTCTGTACAGGCTTAAATACACCAATCTTGCCTGGTTTTATAAATATAAACATTTTTCCTGTCTAAATAATTCTGTGCTTTGGAAAGTTTATAAGTGAACCCCACTGAGTTCACTAGTTTCTGCACCCAGTTTGCTCTAAAGTTATGGACTTTGAACCTCCTCCCCATATTTAATATATATATACTGCCCTAGTAGGTGCTCAACTATCACAGTTATTAGTAGTTTATCTATTAGATTGATACTTGAATCGTGTTTTATCTATAGAAACGATAGCATTTTAAACCCTTTATTTGCTTCTCTTTAGGAGTTTAAGGTGGATGCCGAGAAGTCACTTTTTTACACTCTGTACCATTCCCTGCATCACTACAAGTATCACACCTTCCTCCGTTGCAAGCAAGAGGTAAGAAATACACCCCAGTAGGTGCAATGAGTATAAATTCCACTCTGGCATCATCTTCATAGTCTCAATCATCTAAGGATTGTACATGTAACAGTTGCTCTCCTGTTCATCATGGCTGAAGAAATTCGAGGCCTAGACTTGCCTGATAATCTGTAGCACAAACAAAGGAACCCACAACTGAAGAATATACCAACAATAAACTCCCCGTCCTTTCCCAGTGTAAATTTCTGTCTCCCTTCTGTTTGATTTGGATGTCAATTTGGCTGTCAGTTCCAACAAGTGGCATAACCGGAAGCTTATTCTAAACACTCTCCTGGGGTTTGTAGGAACAGTATAAAGCCAAGAACCAGCTGTTATACAGCCATTGTATTTATTTACAGGGGAGCTGAGCAAATGACCCAGTCGCACAGGAACAGTAAGTACTTAGACAAATCGCCTCTTCTTTGGGCGACTAATCTCCCCAAACTGCCTCCCTGCCAGCTAGAATCTAAATCGCTGTCGGGATGGCACTCGGAACACTTAGTTTCCGAAGTTGACTTTGGAAAACAAAGTGCTCAGAGTGCCATTGTGTTGGCGATTTAAATTCTAGCCAGCAGGGAGGCAGTTTGGGGAGATTAGACGCCCAAAGAAGAGGCGATTTGTCGCCAGGTGATTAATCTCCCCAAATCTTCTCGTTTGTCTCTGCCCTAAAGGTACTGTTGGCTTATCTTGCAGTTTAAGCCTTGCTTAAACTTCCATTTTCTACCTGACAGGCTGGCTATAAGCACCTTCTCATCCACCATTGTGTTTATTATCCACTGCAGGATTTCAGACAGTTGTGGCCTTTAAAGGGATACTGTCATGGGAAAAAAAAAATTTCAAAATGCATCAGTTAATAGTGCTGCTCCAACAGAATTCTGCACTGCAATCCATTTCTCAAAAGAGCAAACAGATTTTTTTATATTCAATTTTGAAATCTGACATGGGACTAGACATTTTGTCAATTTCCCAGCTGCCCCATGTCATGTGCCTGCACTTTAGGAGAGAAATGCTTTCTGGCAGGCTGCTGTTTTTCCTTCTCAATGTAACCGAATGTGTCTCAGTGGGACATGGGTTTTTACTATTGAGTGTTGTTCTTAGATCTACCAGGCAGCTGTTATCTTGTGTTAGGGAGCTGCTATCTGGTTACCTTCCCATTGTTCTTTTGTTTGGCTGCTGGGGGGGGGGAAGGGAGGGGGTGATAATCACTCCAACTTGCAGTACAGCAGTAAAGAGTGATTGAAGTTTATCAGAGCACAAGTCACATGACATGGGGCAGCTGGGAAATTGACAATATGTCTAGCCCCATGTCAGATTTCAAAATTGAATATAAAAAAATCTGTTTGCTCTTTCAGTGCAGAATTCTGCTGGAGCAGCACTATTAACTGATTCATTTTGAAAAATTTTTTTTTCCCCATGACAGTATCCCTTTAATCAGGTGCTTCCTTGAGGTTAAATATTTCTCACCCCGCAGCTCATCATTCCATGGCATAGTCCCATTGTCATTATTACCTTTAGCTAAGAAATTTTGTGCTTCTTGCCTCCAGACCAACGCAATAGAAGAACAGAATGACGACCTGGGACAGGAGGAGGTGGTGCAGCAATGCATGAGGAACCAGCCATGGCTTGAAAAACTCTTCAACTCCTTCATCGACCTCCTCACGCAATCGCAGAACAAGTGCGCGTGAACGAGTGGCTGAGAGGAACAGAACAGAATAAACAAGACAATGGGAATTTAGATTGCAAAAGAAAAAAAAACTGAAAAAAAGATGAACAAGTGAGAGACATGCCAGGCAGAAAACGCAAAGCCATTGGCCTAGGCAATGATTAGGGGGACTGGATGATGTAAGTCTTGCAGGCCTCAGTTTGACTTTGCAGGCCGTGGAATAGTGAAGATTCTTTGAATCAAAGTGGTTCTCTTCTGTCTTCTTCCTCTGTTCTCTACCCTCCCCTCCCCGAAAAAAAAACAGGGGGGGACTTTGCTAGCTGTATGTGGTCATTTTATTTTCCCCAGTTTTTCTCCACTCTCCATGCCATCCCGTCATGCCGCAAAGAAGGATCTCGTGACTGCAGTCTCCTCGGATCCGCTTCCAGTGATTGACGTGTTCTGACAGGAGCAGAGAGGGGGGGACTTGGACCCCTCATTATTTATTGGGAAGCATGTGTGTAAATGTGTTACATGTGTGTGTGTCTGTGTATGGATGGATGGATCCAGATTCCCTATTACTTTGCCATTTTTATGTATTCTTGTTTTGGATTAACAAACCTTTTTAACGAAAAGCACCTAAAATACAGGTATCTGACATGCAACTGAAGCTTGCTCACACCTATAAATATAGGTGATTATCTCCGGTTCAGGGTCTGCATGAGCGCTCATAACTGTTTTCCTTCATAGGCATATCTTTTAGATCAGCTGCTAGAGGGGCCCTTTAATTGGGCAAAGCCCTTTATCCTGGACTGACTGTTTTGCCTAAACTGATTTAGGCGACTGGGTGACATAAGTCTTGTAGGCCTCAGCCTGACTTTGTAGGCCGTGGAATAGCGAAGATTCAAATCAGAGCCACATTAGGAAAACTTGGATCCTTAATGACCAAGGCACATGTTGGTACTTGGGTCTGGATGCCCAGGTCCGGACTGGCAATCTGTGGGTTGTGGCAAATGCCAGAGGGACTGCTGCAAGATGCCATAGACAGTCATAATTTATTGGGCTGGTGGGGCCAGGACCTATTTTGTATTTCAGTCCAGACCTTACGGTGCCATTTCAGTTCATGTTGGTTGCAAAAGAAGAGGGTAGTTACTCCGCAACTGCAGCAACACAACAAGCTTCTCCTGCAGAGTGGGTGCCTTAAAGGAGAAGCAAACCCAAAAGTTAAAGTCTTTACTTACCCCTCGGTGCAGAATCTGTTCGGCGGAGTTCACGGGCGCCATCTTCTTCTCTTCGGTAATCTTCGGAATGAGACCGGGAGAGTGGCGCATGCGCAGTTGGAGCAATTTTCTGATTTGCAACGAAAATTGCTGAGGCACCAGTCTCATTCCGAAAATTACCGAATCGGCTGAAGATGGCGCCCCATGAACTCCGATGCCTGAATCTGCACGGAGGGGTTAGTAAAAACTTAGGGGCATTTGCCCGGGGTAACACTAAGGCTGGGGGGAGAAGGGAGGGGGGTCTATGTAGGGTAGGCGGTAGGTTTTTTTTTTTTAACTTTTGGGATTGCTTCTCCTTTAAGTCTTCTGAATGCACCTTTCCCATCCACTCTTCAGTGACAGGCTTCAGATTATTTATTACGATGCATAAAATACAAAGCTGCTTAGCCACTTGCCAACGTAACCCACAATAAAGCTTTGTTAATCCAATATCAGGTTTTTTTTTTACAGTTTATTGTATGTGTTTTTATATGTATTATGTGCTACACCCTCCAACGTAGATATAGCAACTAGTATCACTTGCTGTTAGAATCTAGAAATGGCATATATTGGCCCCTGTCTGTAAACTGCATGTTTTATATGAGAGGCGCCTAACATGTGGCCCATCCGTTGTTATTCTACAGCTCCGCGGCGTTAGAGTACATCTACAGGTTGTAGTTCAATGATACTGGGAGGTGCCTTTCTTAATAGCGCTGATGCCATTTTAGAGTTGCTGATTTTTTATTTTTTCAGTAGCAGTGAGGTTTGTTTTATTTTTTTATTTACTTTTTAACCACAGTCTGCCATCACTGGTTCCATTTGCATTGAAAAAAAAAAAATCCTTACGCATGTAATTTCTCCGGAGACGGATGCAACTTTCCAACTTTGTTCAAGTTCCACGTTCAGTCATAGAGTCAGAATTAGTTATGGATTCTTCCTCGGTGGGCAGGAAAGGGGTGGTAAGACTGCTACCTAAAAAAAAAAAAAAAAAAGTTAGAGGGCAAAGAAGAAAAAAAAGCTAGTTATTTTTTTAAAAATCATCTTCGAACATTATTTAAGCATTATGGCATAAAAAATGTGTATCTTTTTTTTTTTAATTATTATTATACTTGGCGTAGATGAAATTTTAAACCATATTTTCCCAAGTATGTTGAAAGGAAGAATTTATTGGAGGAAATGAACCACGCGAGTGTTTTTGTTTATTTTTTTTTTTCTTTTTTTAATTGACTGTATATATTGTATAGGAGAAAAAAAAATCTATGTACAATATTGTATTTGACTATATCTAATTGATGATGATGATACTGTTGCCTAGATGTGAAGTGTTCAGTTTAACTGAACTTGGATTAGTATTTTGCTCAGAAAAAAAAAAAAACGCGAATCAAAAAAAAAAAAGAAAAAATATGTTAAAAAAAACTGAGGCATGAGACAAGAACTTCTTTTCTCTCCTCTTTCCCACAACTTTGGGGTTTTTGCTTTTTTTATACATTTCATGAAAAATAACAAACCAAGCTAGAAAAGTGTAACCTACTATCATGCGCGCATGGGTTTCTCTTTATCGCCTAAGCTTTTTGTGTTTCAGCAATGTCATGTAGCTTCCCTTGCAGGAGATGATGGGGTTTTTTGTGCACTATGATTAAACTTAACATTTGTTACCAAAATGAGGAAAATATTTTCTCTTTAGGAAAAAAAAAGCCACTTTTATATCTCCAAAAAATGTAATTTATGTTCAGATAACGGTTATCAAAGTTACCTAGCAGGTCGCTTGTGACGTCGCTGAATATTGTTACACCTTAGTGTGTAATGCCTGAAATCATTTCCTTATATATATATATATATATATATATATATATATATATATATATATATATATATAAAGTCAATTTAGTGAGCGCACTCTTACCGGATTTCTTACGATGTGGGTGCGTTGGTCAAAGCATTCTAGTACAAAATAGTAAATGGCATCCTTGAGAAAGGTCCCAGTGTGGACCGAAACGTTGGATAGGCACCTGTGAATAAAATTCAACACTTTTTTTTTTTATTACATCTCTTCTGTACCCAGCAGTGGCTCCTGTAGCTCCAACATTTTCTTTTGTGCTGTACTTTTTTTTTGTTAATCCTTAAGTGTCATTTCCTTGCAAAACATTGCAGTGTCTTGGTACAAAAACAAGCCTGTCTGTATGTCAGCCTCGCATGGATACCAGGATAAGGGGAGTGAGCAAAATTGTTTGCAGTAGGCAGTCAGTGTGTACTTGGCACTTACACAGCGCTGAACCTTGAAGCAAATAATCTCATAATCCTCGTATGGTTGTGGTTCCTTGACTTTAGCTACCTTTTCTGGTCACATGTTGCTGCTATGGAAAGTTGTTAGAAATCGGGATCATCCAATCCATCGTTGTTTGCTGTGAGCAAGATGTTACCGTATATAATACGTAAAGGCTCTTCTGCTAGAATAATTGGTTGGCTGTTTTCTCCGTAGGGTTTAGCGAACCAACTGGATGGTTCTCTGCTTATGTATCTGGTGCATTTCTGTTTATTATCTTGCTCAAGTCATGTAGTCCTAATAGAAGAATTGAGAGCCTTTTACCCCTGCAGAAGTCTTGGCTTCCACTCATGTCCTACCAATAAACACCATGGCCATTAGGCTTTGCATTATGTACTAGACAATGGGTTGTCTATATTTTCCATAGGCTGCAACAAAGGCCTGATAACTGAAGAGCGATAGTGGTGAACATTTACATGCAAGCAAAGATTAAAAAGACCAATAATGGCAAGCATTGACATCTAATAAAATGGTAGGCCTACCCCACACCTTTTAGACCAATATTGGTGAACAATGACAGCCCCATAAAGGGGTCTAACTTTTGATTGTATGTCAATGTTCACCATTATTGGTCTTTCTAGTCTTCGGTATAAAACGCGTTGCAGTCTAATGATAAGCTTTATAAGGGTATAGTCTTCAATTATATATTACAATTCCACTCCGCTTTCTTGGCTTCTTCCCAAGACTTGTTAATCATAATCATGTTTTGAGGCTCGGTCATAAAGGACAATTTCAATATGTTTTTGTGACTTTCTGATAAATTAGAAATTAATGCTAAACATTCACATAGAATTAAAGGTAGAACCCCAAAATGAGCCTATTCTAGATTAGAAAGACCAATCAAGGTGAACACTGACATATAATTAAAGGTAGGCCCCATAAATTCTCCAAAATCTTTCATGCAGTATTACACTGATTTTATGAATGTAGAGTCTCTAATGTAAGCTTATAGACAACCGTCCAGCATTTTTCTTTTCTTTCGGATGATTCCTAACTACAATGCAAAGTAAAGTTGGATTAAGGGACACCATTGCTAAAATATAAGCTGCTCCTTTGTAAAAAAGGATACCAAATCTATACTCATAAATGTAATAAAACAAACATAACTTTATTCTTGCACACAGTGTACACACATCTAAAGCAGTATTCTGCTTGAAGCATATTCCTTTGCACTCTGTACTAAGGGGCATGTTTACTAACATTGGAGATAAATATCTGGAGAGATTTCTGGAGATGTTGCCCATAGCAACCAATCAGATCTTTTCTTTTGTTTTCTAACTTGGCTGTGGCTGTTTAAATCTAATTGCTGATTGGTTGCCATGGGCAACATCTCCAGAAATCTCTCCAGATATTTATCTCCAATGTTAGTAAACATGCCCCTAAAGCTATTGATAAAACAAAGTTGGAACTGGTTGGATGAGATCTCACATTTATGGTGAACCTCAACAGATAGTGCTCTGCTCCAGTTTTTTTAAAGAATTCAAAATATCAGTTTGCTTCAATGAAAGACTTCATTCCTTGTGTAAGAAGATGTTATATTTTGCCTAGGAGATCCTATTGCTGCTGTTTGGAACCAATAGGAGAATAATCAGTGGAATAAATAGGCAGGATCCTATGGATGTTGATCCACACATTTTATCCAGCGCTTTTGGGTTTCATTTATTCAATGATGTTTTTGTTGTGTTGTCTAGATATTGGCATGCTTTGCCTTCATTAATTCACTTATATAGTGTGACTATAACATTGAATTAGAAGGGTCGGAGTATGTTTGTAATGGATTAGGGTTTTCAGAAAATATACCTGAAATACATTTTAAGTCTATAGTCCAGTTTATGGAGGATGCTTTACTCAAGGAGCCACAAATATATACTTATAGATTATGTAATAAGAGGCAAACGTTTAGCCCGTGCTGTAATCTATAGCAACCATTCAGCAGTTCGCTGTTTGCTTGTATTTAAAGTTGATTGGTTGCTAAAGGTTTCTAGATCAAACAGAAAAATGAGTCTCTCTTTTATATATTAAAATATATTAAAATAATATCCCTGCATCCTCCGTTGCCCAGGAGCCCTATGGCTTTAAACATGTCTACGGGGCCGATTCACTAAATTCGAGTGAAGGGTTCGAATTAAAAAAAATTCGAATTTCGAAGTTTTATTGGGCTACTTCAACCATCGAATGGGCTACTTCGACCTTCGACTACGAAAATCGAACGATTCGAACTAAAAATCGTTCGACCATTCGACCATTTGATAGTCGAAGTACTGTCCCTTTAAGAAAAACTTCGACCCCCTACTTCGGCAGCTAAAAGCTACCGAAGTCAATGTTAGCCTATGGGGAAGGTCCCCATAGGCTTGCCTGGGATTTTTTGATCGAAGGATATTCCTTCGATCGTTGGATTAAAATCCTTCGAATCGTTTGATTCGAAGGATTTAATCGTTCGATCAAATGAAAAATCCTTCGATCGATCGATCGCAGGATTTGCGCAAAATCGTTCGACTTCGATATTCGAAGTCGAACGATTTTAGTTCCTAGTCGAATATCGAGGGTTAATTAACCCTCGATATTCGACCCTTCGTGAATCGGCCCCTATGTGTTCTAGCCTTTGCTCCACTTCACTTGTACTGATGGAGCAGACTTTATCCATGCATCTCATGCCCGACAGCGCAGATGTTTCAGTGCAGCTTGCTCCATCTGTACTTCTCCACTTTAAATCTGGAAGGCTGAAAAATTGATTGTGTACTAGGGTTATATCCATTTTCCCAAGAGGAATACTAGTGACTGGGTCTAGGTGCCATCTGTTGTGTCTGGTGCTTCAAACAAACACAGGAGCGTGTAAATAGGTAACCAAAAGGGGGAATGTAATGTGTAACTACATATACATAGGTATTTGAGCACAGATAGACGTAACTATGCTGAGTAGTCATAGCAATAATAATTTTTACCCTTTTTAGTGCTCAATTATGTTCATTTTTTTTTAATTAGAAGCAGGTTGCCATCAAATATATTCTGGCTGTAGTTCTGTGTTGTATCTGCTTGATTGTAGGGTGCTTCTTCTAAGCTTGGTATCATTTTTACGGACTTCTTACTTGCTACATGTTCAAGAAAATTCATGCAAAATAAGATATAACTGCTGGGTATGGAACATTGGTTACAACACTCATCCGTTTCTATTGGCTTCCAATATGCTACGGGCTGGTTAAGCACCAGCTGCTCGCTTAGGTATACGTTGCACAAGAAATTCACTGTAGATGGAGTCCACGTGTGCATCTTCTGCTAGGACGCTTCTCAGAAGATGTATCCGAACTCATGGGTATTTTTGCATTTGTAAATAGTAAGTGGACATTACGATGGGTTGTACGTTTGAGTAAACAAGGGTGGTCACTTGGCATTTGTTTGGAGTGCTTCTTGTTATTTTTCATTTCCTAAGTCAGTATTGGGAAGCACAGAACAATGTCATAGTTTGGGTCCTGGGTTACACAAAAGCCCCATGATGCAGAAATGTGTATCATAGTGTAAAGCCGAAGTGGCGAAGGCCAAGCTTTCCTGAAACTTTAGTTAAGAGAACTGATCCATTTTGGTCTTTCTTTAATAAACTGATCTCCAACTGACTGTGTAATTAGTTAAACAGAAATGGGTGTATAAAGTATTTAAATAAAATTAAAAAAAAAAAAAACAACAGGTTAGCCATCTTGATGGAAAAGAAAAAAAAAGTTCTAACCCTCTATCATTCTTCAATGGGGGGGGGTGCTTTTTATTTTTAATTCAGTAGCTTGGTTGAAAAAAATAAATGGATATCGCTGAAATAATGAAAAATATTTCTCTGTCCACGTTACCAAATGTATTTCTCAACTAAAACCATAACGAAGCCCCTTCTCCTTGCCTCCCTTGTCCCGCCCCCCTTCCACATTCTCCTTTTTATGTGTCCTAATCTAGAACTTTTTTACAATGTGTACTGCGTGTGACTTGTTCTTGCCTCAAAGGTATTGTTACAATATTTGAATTTGTGTTCCTGTATGGATGTTATTATATATTTTTATCGTTAATTAGTGTCTGACGTTTTTCTCTCAATATGTACAACTCACATTGTATAATGTGTACACAAAAGAAAAAAAAACACTTTTCTTTGCATTCAGTGTCTGGGTAATTTTTTTTTATTAACAGGGAAAAATGATAAATATATAGGAAGGCCGGTATTTTTTCCGGAAAAGGTGGCAACCCTAGTTGTGCACGGCCACCTTTAAGCCAACTCCGTAAGGAGTTGCATGTAACTCCGCCCACTTTAAAGAAAACCTCCGGAAACTGTAAAGAAGAATGCATGGACAGAATGAAAGCCATTACTGTTAGTAGTTTGCAAATTGCGGAGGAACTTAAAGCGGTGGTTTGCCTTTAAGTGATCTTTTATACAACATAGACATTGATATTCTGAGACAGTTTGTGCTTGGCTTTAATTTTTTTTTATAGTTTTTCTGTTATTTCGCTTTTTGTTCAGCAGCTTTCTAGTTTGGAATTTCAGCCTCTACCTGGTTGCTAGGGTCTTATTTACATTAGCAACCAGACAGTGGTTTAAACGAGAGACTGGAATATATATATATATATATATATATATATATATATATATATATATATAAAAAAAAAAAAAGTAACGCTAACAATACTACTACAGCCTCACAGAGCAATAGTTTAGTGGCTCAAGTGAGGATTGTGTGTTTTAGACTTAGCAGACAGGGTTTCTTATGAGCAGCGGTGCCTACACCCAATGATCTGTAAGAGGTGCTGGAAGCTCTACTGTACTACTAGAGATGATACTGCAGGGATTTGTATGCAGTCGTGGACTGTGCCTTCACATTTTCCAATGAGAATGCTAAGCTTAGCTGGTGCATGTTTATTTTATTAAGGTTTAGTTCCACCACGATAGACTGTTTTCACAATGACCTCAATAGAATTTTAAAAATGAGGCTGAAGAGCTTCCAGAGGATAAATGCAGGTGCTGCCCCACTTTATCAGCTTGGGAGCTGCCCAAACCAACAAGCCATCTGATCTTCAGCATAAATCTCTTTAAAAACTACTAGTGACAACAAAGCCCATTACTTACAGTACAAAGTGTGAGGACACTCAGAGGTATCTCCTATTTACATTCAGGGTCAGATTGGGCAGGAGGGACACTGGGAAAAAAACCTCAGATGAGGCCATGAAACGCGTTAAGCATACGGCATGATGATAAATCAGCATGTCTCCAGTCCATGTTTTTAAATGGACTAAATAACATGTGATTTTATTAAGAAAGCATATTCTCTTGATGCTCCGTGAAGTTGCTAGGACTGTTGACATTTCTCTCTCGTTCTGGAGATGTTGGTCACGTGGAAGCACAGAGAAAACAAATTTCATGAGTTAACAGTATTAAGGGGACTGCCGCAAAAAAAAAAAAAAAAAAAAAGTTTTTTTACATAAAGAAAGAAAATGGTTTTCAAATGTGTCAAGGTCTTGCCGTTTACATTTACTGCACTTCTGGTTCTAACTCCCGAAACAATGTACCAGGCTCCAGCTGACTCCAGACTTGGAAAATAACTGAATTCTACTGCAAAAGTTTACTGTCTTGAGTGTCAAAAAAGATAATTTCATGAATATTGAAAAAGTTGCTTACTATCTCATTTTTCTGAATTTGATCTACACACAAATCCAGTTATAGATTTGCAAATTTGCGTCCATGTGATGCTGAATGAAAGTACAAGTGGCAGTTTTCACTGGGTACATTCCGCCAAATCCCAATTAGTGTTGCCATGCCCCAGAGGAAACTGCCCATTGACCAATGCACATCAAATAACTTGCTATGCCAAATCCCTTCTCCTTGACAGTAATGTGATTTCCCTCTCCCCATGGAAAAAAAATACAAATGATACTTTTACAGTTTATGTTTTATTTCTAGTTATCAAGATAGTAGCACCAACTGCTGGTCTTGCTGAAAAGTAATTTGTGAGAAGAGCAAGTTGCGATATTGTTCTACTCAGAAAAAGAAATCTGTGAGCACAGAAGAGTTATCTAATGTTTTTCTGTCCAGTTCTAAGCAGAGCAGCATCACAAAACATTGCTTTGCTCACTAAATTAATTTTCAGTCGACTGTAGCCAGTCTGCGGGAAAAGAAATATGCTAAACTGATTTCTGCATAACCTGGCCTTCCCCTTTAATTTAAAGGAAAAATAACACCAAGAAATGAAAGTGTTTTAAAGGAATGTAGTGTTGACCTGCACTAGTAAAACCAATATGTTTGCTTCAGAAACACAACTATAATTTATATAAACAAGCTTCTTTGTTTTTTAAAGCTACAATTTTCTCCAAGATTTCCCACTGGTGCCTGGACCATAAAGCTTTTTCTGCCCAATCCTAAATCCTGACCTGATCATGTGACATCACCCTCATGGATCCTTTTCCCACAAATGTTCCTGAAAGCAAAACAAAGGTCAGTGCAGAGATGAAAAAAAAAAAATTATTTCCTACAATTGTGCAGTGATTTTCACTTTAATGATAATAGTCGTGAGCATAGTACCATAAGCAAATATTTCTTTTAACAATACAAAACAACATTTCTTATAGAAAAGACTCCCAAATTATGGTGTTATCTGCTTTACATAAATCCAGAAACTGTAGCTTTAAGGGGAAGTTCACCTTTAAATTAACCTTAAGTATGTTATAGACACACTTCTTCTAAACAACTTTTCAATTAGTCTTCATTATTTAGTTGACATGCTCTTCGAAGCATTGGCCTTCATGCTCTGCCTATTTCCAGCATGCAACTGAAAGAACAGGGCATTGAAGGCAGCAACACAAAAACACATTTAAACATGGGAAAACATGTTTTTTTTTTCAAACGCATCAGTTAATAGTGCTGCTCCAGCAGAATTCTGCACTGAATAAAGTTTTTCAAAAGAGCAAACTTTTTTTTTTATATTCAATTTTGAAATCTGACATAGGGCTAGACATATTGTCCGTTTCCAAGCTGTCCCCAGTCATGTGATAAACTTCAGTCACTCTTTACTGCTGTACTGCAAGTTGGAGTGATATCACCCCCCCAGCAGGCAAACAACAGAACAATGGGAAGGTAACCAGATAGCAGCTCCCTAACACAAGATAACAGCTGCCTGGTAGATCTAAGAACAGCACTCAATAGTAAAAACCCATGTCCCACTGAGATAGTTATATTAAGTAGGAGAAATAACAGCCTGCCAGAAAGTAGTTCTATTATAAAGTGCAGGCACAAGTCACATGACTGGCACAGGTGGGAAACTGACAATATGTCTAGCCCCATGTCAGATTTCAAAATTGAATATAAAAAAAAAAATCTGTTTGTTCTTTTGAGAATTGGATTTCAGAGCAGAATTCTGCTGGAGCAGCACTATTAACTGATGTGTTTTGAAAAAAACATGTTTTCCCATGACAGTATCACTTGAAATAAGTTCTGGCAACAAGATTGAGGGTTGTATAACAATGTAAGCAATTTTAAAAAATTAAGGCTAATTACAACTGACCGCTTTCTACATTCATACAAAGTTAACTTTAAGGTGAACTACGTACGCCTTTAATATAAAATGGTCATTACAGAGGCACAGAAAGCTACATAGATTCTGAAGAACATTAAAAGGCATTTTCATCTTGTTCTTTCTTTTGCAGAATCCCATTTACTTATACACAGGCATTATTATTTTCTGTGGGTTTGAAGAAAAAGTAAAATCGATTCGGGTTTTTTTCTGCTTGGTTCAATCCACAAGCCGTCTAATCTGCACAGTAGCATTCCACTGCATTTTTTTTTCAAAGGCAACATATTGTTTTCTTATTTGTTTGATATAAATAGAGAAACACACATTGAATTCACAAAAACACTTATAGATGCAATATTTATGCATTTTTACGTGTTCAGGGTGCATGTGAATAGATGATGTGTGTGTAAGAGCCCTTTTAGTGTTATGGAATTTAACGGCAAGTAAAATCTTCTAGCCCAGGTAATATTGCTGACCACTCCCCCCAGTGACCAGCATGCTGGCTTCTTGGAAAAGAAATACAACACAATGCGAGGGCTATGGGGGGATACTAAATATGGCTGTGTCCTACCGGACATCACAGATAATTTACTAACACTGGGAATATTTATGCCAGGGACTTGATCATTCTAGAGAGCCACAGAACACTGAAAGTAAATCTGATTGGATGTTATTGATAACTGATGGGGCAGCATTTCCCAGTTTCTGCTCTTTCCAGTAGCCATACCAAGAGACCCAGGAGCAGCTTTTTATCCAGCATGGTGCAAGAATGCTCTCAGCAGAGAAATGCACCTACATTACGGTCTCTACTGATGGCGATAGATCTTTAAAAACAAAAACAAAATGCTTCAGGGCTCTTACAGACGAGCGTTTTTAGCTGCGTTCCGGCTTCATGCATTCAGCTGCAGTAAGTGCCGAACGCAGGTTGGGACGCATGTTGCATTTTTCCTGCGTTCGACGCTTACATGCATCTGTGTGAGTACAGCCCCATTGAAAAGAATTCAGTGCGTCTACTCCTATGCTCCCCTGCGGCTGAACGCATGAAACCGGAAAGCAGGAGAGCGCAGTTAAAAACGCTCGTCTGCAAGAGCCCTAAAGCATTTCGCTTTTGCTTTTAAAGATCTGTAGCCGTCAGTAGAGACAGTAATGTAGGTGCAATGCTCTGCTGAGCGAATAAAAAGCTGCTCCTGGGTCTCTTGGTATGGCTACTGGAAAGAGCAGAAAAACACTGCAGTCTGGTCGCTTAAATATAGGGCACAGATGGTAACATTTTACCAAAGACATGGAAACCAACCAACAAAACAGTTTACATGCACTGTGGCCAAAGTTTTTCCTTTCAACTGTATGAAGATATGGAGAACTTTACATATTGATCTCCTTCAGGAACAAATAAAATTGTATGGATAAGCTACAGCAGCCTTTGAAGGATGGCGTATAAGCCTGTAAAGATTTTGCGTTGTCCAGGAACTAAATGGCATGAACATAAACACATAAGTATGTGACACTTGGTAAATACTACCAACGAATAAACAGGACACATTACAGGAAACAGCTGGTCTGCCTATGAGCCAATGTTTAAAGGATCAGTGATATCAAAAAATGAAATTGTTTTAAAGTAATAAAAATAAAATGCCCTGCACTGGTAGAACTGCTGTGTTTGCTTCAGAAACACTACTATTGTTTATATATATAAGCTGCTGTGTAGCAATGGGGACAGCTATTCAAAGGAGAAAAGGCTCAGGTTACACAGCAGATAGCAGATAAGCTCTGTAGAACATAATGGTGTTATCTGCTATCCACTATTTAACCTGTGCCATATAGACTTTTTTCTATTCCCGCTACACAGCAGCTTGTTTATATGAACTATAGTAGTGTTTTTGAAGCAAACACATCAGTTTTATCAGTGCAGGGCAACACTACATGATATTCTCATTACTTTAAAACACTTATTTTTTGGTGTTACTGTTCCTTTAAGCATAGTCAATGACTTTGTGGATAATTAAGCTCCTATGGTGTACAGTTATAAACATAAATGCAGTAGGACAGGGGTGGGGAGTAAATGGGGTTATAAGGATTATAGTTCAGCAAGAGCTGAAATAACATGTCAGTACATGTTAGAACCTGATGAGGTTAACTGGGCTGAAAGTAGGGTTGCCATCTGGACAGTATTTTACTGTCCTGGCCGGTAAAAATGATGGTTGATCCCAATGTTATTAATAGGGAAAAAAGATAAATATATAGGAAGGCCATTATTTTTTTGCAGAAAAGGTGGCAACCCTATCTGAAAGAGAGAGAGAGACAGCTACAATGCAAATAACATAATAATGTACCGGTCTCACCCTTGGCTTTTTTATAGAGGCTTCAGCAGACTACATATTTAACACTAAAATAAATGTGTTCTATAATGGGTTTTTTTTTTTTCCGTAATGCATTTATACATAAATGGCTGCCATACTGCCAGCTCTGCTGATGTATTGTGCTCACATTGCTCCTTCTCAGACTAAATACAGAGTAATAAGCAACAAATGCTTGGTTACTCTAGTCTAAGGCCTAGTTTTAGCACTGGTTCATTGACTACAAAAACATTATATATTACGTTTTTTTTAACTTTCAAACTTGTTTCCATGTTCTTTTCAGCTTTTTAAAGATACTTTAATAATATCTTGACTTTATAAAGAAGATTTACAGTCTGCTCACGAGGAAATAGGACTTATTTATATAAATATATCAACCACAGGCCTAGCAGACAAACAGATGGAGTAAATGCGACTACTAACTGAGGAATTTTTTAGGCTAATATCTCAGGAGGAACCGCTACAATAGAATGATTGTCCCATCCCATAAGTAGGAGAAAAACTGTCATTTTATGTCTTAATCAGAGGGTTCATTCCAGCCGAGACATCGACGTTCAGAATACAGTGATCAGCGACACACAGTTACTTAATAATATGAAAACAAGATGTCTGCCAGAGGGATTCCATGATGCACTGCTGCTGCAGAAAGTCACCATGACAACAGAACCATCGTGTTTATAATCTGACCTGGTGAAAATGCTCAAGGCCCTGTCAGGTTTAACCTTGACAGTTAAAGGTGGCAGAGACACTGATTTCAAGGGCTAGTAGGTTTGTACCCAAAAATACTAGTTCAGGAAACGTAATAATGGGAAGACAGTTGTGCTTTGATGGTTTAGTCTAAGCAGGGATGTCATAATTAAACCCTGTTGGCCAGAGGTGTCTTTAAAGGAAAACTATACCCCCAAAATGAATACTTAAGCAACAGATAGTTTATATCAAATTGAATGACATATTAAAGAATCTTACCAAACTGGAATATATATTTACATAAATATTGCCCTTTTACATCTCTTGCCTTGAACCACCATTTCGTGACTCAAACTGTGCTGCCTCAGAGATCACCTGACCAGAAATACTACAACACTAACTGTAACAGGAAGAAGTGAGGAAGCAAAAGGCAGAACTCTGTCTGTTGGCTCATGTGACCTTACATGTGGTTTGTATGTGTGCACAGTGAATCTTACGATCTCAGGGGGCGGCCCTTATATTTTAAAATGGCAATTTTCTATTTATGATTACCCAATGGCACATACTACTAAAAAAGTATATTATTATGATAATGGTTCATTTACATGAAGCAGGGTTTTACACATGAGCTGTTTTACTTAGTAACTTTTAATAGAGACCTACATTGTTTGGGGGGTATAGTTTTCCTTTAAGGGCCCAAATAAGTATCAGTTTTCGGTAGGAATCGTAGGACAGTAACGCTTTACCAGTGCCCTTTACTTGTGCACCAATTCTACCTGTTTTGCTATAGGTCCCACAGCCACTAAAGACAGCCCTGCCTTCAGCTGCTGTAAACTCCCAGTGTTCTTGCCCAGATGCATTCTGGGAACTGTAGTGCACAACAGCTATCCCAAGGTAAGACTCTCAGATCTGCACCGTCCTGCTTACAATCAGAGTACTAAAATATGAGAACATAAAATACATATATATTTACATGCATATCCCAGTATAGAGAAACATAAAAGCATCAGCACAACGGGAGGGAGTGTGTGCAAACTGCCTCTTCTCTTTAGTCGCAAATAAAACTCCGCCCCTCAATACACATGGGGGAGGGGCTACTCAGTCCTCAGAGGCACCCATCAGCTCCGTTGGCTGGGCCAGCAGGTGTGACTGCTGCGTGATGGCTAGAATAAAGAAGTTGGCACTTTGACGTAGACTCCAGGTCTGCCATTATGCATTGGCTGAAGTCGACCATTGACGTAGAGCTTGGCTGCAGGAGCAATGCCTTTTGTTCCTTGAGTTGTCCGAACCCCCTCCCCTGGTATTCCTGTGCCAACCCTCAGCATTCCCCGCAATATACAGTTACAGGATGACACAAGGGCAGCTTTTGGATTCCTTTTTCTTCGGGTTGACTGCCGGGGTGGGAGGGCACTCCAGCTCTTGAAATTTCCTAGTAAAGCAAAATTAGGAGGAGTCGTTAAAGCCTTCCTGTACAGATATTCGTTTGTTATGACTCAAAAGTTCATAAAAATTGAATCTGAATAAAGGCATGACCAGGCAGTGTAAGTAATTGCCCTGAGTCCTCAGGAGGAGGATCTCCCAGCATCAGGAGGGGATCTCTGGTGGATAAACTGTAACAAACTTTAAAAAAAAAAAACACATACCAAATAATTGCAAGATATTTTCAGTATATATTGGAGGTTTTCCCGAGTTGCTTGCAACTCCCAGCAGCGCAATAAAAGCCGAAAAAGCTGAAAACCACAAGTTGGACATCCCCCCTGACTTTCCCATTGTGAATAAACATAGAGGATAGCTGCCCATACTACAACTAATTTCTCCCAAAGGCATAGAGCACAATAGACAAGTCATACAACTTTATGTGCCCAACACCTGTCTGGATGTGAACTACTAATACATTAACACACTACTAACACATCCCTCAAAGCCTGATACACTAGCAGTGGATTGGGCTAGAATACTCCAACCTTACTTGGGGGGTTATACAAAAGAAGGTGCAAAGCTTGGCACAGTTCTAATTATAAGTATGGGATCCATTATCCAGAACACTTTGAATTACAGGAAGGTTTCCTCCCCTCCCATAGACTACATTTTATCCAAATAATCTAAGTCTTTAAAAACGATTTCCTTTTTCTCTGTAATAATAAAACAGTACCTAATACTTGATCCAAACTAAGATATAATTAATCCTTATTGGAGTTAAAGGGCAAGTCAACCCCAAAATAAAAATTTCCCTAAAACATAATTTTAAGCAACATTCCAATACAGGGAGTACTCGAGTTTAATTCACCCAACTTACAACTCACACTTACATACGGGGGGCTATTACAGTAACATACTATGGTTTGCTTGACTTCTATTAGCATTTAGCTTTAATAAACCACCTGCTCCTATCCCCTCTGATGTGTTTGGTCTACTGCGGAGCGCAGAAAGGTAAAAATAAATACGATGTTAACACAGACATGTGTCTAGGTTGTATAATCTCAATTTACATAGAAATTCAATTTAAGAACAAACCTACAGACCCTATCTTGTATGTAACCCAGGGACTGCCTGTATACATTACAATGGTCAGTGCTTTTAAAGTTATTAGTAACAGTTGCAATTGAAAGCAGCATTTGCTCAACTCCTTGTAGTTACTTTTTAAACAATGTTGCAAAAGTCTTAGTTCCCCAGCAAAAACAGGCCTTCACATTTCAGTTAACTTTTAGTATGTTACAGAGTACGGAAGAGCACTGACTTTATGACTTTTAATCTCATAATTATGACTTTAAAAAAAATCGAAATTATGAATTTTAATCTCAATTATGACTTTATATCTCATAATTATGACTTTAAATCTCATAATTATGACTTTAAATCTCATAATTATGACTTTAAATCTCATAATTATGACTTTAAAAAACTCGAAATTATGAATTTTAATCTCTATTATGACTTTAAATCTCAATTATGATATAATCTCATAATTATGACTTTAAAAACAAAAATTATCACTTTTAATCTCATAATTATGATTTTAAAAAGTCAAAATTATGATTTTTAATCTCATAATTGACTAATTATGAGTTAGTCATAATTATGAGATTAAAAATCATAATTATGAGATTAAAAATCATAATTATGAGTTAAAAAGTCATAATTATGAGATTAAAAGTCATAATTATGAGTTTTAAAAGTCATAATTCATCAGAATTTTATTTTCTGCTGGCCCCAGTGCTCATCCGTAACGTTTTTTCCGTAAAAATGTTTCAGTTGGTCTTATTTTATTTTATTTTTGTAGTTTATAAGTTATTTGCCTTCTTCTATTTCCAGCTTTCAAATGAGGATAACTGACCCCATCTAAAAAACAAATGCTCTACACATTTATTGTTTTTGCTACTGTTCATTACTCATCTTTCTATTCACACCCTCCCCTATTAATATTCCAGTCTCTTATTCATATCAGAGCATGTTTGCTAGGGTAATTCGGAACAGAGCAACTAGATTGCTAAAATTGCAAACTGGAAAGCTGCTGAATAAGATGATAACCAAGAAACCACAAATAATAAAAAATGAAAACCAATTGGCAGTTGTCTCAGCATCACACTAAAGGTAAACCCAAAGGTGAAAACCCTCTTTAATCAACTGCATTTTCTTGTTAAGCGATAACTTCAAATAGAGCCAAAAGAATCTGTTGGTTGTGAATATAAAACCTGAAGGTAATCTTGTATTAAAGGGAATACATGGAAAAATGTAAATGACCGAGTGCAGACACTCCTTAATCCCCAGAGGCCACAGGAATCAGTGTCTGAAGACCAGACGCTTTTTAAATGCCACGTCTTAAAAAGCCGGGCCTTTTAATTGGCAGCAGGTATGATTCAACCCTGTGTGAGGTCACTGCTATGTCTGGGAATCAGCTTGAAACAGACATTATTCCTATGTTTGGGAGAACACAATGAATTCAACATATGGGTGTTGTGTGCTTAAATACAAATTTCAAACTTTTCTACAGATTTCTGTCACTGAAGCTTTTTCCATAGGCAGCTATATTTGCATCTTTAGTAGTCATTAATAGTTAGCCATTGTATTTCACATAATGGCACACTATTCCATATATAATACACGAGCCATAAATATCCTGTAAATTATATCCTTATAAACAATGCTTAGTGAGGTCATTGGTTATAATCAGAGCTTAGTGATGTCATTTTTGTCACATGACTCACTGAAACGTGTGTACTATAATAAATAAAGTACCCCCTGTTGCAAAATAGGAGGATAATGGTGTTCACCTAGGAGTTCCATGACCTGTATAAAAACACTTGGCCTTTAGTCTTGTGCTTTTATATAGTCATGGAACTCCTCGCTAAACTTTTATTTTACAGGAAGGTACTATAATCACTATATAAACAGCACTTTAGGATACGTGTCACATAGCATTATAAGAAATAATGCCCTTTCTGCTGTAAAATATAAGGTTATTCAGTCTAAGGCCTCACTGTTACATAGCCATGGAACACCTTTGTGACTTCTAATATGCTAATAATTTACAGCAGGGGATACATTATCCCTTATAGTACGAGTAGGGTTGCCACCTTTTTAAAATTTCTTTACCGGCTGGTGGGGGGCGGGGACACAAAGGGGCGGGCCGTGACATCAAAATGGGGGCGTGACATCAAAGGGGGCGGGGCCGCGCCACGGACACTAAAAGAACCACAAAGAAAAGCTAAGTTCATGGGGATTGGGGGCAGGCCGAGGGCTCTTTTTAATAGCATTACAAATTTACCGGCAGTTACATTGCCGGTAAATTTGTAATACCAGCCCGGCCTTGGCAGGTATTTTACCAGCTAGGCCTGTAAAATACCGGCTGGGTGGCAACCGTAAGTACGAGTGATACTCAAAAGTCCCCTGTATAACTCAGCCTTGTGCCTTACTCCTTGGTGACTTCCAATTTCTTTATAATTTACTGAAGGGGAACATTATCCCTTATAATACACAAGTGTGCCTTTATATGGTCATGGAACTCCTCACTACCTTCTTATATCCATATCATTTACAATAGGGGGGTTATTATCTCTTATAATATACAATGGGGGAGGGGCATTATACCTTATAATGTATGATGGTTAATGAGAATTCCTTGACCTGTATAATTCAGCCTGCAGCCTTATACTTTTATATGGTCAATTTTGGCAAATGCTACCATGGTGGATTAGCGTCCCCTTCAAGGGAAAAGACAAGGAAAATAAACCCAGATTAGAAACTCTGAATGTTTTCTCTTTAAGAGGTCTCCACTTATGAATACATTTTGCTAGAGGGCATTTTTAAAGAACTGCTTAAAAAATGGCTTAGTCTTGGGAAATACCCCAAGGGATATATATATATAAGCATTTCCAAGCTATGATTGCAGACAGGGCTGGGGTTAAATAATAGAAGGTCCACCGGCAATACAGAAAGGTTGACAATATAGAGAAACCCAGAGTGCTTGTGTGCAACTGATTTCTGTGCTTTAACACAAAATGCTCTGTGTAAATCTTATTTATGCCACACTTAAACAAGATCTAAACCTATGATACTCCCTACAATTAATTTTTGGCACTTGAATAAGGCACAAGCCGGTGGTCAAACCGCATAGCTCTGTAGCACTTGCTAGTCTTTGCAATTTAATTGTGCAACTCACTGAGGTAGCTAGGCACCTGAATTAACTGTGTAGGGCTTTTCTTGAAGTCTAGAAAAGATGTGTCAAACTTTTTTTTTTAATCCTTATTTTATTTGTATTGTAGACTGTGGAATTAGCCCTTTGTTATGGCTCCCAAACCCCTACTTCCCTGTGCTCCTGTTTATGATTAAAGATGTGTCACTGTCTGCACTTGGGCTGCTGCTTTATCCTAGTAACTCTTTCAGTGCAGGCTGGGATCTCAGAAAGTGGTAATTTTCCACATAATCTGTGTTTTTGACTCTAAAGCTATACAATACGTTTGCTTTGTCTTAAAATGCATCAGTGAAAGAGTTAACAGAGATTCATTATTTCCAGCCATTACAGAATGGGACTCATACTCATGCTAAAGAGGAGCACTGCTAACGGGTATTCTGAAACAATCAGATGGGCCATTTATACCTGTCAATAAGGGGAAGTGGATTGGATTAATATATATATATATATATATATATATATATATATATATATATATATATATATCCCACTGTACTTGGCAAATAAGACTGCGACTGAATCACTTTGCATTTATTCATTGCTCAAATTTAATGCACCAGCATGCTCAGTGATAAGAATGTACCTACTGTTCACTTTACTCTATACTGGAAAGCAAATTTCCCTAGGCATACAAGTATGCTTGCTAAGCATGTTGGGTAATGTCAGGTTTCATGTGATGTGGTTTCCCCTGATTTTGGGTTTTTGTTACCTGATTGCCCTGACAAGTTCATGGAAAGACTCATCCACATTTAGCCGGATTTTAGCAGAGGCCTCCATATAGGGAATGTGATTTTCCCGTGCAAAGCTGAGCGCTTCCTCTTTGGTCACCTATAGAAGGCAAAAATGGAAATAAAAAAACATTTTATCAGTACACAGAGCATAATTGGATCATTTGTAATAGCCAAAATGTCCTCCCACTGACCCCAAACTTCTCACACACAAAAAACAACTACACACTGGAGAGATTTTAGGAGCACAAGTGCCAACTGTATCTATATTCTATTTGTAGTAGACTAATCAAAATGAATTGTTGATTGGTTTCACCTGTAAAAGTGCAATGTAACACCCATGTTCGTAAATGAGCCTTATTGCCTTTCCAAAAAGGTAAGGAAACCGAGATCAAAATACATGTCTAATAAGATCTGCACATTTATAGGACATGGAAGTGAAAATAAGACTTGCTTATAAACAGGGTTAATTTTTCAATCAAAAGAATGACTCAAAATAAATGTTTTTTTACCCACCAGATAGTTCTCTTTTCACAGATTCTGAACTGGGAACTACTAAGTAGTACTGAGAAGTAACATAACCTGAAAATTCCTTGAGGAAGCATGAACATAGACAAAATAAAAAATTTTGTACATTATCATCATCACTCTGATCAATGAAGTATATTCCATCTTGAACGCTTATAAATGAACGTCACCACATAATGTCCCATTTTCATTGTTTTCACGTTTTAATGGTGCTGTATTATTTTCTTCCATGTAGGCCGATGCAGATCTTATTTATATTAAAAGTTCAGTGGTCATGTTTATACTGCTTTAGCCATGGACAATGGTGATGTGTGGACCAGCCAGAAAACTAAAGGACCTGCGGGTTTGGGTCAGTAAATCACTGCTTTAGTTTGGGTCAGCAAAACTCTGCCCACAGCTCTCCACACGCAATGCCAACATGCCACTGTTCCTCCTTCAGGCGTCTGCTTATTTACATACTCGGGCCTGTCCCGCCCTCTCTGATGAAATCAGACAAAGGCAGGTCAGGCATGGAAATATTATTACAGCATTGTTCCATGTATTAAAGGATCAGAGAAGCTCTGGCTCCTCTTCACTTCCTCAACTGCAGATGCCCCTTGCCCTCACCAATCAGGTACATCAGCGGGTGAGATTTTCAGTTTAGGGCCATGGCACATTGTGCGTTTTGCTGCCTAGGCAATTTGGCAAGAAATCAGGTGGGCTGAAAACTTGCAGTGTGCTATGGCCCTTAGACTAACTGTACACACTACTTAATGCTTCCAAATAAGAACATACCACACACACAGTAAAAAAAAACTTCCTTAGCTGGTATTAAACACGTCTCACCTGCCTCTGCAGATCCAGATCTGCTTTATTGCCGACCAGAATCATGGGAAACTCGTCTCTGTCCTTGACGCGGAGAATCTGCGTGTGGAACTTGCTCATTTCATTAAAGCTGGGAGAAGAAAAAAATATGTTTAGAAATCATATTTTGTGCTACTGAAGTAGTATTAAATGACTTTCACCTACCAGTGCTGTCCAACTGATGGAAAGCTGATCAACTCTGAAGCTGCTGTTACCGTTTACCTTGTGTAAGCTCTAAAAGGTATAACTATCATTGTTCACACTGCACACAACCCAAACACATCTGTGTTACACTGCCTGTGGGAGGTGAGCACAGTGGTGTTTTTTTCTGGAAGTTTGTGATTATTTGGAAATAGATGGTCACTCAGGTGTTTAATAATTTGCTAGGGGTTGTTGTGCTATACAAAGGGGAGGAGGAGGAGGAGGAGGAGGAGGAGGATTTAAGGATATGTTTTAATATGACAAACTTTGAATGATGGGTGATAACCCTGCAGTGAGCACCAACCAATTGGGATTTTTTTTGGCTTGCTACCACAATTAATGTGGATATGGTCTTCAAAGTTATCATGGGTGTGATTAAATGAGACGGAAAGCTACAGAGGCATTTATTGCCAATAGATTAGCTACAATAGTGCAAGCTAGAATGTTATATTTATTCCATAGAATGTTTTACCATACCTGAGTAAAAAGCTTTATAAGCTCTGTTGGTTTAGGATAGCAGCTGCCATATTAGCTTGGTGTGACATCGCTTCCTGCCTGAGTCTCTCCCTACTCACTTATAGCTCTGGGCTCAGATTACAGAAGAGAAGGGGGGAGGGAAGAGGAGCAAACTGAGCATGCTCACTCCCTGGGCAAGGAGGTTTAAGCTGAAAGGAGGAAGTCTGATACAGAAGCTCATGTTTACACAATAGAAGAAAAGAAATGCAATGTTTTTTTGACTCAGAGCAGCACTACTGAGGGTTTACTGGTATATTTAGATGGACCTTACTGATAAGGCTTACTTAGTTTTAACTTTTCCTTCTACTTTAACGTGGGTGTGGTTTAAAAGTGGTGTGTGGTTAATAACGGATCCCTTCACCAGGGATTCAGGCCATTTTTCTTTGGCCTTTAAAAAACTAGAACTACATCTGCAATAAGTGAATCATTTGTTTCAATCAAACCTACCTACCTGTTCTACCTGCCACAGCACAGGAGCTGGTTACAAGGCCCTGTACTGGAACAAGTATTATTTGCAATGGCAGTGGAATGCAATGTAGCACATTACTGTCTCAGCTCCCTGCATACAACACTACTTGCTTGTAATACTGTGTACTAACTGCAACTACGCTTGTTCTCCAGTATGGCCCGTGCTTACCTTCCTCTGTCATTGATTGCAAAGATCAAGAGGAAACCCTCTCCTGTCCGCATGTACTGTTCCCTCATTGCCCCAAACTCTTCTTGTCCTGCTGTGTCCAAAACTGTTGAAAAAAAAAAAATAAATCAAATAATGTCTCTGTGCACAGTGCTGGGAAAGGCAAGGGCTAGACAGATAACGGTTACCAATAACTTGTTTAATGAATCAATATTGGCAAATTGCTTAGAAATTCATTTTCTTTCATTAGGCAAAACCTTTGCCCAGAACTTGTTTCCCCCCAGTGAACAGCATCCCCAGATCACCTAGAACAACAATCAATCATGCTGGTTGAGAATACACACAGGAAATGAAAAAGTGAACTTCCTGCTTGTGAGGGAACTATTTAAAAAAAACAGTCACTGCATCCAGTCTCTTAGTATGATTTAGAGTGAAGTAAAACACATTAATGGGGGGAATTCACAAAAGTGTCGGTAAAACAAGTAACCCAGAAGTGGCGATCGACAAATTTGTAAAATGTCGTATGAACGGCAAATTCACAAAGGCAGATGTTACCATCTCTGAATGTCTCGTAAGTCTGACAATTTTCTAAAATGTATATCTTTTCATCGTACAAACGACATTTACCAAGACTTTTTAAAACGACAATTTGTCTGACATTTTCATTTTGGAGAGCCTAAAGTATCTGAAAAATTGTCGGTAAAAAAAATGAGTTTACGAGTAATTCATAAAAATGTCGGGAAAAGTGGAGCCGAAAAAACCACGCCCACTTTTAACGACACTAATTCAAAAGTGTCGCACATGTCGGAAAATTGGCGGAGAAATGCTCTGTGAATTTGTCGGTTGTTGCTACGACACTTTCTACGACATTTTAAAGACATTTTTTCGTTCCTGACACTTTTGTGAATTCCCCCCATTGTCTTGACACAACATGGTCACCAGCGGTTCCCCACAAATCTGCCCACGGGGCAGTGCACTTTTGAGAGGAAAATCAGTGTCGGCCTGAAGAAAAGGGGAGGTGCCTTCATTTATGCGAGGCTTTTCCAGTCACAACAAAGTAACTTATTTTTCTTCTCATGAGTCAAACAGGGGAGCTGCATCAATGAAGCGAGTTGAAAAACAAGTCTCAGGCGGCAGCTCCGGGCAGGTTACCAGGGGCGGCATAAAGCTGCTCTTGGTACCTTTAGGGCAGAGACACGCTCAGATTCGGGGAGATTTAGTTGCCCGGCGATAAAGTGCCTCTTCTTCGGGGCGACTAATCTCCCCAAACTGCTTCCCGCCAGCTAGAATCTAAATCGCTGGCAGGATAGCATTCGGTGCGCTTCGTTTTCCGAAGTCGCCCGAAATTGCCCCACAATGAAACTTTGGGTGACTTCGAAAAAACTAAGAGCTCCAAGTGCCATCCCGTCGGCGATTTAGATTCTAGCTGACAGGAAGCAGTTCAGGGAGATTAGTCGCCCCAGTTCAGGGAGATTAGTCGCCTGGGTTACTAATCTCCCCCAATCTGAGTTTATGTCTCTGCCCTTAAGAGCCGAATTTCCAGTTTAAAAATTAGCATTTCACAATGTAATACTCTTCCTTAAAAACTATTACATTGCAAATTTTAATTGCGAATTTTAATTGTGCATCACCCACTGTTAAGAAGTGCTTGAAGGTGTCGTCATCTTTTGGAGGAAACATAACTTTTTTACATTCACTGCGCACTGGAGCAAACTGTAAAATTCGCAAACCTTGTTCCCCTGCCGGAAGTGCTCGCTAAACAGTTTCCAGGTTCGCAAAAGCTATATTAAATTACCTCAAAGGCAAATTTGTTCTCACAAAGGCATAACTTTTCGCATCGCGAATATTTTTTCCATTACTGACTTTTATTACATTTCCCCAAAAGTCACTTTTCAGACTCCTGAAGCTTGGGGTGGTTCACCTTTAAGTGAACTTTTAGTATGTTTTAGAATATCTAATTTTAAGCAACTTTTCAATTGGACTTTATATTTTATTTATTTATTTAATTTTTATACAATTTTTTTTTAATTATTTGCCACCTTCTGATTCTTTCCAGCTTTCAAATGGGGGATCACTGACCACATCTAAATTATTATTGCGACTTTGTATTACTCATCTTTCTATTCAGAGACTCTCCTATTCATATTCCAGTCCCTTATTCAAATCAATGGACCCTAGCAACCATATTGCCGAAATTGCAAACTGGAGAGCTGCTGAATAGAGTGCTAAATATCTGATAAACCAAAAAATAAAAACCAATTGCAAATTGTCTCAGGATATCACTCTCTACATCATCAGATTTCAAGGAGAAATAGAGCTCCGGCACTGTTACCGGCTTAAGCCTCTTTTAGAAATGAAATGTTTTGTGGGTTCCAATACCAATCATTGATCATTGTTACGAGTCATGTCTCGCTCACCGTAAATGTTGGGTGGCCCAGGTGCCCCGGACCCTGCTCTTAAGCTTTTACCAATGGACTTCCTAACATTCCTCCACATTAAAACTCACTCTCTACATCATGCTAAAGTTAATTTAACAGTGAGCAACCCCTTTAAATTCACTTGAATGAGAAAATAGCAGGCGTGAGTATATATTTTTAGCCCAGAAAGCTGGCCTAAAAATGCTAAATATGTGCACATTGCCGGTGTTTTTTTGGCAGGCTGAAACAAATAAATAATAATCAATAATAATAAATCATCTAATCCAACTTAACTCCGTAATGCTTTCTTATTCTCTGCTGCCAGCAGGTGGCGCATGTGCTGCTGGTGGTTGTGGTGTCCCTACTGCAAGATGAAAGTTCCCATCCATCCATGTTCCACTTGGAATGCCAAATATGTAGCATATTCAGCAGAAAAAACAACTATCTAGTGTATACAAAGCGGCTGGATGAGGAATGGCTCAGGCACAAAGGATAGTGGCTGAGGTACTGTAACAGAAAACGAGTTCCCTTGAATTCTGTGGCCCCAATTTAAAAGGTGACTTCAAGCACTCAGCTTGGGGGGGGGGGGTAGTACTGTATCTGCTTTCCTTGGCAATGGAGATCATTGTGTCACATTCCAGGCATTCCAGATATTTCCCCCCTGGGCTCTGCCCCTGCATTGAAACCCAAGCAGGAGACCTCACCTCCACTCCCTGGAATGTTATCTTTCTTCCCTGCCCAGGATGGAAATTCTAGAGCGTCTCACCTCTGCACAGTACAGTTCCTTACCGGAA